>CAMZMU010000117.1:20966261-21566261 GCA_947311845.1 Poa pratensis
CTTATTGAAGAGGACTATTTTTTCAACTTAAGCATAATCCGCATACATTGCAAAATTCAAAGACAATATCAATCTTAAAACTCCCATAATCTCTCTCTCTCTATCTAACTAGTGGTTGCATTACCTGTCGTTAAATACTTTACAACCAAAATATGGCCTCCACTTGGGTTGGGGGGTGGGAATGACTAGACGAAAAAATGAGCTCTAGTAGGGACCCCATTCGGTCCCCAGCACAGGGAGGCCCCAATTATCTTCTCCCTTGATATGAGGAACTTTCTCCTAGGACCCTATCCAAGGTTGGAGGAGAAAGGAAGGAAACTCCCTACTGTGCCTACGGATGGCAATGGGTACCCGATACCCGCAAACCCGACGGGTACCCGCCTCAAATAGGGAGGGTTTGGTACAAAAAAAACCCGCGGGGCTGCTTAGTGGGGAAAATCTAAACTCGCCGGGTCTAGCGGAGGCGGGTATGGGGGTGCCAAACCCGCATACCCGCCAACCCCACCTGTCAGTGAGGGAAATAAAACTCAAACTCCTTTTCCTCCCCACGTTTCTTATCCATACGACCATACCCACGCGAGCAGAATAGATCGGCCTCTCCTCCCACTCCTCCCTGCCCCTCCGCCCCTGCGCCGCCCTTCGCTCCTGTATCCTGCGCCCCTGCGCCGTCGCACGTACGTCGCACCGCCACATGCCGGCCTACGTCGCCGCCTGTGCGGCCGCGCGCCTGCGCCGCCTCCCCTGTGCGGCCACGCGCCTGCACCGCGCCGCCGCCCTGCGCCGCCCTATCCTGCCCCTGTGTTGCCGCTCCCCAATATTAGTGGGTACCCGTCCCCCATACCGGCGGGTGGCGGGTATGGTTGAACTCTGTACCCGCCAGCGGGTATGGGGGCGGGGAGAAGGGGCGGGTGCGGGTATGGGGGTGCCGAACCCGCACCCGAACCCGGCGGGTGCCATCCGAAATTGTGCCTCTCTCGTTCGCGACCGCCACCACCAACTAGCGTTGCCACCTTGTCATAGGACACAAGTCCATTATCGGCCTCCTCGCAGCATCGTTTTATACCCTCGTGACGTCATGTCCGCTATGAGCCGCCGCGCTACCCGGACGGTGCTTGCCTCCCTCTTGTTGTATCGTGTTAGCTGGTTGCAACCGGCCATCCTTCACTCCATATTGCACACTTCCCGCTCAGCGATATCTTGATGTTTTCCAGCTTGCTCCGTCCTTGTCGAGCATCATTTTTCCTTTGCGCCTGCTCTCTCCCTCTGCCTAGCATCACCGCCCATGCCGCCGAGCACAACCTCCCCCATCGAGATTTGAAAATATGCATACTCAGATCCATACTTTTGAGATTTTTGTGTAGGTCAGAATACAAAGTATTTGAAATTCATATTTTGCACATTTTTGGGATATACCATTGGCTACTTTCAGATTTTTCAGAACTTTTTAAAACTCTAAATATGATTTCGATTTTTTTAAGTGGAGGGAACAGTGGAGCTCGGAGCAAAAAAAATCTCTGGTCTAGTTGACATTTAGGACCCTGCTTTTGAAACTACCGGTTGACATTTAGGGCGGGCTTACGGAATTAGGCAGTAAATAGAAGGCCCCGCCAAAAAAAGAATATAAATAGAGGGCTTGGGCCATGAAATGATAACCAAGATTAACCCACGCACGGTACCGTCAGTCGTGTAGCTCGAGACGCCAATTCCTAGCCGCAAGCGAACCAGTGGCCCAAATCTATTCCACGGTGAACAAATTACATGGCCTTTTTTTGCAATTGCACAATCGGCCCTGGCTGCAAGTCAAAGGATAACGGTTTTTTTTTTTTCTAAGGGAGAAAGTATAATGGTTCATGCGAGTATCACTGGTGTTTTGTTTGGGTCTTTTAAATCAAGAAAAAAAAACATAGTGCTACTTTGGGTAAGTAGGACGGGAAGTTGGGCAACACGTCCCTTGCATGTGATAGCTTTAAGAATCCCGCACGCTTCGTTAGTTCGTTTTTCCAGGAAAAGTACAAGGCACGTCGGATCCGTGACACGGGCCGGGCGTGATCCAGCCATCCGCAGCATTCCGGCTTGGCCGGGCCCGCCGTCCTGTGAACTAGACAGACGGGATTGAACCAAAAAAATTCATTTAAATCTTAAACTCGTAGAGGTGGACTGATCCAATCCTAAAGTCGAAATCCTTATCGTTTGCAGACTGAAATATTAAATCCGGTCTAAATTGAACCTTGGACCTATTTTTTCAGAGATTTTTTTTTTAAATTGCTACTGCGACGCTAACTAAGTTGACCCACCCGTCATATATATCTTCTTCCCCTTCTTCCCCCACTGTTCTCATGCCCACCATGTTGATCGCCACTGTCCGCCGTCTCGACAAAATCCGGTGTCGTGCACTATTTTGTCTCCCTCGTTTAGGTGGCGTGGACGCGTGGTGGCGCATGCGGTTCAGGGCGGTCACGCGTTCGACACGCAACAAGCAGTGAGCATGGTGTCTCACACGCCAACAAGTGGTGAAGGATGCGGTGCACGCAGGCAGGTGACGCTTCGCCAGTGAGTTTGATGTGCTTCTCTATTGTTGCAGCCGAAGTTGACCGGCTCCTGTTTTTTCTCGATCGAGTTGCGTGCCCGCGATACCGCTAAATTAATTCTGAGGTTGAGCTTTTGGAGGTAGGGAAGCCTCCCGAGCTTCGCAGATATGGATCTAGTGGACCGTTGAATTACGTCCAAGTTCGTCCCCACCTCCGATGACGGCGACGACCAAGAACACGAAGAGAGGGGCGGGGCACTGCGCACAAGGCGGCAAGGCGAGATAGCGGCAAGTGGGCGCGCATGGAGATGGCAACATGCCGAAGTAAATTAGAAAATGGGATCAGTTAGGGAAGAAGACATGTGGGTCCCACTGTGAGAGCCAGAGTAGCATGTATTCCGGTTGGGATGTTCTTTTTTCCGGTGTGCTAAACATGTGCAGGGTTCAATTAGACCGAAATTTCATAGTTCAGGTGCAAATAGGGATTTCGATTTCAGGTTCGATCCGTCCAAAGTTCAATATTTAAAATGGATCTTTTCCATCTAGGAAACCCAGGACGAGCGAGAAAGCGACGGATAGTCGGCACGAGAACCAACTGCCCGGCTCATTCACAAGCAACGCACCCGGTCGCACTTGTCGCGTACATGGACAAAACGCCAAGGCTGCTAAGCTAAATCTGGGGTGCAGGGGACACACCGAGGCTCGCGCGGCCACCTCGCCGAGATCGACGCAACCCAAGCGACTCCTCCTCGTCGTCGTCGCGTTTGCGTGCGGCGAATATTCGAACGGGACGGCATCGGCTTAGCACCCGCCCGGGTCCGCCTCTCTCTCTCTCTCTCTCGTTATCTCCGGTCTTCTCCCCTTCGGCGATGGTGACGGCGGCGGTGGAGGAGGCGGAGGTGGAGGGGCCGATGCTGGCGGAGGAGGAGGAAGAGAAGGGGAAGCAGGGGAAGAAGGGGAGGCGGTACGGCCTCGTCGACTACGGGGCGCTGCCGGCCTACATGCGGGACAACGAGTACATCCTGCGCTACTACCGCTGCGAGTGGCCGCTCCCGCAGGTGCTCCTCTCCGCCTTCTCCATCCACAACGAGACCCTCAACGTCTGGACGTGCGTAATCCACACCCTCTCTTACCCACTTGATTGTGTTCATTGTGGTGCCTCAGGTTCCAAGTACAGTAGGTTTTACCGTGGGCCGAACAGAATAGAATCCCCTAGACATGTAGTCCTGCTGGCATTGCGTATCTGTAGTTCGAACCTTGGAACGTTGCGCTTTCCGGTGTAATCTGATGATTTATCTGCAATTTTGTTCTCTCGTTCTGTGTCGATTCAACCAAGCATATGCAAATTTGCAAGGAAAGGGAAGGGAATCTGCTGGAAAACAAGGATTACCTTACCTGATCATTTTTAGTTCACTTAATCGTAGCTTTAAATTTGGCACAATTCGTAACTTTCGAGCTTGTAAGTTAAATTAAGCCCGATGTAAGAAAAAGCCTAAGGAAGTCCAGCATCGAGAATGCATTGTGGGCTTGTGGCACAACTCTGAATTTGCTATGCCCTTGGTTGTTCATGTTAGGGAAGAGGAGACGACCACTAATTAGACAAAAGAAGTCCCCTTTCGATGGATCATGCGTTAAACTGAACCATGGACTTCAGATGTGTCTTTTATTGTCTTTGTTGCTTACACGATTAAGTCAAAAGGATAGCATTGGTTTGGTTAACACCTTATGTGAATTATGTACTGTAATTGTTGAAGTATGAATTTTAGCATATTATGGCTGACTGACTTTCTGTGTGGTATTATTTGCCGATTTGGTTTTGGCAGAATTATGAATTTGCTAGCTTTTCTCGGATCTAACAAATCATCTTTTGTGTGTGTACTTCAGGCACTTGATAGGATTCTTCATCTTCCTTGCTTTGACCATATACACTGCAACAAAAGTTCCAAGCGTAGATCTTCAGAGCCTGCAGCACTTACCTGATATGCTGAGGAATGCTGATCTCCATAAGATTCAGGCAGAGCTTGCGGCATGCCTTCCTTCATTACCTCACTTTTCTGACTTGCAAAAGATGACGGATGAATTGAGAAGCTCATGGAATTCTATTGACGTGCTTCCATCAGTATCTCGCTGGCGTCTCTTGGAGTTGCTCTCGAGTTGTTTGCCGCACAGATTTACCCAGTCCAATGAAACAAAACTTTCAGTTCTCGTAAGTAGTCAACAATTTATCTTTTCTTTTCATTCTCACCAATCACTACTACTCATGGGGTTCAGAAATGCAGTGGTAACCTGCAAACAGAATCTAATAGGAAATCATAGCCAGTTCTGGACTATCAAATATAAGTCGTTTAATTTACTAGTTTAGTACAGTTATGCCCAATGTCACAGATTATGTCTACTTTCTGTGTTCTAACAATAACCAAATTAAGGCAGTTTAGGCTGATGTTAACCAAGATTGGACTTTTAGACAGTTATCAATAAAACAAATATGGAAATCTGCTAGTTCCTAGTGGTTTACTGGGAAACCAGTAACGTTAAGAGATTTGCTTGCTATGGCAGCCTAAAATTTTAACTTCGATTCAAGGCTTTACTGTTATTGTGGTACCCAATAACGCAAAAACAAAAACATAAGATTTTACTTTGTACCATCAGACCGTTTGGGCCTTGTATCAGAACATACGAACTACCAAGAGCCTTTTTTTGCATATATCATTGAAATCCATCCAATCCTCATTAACTTTTGTGCAGAACTGCAGATCATATTTTGCATTGCACGACTCAAGTAAGCTGTTGTAGACTTATGTGCTGAGAACTTGTGACATAACACGCATTGATTTTTTATTTGTGCAGGAAAGCATGAAGGGTGATGTGGTAAACCTGATTGCACCACACTTTATCAGGCCAATTTCTAGGTGGCCATTATTCGCCTTCTTGGGAGGGGCCATGTTTTGCCTTCTTGCGAGCAGCACATGCCATCTTCTCTCCTGCCACTCTCGCCGCCTTGCATATATTATGCTTCGGCTTGATTATGCAGGCATTGCTGCTCTTATTGCCACATCATTTTACCCTCCAGTATACTACTCTTTCATGTGCCATCCTTTCTTTTGCAACCTTTACCTCAGCGTCATAACCATTTTAGGAGTAGCAACCATTGCTTTCTCGCTGCTCCCAGTCTTCCAGAACCCCGAGTTCCGAGTCATACGAGCATGCCTCTTCTTTGGCATGGGAGCATCGGGTGTCATTCCTGTTTTCCACAAGTTGATCCTGTTTTGGGACCAACCGGAAGCGTTGCACACTACTGGATACGAAATTCTAATGGGCCTTTTCTATGGGATTGGAGCATTGGTGTATGCGACTCGGGTGCCTGAGCGCTGGATGCCCGGGAAGTTTGACATCGCCGGGCACAGCCACCAGCTCTTCCATGTCTTGGTTGTCGCTGGAGCGTATACTCACTACAATGCAGGGCTGCTGTACCTGCAGTGGAGAGACCAGCGAGGCTGCTAAAAGTTATGCGTTATAGGGAATGAATAGATTTGTCGGTTCTGTGGTTGTGTCTCTTTGGCCAGTAGAGGGCTGTTGCATTTGGGCACAGGAACCTGTTGTTCCGTTGTAAATTGTATACTAAACATAGACAAGTTATATCAAAGTATGAAGGTGATTATTTTCAGCAATCTTGGTGGAAGATTGGTGCCTCTTATGTTATTGTCTTGTATTGAAATGACGACGTGATAGAGAATCCTAGTAGCAATTGATTGCAGTTGTTGTTCACAACACATTACACATCAGCTACATGACGATGTTGTAGCAGAAACCGACGCCTAGAGAAAGCACTGGACCTGTCATCAGTGTCGTGAAATTTGGAAGGCTGAGATAAATGGCACCTGTAGATTTGCTTCTTTTTCTTACAAGACAATTTTTGTAGCTGCTGGCCTGTCATCGATGTGAAATTTGACAGGCTGCAATCGATGGCACAGGTTGATTCGTTTTTCTTCAGGTAGGACAGACAGCACTGCGGCCATTTTCCGTGGCACATGCCTCTGTCGCAACATATCGCTCACATGGATCTTTCTCGGCTCGTCGCCGTGGTCGTTCTCCTGGGCGCCATGCGGCCGCTCCGGGGCCACTGTGCCGGCGACGTCAAGGCGCTGCACCCGGTTGTGCTTGTGCCCGGCTACGCGGCTAACCAGCTCGAGGTGCAGCTGACGGCGGCGTACGAGCCGCCGGAGCCTCGCTGCAGCGCGCGGAAGGGGGAAGGGTGGTTTCGGCTGTGGCCGATCAACCACACGGCGATGGACGACCCGCGCGAAGTCGCATGCTTCACGGACCAGATGAGCGTCGTCTACGACGCCGTCGCCGACGACTACGGCAACGCCGCCGGTGTCGTCACCAGGGTCCCGTTCTTTGCCTCCACGCGCGGCCTGATCGGGTGAGTGAGTCCGCCACCGAGCACCTGTAATCACTCGATCGTTTCAGTTTCTGTTTCCTAGGATATCTGACTGACACAATTGGGCCGTCAAATCTGTTCCTCGCTGATAGGTGGGACCCACTAGTGCAGCAGTTGGAAGCCATAGGCTACCGGGACGGCGAGAGCCTGTTCGGCGCGCCGTACGACTTCCGCTACACCGTCGCGCCGCGCGGCCACCCGTCAGCGGAGGGCGCCCGATACTTCGCCGACCTCGCACGCCTCATCAAGAGGGCGAGCTCCCTCAACGACGACCGGCCGGTCGTCGTCGTCCCGCATAGCTTGGGCTGCGCGCTCGTGTACCAGTTTCTCCTCGGCCGGCCGCTTGCCTGGCGCCGGCGATTCGTCAAGCGCGTCGTCTTCGTCGCTGCCGCCCTCGGCGGCTTTGCGGCGGGGATGAACGACCTCTCCGCCGGCATGGACCTCGGCCTGCCGAACCTGGCGCGGCCGTCGAGCACCCGACTGGCGCGGAGCCAGCAGAGCGCGCTCTGGCGCTTGCCCACGCCGATGGTGTTCGGTGACCAGCCGCTGGTGGTGACCAGCAACATGACGTACACGGCACACAACATCGCCGAGTTCCTCATGGCCATCGGCTTCCCGGAGGGAGTCCGGCCATACGTCACGCGGGTGCTGCCGATGTGGGAGGCGCTCCCGGCGCCCATGGTGCCGGTGACCAGCATCATCGGAGTCGGCGTCGGCACGCCGGAGACGTTCGTGTATGGAGAAGACGGGTTCATGGGGGCCCCGGAGGTGGTCTACGGGGACGGCGATGGCGACATAAACATGGTGAGCCTGGTGGCTATCGAGAATGAGTGGTCAGGGGTGGAGGGGCAGGTTTTGAAGGTGGTCAGGTTGCCAGGTATTCGTCACAGCGAATTCTTCAGTGTTGATTCTGCTCTCAGGAAAGTGGTTGCTGAAATACACAACGCTGGTAGAACTCGATGGAGGTCCAGGTTGGAAGGGAGAGATGGAGACTGCAGGAAGACTTTTAAGTAATTCTAGTGCTGATAAAAAATGCAGGATTTTTTTCAAAACTTACTGCATAATAAAATCATAAACATAGGATATAGCTTCGTGTTTATTTCCTAAAGAAAACCAGTGCTCTTTGTTGGAATGTGTAAGAATTATGTACCAACTGTGTTTCAATTGGACTTGTACTTAGGGGCGTCGTATCCTATGCATCCGCTCGTTCCATGCATCTGTGCATCCGGGGCGATTCTAACCGGTCGATCCAAATCGTGGGTGGCTGGTCAATCGAATGAATTTTTTGCACTAAAACGCCCACGTCTGAACCGTTCATTTTTTAAATTAGCCCCTGAATACCAAACCATCTCAAGCTAAATCACTTCAGAACCCTCGTCTTATCCCTAAACGACACGCCGGCGGCAAGCTCGGCTCCAAGTCTTCGACATGCGTCTGTACTTGCGGTCGCCGGAAGCGAGATGCCGTTCTTTGGCCCCGACGCGATCTACCGTGCCCTAGCGGCCATGGTCTGTGTCCGCCGCCGAACGCATCCTCCTCTGGCTTTTGCAGCCGCTCGCCGGTCGCCGGTCCTGATGCAAAATCCGCTGGCTTCTGCAGCCTCCGCGCCGCCGGCTTGCACTGCATGCTTGTCTTGTGGGTACTTGCTTACAGACTCGCATGGGCTGTGGACATGGCAGGGGATCCCTTCAGAGCAACAGGAATAGCTCGGGATATTGGCCTCCTACATACTCTGAATTTTCCTTGTTCTTGTAACTGTATCTAGTACTTGCAGATTGGCTTCTGTACAACTAATTTATTTCAATTGTTCGTTGTTAGGTGTGCGTGTAGTTCGGTAGTCTGGATGTGAATGTACATCCTTTTTCATTTGTGAACATTGATCTTCTAGAAAGACATGAGTGTAAATGTTCTGAATGGAAAATTGAGAAGGAAAGAATTTCTAATTGGCTTGTTCGTATCTGCAATCTGAGGTGTTCTTGCTTGACTTAATAACTGAATCAAGCCATATTTATTCTGCTATATTAGCCAGAAAAATCATAAACATATGGAAGTTCCCATACTGAAACCTTTATCATGATACGAACTGGGACCTAAACCTTTGTTTTGGAGGTTCCTCTCAACTTTGGTGAAGCAACCAGAATAATTTACAGACTGCAGCGAACCATAGCTGAAGGACATACAGCTGAGCCGCCGAAGTCCTCATCTGAACCTCCATACTGAGTATTGACACAAATTCTGTAACGTGTTTCACCTTTCTCAGTCCAACTTTAATGACATAAAGCTCGGCTTTTCGAGAAGGAACATAGTCACCGGAGGAAGGTGAGAACGGGGTAGTAGCAACAGAATTTAGTGAAGCATTGGACGATTGTTGAGGAAGTCTAGTTCCACTAAACACTATGTAAGCTGAAGTAAAGACAACTATTCACAAACTGGTTGACTATATAATACAGGTGTGCCATGTGTTCCAATGGAAAATAACAAAATTCTGTCCAGACCTTCTCACAATTCATAGAGATAACTTTATTCATGAAAGAATGT
Source organism: Poa pratensis (assembly GCA_947311845.1). Taxonomy (NCBI): domain Eukaryota; kingdom Viridiplantae; phylum Streptophyta; class Magnoliopsida; order Poales; family Poaceae; genus Poa; species Poa pratensis. The sequence continues at coordinate 20,975,768 of CAMZMU010000117.1, forward strand.
GGTCACACTCAGTTACAGGAGAATACAACTATGTTTCTAATACATACAGCTAACTCATGTGCCAAATTGTTTTGTTCTCTTATCATCTTGATCACTCAGAACTTCAGTAAGTACAAATTTCTATGTAAATGGTGCATAGAGACATCACAGCCCTTTTCTGGATTCAAGGCAGCACAATTAAACTGAAGAATTACTAGATTATCTAAATCTGCACACGAGAATCACTAGAGTAGTCACAAAGCATCCAGCCATGCCATTGCCTCCGCTTTCTCGGCGTCCAAACAATCTTGCGGAACTCAACTAGCAGATGCCACCACCTAGCCAACATCATTCATGTGAATCTGGACACCAGAACCTGAAGTTGAATTGGTACAAAAAATCAGCCATATAAGCAATTTGGGCAGAGTTGGGATTAAATCGGATCAGTTCTACTCAAATTTCTTGCGGCTGTTAGGTAGCCACCCTCCACCCGCCTCGGCTCCTCCTCTTGCAGCAGCTCGCAGGCAGCAGCGGCGCGCGGCGGCGGCACCGCCGCCGAGGATCTAAGAAGGCAGGCTCGAGTAGAGCCCTGCTTTGAATTAACAAAGCCAATAACCGGCCAGGGATTACACAAGGCCACCACAAGCGGCAGATACAAGATGTTGTGAACAGCTTACAACACCACGAACTACAGCAAACGAAAGATAAAGAAGAAAACAGCATGTAGTCGTCCATGCTCTCCGCCACAGATGAAGCACCATGGAAGCGGCGAAGGCAACCTTCGAGACTTGAGCTGGATGAAACCTTTGTCTGCTCCAGAAAGGGCGAACCTTCGCCTGACCATCCTCCTCCAAGATCGAAGAGGGACCCCTACCCCCTCGCCCGGCTCGAAGGGCGCCGAACCGTCGATCATGGGGACGCTCTCCCTAGAGCAAAGGGAGGACCAGGAACCAGGCCGCCGATAGGATCAGGCACGAAGCCACCAATGCACGAGCACAAGAAGAAGTCTAGCCACCAAACACGAAGACCACCATGAGGAGATGAAGCTGCTTGGAGCGGTCGTTGATGAAGAAGGAGCGCAGAAGACGAGCAGTTGCCAGCCACTGGAGCGCCAGGAACAGAACCTGCAGAAGGAGCACCGTGCTCACGCCGTCCAGAAATCGGGCTCCAAACGGGGGAGGGGAACCCTTCCCCACCCTGCCCGGCACGACACGGCGATAACACCCAAAAGATGCAGGGATCTAAGACCACGAAGCTCGGTACCAACAACCATGGCTCAAACCTCGGCACAGACGTCCGGAACCAGAGAACGCCCTACCACCCTCTCTCCCAAAAACGGCACCTTCAGGAAGGTTGCTGCGTTGAGACGCCGCTACCGCTCAATCAAGAAGATTAGGGATTTCTCCCGGGGTAAAGAGAGGGTAGGGGTGGGGGGAAAAACACCTCAACGGCCCTCCAAGGAGGAAGACGGCACCAGCAGGCGCCGTCGCTGTCGCGGCAGCACGGGCTAGCCAGGGATTTCTCCCGGTTCTTGCCCCACATCCCACCGTCGCTGCGCAAGGCCACCGGAGTGAAGCACCAGCGAGGGAGGGCATACCGGAGATGGAGTCTACCTTCAGATCTGGGACAGGGGCGAGCAACCCGAGCCCCACGACCAACGCCCGCCGTCTCCTCGCCATCCTCACGGCCAAGGGGAAGGCCAGCACCCGCGCACGCTGCTTGCCGCGAAGCCAGCGCCGCCTCACCACCCGAGACCGCCGTCTCGGCGTCCGAAGTCCACCGCGGAAGCACATAGCGACGTGAGCCTCGCCGCTACCTTCCTCAGCGGCCGCACGGCTTCCCGGCGGTCACCTCTAGCAGCGGCGGGGAGAGGGGATCGAGGGGAGGAGGGTGGCGGCGTGATGGCGTGTTAACGGTAGAGTGTTTTATTACTTCCCAGCAACAGCACCAGAAGATCTGCTTGTTGACCGTGACAACACACGTTCGTTGGGAGACCCCAAGAGGAAGGTATGATGTAGTGCAGCAGCAGTTTTCCCTTGAAATATGACCAAGGTTTATCGAACCAGGAGGACACGGAGGTTCTTCAGAAGGTTGTCAGCGGCGCAACTGACGTGGAACCTGCACACAACACAAGCAAACTACTTTGCCCCAACGAAACAGAGAGGTTGTCAATCTCTCCGGCTTGCTGAAAACAAAGGATTAAACGTATTGTGTGGAAAACAGTAATGAGTGCAGAAAGTAACAGAGAACAAATGATTGCAGTTGGTGGTTTTATCAGTATGAGGAAATGGACCGGGGTCCACAGTTCACTAGTGGTGTCTCTCCATAAAAGATAACTAACATGTTGGGTAAACAAATTACAGCTGGGCAATTGACAAATAATGAGCGCATGACAATGCAATATATGACAAGATGATTATTATGAGATTTAATTGGGCATTACAACAAAGTACATAGACTTGCTATCCAACGCATCTATGCCTAAATAATCCACCTTCCGGTTAGCATCCGCACCCCTTCCGGTATTGAGTTGCAAACAACAGATTATTGCATGAAGTAAAGTGTGTAATGTAAACAATGCAAATGACACGTAGACAATGCATCATTGTTTTATCCCTAGTGGCAACAGCACATCCACAACCTTAGTCGTTTCTGTCATCTCGAGCCCAGATTACTGGAGGCATGAACCCACTATCTAGCATAAATACTCCCTCTTGGAGTTACAAGCATCTACTAGCAACGGAGAGCATGCAAGATCATAAACAACATAAATAGATAGATTGATAAACAACTTGCTCATAGTATCAATATTCATCGGATCCCAGCAAACACAACATGTAGCATTACAATAAGATGATCTTGATCATGTTAGGCAGCTCACAAGATCTAAACATGGAGGTACAAGGTGGAGAGACAACCATCTAGCTACTGCTATGGACCCGTAGTCCAAGGATGAACTACTCACGCATCACTCCGGAGGCAGGCATGGCGGTGGAAGCCTCCGGTGAGGATCTCCCCTCCGGCAGGGTGCCGGGAAGAGCTTCAGAACCCTCCCGATCTAGGGTTGACGACGGCGGCGGCGACGGAACTTTTCGTGGAATATGATCGGTGTTTTTAGGGTTTTCGGGACATCGGGAATATATAGGCGAAAGGGCGGCGTCGGAGGGCACCCGAGGCGGACCCCCTGCCGCGCCCTAGGGTGGCGTGGCTGCCTCGTGGCCCCACTCCGTCTCCCCTTCTGGCTTCTGGAGTCTTCCGATGAGATATTTGCACACGTTGATTTTCGTCCAATTCCGAGAATATTTTGCGACTAGCTTTTCTGAAAGAGAAAAACAGCAGAAAACAGGAACTGGCACTTCGGCATCTTGTTAATAGGTTAGTCCCAGAAAATGCATAAAAATGCTATGAAGTGTAAATAAAACATGTAGCAATTGGTATAATAACAGCATGGAACATCAAAAATTATAGATACGTTTGAGACGTATCAAGCATCCCCAAGCTTAGTTCCTGCTCGTCCTCGAGTAGGTAAACGATAAAAACAACATAATTTTTGAAGTGACATGCTACCAACATAATCTTGATCAAATAGTAATGCAAAGCACATGAACTGAATGAAGTGATCCAAGTCAATGGTCTATAGTTTGCTAACAAGTAAACAAGGAGTAAACAAAATGAATCATACAAGTGCAAACTTTCATGAATAATACTTTGGAGACAATGGAGCTATAAGAGTTTGCATAAAAGTTAGCTCACAAAGCAATAGATTCTAAATGAAAGTGTTTGACTAACACAAAGGAAGATTTAGTTTCAGCACTGGCTTCAACTTTAACATATTTATCTCATGGATATTGTCAAGGCAAAGTAATGCAATAAGTCAAACATATCATTATATAACAACTGTTGTACCAAAGTTGACACTAGTGTTTGCTTGTGGAGATAGAAAGAAGTAGGAAAACTGACTCAACAATAAAGTAAAAGAAAGGCCCTTCGCAGAGGGAAGCAGGGATTAAATCATGTGCTAGAGCTTTTTAAGTTTTTGAAAGCATATAGAGAGTATAAAAATATATTTTGAGAGGTGTGTGTTAGTGGTCAACGAATCAGTAAATAGACAATACTTTAAGTCACAAGTTAACCAGACCTTACAAGAGCGGCTCCCATGAAGGACGTTATTTCTACCAGCGGGTAGATCATCCCTCGTTCTCTTTTGTTTACACACTTATGAACATTGCTTGACTGATTTCTCAGGGGCAAAAAGATGTGAAGAGAATTAATGGTTAAAGTTGTAATTAATTGGGACTGGGCACCCCGTTGCCAGCTCTTTTTGCAAAATTATTGGATAAGCGGATGTATATGCCACTAGTCCAGGTGTAAAGTCTGATCAACAAGTGAAATAAAGACCATCTACCACATCCTCATGAGCTTGTAAACAGTGACACAAAAAGGAGTTGTAACAGTTTTGAATATTTTAAAGGTAGCACATGAAAAATTTACTTGGAATGGCAGGAAAATACCACATAATAGGTAGTTATGGTGGACACAGATGGCATGGATTTTGGCTCAAGGGTTTTGGATGCACAAGCAGCATTCCCGCTTAGTACAGAGTTTAGGCTAGCAAGGTTATTTAAGCAAACACAGACTGTCAACCGGTACAGCAAGAACTCATATAAAAAACATGCTTGAAAAATTACAAGACTCCACATTGTCTTCCTTGTTAACCAAAACCTTTCACTAGAAAATATCTAGACTTTGGAACTACCAATGATACAAATCAAATATCAACAAGCTTTACAGTAGTTCTTCACTAATAGCCTTTACTTACATGATGCACAAGTCTAAACATTACTTACTTGGTAACTCAAAACAATTGACAAGTATCAAATTACTCAAGACAGTGATCTACAAGACTTATGTAAGCATTTTATACCACTACCACATGCATAGCATTTTCTGTTCCAACCAAACACCAATCAACTTATTTGAACAACTCTCCAAACAAATATAAGTGAAGCAAGAGAGTACTTTCTTCAAAAGAAACTAATAGCTCTGACAAGAGATATATGAAAACAGAGAGCTAGAAGCTTTAGCAGTAGCTAGACAAGAATACTCAACAAATATAAGTGAAGAACAAGAGTATTCCAATGAAAAAGCGGAGCGTGTCTCTCTCCCAAACAAGAGTGCTAGGATCCAACAAGTATAGAGCAGCAAACAAAACAAAAACAAACTGAAAACAAAAGCACACTGACGCTCCAAGAAAAGTACATATAATGTGAAGAAATAAAAATATAGTCTCACTAGAGATGACCTGATAGTTTGTTGATGAAGAAGAGGCATCCCCAAGCTTAGACGCTTGAGTCTTCTTGAATATATTGGGGAGATCCATGGGAGCTTCCCCAAGCTTAAGCTTTTCACTCTTCTTGATCTTATAATATCATCCTCCTCTCTTAACACTTGAAAACTTCCTTCACACCAAAACTCAACATTTTTCTCATTAGCGGGTTAGTGCATCAAAACAAATAATCTCACTTATTCTGTAAGGACACAAATTCATAAGCAATCATTTTCAAACATTAGCTACTGTTACTAGGCTTAAGTGATGCTCTTTCACCTTAAAAGAAACCACTCAACACTTGTAAAAGAGAGAATGCAAAACAAAGACAGAATCTGTCAAAACCAGAACAGTCCGTAAAGATGATTTTTTCGGGACACTTACGTCGCTCAAATCGAAAAACTTTAGTCGTACGAAAGTTGCGTACATATCTCAGGAACACGCACAAAAATTGGCAGATTTTTCAAATTTTCTGATTTTCTACGGCGAGAAACGGTGACGTTCCAGAAATCTGTTCCTGTGCAGTAATCCAAATATAGGTACCATCTTGTCATAAGAGACTTTTCTTGGCACAACAAAACAGCAAATAAAAGATACAAAGGAGTTGTTACAGAAGTAAACAAGCTCCTTGACACAAAAAAAAAATAACAGAAAGTAAAAACAATGGGTTGCCTCCCATAAGCGCTTCTCTTTAATGCCTTTTAGCTAGGCATGAAACATGAATCAAGTATTGTCAAGACTAGAAACATCAACATCATCAAAAGCTTCATCAAAAACACAGCTTGTATTTTTAAGTTTAGGGATTCTTGAGAAGAAAATTTAAACAAACCATTGCATGATTCATTAACTAATCCACGAAATTCTTTCTCAGTTTCAAACAAATCAACAAATGTTGGTTTCGGTTTAGGCACTTTGGGCACATATATGAATTTCTTCCCCTTGTCTAATAGATGCTCTTGCTTTTTAGTTTTAAGTGAGGAAAAAGTAGAACTCAAAGTATCAATAACCTCCTCTAATTCTCCAATCCTAGAATTTTGATTATCATGGATAGCACTAGTTTCTAAAACAGTAACCCTTCTGTTAATTTTTCCAAAAGATTCACCAAGTTTACTAGTACTATCATGGAGCTTTTCTATCTCATTGATCTTATCAATACTTGGAAGGCTTTTCTCTATAGATTCTAGTTTTTTCATGACATCCTCAAGAGAAATTTCAATTTTAAATTCATTAACAGGTGGTATCCCAACTAGACTTTCAATGATGTAACTAGCTTCTAAAGCAGGGGTACCTAGGAAGTTCCCTCCTGTTAAAGTGTCCAAAACATACCTATACCAATTGGTGATGCCAACATAAAAATTCCTAAGAAGGATTGTAGTGGAATGTTTCTTAGCACACCTATGATGAGCATTACTAATTCTATACCAAGCATCTTTCAAACTTTCTCCCCCTTGTTGCTTAAAAGTACGAACCTCAACCTCAGGAGATGAAGCATAATACGCAGAACCAGACATGATGACTAAACAAAAAGATAACAACTCAAAATTAACTAAGTGCAGGATTTTTTTTTGTGTTTTTGGGTTTTAACAGCAAACAAGATAAAATAAAATAAACTAAGCAAGACAAAAACAAAGTAATGAGATTGGAAGTGTGAGACTCCCCTATCTGGAGATTCCAGTGTCCCCGGCAACGGCGCCAGAAAAATGTCTTGATGGCGTGTTAACGGTAGAGTGTTTTATTACTTCCCAGCAACAGCACCAGAAGATCTGCTTGTTGACCGTGACAACACACGTTCGTTGGGAGACCCCAAGAGGAAGGTATGATGTAGTGCAGCAGCAGTTTTCCCTTGAAATATGACCAAGGTTTATCGAACCAGGAGGACACGGAGGTTCTTCAGAAGGTTGTCAGCGGCGCAACTGACGTGGAACCTGCACACAACACAAGCAAACTACTTTGCCCCAACGAAACAGAGAGGTTGTCAATCTCTCCGGCTTGCTGAAAACAAAGGATTAAACGTATTGTGTGGAAAACAGTAATGAGTGCAGAAAGTAACAGAGAACAAATGATTGCAGTTGGTGGTTTTATCAGTATGAGGAAATGGACCGGGGTCCACAGTTCACTAGTGGTGTCTCTCCATAAAAGATAACTAACATGTTGGGTAAACAAATTACAGCTGGGCAATTGACAAATAATGAGCGCATGACAATGCAATATATGACAAGATGATTATTATGAGATTTAATTGGGCATTACAACAAAGTACATAGACTTGCTATCCAACGCATCTATGCCTAAATAATCCACCTTCCGGTTAGCATCCGCACCCCTTCCGGTATTGAGTTGCAAACAACAGATTATTGCATGAAGTAAAGTGTGTAATGTAAACAATGCAAATGACACGTAGACAATGCATCATTGTTTTATCCCTAGTGGCAACAGCACATCCACAACCTTAGTCGTTTCTGTCATCTCGAGCCCAGATTACTGGAGGCATGAACCCACTATCTAGCATAAATACTCCCTCTTGGAGTTACAAAGCATCTACTAGCAACGGAGAGCATGCAAGATCATAAACAACATAAATAGATAGATTGATAAACAACTTGCTCATAGTATCAATATTCATCGGATCCCAGCAAACACAACATGTAGCATTACAATAAGATGATCTTGATCATGTTAGGCAGCTCACAAGATCTAAACATGGAGGTACAAGGTGGAGAGACAACCATCTAGCTACTGCTATGGACCCGTAGTCCAAGGATGAACTACTCACGCATCACTCCGGAGGCAGGCATGGCGGTGCGGAAGCCTCCGGTGAGGATCTCCCCTCCGGCAGGGTGCCGGGAAGAGCTTCAGAACCCTCCCGATCTAGGGTTGACGACGGCGGCGGCGACGGAACTTTTCGTGGAATATGATCGGTGTTTTTAGGGTTTTCGGGACATCGGGAATATATAGGCGAAAGGGCGGCGTCGGAGGGCACCCGAGGCGGCCACGCCAGGGCTGGGCGTGGGCCCACCCCCTGCCGCGCCCTAGGGTGGCGTGGCTGCCTCGTGGCCCCACTCCGTCTCCCCTTCTGGCTTCTGGAGTCTTCCGATGAGATATTTGCACACGTTGATTTTCGTCCAATTCCGAGAATATTTTGCGACTAGCTTTTCTGAAAGAGAAAAACAGCAGAAAACAGGAACTGGCACTTCGGCATCTTGTTAATAGGTTAGTCCCAGAAAATGCATAAAAATGCTATGAAGTGTAAATAAAACATGTAGCAATTGGTATAATAACAACATGGAACATCAAAAATTATAGATACGTTTGAGACGTATCACGGCGCTAGGGTTTGAGTCGCCTCCTGAGTCGCCCCAGATGGAGCGACGCGGGGGCCTCCTGTTTCCACCGCCGAGGATCTTAAACTGCCTGTACCAGCGGAGGATCTTGTGGTTTATGTCGACCTCTGAGACTCGTCAAATCCCTGTACTAGCGGACGGTCTGCATGCAGAGCATGTCGAAGGCGGCGTCAACCTTGAAGTCGCGCGCGCGGAAGAAGTTGAGGAGGACGGGTGCGTCAGAGGTCTCGTCGACCCTGGTCGGCAGCAAAGCAAGGGTGGAGTTTCGGGGATTAGAGGATTAGGGGGCTTTTGCAAAAGCAAACGTTTCTTAAGTCTGAAAGCGGGCTGGAAATTGCAAAGTTCCTTCCGACTCAAGGCAAGGCATAGGATTTAGATCGTTCGGCCGGAAACGAACGGATGGGATCGCTGGGTTGCGCAACGGAAACTTAAAAATTTCGCTTACCATGCTACACAACAGCCCAAGATCTATACTATGAAGATATGCTGCACCCCATAATACTAGATCCAGAAAACTTACTACAGCCGTTGCGGAAGATCTTGTTGTAGTCGAAGTAGATGTTGGTGAAGCCTGATGAAAAATCTCACGTCCACGCCGGGAGGTGAGATTGTTGCCGATCCGTGTCGTCGAGGGACTACTCGCGCAGCCCCGCTTTAACAGTATCCACACGCACACCGCGTCAATCCGTCAGCGTTTCGCCGTCCAGAGCTACTTGCAACCGACGAAGAGAGACTGACTTGCGGCGTAGTTTAGGTGGTTGATCTAATCGAACTTGATTAGAGCAATATGAGATTAGAGAGATCTAATTCTCAACACATGAGATCTAATTAGAGAGAAATTAGAACAATGTTTAATTAGAGCGCCGTCTAATTAGAACATTTTCTAATTGCACAATATCTCAAGAGAGAGGAACTTGCGCAAACTTATGTGTGTTTTCCTTGGGGAGAGGGGGAGTATATAAGGGGGAGAGGGGGGCTGGTGCGCCGGCCCCTCCCCCAAGTCAGTTTGGGTGTTGGAGTCCATCTAGGACTCCATCCTCCCCTTCTTTCTTTTTGCCAATTTCCTTTATTCCTTTCCTAGTTCAATTAGGACTCCTTTAAATCTACAATTTGAACAAGGAAGGATAGGAGGGGACTTAGTGCGGCCGGCCCACACTAGGTGTGGCGCGGCACGCAGGGCACCCCCCTCTCTCCTCCGGCGCATCCCTTCCTTCCCGGCAAACCTCCGAAACTCTTCCGGAACCTTTTATACTCTATAGTTAAAATCATCGACTCTATCCACTGATGTCGAAAACACTTCCTGGCATCCCGGAACATCTCATGTTCGCCATATTTCTCTCTCAGGAAATTCTGCCCTATACCGGCATTATTTCCCTCTCATGATAACTTCACCGGACATCTCCGAATCACTCCGGAGTTGTTCCTGTGACATCGGAGGGACTCCGACCACTTCTCATAACCACTAAACTACATCTTTATTCTCTCAATAAAAGATTGACTCACAGCTTAAGTGTGTGACCCGAAAGTTCGTTAACACATAGACATGTCCTTGAGCTTACCAGACAATAACCAGCATTGGGACCTAGACGTCTGTACTGGCTCCTATGTATTCACGAGTGAACGACAGAACCTCTTTATGTTTCTCATTACGCTAATCCCCTTACGTACACGATACCAATGATATCTCGAGTGTGAGACAATTTGCTCTAGTGTGATCAAACTCTTTGATCATAACACATATAAAACTCGTACCAATATCATTCTCTTTTCTCATTCCGTATTATCAATGTCCTGTGATAAATCACACTGTGTCTGGCCAGACGATTGGGGTGACATGATTATACTTGAGATGGCCTAGAGGATATATCTCTCCATCGTCTGGAGGAGTAAGTACCTTTCTTGAACAATCTCCGTTCCATTACTTATTCTAGTTCAAACCCAAAAGTCATTGTTATGGTCCCCAGTTACGGCCGGACGTTAGATGACAATCAAAGCGTGAGTGTCGAACAAGCGGTCACTAGATGTTCTCAAGGTATAGGAACTAACTAATGAAAACTCTGTATGATCAATTGCTATTCTTCATCTTGACGATTTGTCTCATAGCAAGATCATAGGGTGGGTCGGTTCAGTACTATTATCATTCCGATAATAAACTCCTATAGTTATATGACTTATACAAAGTCCATGATTAGGAAAACATGATCATCAGATAACAAGATAGGCTAGTCTTAGAGACTAGACTAGGAACACTTTTCCTTGTTCATATCTCTACACGTGCATCGAGGTTTTCCTCTTGAATACTTTGTATTCGCTATTCAAGTGCCCAATGCAGTTATAGCATAAAGATATAAACTATTAATAATAAACTTGGAGATAAAATATTATTGTCTCTAGGGCATATCTCCAACAGGGATACATGTAACCAGCGGATGCATAGGATACGGCGCCGTACTTAGGGGATGTTTGTTTGGGGTTTTGGTGACTTTCCAGTGGAAAAAGCACCCCAAACGAACCAAACAGGGGTGTTGTGGCTGTGTCCTTCGGCAAAGCCACCGAAAGAAATAGGCGTGGAGGAGAAAGCACGTCTGGGGGTGCTTCGCGCGGCTTCCCGCAAAGGGGTGCGGAACGTTTTCTAATTTGAACATATTGTTCGCCTAAATTACAAGGGATTGCCACCCGCTGGACAGAACATCCCCAGCCCCGTTTTCTTTTCTCCCCTATGCATCGAGAAGTATCCGGTCGAATTCCCGACCCTTGCTGGTGGTAATATTCTCTATGATTATTCACATGACTTTAATACAAATGCATTGCTATTTGTTTGATTTTGGTTATTCACATTTTTTTTATGCCCAAATACGTACTGCCTTGTTGATTCTGGTTATCCAAATAGGAATGGATTCCTAGCTCCTTTTAAGAACCACATGTACCATATACCAGATTTTCGCCGAGAAGGGCGACCAACACAAAGGGAAGAGCTTTTCAACTATCTACACTCATCGCTTCGGAATGCTATCGAGCGTGTATTTTGTATCTTGAAAAACAAATGGCACATATTGAAGTATATTCCTTCTTACGATCTGGATACACAGAAAAGAATTATCCTTGCTTGCATAGTACTTCACAATTTCATTAGGGACTCACAGTTACGTGACAAACAGTTTGATCGATGTGATGAAGATGAGAATTACGTCCCTAAGGTCCAAAGGCAGTCAACAAAAATAGTCGGTGATACTGCCCCGAGTGGAACAAACACCGATGATATGAAAACAAGGCGTGAACGCATTGCTACCGCAGTGTTCAATGAGAGAAGAAGACAATCTATTCGTGCTAGCTAGTTATTATGTGTAACGTCATTGACATGTAGTTTGAATAAATCTATATTTATTATGGACGATATCTTATTTGTGTAATGGTACGGATATGTATTTTGGAAATCTATATCCTATTAATTATTTGTTCTGCTTAATGTTGTTTATTCCAGGTATTTTATAGTGACATATACGATTGTACACTTCAATCAGTAAATACATATGTCGTCGAAACTCTGAGAGTATTTCAGACAATTCCTCAACACACAGGTGACACCGAGAAAAACAGCTTTCCCGCACAGCCAACCACAACCAGCCAGCCACGACCCAAACAATCACCCCATTAGCCATGGAGTAAGACCGCTGGGTTCTTTGGCTTCCTCGAAGTCCTCCCCTGCGTCCGCTCCGCACTCATTGTTCCAAAACTAGCAATGTAATGAGATAGATGTTCAAATAGTATACCAACCAAAGGTGCAGTATAAGGACTCGTACAGTGGAAGGATTTCACCATTTAGTTCCATGGTCATCATCTGCCCTGTCACTATTGCCCCGGTGTCGAACCTCAGAATCGGGGCCTCACAGTCTACTCCTCGAATGCTAGAAGAGCCGCGACGATGATTATGTCATCATCATCATCGGATGATGTCTCCATAAATTCATTGTAGAAAACTCAGCACTACTATCCATGGTCCACGCATCAAACAATGCAACAACGATCACAGAAAATCATACGATGGTGATCGAAGAAAGTTTGCAACAAAAAATTACTAGATGATCGTTGACATTTTGGTAGACAATTCTAGGAACGTATGGACGCATTGTGTACTAATTGACACCAATTTTTACTTCAGGTATCACCCTAGAGATCTATGGATAAAAAAAATGCGCATTGGGGGTTAGACAGCCTCCAATCAACTTTGATAGCAAGAATTTCGGTGAGTACGCATGAGGGAGCGGGCGCTGGCACTCGAACTCGAGACCTCGCGGGCAGGGAGGTATCAACACCTCCTAGCCATCCAGGCTATGCCTCGGTTCTCAGATCTATGGATAGACAAACAGATTTATAGACAAACAGATTTATACACATGTGGTCCTGAACAATACTTAACTGAATCGTGTAAGCATTTCAGTGTCAAACTCAAAGGAAACGACGTCAGCACCTTTGCAAGGTGAATTAGGAGGAAAATCAATAGGTGTTTTAGCCATTGGAAGTTCTGATCCATACCAGTACGTAAGAGCAAAATGCTATGGATCAAATTACAACAACACCACTACAGATGTATTTTAAGAGAGTTACCAAGTGAACAATGTTTTCCATGAGGTTGCTTTGGCCCAAATTACAATCATTCATTCACAAGAATTAAAAATACAAGGACATCACAGTAGTATGAGAAGCCCAATGTTTATTTGCTAGTGTACTTCTTGAACCAAACCCCTATGTTGAGAAAGCTCTCGTAATCAGATCGTGGCCTGTAAGAGAGAATGGTGTGAGCAAATGTTGGGAGAAAACTTCAAAAAAAAAATGTTGGGAGACGTTGTGCAAGTAATCATGGTAAAAAAATTGAAATTTAAACTAACTTGTCGAGTCCATGAATATCTTCTGGAAAGACAATAGTTTTGGTTTCAACTCCTCTCTCCTTCAAAGCCCTCGCATACTGAAAATGTTGCAACAACAGATAAGTATATAGATTGAACTGAACAGTTGAGTACAATTAGGAGTACTATTTACGGGCTCAAAATCCAAACAGCCTATTGTAACCCTTTCTTATTTATGAAAAGCAAAGCTTGTCATTCTATTAACCAGAATACTGTGTACACAATCCTGTAACCTTTCAAAACAACACAAATTGCACAAGGATGTACCTGTAGACCATTAGAAACAGGAACTCGAAGATCTTTTGCTCCGAGGAGAAAGAGTGTTGGTGTCTTAACCTGCAGATGAGATAATATTGTCAAGTGATTGATTTCTGATAAAATAGTCCTGACAGTCTTCCTTTGCATGCACAATATTTCGTCAGGCATAGATTTCAGAAATGATTTTCATATGAATATGCAACTCACAAATGTACCTTAGAAATATGTGATATTGGTGATTTCTGGTAAAACTGAGTAAGAGTGTCAGCTGAAGGACACTCTGTATAGCAGTTTTTCGCTTCTTTTCCATAAATCTCCAGAAAGCACCAGTCAGGGATATCAGTGGTACCGACCATCAATGATAAGTTACATAATGGATTTCGAGCAGCTGCTGCAACAAATGTTTCTGGAGCCTGTATTCCAAAAATATGCACATGTCAACAGTATGCTAGTACACCGTAAAACGTAATAAATAATATCACGGAGACCATTCTGATCCGAGTTTTCAGGGGCAGTTCTAGTTTCCTGCTGTTTCTGGCAGTGAAATGATCTAGACCTAAAATTAAAATTCAAATTGTTTCGATTGGAGGGGCTCGGGATGCAGCTTATCCGGCCCCAGGCTGCCTCAGCACCTTGGTCGTGTGTGTGTGTGTTAAGTATGTTGTATAGTCTAGCTTGTAATTAGAACTCTTTTCTATCAATGCATCAAGATGCAAAGACTATTGTGTTTTCTCGAGACTAACTTGTGGGGATTTCAGACAAAAAAACATTAAGCAGCATTTGAGAGCATTTCTGTACGGACAGTTTTTTAACATTTGCAACAAAAAAGGGCTGGAATTGGTGACATCACCACAGCTCAGTGTAACAAAAATGAAACCAGTGATGTTTTAGCTCTAGTTTGCTGAATCCTGATATTCATCAGAATATATTCTTGGAACACGGGTCTGTACTGTATTGTACTAAAGCATTGAACGTGAAGTATGATTTCTTGATTTGATATTATTTTATTTCTTGTGATAGTTTGCTGAAGACTCTATCATCATTTTGATGACAAATCTGATATCCAACTGACGGACAGTGAATTACAAGGTAAATTTCTATGAAGATACAAACTGCAAGCAACAAAGTAAGTGCATGTAAAAATAATTAAGGAGGAAAAGAAGACAGTCAAATAACCTGGCCGATCAAATGTGTTGTCAAGAAACCTCCATGTGAACCTCCGACTACAGCTACTCTAGATGCATCGATTAATCCTCTCTTTATAACAAATTCCAAAGCCGTCAACACATCATTCACATCCTGTTCATCAGCATTCAACCAACATAATATCATAGACCGTTTATAGACACATATCGAAAGTTATCTTGAACACGAGAAGAAATCAGTAACACCTGAGAACCAATATTGCCAGGAAGAGATTGCAGTGCTTCTTCTCCAAACCCCAATGAGCCCCTAAGCAACAGAATAGTACGTGCAGATAATCCATGTTAGCGTTATACACAACTATTTGGCATGCGAAGTACAGAGACAATGGAACCCAAAAGGATATAATTGCTGCACACAAGGAGTCAGCACCATGCATGCATATCCTCATACTTGGATTAGTTAGACCTGTGTGTTATAAGCATGGCAATAAGAGAAATGGAATTAAAAGAATCCTTAGTCCCTTAAGTCCCAGTGTGGTCGTTTACTTGGTAGGTTGTTCAGATCTGTTCTTCCCACTATTCTTGCTCTCCTTCACCTAGAACCAATCTACCTCAAACTATCACCGAGTAATATCCTACCTACGGAGCGCTTACACTATAGATACTCATAATTTCAATGCTCACCTGTAATTTACAACAAGCAGGTTGTATCCCTGTGCATGAAGGAATGCCAAGGATTTTGAGTAGCTTGATGGATAAACTGAATGAGGGCCACCATGAAGAACAACAATGGTTGGAGTATTTGCAGAATCCTCGCAGGACACAAAAATAGCCTCAAAGGGCAGCTTAGCACCTGAACAGAGAAAAATAACATAATCAAGCGAGAGGGAGGACAACAAGGAGGGAGAGAAAACTCATTCTTGTCACTGAAAATACAGAAATAGTGCCGTGCAGTTGTTATTAAAATAAGATATAATATATCATTATTTATTATTATTAAAGCTCTACATATGAGTCCAAGTCTCCAAGATATACAGTTATAATTGGACTTTTCATGGAACTGTAAGGTGAAATACTGAGTGAACGTCGAAATAAGAATGTTATCCATAAAGACTACCGAGAAGATTCTTAAGGAGATGATATCAGTTCCTTCCAAATTTAGTGGTAGCAATCTCACTAAAGAACTTTTCAGAGTTTGCCTATTAGCACTAGCAGATAACAAAAAATTGGACTCTCATGAACTATCTTGTCTTAAATTATGCATTCTACTATATCATTAATTTTTATACAACACGGTTACGTCATGCACACTCACAATCTATATATAGCATTCTATTGTTTAAAATAAAAAGAGGACCAACAGGTGATGAATGCATGAGCAGTTCAGAAACAAATAAAGAGAAGAGTACCAACTTAGTATAGAGTTATGAAAGGAAAACCAAATTATATCAGATAGCTGTAAAATTGGTGATCTTCAAAAGGAATGTGTGGTGTTAAGTTGTTAGCATACCATATGGAAGTTTGTCAGAAGCGTTGCTGATTGGAACTTCGAGTACGCTGAACTTACTATTGGCCAATAAGGAGCTGACCTGTGAACACATCATAGAAATGCTTACTATGCACCAAGGGGGGCATGAGATGTATTTTGTTTTAATTAAACCTTATCAGATGGCTTCGGAAATGGTGATGAAATTTCCTGCCAGTCCCACTGGCATGACTTCTCAGTCTGAGAAGCTTCAAAACCGTAGTGAATTTGAGGCGGTGTAACGAGGCTGCTCGAAACTGAAAAGATCAAAGGGGTGGGAAGGCCCATAAATATGAAAACTCGGCAGATGGGAATATGGAAGGCTGCTGTAAAGCTGTATAAATTTGGGCTTACCTGCAAGAATGTTGTTATTGTCAAGTGCGAGAAGATTCCATGAATAATCTGTCTCCTGAGGGCTAATTCTTGAAACTTTGCCGCTGTGGAGAAAGAAATAGTGTCAGGAATGAATAAACTAGTCAGCCATATAATTCTAACAGAGGACAGGTAGATGCATGTACTTACGTTACAATGTTGACAGAAAGTATTGCTTCCTTGCTTCCCCAAAAAGAAGATAAAACAATAGTTCGTCCATCCGAAAGCCATGGAAACCTAAGTAGTCCAGAGCAGTAGATACCAGGGAAACATCCAACTTGATGACTCATTATAATGGGTACCTAATTAAATAACTAAAGGTATTAAGCATGTGATATCAGATATTGAGGGTTTTTTCTGACAGAAATCGTTAAGAGTTAAAAAGAACTAATATGTAAGTTCCCTTTATTTTGACCTTCTCCCTTTTAATTGAACTATAGTTCAGGCACTTCAATAAATCCGTGCAAGTCTTAAATCAGGTTTGGCAAATGGCAACTGACAATACAAGCGATATGCTCTTACAAAGACTTTGAGTAAATTTTGTCAAGATTCATGCACTAGCCAACACAACCAAAAGTCAAAACTGATGGAAATGGCCAGGCAATCCACATATACACTTCAAAAGATTTTTTCAAAGTTATATATTAAAGGTTTGGAAGCTTGAAACTACTAATGAAAACCAGGCATTTACAGTTTGAAACTAAATCAGATAAACACATTAAGAAAATGTAAAGTCATTATTAATACCACATCATCAACACTAAAGCTCCCCTCTAAGTTCCCATCAGCAGGCCAGTCAATTTTATGCATTGAATTAGTGGCATTGTGTGCTCCACTATCCACAGCACTCTTCGCCGAGATGAAAATGAGATACTTTCCATCCGGGCTGCGCAATAGAAAAACTTTGTTATTACCATCACAATGTGCTCTTAACGTGTAGGTATCAGAAAATCCACATAACCATTCTTGCACAAGAACAAATAAAATAATTAACATAATCAAAACTGATTTTTTTGTATAAAGTATAACAAAAAAATGTTTCTGATGCTCAAAGACACATATCTACTGAGGCCGGGTTCTATGGCAACACAGAGATGACGTGATACCTTCTTCTTTTGGATGAAATTATGTGATACCTTTGGAACGACCAAGATTATGTATCTTTCAAATGGAAATTACACAATGTTGGCATTCATTGTTGCTTGAATAGTGACAGTTGAGTACCATTCAACTCATCTAGAAAGGTAAGCGCATACACTTGATAATATGCAGGATTAATCTATTGGTGTGGCTTGGTAAGGAAAAAAGATAGTGACAGTGCTATTTATTTTTTGTAAGCACCAACTTGTCATCTTCCCATTTAATCAACAAGAGTAAGTCAATATTTCTTTTATCCTGAAGTTCATCATCCCACTGCATGGCCTCGCCTTTTTCCTAAGGCTCTGCCGTTGCTAAACTGTGTTCTGTGCTGAACTTATTTATATTCTTTTGTGAAAAATTAGCTACAAAATCAGAAAAAAGTTGCTTTACCCAAAGGAAACATAAGCAAAAGCTGGTTGGAAAAGCTGGCTTATCATATAATCCACTACAGCCAAACTCAGCCTACTATCCCTCACACTTGGCCAGGACAATCCCAATGCAGAAAAAAACTGGTAAAATCCAAAATACGTAGATCTAGTCAAACTGTGTGGCCTGATTTAAAGAAGACCATTGAGCAACTGAAGTTGTCCTACCTGAACCGTGGGAAAAAAGCGCTGCTCAACTCTGTTGTTAACTTGACCATAGTTGTACTATCTCCTTTACTGGAGCTGTTACAATAACAGAAATATGTCATCAGATACACTTTGTGAGCATACGGCATACCATATGCTATAGGTTTGTGTCTCCTATAACTAGGATGAATGAAGAGAAAGTACAGTAATATAATCAATCTTGTTAACATTCATGCAAAAGATCCCTTAACAAAGCTTGTATGCGGTATCATTGGAAATAAAATATCAAAAAACAACATGAAGCCACTCCAGCATTAAAAAGCCCTTTGTATCTTGCAGTGGGTAAGCCACAGAAAAAGGAAAAACTAAAGTTACCAAGGATAGATATGCTCACTCAGTTGATGGTTTGTCAGCATCTTCCTTGAAAGGATCAGGAGCAGCATACAGAGTACAAGGTCTATTATAGCAGTATTTAATACCAAGTTTCCTTGGTGTCTCTTGGAAACCATTATCATCTGACCATGCCACAAAAACCAAACTATAAGACGATGGAGCCCAAATCACCTGGCCAACACTTAATGATCTAGTTATGCCCTTCACAACTCGTACTTCCCCACTGCAATGGAAACATTTCTCAGAATATTACAATATTTTGTCAACTTGTCCGAATTTATATCTTCATGTCAGACAGAAGCGTACCTAGAGATGTTAGCGACAAACAAAGCAGGTATCCTTTTCTTACTATAGGTTTCTCCCCAGTCATCTTCCAAATCCCCTTGTCCCTTCCAGCTTTTACAGTCGTTTTGAGACGAACCTTCCTTCCTGTAACCTGAATCATTGAACTCCGGCTTTGGTTGAGGAGGCTCCTCAGCGACATAAGCTATAAAAGTCTCTTCCTGATTCCATGAAATCCCTTCAAACCTACATTATAGTGATGCAAATCAATAGTCAAAGGTACAAGAGTAAAATGAATAAAATGCTCAATGTCACCAAAATGAAAAAGGGAATTTTACCATCCATCGGTGTACAACGATCCATGAACAGATTGTGGAATATGTATCTCATTCTCCAATTGACAGGGGCCCCAAATCTCTAATTTTGTAGGAGAATCATCCTCAGCATTCCGTACTAGCAGAAGCTTTTCTCCGGATGGTGATGGAACAACTGCTGACACTCCGATCATTTCAATCGGGAAGGGTGACCACTGGAAACTCGCTGACTTTGAGGCACTTTTGGAGATGTGAGAATTTAGAAGGAAGTTCCTCTTTTTGTTGGCCAAGAGATCTGATTGGCCAATAGAAACCATTGCCCTGGATGTGTTTTCTTTCGACCACCAAAATACCAGTAAGAAATATGAAGTTACAAGAACTGGATAAGAGAAAAAATAACATTCGATACCATTTTTGGAATTGAAGATCCAAGCCTTGCCAATACTGGGTATCTTGAAGAATTCTTGCAACAACTTGGACTGGGAAGCGTACTCATCCACCATGGAAGGATCCATCCCAGAAGGCAATCCTTCGGCATGGGCAGAAGCCATCACCTCTGAATACGATGAAACCTTGCTAGTGCTGTGTAATCAAAGTGATTAAACCAGCATCACTGATGTGTCTACAGAATCCAAAGTCAACCGGATAGGACTAAGATAAGAGAAACTGAGACCTTGATTGGTTGTACTGTTAATTTCGAAGCATAGCATTTGTCTTCCTATCCCTATCACGCAGGACTTGCTTTTATTGGCCAATAAATTTCGCGATATTTCCACTTGGCAATCCTAAGTATCTTTCTAGTGATTCATATTACTGATGATTCCTCCCACAATCGGGACACCAACAACTATAATCTGAGAGAATCATGCGTATTTCGAGAAAGACCAACATAAATTTCAGACCGTAGAGAACTTGATTGCTCAAATAGATAGAAATCCAAGAAAAAGGATCCTAGATCCTGAGAGAGGTCACCTGCGCCGAAGCAAAGACACGCTGGTTGGAGCGCGAGCACAGGCAGAAGAGACCGATAGCGCGGCGGCGGCAATGGGGGAGGAGTAGGAGTGGATTCCCGAGCATATGGCCACCATATCAGTGGTTGGATTTGGGTTTTAGTTTAGGCATATCATCTGCTATTTACCTCGTATACCCCTATATGGTCTGTAATTTATATTTTACGCCTTAACGTATGAGTATGATGAGGCACGCGGGCCGTGGAGACGATCAGACCGCATCGCTGCCGTCCGATCGATGCACCCGCTTACCATCTCCTCCACCGCGCTCCTCCGCCTCATTAAGTCGCTCTCGCCGGCGGCGCCGGGGGCACACCATACGGCATCCGGCATCCACTGCCTCCTCCTCAAGGCGGGGCTCCTCCACTCCGGGGCGCACCTCCCCACCGCGCTGCTCTCTTCATATTCCTCGCACGGCTACCCCGGCCACGCGCGGTACCTGTTCGATGAAATGCCTGACCGGGGCCTTGTCGCGCGCACCGCCATGGCGCGGGCCCACGCGGCGTCCGGGCAGGTGGACCAGGCGCTCGCCGTATTTCGGGGAATAGTGACGGACGGCTTGATCCCGGACAATGTTGCCTTGGCGGTCGTGCTTGCCGCGTGTCGTGGTGCAGGTTCTTGTTCGGCCAAGAGGAACCCAGGCAGGATGGTCCATGCTTTCATCGTGGTCAGTGGCATTGAGACAGACGTGTTCGTCTCTACTGAACTTATCAGGGTCTATGGGGAGCGTTGTGAGCTGACCGTTTCCAGGAGGCTGTTCGACGACATGCCGGCGAAGAGTACTGTTGCTTGGAACGCCATGGTGCATCAGTATGTCAGGAATAAAGATGTGGAGGCTGCATATCAGCTCTTTCTTGCAATGCCAAGGAGGGATGTGGTTTCATGGAACACGGTGATAGCCGGGTATTGCCTGGTTGGCCGGTGCAGAGAGGCATTAGGGTTGTTCAGCAGATGGTATCTCCATCGTCATGTCCGGTGCGCCCAAATGGGCCTACCATGAGCACTGTCCTTCGTGCTTGTGCAGGTATAGGCTGTTTGGAGACTGGGATTTGGGTCCATGCGTATATTGACAAGCATAAGATGAATGACAATGGCACATTGGATAGATGCTTGGTAGACATGTATGCCAAATGCGGCAGTATGGACAAGGCCCTGCAGGTGTTTGAGAAGGCTCCTGGGAAGAGGGACCTGTACTCGTGGACAACAGTGATTTGTCGACTGGCAATGCATGGTCGGGCTGCCGATGCCTTGAGAATGTTTAACATGATGCAAGATAGTGGTATATGCCCTGACGATGTTACTCTCGTCGGGGTCTTAAATGCCTGTGCACATGGAGGGTTGGTTGACGAAGGCCTTGGCTACTTCTACTCCATGCAGGAGAAATATAGAATCACACCCAAGATTGAACACTACGGTTGTATGGTCGATCTTCTTGGTCGCGTCGGGCGATTGCCAGAAGCATACAGGATGATAAAAACAATGCCAATGAAGCCTAATATGGTAATTTGGGGATCATTCTTGAGTGCATGCAAAGTTCATAGCAGTGTGGAACTTGGCGAGATTGCGGCAGCAGAAGTCACTAGGTTGGATCCAGATGACCCCTGGGCAAAGGTGATGATGTCTAGCATGTACGCAAAAGCCCAGGATTGGAGCGGTCTCGCCAGGGAGAGGAGGGAGATGAACAGTCTGCAGATGAAGAAGACTCCAGGGTGCAGCTCGGTCGAGCTCAGCGGTGAGGTGCATGAGTTTGTTGCTGGTGGCAGCCAGCATCCTTTGCATGCTGAGATTTGTACTGTGCTGGACTTTGTGGAGGCACAGTCACATACAGATATATAGGTTGAGGCACGCAGAGTTCTGTTGTTGTGGTTTCTTTTCTTCTAGAGATTTTTGCATGAGGGTCTGGCTGAGGGTGGATTGATTGAGCCTTCAGTAGGTGGTGCTGAGTTCATGTGTTTGTTGTGGAGGGCCTGGGAAAAAGATCAGCTGATTGCTACAGACTAGGTCATACTGCGAACAACTCATGGAGTTAAGCTGCCAGCGCCAAGTAAATGTTCAAGCTGTTGTTACCAATGTTGTTACCAATGTGAGCGTTATTTTTCTCCTTGAGTTGTAGGGATGGAGTGGTGATTTAGTGTACATCAAGCACATGTACAGGTTGTGTCTGGGTGTGGTTCCTTTAGAGAAAAAATTATTACAGTGATTTTGCGCCCACGGATGCCATGCTGCCACCTTGTTTGTTGCATCCTATTTTCTTCAGGCATGCTATTTCTTTTTCCTCGGTGTCAAAAATAATTGTGCTCCTTTGTCTTTGGAAAAAAAGTTGATGTGTTTATGATGATCGCGGTGATGGAGGATTAGCCCAGGTTTCATTTGTACATCCTTTGCAGGGTTTTTTTCTTGGCCCATGATAGCTGTTCTGCATGCATGTCAAATATAATCTTGTTTTTTTGTCATCGGGTAAAAACTTTTGTGTCTATGATGACCATGGTAAGAGCAGATTAGTCCATGTTTTATTCTGAGCAGTTATTTGTCACCTCCTTTGAGGTAGTCACCACCTCAGTTGTGGGTGACGGAGCCTCCACCTTTTTCTGGACGGACAGGTGGTTACCCGGTGGGCGTGTGAAGGAGTTGGCTTCAAACCTCTTCATGAAAGTGCCCAAGGGCGCGCGCTGCTCCCGCCGAGTCAGAGATGGGCTCGCAGGTGGATGGCTGGACGATGTCTCGCCAGACCTGGACGCGCGAGAGATTCGCGAGTTGCTGTCCTTGGCTGACAGTGTGGCAGGTTTCACCCTGACGGAAGGGGTCGTCGATGAATTCAGGTGGAACTGGGAGGGCAACCGCAAGTACTCAGCTCGCTCGGCTTACAGAGCACTCTTTGAGGGCAAGATCAGGTTGGCTGGGGCCGAACAGATTTGGTGCTCCCGAGCCCCAAATAAATGCAAGTTCTTCCTCTGGCTAGCTTTGAAGAATAGATGTTGGACTGCAGACCGCTTAGGGCGGAGAGGGCTGCCTAGACCGACCGCCTGCCCGTTCTGCGACCAAGTGGGAGAAGACATAAACCACCTTCTCCTTGGTTGTGTCCTCTCCAGAGAGGTTTGGCACTCCTTCCTGAGCAGGTGGGGTAGAGTGGACTGGGCCCCTGCCCATGATGATCGTCTAGTGGATTGGTTACCGGCCAAGACCCCGGGCGGTAACGATGAGAAGGACCTGTGGACGGCGATCAACTTGATCTGCTGGAGCTTGTGGAGGCATAGGAACGGAGTGGTCTTCGAAGGCCACAGACCTGCAGCAGCGACTGCCATTAGAATGGTGGAGGCCGAGGCTGACCTATGGCGGGCAGCGAGGATGTTTAGGGGTAGCCTAGGACCCATAGACAGGTGGAGGGTTGGCGAATGATCCCTCTTTTTTCTTGTTGTGGATTGGCGTTTTTGGCGCATGTGACTAAACGCGTTGTAATCGGCCGCTTGGCCTCTCCTTCTTGAAACAGATATGTCCGCTTGGACGTATCCTTAAAAATTTGTCACCTCCTTTCGCCAATAGACACTCTTGTCCACTGTTATGACCTCTCATGGGATATTGACTTTTATGCCAAGGTGGATGATAATGTTCATGTGAACATAGGTATGCTGTTTGTGTATAATTTTCGGAATCTCAATCATCTTGGAGAAAACTAACTGATTTTTGTGGTGCAAGTATGCTCATGTCAACTCTTGGCCGGCAAAGATTGAAGCCCCAAGTCTATATTGATTGTATGAAGTCAAGACCAGTTCTCTCCGACAAGTAATTTTTCTGAAAGCAGCATGTAGCTTTCGTAGCAATGTTGCATCGTATTGTCATGTACTCATGTACTACAATTACGAAAACCTCACTACACCGCCCTTCTCTTTAGAACTTTGAAATACCATGAGCTTGAGTTCATCATATCACCCAGGCTGCTACTGCACTAATTCGCAAACGGAGATGTATCGCTGGGAGGGTGGTTTACCGGGCTAAATGTGGAGCATATTAACGACAGAGGGATGTGTTGTGGATCAGAAACACGTCAGTTTCTTCTATTGTTCTGCACACCATGCACCATCTCTGGAGATGATAACCATGCCACAAACATGTTCATTTCTGAAAGTTTCAGACTGCAAGTGAAAGGCACAAGCAAGGAACGTCTATGTCCCATTGTTCGACTGGAGGTTCAGTGCGGTCTGCAACCCAGTCCGGAGGTTGAAGGATTTGCATTCGAGATGCGGTGAAGGATACACGCCAACGAAAGATGGTCGTGCAGAACAGGGCGGAGCCAGGATTTGAACTTAGGGGGGGCGAGCGATGAAAACATAGGAGAGCTAGCCAATGCATGTGGGCAGAAGGGCGACCTCAAAAGCGAGAGCGCGATACTTGATGTTATGGAAAGCAAGCTCGTCTACATCAGTACGTGCGAGACGCGTATAGCTGAAGATAAACATATTCCTCACCTTTTAAAAATAGTGGGCAACATCCGACCACTATGTCATTGCTAGGTCAAGTATAGTAAGATAGGTATCAAGTCTAAAACAAAATAATATCGACCTATGTTTGGGGCAAGCAAACATGTATATGTATCACAAATGAAAAACTGGTAAGCAAATTGTCGTATGTTTGGCAAGAAAATATCTGATTTTTCATCAGTTTAAATATACTAAAAATGTTACAAAATTCTGAATTTTCAACATTTTGCCAGATTTGAGATCGAATCAATTGGAGGAAAAAATCAATCTACTATATTATTCTCACCTTTTTTAAATAAAAAAGTACATCTAAACTGATATAGAACAGGTTTAAGTTCATCAAAATACATCGGCAATAAGTCGTAACTAGCAGTTACCGTCGGGGTCTCCCGGCTGTTTGCCGCGTAACTGAGCCGAAGTGTCGAACGGAGCAGGGAGCAGGGAGTGAGCGGCAGCGGCAAGCGCCCGGCCAGACAGGATTGAGCTTGAAGCCTGAGGCGGCGGACGGGACGCACTACGGAACGCAGGGGCAGGTTTATGAACGATCGATCTGATCTATCGCTTCAGGTACAACCATATAGAGATCACGATGACCTAGACTACGCCGTGCATGGGCTGTTGTGTTGGGCTTTAATTTGCTAGTGCCGTGTACATGGACGGATGGCTAACAATTAAATAATGGGCTAATTATGGATTGGTTTTGGCCATTAGCACAAGTAGTAACACTAATACACACTGAAAATAGTTAGGGGGGCGACCGGTTGGGGGGGGGGGGGGGGGGGGGTCGGACCCCTGCTAGCACCCCCTTGGATCCGCCCCTGGTGCAGAAAACTCGTATTAAACGATCCTGAATCTGCACTGAAAAAGTAACTCTCTGCAGCGACAAAGAACTGGCAGCGACCCGAGGTTAGTTTCTCCCTTTACTTAACACATGTTCTGGCCCTGCTCTGTGCATAAGTTATTCAGTAAACACATAAATGTTTATATAAATACCTCTCAAAGAAATATGAGTTCATCGTTTGATTTGTTTTCTCTTATTCAGCTAGATAAAGAATGTCTTGGCTGATGGTTGAATCATGTGTCAATAAATGCATTTATCCCTATATGATTTTACCAATTTTAAAAATTGTTACTATTAATTGTCTTCTTCAATACCCTCTTCAACCTCAAGCTTGGCTATTTTGACAGTGTACCACTCCACCATTGTTTTTCCGTTATTGTTGTCCGTAGAATTCTTGCTCCATTATATTTGATGCCAAGTAGGACAATAATTATAACCACTTGTGTAGATATGTAATAACTTCAGAGTGCACAGAAAATTTCTTTCGTGGTTCGCAATTGGTTCAATCCTTCCTTGGTTGTTCTTTCCCTTGTCTTACTATCTTTAGATTGTCAGATCCATGGTATATTGATGTTGGATACACCGGTGTCTATCAGTAAATTATGCACGTGTTGATGCTGGATAGATCATCTGTCCCCGCCTCAGTTTATTCTGTTGCATTTCATTTGTTGTATAAACCTACGCTCAGTCGGTATTTTCTTTTATGCACCGTTGTTCAGATCTGGGCGTTATGATGTTATTCCACCGCATCCTGAGAAATGTACTGCTAATAACCATGCTTCAGTTTGGATACATATTGGCAAGTTCTGTTAGCAGTTATATAAATGATGGTTCAGAGTTTTTCCTTCCTACAACATCGATCATTTCTCTGGCTCGTGACTAGGATAAGGAAAAGTATGAGTGATGTCTAGAAAGGTAGGCTGCTATAGCTTTATGAGTTGCACACGTTGTCTTCTGGCCATAACCATGAACGATATCTTGGAAGGTAGGCTGCTATATGGATACGAGATGCAATTCATATCCAGAGGTACTGGCCATAACCATGCACGATAGATACGTGTGCAACTCATATCCGTATTTTACTCCCTTGTTTTCTGCCCTGCTTTTTGTTTGGTTTGCCCAAGAATCAAAGATCGTTGTATTTGTTCTCCGAAGAGACATTTCCAGTTGAAGTGTGGTACCTACAGATACACATCTCTATATTGTCCAATTAAGTTCTAGAGTGCCCATACTCTTTAGTTCTACTTTGATCGTTTCACTCTCTTTTTTCTTGGTCGGAGTCTTGTATTTTTTCGTTTTGTTATGAAAGCAAGAAGATCAGACAACATGCATGACCCTGCGTTTGGAGAATGTGGACCTAATTCTACAAGAATGTGCCTCACGCTTTGAGCTAATTTTGAAATTTGTAAACTTGGTATGAGCTTCTGGTGCTTAGTTTCTCGGTACTTCTGCCGAGCAACTGAAGTTTTCTATGCCGGTTGGCCTGCAAATTTTCAACATCACTTCTATGTCATTTGATGAACCTACTTATGTTTTTGCAGGAGAACAGGATGTTCAAGTGGCTGAAGGGATCTTATTTGTTTGCAACCATCACAATAGCTGTTTACATTTCACTTGAGAGCTGATGTACATCTCACCATAATTCTTGATGTTGATTTGTCTCCTTGACCTGCTAGACTACTACTATTCCCTCCGTCTAAAAATAAGTGTCTCAAGTTTGCCCAAAAGTGGATGTATTATACATGGCATGTATAGATACATCCACTTTTGGGCAAACTTGAGACACTTATTTTGGGACGGAGGGAGTATTATACTAGCTCGTATGCTCCCATACTGGAACAAGACTTGTCAAGTTACAATAAGTAGAAGGCTTGCTAATGGCACCTGACCACTATGATATTTATTTTCCTTTCTGCATATAAACTATTATTTACATTATTATTTTGCCAATGTGGATACGAGGGATTGCATTTCGTTAGATAACTGTTTGCCGATTTGGATATGGCCATTGGTTCTTTATGTTAGTATATTGCAAATGGTGTATTAATGTAGTGATTGAGGGCGACAAGAGTAAAAGGTTATCCTGGCCTAGACAACGGAGCTCTGCCCTCGCTGCAGGTAGGTTCTTCTTACTTTAGGGGGCTTTGTCGGAAGTTGTTCGAGAAGATGGGAAACCAGCATGGGCTCGAAATAAGGGAACGGCAGCAAACAATACTGGCCTAAGATCCATCGTTCCGAATTGATGTTATCAGATACAACCTTGTCTGTAAATTCAGTTCGTGCAACCATCAATCCTTGATTATTCAGTAGTCCCGGCCGGCAGCCGACCTCCATCCATGCGATGTGCTTCCTTCCAAATCTTGTCTGCCAATTATAGATACGTTTGGAACGAATAACCCGCTTCTAAATTCCACTACTTATATGTTCCCACATTTTCTCACATCGATTAGTAGCCCTATGGCTACCCCACAAATGTCCCTTGATAGGCACCGTGGGGTAGCACAACGGGCGATCTACTCAATGGTGCCGCCAACGGCGACGTCGGAATGGCGGTGCGGAAGGAGAAAATGTAGCGCGCCGATGGAGTGGAGGGGTGTGCCATGGGAGGTAGTGGTCGGCACGTGTGGACAAGGACAAATCACTCTCACACACAAGTGGGTCCGATGAGCCTTGCAGTGGACGGACACAGGGGTGGACCGGAAACTGTGATTTTTCCCCTAAATCGACCACAAATAAATGTACACCAATTGGACAAATTGTCCCTTGTGGGCCTCGTTTTGTCCGCCTAGCCCTCGAGCGGACCGATGGGGGACGAGTTGCCCTTCGTGCAAAATGAGTGGATATATACACATTCACCACATTGGCCACAAGAATGGGTAGGCGAGGTTTCTGTCGCCATTGCGAACCTGGGAGTAACTGGGCAGTGGGGGAGAGATCCAAATGCTAATTTCCCGCATATGTAGATTTCTATGTCACGATTGAAAAGAGATGACATAATCGCAACCGATAAAAGTTGAGAGGCGTGGCCCGATAGAGTCGTCCATGTGTGTTGCCTTCGTTGCCAAGAATGGTAAGCACACAAGGCGATCTTCAGAAGCAACGATGTGCTGGCGGGCTTTAGGTAGCGTAGACTGAATAGCGGGAAGACACAACTGGTCGCCGAGCGTTCCGGGATGAACAGTTTTCACACGGTTTAGAGCGAAACAATCGACTTCCTTTAGGCTTATGGGCTCGCTTTCCTGGGCTATTTTTATCTCTTAGACAAATACTAACTACAGTTAAGTGGGATTTGGGGGCCCCAACGTTTTGGGGGCCCTGTGCGGGAGCACAGCTCGCACGTGCCTCTCGACGGCCCTGCTGGTCGGGATGTCGACGAGACGAGACCTCCTTTGAAATGTTGAGCAACAACATGATGATATCAGCTATGGACGTGGTGAATTAACATGTTCATGTATATAATTAGATGGTTGGAATGAGAGGGGAGTGTGAAGGACGCTCGTGGCCGTGTTATGGCGGAGGAATTAACTACATGGGGCCGATTCGACGAAATGAAACAATTCATCGTTTAGGGCAAAGCGTTTTCCTTATTATTCAGCTTGAGAGCCCATTTTTAATAAAACTCTCTTTAAGTTATTTCACTTCACGCTGGTGCCTCTTTGGTTCAAAAGAGTTTAAACGAATATTATAGAATTTCAATCCATCGAATTTTTTTTCTATAGCATCACTTGGTTCAAGAATTAACCAAAATTCGTATGGATTGCTTTCATACAAGGTGAATTTTACGGTACCCTGGTACTCCAAAACCAAGAGCTGGAGTACTGGATAGATCTGTCCGTCCGTGATGGAGGGCATTTTAGAATTTTTGGCCTATCATCCTCGTAGACCAAGGAGCACATGATCGGGTTCGTTTTTTTTCAAATCAGATAGTCAGCCAGCACAAACCTCCGTCGGGATTGCTCACCTCGCGCCACTATCCCGAACGAGCGCGCCGACGCCGTGTGGGCCGTGGAGGAGATGCGGCAGACGGCGGCGGCAGCCAAGGCGCGAGTGGCAGCCGAAGGGAGCCGTCCCTTACTACTGCCCCAACTTCAGCCCTCCTCCGTCAGGGGCGCTGACCGCCATGTCCGCGCGGTGCCTTGTCTCAGCCGTACGGTGATGGCGTGGATCACACGTTCGCTGGAAACCCGAAGAGAAAGGTATTATGCAGTGTAGCAGCAATTTTCTCTTAATTACAAAACCAAGGTTGTCGGTTCAGTAGGACTTGCAGAAGGCTTCGGAAAGGTGTCAGCGGCGCCGTTTACGATTATTGACGTGGACCTGCGCACAGTTACAATCAAACTAATCTGTCCCAACGAAACAGAGAGGTTGTCAATCTCTCCGACTTGCTGAACACAAAGAATTAAATGTATGTATGTAAAATAATATGTGAGCAAATATGACCAGCGAGCAAATGACTAGGAAAAGCTATGAAAACGGTTGTAATCAATATAGGAAAAATAGGACCGGGGTCCACAGTTCACTAGTGGTGTCTCTCTAAAAGATAAACATGTTGGGTAAACAAATTACAGCTGGACAATTGACAAACATGGGCGCAACACAATACTATCATGACACTAAGTTCACTGTTTCATTTAATACGGGCATTACGTCAAAATACATAGACCGTTATCCAACTGCATCTATGACTAATAATCCACCCCGGGATCGCTATCCAGCATGTCACCCGAAAGTATGAAGTTGCAAGCAACAGATAATTGCAATAACCATGGCGCGTAATGTAAGCAATGGTTAC
This sequence comes from Poa pratensis, assembly GCA_947311845.1. Classification (NCBI taxonomy): domain Eukaryota; kingdom Viridiplantae; phylum Streptophyta; class Magnoliopsida; order Poales; family Poaceae; genus Poa; species Poa pratensis. Next base: position 21,006,437 of record CAMZMU010000117.1, read on the forward strand.
AACAAATAGCAATAAACACCGTTGTTTTATCCCTAGTAGCAACAGCACATCTCAACCCTTAATCGTTTCTGTCAACTCGAACTCAGACAAGAGAGACATGAACCCACTATCTAGCATAAATACTCCCTCTAAAGATACTAGTAATTACTTCGGCCAAAGCATACACAAGCATCAGAGAGCATGCAAGATTATAAATAAAACATAGCATAGATAAACTGAACAATAATGTCATGACTCCATAATTCATCGGATCCCAGCAAACACAACACATAGCATTACAAATAGATGATCTTGATCATATTAGGCAGCTCACAAGATCTAAACAATGGAGTATAAGGAAGAGAGACAACCATCTAGCTACTGCCATGTACCCGTAGTCCCGTGGTGTACTACTCACGCATCACTCCGGAGGCAGGCATGGTGGTGTAGATTCCTCCGGTGACGATCTCCCCCTCCGGCAGGGTGCCGGGAAGAGCTTCAGAACCTTCCCGATCTAGGGTTGGCGATGGCGGCGGCCTCAGATGTTTTCTGGAAAATATGATCGGGTACCGAGGGTTTTCGGTAGGAAGGCAATTTATAGGCGAAAGGGCAACTCGAGGAGGTCCCGAAGTTGGCCAAGTGGGGGGTCATGTGGGGGCTGTGGGGCCCCCTACAGACGCCCTCCTGGATCCGTCTTCGTTTCTTTGTAAAAATAATTCCTGTAAATTATGAGCTGATTCTGAGAAAGTTCCCCGACTAGCTTTTCTGAAACAAAAGGACAGCAGAAAACAGGAACTGGCACTGGGCATCTTGTTAATAGGTTACTTCCATAAAATGTGCCAAAATGATATAAAACATTATAAAAACGTGTGGCAATGATATATAACATGCATGGAACAACCAAAAATTATAGATACGTTTGAGACGTATCAGCATCCCCAAGCTTAATTCCTGCTCGTCCTCGAGTAGGTAAATGATAACAAAATAATTTTTGGTAGTGACATGGTACCAACACATCTTTGATCAACTAATGTAAAGCATATGAACTGAATAAAGTGATCCAAGATAATGGTCTATAGTTGATATAAAACAAACAATGATCAACCATGTGTAACATCTAAGAAAGAATTTTCATGAATAGTGCTTTGGAGACTGAAAATTATAAAACTCGTCATGCTTGATAGCTCACAAAGCAATATTCTATCGGCAAAGGTGTTTAACCAACACAAAGGAAGATTTAAGTTTTCAGCAAAAGCTTCAACTTGTAACTTATTTATCTCAAGATAATGTCAATATAAAGTTTTCACAGTTAAACATAAAGATAACATGTAATAGACTTGTACCAAAATTAATACTATGTGTTTTCTTGAGAGATAAAGATTGGAAAGGAAAACTGACTCAACATAAAAGTAAAAGAAAGACCCTTCGCAGAGGGAAGCAGAGATTAATTGTGTGCTAGAGCTTTTTAGTTTTTGAAAGCGTATAGAGACATAAAAATAAATTTTTGAGAGGTGCATACTATGGTCAATGAATAATAGTGAGCAATGCATTACTACATTTATTAGACAGACTTATAAGAGCGGCTTGCATGAGGAACGTTATTTCTGCAGCAAGCAGATCATTCCTCATATCTCTTTTGTTTACACATGCAGATGTTTTACTGAATTCACAGGAACAAAATGTGAGGAGAGTTTTTAGTGAATGTTGTAAATTATCTTTTATGGGGCTGGGCACCCCGTTGTCAGCTCTTTTTGCAAAATTAATGGACAAGTAGATGAAGCATACAAGTCCTGATAAAAATCTGTCCAACAAATGCAGTAAAGACCACTCAATACTTCCTCATGAGCTTGGCAGTAGTGGCACAAAAAGGAAGTAATAACATTTTGAATATTTAAAGGTAGCACACGAAAAATTTACTTGGAATGGCAAAGAAATACCACATGTAGGTAGGTATGGTGGACGCAAATGGCATGGATATTTGGCTCAAGGATTTGGATGCACGAGAAGCATTCCCTCTCAGTACAGAGTTTTTAGGCTTAGCAAGGTGTCAAGCAAACACATATCATCAACGCAATACACGAATGACCACAAGATATACATTAAGCATAACTATTAGACTCCACACGTCTCCCTTGTTAACCAAACAATCCATTGCAAAAAACAATATCTAGACTTTGAGAAATAACAATCAGAACAAGCATCATAATTTTAAGCTTTACGGTATTTCTCCACTAATCCATTCTTAAGTAAATGATCCACAAGTTTAAACATTCATCTAGTCATATCTCAAAATGATTGACAAGTATCAAATTATTCAAGAGAATGATCTACAAGATTATGTACGCTTCTTTTACCACTTCCTACATGATAGTTCCCTTTCAACCAAACACCAATCAATTTATTTGAACAAACTCTCTAAGCAAATAAGCATGTAGCACAAGAGAGTACAACCTAACTACAAGAAACTAATAGCTCTGAATAAGAGATACATGAAAATACAAGAGCTAGAAGCTAAAAATAAAAAGCTAAACACTCTACACATATAAGTGAAAACATGAGTGTTTTATGAAAACGCGGAGCGTGTCTCTCTCCCACACAAGAATGCTAGGATCCATTATTGAAAAGACCAGCAAACAAAACAAAACAAAACAAAACTGAAAGCAAAACATAAATGACGCTCCAAGAACAGCACATATTATGTAAAGGAATAAAAATATAGTCTCATGGGATCGACCTGATAATTTGTTGATGAAGAAGGGGATGCCTTGGGCATCCCCAAGCTTAGACGCTTGAGACTTCTTGAATATTTGGTGGAGGTCCAGGGGAGCCTCCCCAATCTTGAGCTTTAATCTCTTCTTGATCTTTTTCATCACCTCGTTCTCTTATTACTTGAAAACTTCCTTCACACATAACTTCTCACAAACTTATTAGAGGGGTTAGTCCTCAAACAAAATAATCCACCTTCAGTTCTCATTTAGCACATTGCATATAATTATTTCAACATTAGCTACTATCACAAAGCATTAAGTGGTGCTATTGGATCAAAAGAACCTCACTCAACACTTGTAAATGACACAATGCAAAACTAAGACATAATCTGTCAAAAACAGAACAGAACGCAAAGATGATTTTTTTCGAGACACTAGGACAGCTCGAATCATAAAACTGAAAACTAATGAAAGGTAGACAAAACCTAGTTGCTTGCTGTAAAACATTTACAGCTCCAGATCACGTTCGGTGATTTTTTGGATTTTCGTACGGTGACGAACAGAAATCTGTTTCTGGATAGCAAACCCAAAATTTTACTTTTCTCTCATTAGAGGCTACTCTTGGCACATAAAGGAAAATAAAAAGGATACAAGGGAGTTGCTACAGAGGTAACAAAACCCACACAAAGAGAAAACAAAACAAACTGAAAGTAAAAATAATGGGTTGCCTCCAAGATCACACATAGCATTGCACTCAAAGGACAATCTTCTAGTGGTTCCAAATCAAGAATGTCATACAACTTTTTAGGCATAATGGAAACACTAACACCAAGATCACACATAGCATTGCACTCAAAATCATTAACTTTCATCTTAATAGTAGGTTCCCAAGCATCTTCTAATTTCCTAGGGATAGAAAATGCACACTTGATCTTTTCTTTCCTAACTTTAATCAAAGCATTAGTGATATGTTGGGTAAAAGCAAGGTTCAATTTACTAGCATTAGGATTTTTTGCAAGCTTTTGTAAAAACTTAATGACTTCAGTAAGGTTACAATTATCAAAATCAAGATCATTTTCATCAAAAATAACAGGAGCATTATCTCTAAAAGAATCATTATCATCAAGATCAATTTCAGCACTTCTCTTAGAGACAGTTTTAGCACTATTGGAGAGCTTTTGATTTTTAATAGGTGAAATAGAAATTTTTCCTACTCCAATTTTTTTAACATTAGAATATTTAGGTCCTGTAGGTGATTCATGAGCATTCGAAATTCTAATATCATCATCAGTAAAAATAGTGCAAACATTGGCAATCCTACTAGTTTCAGCAATTTCAGCTTATTTTTCCTCTCTTTCCCACCTAGCATGTAATTTGGCCAACATCCTTATGTTGTTATCAATTTTAATTTGTATAGCATTCAGAGACGTATGTCCCTTAATGTCAATAGGTAAAACTTTTATTTTAAGAATATCAACATCATGGATAAGATTATCAACTTTAACACTAAGAATATCCAACTTCTCTAGCTTTTCCTCAACACTTTCATTGAAAGCCTTTTGTGAAGTGATAAAATCTTTAAGCATGCTTTCAAGATCAGAGGACACAATTTTATTGTTGTTGTAGGAATTACCATAAGAATTACCAAAATAATTACTACCACTTGGAGGATATGGTTTTTAATTATTATTACCAAAGTTGTTCCTATAAGCATTGTTGTTGAAATTATTTCTAATGAAATTTACATCAACTTGTTCATCTTGAGCAACCAAAGAAGCTAAAGGAACATTATTAGGATCAATAGGAACTTGATTATCAAAAAGCATAGACATAATAGCATCCACTTTATCACTCAAAGAGGAGATCTCCTCAACAGAATTTACCTTCTTACCAGTTGGAGTTCTTTCAGTGTGCCATTGGGAATAATTTGCCATCATATCATCCAAGAGCTTTGTTGCTGCACCTAATGTGGTGGACATGAAGGTGCCTCCAGCAGCCGAATCCAACAAATTCCTGGAAGAAAAATTTAAGCCAGCATAAAAAGTTTGGATGACCATCCAAAGAGTAAGTCCATGAGTGGGACAATTTTTAACCATAAATTTCATTCTTTCCCAAGCTTGAGCAACATGTTCATTATAAAATTGTTTAAAATTCATAATGTTGCTCCTCAATTGTATAATTTTTGCAGGTGGATAATACTTCCCAATAACTCAACAAAGTTATTTAAATGAGAAGCAGCATCATCAGTACTAGCACCAGAAAATTGTTCTTTCATGAAAAGATTTAGCAAAGTAGGTTTTATCTCATAGAAGTCAGCCTTAGAGGTTGGTGGAGCAATTGGTGTGCATATAAAATCATTGGTGTTTGTGCTTGTGAAGTCACACAACTTAGTGTACTCTTTTGAACCCATTTTAGCAAAATAAAAACAAGATACTAAGCAAAACCAAATAAACTACTTGCTGGAATTTTTAATTTTTTTGTGTTTTTGATTTTTAAAGCAAACGAAAAGCAAAACAAGACTAACAAAAAATATACTAAGCAAGACAATAGAAAAATAGAGGGTAAGGACGTGCGAAACTCCCCTCGCTGAATCTTCCAAGTCCCCGGCAACGGCGCCAGAAAAGAGCCTGATGGCGTGGATCACACGTTCGCTGGGAACCCCAAGAGGAAGGTATGATGTAGCGTAGCAGCAATTTTCCCTTGATTACAAAACCAAGTGAAAGGATTGTATGACACCTAGAGGGGGGGGGGGTGAATAGGTGCTAATTCAATTTTAGTACTTTTTCAATTTAGGCTTGACACAAAAGGTAAATTCTCTAGATATGCAACTACGGTGAATTTACCTATATGACAAGCTAGCAACTAAAAAAGGTACATGAAGTAAAGACGGTAAACAAGGATAGAGGTAACCGAAGTGAAAGCACGCGGAGACACGGATGTATTCCCGAGTTCCTCCTTTTTAGGGGAGTACGTCTCGTTGGAGAGGTGTGAACCAACACAATGGTTCAACAGCCACATAGGCTTCACCTTCTTCTCCGATGAACCACACGACAAAGGTTTGGTTCACCTTCAACTATCGGAAACCTTCAAGGCGGAGTCCGGAGCCTTTACAACAATGATCTGGGGCACAACCCACAAAAGGATTGGGGCTCCCGAACAGCTACGATCTGTCACAAAGACAATAAGTGAGTACAACAAGAGGCTAGGTTTTCCCAATGGAAATCCTAGCAAATGGTCCCTCAAGTGAATGAGGGGGAAATGTAAATCGACTTGGTGAAGATGTAGATCCAGGCCTTCTCCTTCAATCCTCCAAAGATCAACGAGTTTGGGTGGAGGGATTGGGAGATCGAGTGAAGCTTGAGCTTGCAATAATGGTGTTCTTCAATGTGGGCGAGTTAGCTGTCCCAAGGTAGGTGGAGGAGCATTTATAGCTCCTCCTAAATATGGCCGTTTGAAGGGGTACAGAGAGGCCGGCCCCAGGCCGGCCTAGCATGCTGCGCAGAAGCTTCAGAGGAGCTGGCCTGGGGGCCGGCCACCCAGCCGAGCCAGCCGGCCTGGAGCCCGGCCTGGCCGGCCTGGGGGCTGGCTACCCAGCCGAACCTGCCGGCCTGGAGCCCGTCCTGGCCGGCCTGGGGGCTGGCTTCTCAGGGTTCCACAAAACCAGCGATCTCCGACATTTCTTTCTTCTTTTTGTATAGAGAGAGATACGCTTTATCCTTTTAACACAAAACCTGAGTTTTCCTGTAATCACTTAGCGAAGGGTTAAATAGTCCAAGTGTTGTGATCAAACACCAAAACAAGATTAGCGGACTATGTCCTTTCAATCTCCCCCTTTTTGATGTTTGATGACAACATATGGATTTGCGAAAAGATATCTAATTTAAGCATAGGCAATGTTTTAATTGAAGCTCCCCCTTGCTTTTGTAAGCCAACCATAATAAAAGTGCTAGCAAGCTAAAAGATAGATAAGATATAAAGAGCAAGCACTAGCACGAGGTAAAACAACAACTTGGCAAGAACAAGTGATAGTAAGGCATGTAAACACAAAAATTCTATGTGAGTAAAGGATAGAAAAATTTATCTCACCATAGACTTCTTCATATGAGTAGATAACCGAGAATTGTAGATCAACATAGTCTTCTCCATATGAAGAGATAACCGAGAGTAACATAGCCTTACAATAAGCGCTGATAATATGGTTCCTTGATACAATAATCCGAAAGTAACATAGTTCCACGATACAATAACTTAGGTAGCCAAGTTCCACAAGCATAAACCAAAAGAGTTCAACTAAAACGATTGCAATGCAAATAAAAACACAAATGGATGCAATGCATGAATGCAAATCCCCAGATATCTCTCTCCCCCGGTGGCATCATGACACCAAAAAGGGAGAAAGTGAAGCGAGAAGCCAAGAGATCACTCGTCGAAGTCCTCCTCCGCATCAACATCATCGTCAACATCTTCATTGGTACCACCAAAGGCTTGACCGGAGCTAGATTCACCATGGTTGCCCGGCCAAAAGGGGGCAAGAGAGGAGGCATCATCACCGAACCAATAGGTGTTCTTGGACATGTAAGTATTCTCCGAGACCTCGGCCGAGCTTGAGCAAGAAGGCAAGGGGAGCTCAAGTTTCTTCATAATCTCTCTTTGATTGCGGTTATAAGACCTTTGCTTGTGATATGCCTTGTAGTCCTTGGCTTGCTTGTCCGCAAAGAAGCAATTCATTTTCTTGAAGACATCCATTATGCCGTGCTTCTTCTTGGAGGCCTCAACATGAGCTTCAGGAGCTACTGTTCTAGCACGCTTCTCTTGAGTAGGGATGACCGCATTCGGGGGACGAGATGACAAAGGATGAAGAGAGGGCGTAAACAAATCTACGGCATAGGCATTGAGCGCGACCACAGGCAACTTGGTGTCAAACAGCTTCTGAAGGTATGGACCATAAATGGGAACCTTTTCTCAAGAACCACGGAGTGCATCTCTTGCCACATGTAATCAAGAACATCTATTTTCTTCTTCCTCCAAAAGGTGGTAACAATGTGGTGAAGAAGATTGACCATGTACTTACGAGCCTCACCCTTCTCCCCAAACTTGACAGCGATAGTGTGCCGGAGGATAAAATAAGTGGCTTGCCAATAAGGAGTCATATATGTGCTCTTGGGGATCTTTCCAATAGTGCCCGACTCGGGGGGATAGCAGTGATGGATTCCGGGATCGGCTTTCATGATGGTTTGCAAGTGAATACGAACATAAGCCATGGGACAATGAGGTAGCTCCTCGATGCCAAAGAGAGCACCAAATTCAGCAAGAGAAGCTTCACACTTGTGACCGGCACTCATCCATGTCATAGTCCGCTTTCCTTCCCTGGAGAAGTAAACTGTGGCAAAGATTTCCTGAAGCAGCGCAGGAGAATAAGAGGTATTCACTGGCATGAGATTAGAAATATTATGAAAATCCATAACCTCCATCACTTCCGGCCATAATTCTCTTGCACTATCCACATTGAAGTAATAAGTGGTTACATGAGAGTTCTTCATAGGACTAACTAGTTGTTCAAACACTTGTTGATGCATCTTGCAGTAGAAACGGCCATCATTCGTGCAAGTGCGCTCGGGAAAAGCATATGGATTGAACTCCAACCGATCATGCTCAAACTCATCACTAGGCACTTTGGACCAAGTTGAACGTACCGGTTCCTCCGGATTGAAGGGGGGAGGTCCCTTTCTCTGAACGGTTTTCTTGATCTTCTTGGACTTGGAGGAGTAACATGAATCCCTAAGATTGGCCTTGCCCTTGTACATGGAGAAGTGGGAGGAAGAATCCTCAAGGTCTTCAAGGTCTTCAAAAGTCGAATCAGCATCCATCACCAAGAAATCCGCAAGCTTCACCAAGAAATCCGCAAGCACACCAACAAGGGATGAGAACTCCCCCAAACCTTCACCAAAGAATGAATCTCATGGATGGGATGGAAGATCTGGAGGAGGTCTTTTAGATTTGAGGTAGGAGAGGGTGTGGGGGCGGCTCTAATGGAGGGGACGGTGGTGGAGGAGCAAGGGAGGGGCGGCCATGGAGTTGAGGACGTGGGGGAGGGAGGATGAAGATGAGGAACTGTTCGGTACGATCCCCCCCCCCCCGCCCCGATTTTAGTTGCCCCGAGACCCGAGCCACCCGAGCCAGCCGGCCTGGCCGGCCAGACTGGCCTCCACCACTTCTTCTTGATTTTTTTTGAAATTTGGCAAACTTGAGATCCTGGACTTGTCTTCGGAAAACCATCTTCAAGAGTGATCACTTGGAGCAATATTTAGTGACACGGGGAGATGCAAACAAGATGAAATCTTCACACTTCCAAAGGATAAAAACAAAAACCCCAAATAGCAACATTGGAAGTGATTAGACGGGAAAACTAACAAATATGCAATGAAAGCTCGAATTCGACCCAACTCTTCAAAAAGGAAGAGGGCGGTGGCCTAGGCCACCATGTATGAGTTTATGTGGTGTGACACCGCGAAGATATATCTTGGGTTCATCGCCACTACTCGTCATTTAAGCTCACAATTCATGAAATAAAAATAGAGAGACAAAATGAGTTCTTACTATCGGCATAATGGGGGGAGGAATAGTCCAATGTATTAGGACTGCACTCCCCCTATGTCCATGCCTACACATAAATCAAATAGATAGTGAAGAAATAGGTGTGTATGCAAGATAGTCAAGCCACGCTCCTTGAATCCACGATATTTACCTCATGCCTCAAATAAGTGAATCTTGCTTCATCAAGTGGCTTCGTGAACATATCGGCAAGTGATGCATGTAAAATGCATACATGAACTTTGCATTATATTACTTATATTTCAATCATATTTGCATCATATAAGGGTTATATCATTGTTTTATATTGATTTTGGGAATATTTCACAGTTTCCCTATTTTTCTGGAATTAACCCTGCACTGGCAGAAAACCCTATTTTCTATATTTTTATGTTTCAGGGACCCAAATGACCTAATATTTCACGGGCGTCAGTTTTTGGAAGGAAAGAATAGTAGGAGCGAAGGAAGCGAACAAACGGAGACCCGAGGGCCGAAAGAGGTGGGCCCACGCGGCCATGGGGCCCCCTAACTTGGGCCTCGAGTCTCCGATGCCGTCGATCTTCGTCCCCGTGCCTTCGTCTTGACCTAAAAACGACTATAAAAATAGTCCCCCGACGGCTTTCGGAAGAGAGCACCACAGAAACACAAAACCACGAAACAGAAGACCTGGAGCTGCAGATTGGAGGGGGAAAACTCCGGCGGGGCGCTGCCGGGGTGGTCTCCATCTTCTCCAACATCTCCACCATCATCACCATGATGAAGGGGGAGTAGTCCACCCCCTGGACTTTGGGTTTGTGGTGGTAACTTGATCCAATCTCTATGTATGATCATTGTTGAAGTCCATATGATGTGCCGTGCATAAGTATGGATCTATCTATGTAATTCCTATGGTGGATATTGTGGTATGAGATGATATTTGCTATGCATTTACCGTTGTGTTGGATCTTTTATGACTTGTCATACTTTGGAGATATTCTATGATGCATGTGATGGTTCGATTTATGCATAATGCCCTGTTTATCCATGTCATGAGGTGATTGACACCACCAAGTGTAGATAGATGAGAGAGATGTGGTCATGCACACGAAATATGAATCATTGCACCAGTGTTTAGAATATTGTCCATTATAAAGTATGATGTATGTAGGTACGGGATGGCCGATGTGACAACGGCATATGTATTGAGTGACACAATACAGCCCAACATCCTTTATCTGGGGGTAAAAAGGAAGAAGTATGATGTGGGAGTGACAACAAACCACGCTAGCCTTACGAGGGTGACCTAGCAACACAAATGATTATTTTCTTTCAACTATGTGTTTTAGGACATGTAGCCGTCATAAAAGTTTACCATTAAAGCATGACAATTGTGTGTACTTTTTATCTATAACATGATAATCACCATAGATGGAGAGAGGATTGAGTGAACCCATGAACCCATGTCCATTGTTCCTATAAGAGAAAACCTTTGTCTTGTCCTCTTGCATTGAAGAGGATTGGGACACTTTTACATTCTTGTTTTGTTACATTAAACTTCCATCCATTAAATCAACCATCTTGTTCTTTAAACCTGTTTAGTGCATAATCAAGTAAAACTTGTGACACTTTAGTTGTAGGGAATAGATAACTTTTCCTTCTTGCTCTTGCGGATCGATACCCTACTTCCACATTGAGAGGTGCTACAGTGATCCCCTGCTCTTGGGGGTTATCAGCAAGTTGGTTCTTGGTTGGAATATAGCCAAGCTCAATGTCACCCCGGGTAATGTGATCACGAATAAAATGATGACGAATTTCAATATGCTTCGTTCTTGAGTGTTGCACCGGGTTGTGACCAATCTTGATAGCACTTTCATTGTCACACAAAAGAGGCACTTTGTCACAATGGACATCGTATTCCTTTAAAGTTTGCCTCATCCATAGCAATTGAGTGCAAGCACTAGCGGCTGTCACATACTCGGCTTCGGTGGTGGAGAGAGATATACAATTTTGCTTCTTAGAAGACCAACTCACCAAGGACCTAGCAAGGAATTGGCATGCCCCGGAAGTTGATTTCCTATCATCCTTACAACCGGCCCAATCCGAATCTGTGTACCCGGCAAGAGAGAAGTTGGAGTCCTTCGGATACCACAAACCAAACCTTGGGGTATGAACCAAATATCGAAGGATTCTATTGACTGCTTGCAAGTGGCTTTCTTTAGGAGCCGCTTGATACCTTGCACACACTCCTACACTCAACACAATATCGGGTCTAGATGCATAAAGATAAAGCAAAGAACCAATCATAGAGCGATAAAGTTTTTGATCAACATCAATACCCTTTGGATTAAGTTCAAGATGACATTTTGGTGTCCATAGGAAACCTCTTCTCTTTAGCATCTTGCATCTTGTACCTCTTGAGCATGTCTTGGGTGTATTTGGCTTGAGAAATGAAAGTCCCTCCACTCAATTGCTTGATCTCAAAACCAAGGAAGAACTTCAACTCTCCCATCATGGACATCTCAAACCTATCGGTCATAAGCTTTGAAAATTCATCATTAAAAGCTTTGTTAGATGAGCCAAAGATAATATCATCCACATAAAGTTGGCATATGAAAAGCTCCCCTTTAACCCTCTTGGTAAAGAGGGTGGGATCGATTTGCCCCACTTCAAATCCACGGTCTACCAATAGCTCTCTTAGGTGCTCATACCAAGCACGAGGTGCTTGTTTGAGACCATAGAGCGCCTTATCAAGCTTGTAGACATGGTTAGGAAAGTCTGGGTCCTCAAATCCCGGTGGTTGCTTAACATATACCAACTCCTTTAAAGGACCATTAAGAAAAGCACTTTTCACATCCATTTGATGCAATTTAAAATTATGATGCGATGCATAGGCAAGAAGGATACGGATGGACTCAAGGCGAGCCACGGTGCATAAGTCTATCCAAATCAATGCCTTCAACTTGAGAGTACCCTTGTGCAACCAATCTTGCCTTGTTCCTCACAACCATTCCATGTTCATCTTGCTTGTTCTTAAAAATCCACTTAGTGCCTATAACATTGCGGCAATCCTTTGGCTTCTGATGCATGTAAAATGCATACATGAACTTTGCATTATTTCTACTTATATTCCAGTCATATTAGCATCATATAAGGGTTATATCACTGTTTTATAATGATTTTGGGAATATTTGATATGTTTCCTATTTTTTATGAAATTAACCCTGCGCAGGCAGAAAACCCTATTTCTTTCCTTTAATGTTTCAGAGACCCAAACGACGTCCAAATGACCTGCAAATTTACGGGCGTCAATATTTGGAAGGAACAAAACCTGGGAGCGAAAGAAGCAAACAAGAGGAGGCCTGAGGGCCCAGATGAGTGGACCCCCACTTTGGCCCTCGGAGCTCCGCTGTCGTCGATCTTTCCTCCACCGACTCCGTTTTGACCTAAAAACGCCTATAAAAATTATCCCCCGACGTTCTCTGGAAGGAGCGCCGCAGAAACACAGAAACACCGAAACAGAGACCTGGAGCTGCAGATTGGAGGGGGAAAACTCCGGCGGGGCGCTGCTGGCGTGGTCTCCACCTTCTCCAACGACTTCTCCACCGTCCCCATGATGAAGAGGGAGTAGTCCACCTCTGGACTATGGGTTTGTTGAAGTAACTTATGTATCTCTCTCTCTCTCGAGCTTCACTAATTAGTACCGTATGAGCTGCTGAACATGATTACGGTCATCTATGTAATACCTTTGTGGTGGATCCTTATATGAGTTAATATATGTTTGAGATTGCAATGGTTTTGTTTCAGTTATGAAAGTAGATGCATATTATGTACCCCGTTCTTATTTACTTGTTATGATCAAGCATGTTTATGAGAGCGCATGAGGGGGAACGTGTGCATTAGTTGGAGTAACGGGGGGTGGCTAGTGCGGTGAACGTGAGAGAAAGTTCCGCGATCCACTGGGATGTTTTACCTTACTTTGTTGCCTCACTAGGGATAAAAAAAATACCATGCTACCGGAGATGTGGGTGTGACCATTGCCACTTCCTCCATGACTAGATCTAGCATGTTCTTATTTTAACTTCATGTCATGATACTTATTGCTATACTCTGAGTTATCTTAATTACCGAGGTGTTATGATTTAGTTCGCATCTTGGTGGAGTATAAGAGAGACTAATAACCAAAAGGTCTCTATGTTAGGACGTGATGCCCATATAATTATAACTTGTCATTAAACTGTTGTGTTGCAATCTCATATGTCAACTCTAGTGTTCCATTGTCTACCACTTTATTAAAGAGAGAGTGCATTTGTGAAACCATGAACCCCGGTCCATTTTTAATCATAAGAAACACCTTTCCAACAACTTTTACCACTTTTCCATTTTCTGCCATTATTAAATCCGAAAATACAAAAACACTTTTACATCTTGCATTCATCATAAAAAACCCAAAAATATCATTTATCATTACTACCGCCATCCTTGCATATTTATTTACCACCATTGCATATTTATTTCTTGTTTGCATTGCATATTATCTTAATATCATTCTTACACCTTGTGCTTGACAACTACTAGGTGAGGTTGAGGACCAAAACATTTATTTTGTTTTGTAGGTAACCAAAAGAAGGATAGGAAGATAAATCTTCACTACTGATTCCCCGAGAGTTCGATATTAAACCCTCGAGTCACCCCTCGTGGGGAAAACACGTCTTCCACTTACTACACACTCTGCACTTGGAGTCTCAACCTAACCCATTTACTTTTCACGCAGGTAACTACGTGAAGGGCCATCAAGACTGTTTTCTGGCGCCATTGCCGGGGAATCATTGCTGAAAGGTTTATCCAAGGATGTCTCACCAAGTCAACTTCATCACCAACTTGTGCTAACACCTAAGCTTGGGGAGGTTGCACCTACGTGAGCATCATCTTATCCATCTTTACCTTCAAAGCAATTTATCTTGTTTTGTCATTGTCTTGCATTTGTTATTTCGGTTTGCATATTTATTTTCAGTTTTGCATAAAAAATTAAAAACCCATAAAACTAGTGTTGTTTTTAATATGTATGATAAGCTATGGAGAAACTTTCTGAAATGTCTATTGGTAATGATTATTTTAAAAGGTATGACGCCTACTCTGAATATCAATCAACCAAAGAGGGAAATAGAGTGGGTAAATTGCTTAAAGCTCTTCACAAATAGCTAATCAGTTTTGTGAGTTACATGGTATAACTTGTTGCAATAGAAGAATTGTTAAACATTCCCACTATCAATGCAAGTATAATAGTGATCCTATAATTGCTTGTTATCGTGAAGATAAAGTATTATGCCCTGATATAGAACAAGTTGAGAAATATATTGCTTATGTTGGAGCCCATGAGATAGACTCTCTTCTTGATAAATTTCTTGCAACTAGTCATGTAGCTCGTGAAATGAAAGGGCAAGTTTCTATTATTCTCCAAATTTGCAAAAAAGAATTTAGTGATAATGTTTATGTTAAAGAAAGAATTCTTGCTGCCACGGAAAGTACTAATATTTTGCAGGAAGGAGATGATGAAAACATAAGCTTGGAAGAGGAAGTATGTGAAGAGGAGATTGAAATGGATGTGCTCCAACCTAAGCTTGGGGAAGAGTTGGATCTCCCAACTTCACCATCAACATTTGATAATAGCACTCAAGCTCAAAAATCTTTTGTTATTTATGATAACCCATGCTATTATGATGAAACTAATAATGCTCCTTTACTTTCTAGTAATACTACTAGTGAACTTATTGATGATAATAAGGAGTGTTGCTTAAATATGCTATATGATAATGCTTTAGATGATGGTCCTATGCTTATTGATAATCCTCAATGTTTAGAAGTTGTTACAATTTATGTGAGGATAAAAATGATATACTTGCTGTTTGTGATGGTACTCTTACTCATGAGAGTCCTACTTTGTTCTTAATTCTCCTACTACACCATGGAGGAGAAATTTGCTTATGTTGAGAAATACTTATGTGGTTTGCAATTATCTTTAGTTCCAAATATTTGTTGCAACCATGATATTAAACTTGATATTGATCTTAATAATTATTTTGAAAGAGGGAAGCATGCTAATGAATTCCATAATAAATTTAATGATCCTCTTTATGTGCCTATATTATCTAAGTTGAATGATTCTTGTGATTATATGGTTGAATTTATTTCTTCTACTTGCAACTATTATGAAAGAGGAGGTAATAAGAACCCTCTTTATGCTACTAATAATATATGCTGCAAGTAATACTGTTAATATGCATTGGAAATTTCTATTTATTGTGATTCATTCATATACAAAATGCCAATGCATAGAAAGAAAGTTAGACTTCGTTGTTATTACTTTTGTGTTTTGTTTTTCACTCAACTAGGGTTCAACTTGACTATTATTTTGATTGGTTTGAGAACACCATGGGATCCTGGTATTATGCATGAACACTTCTCAAGGAAGAGGGACACACCAAAGTTCAAGCTCCCTCATGAGCTTCGTCCACAATAAACATCAAGTAAGAAGCCTAGCTATATGGCTATAAAGAAAGCGCTTTACGGGAGGCAACCCGGTTGTTTTTATTTGTGATTTTCTTTGTGTCCTCTTGCTGTAACAAGAGACTTAGTGTTTAGTTTAGTTTCTGGAATTTTTAATAAAGTGCCAAGTTTTACTCATTTTGGTGTGAAGAAGTTGCTTATAGCGTTCGGAGATATTATTCCTGCACGAATCTGTGCACGGTATGATTTTTAATTCTTATTCTGTAACTCCGAATGAGCTCATATTTAAACTGTAATGGCAACTTTTCATCCTCTGTATGCATGAATTTTTCGGAATTTTCCGACAAAGTTAAGTAGGGTAGAAAAATACGTTTAGCTGCTGCTGTTTTTCTGGACAGATTCTGTCCCATTTTGTTTGATGCATGCTTAGAACTTTTAACATGAATCTTTTTGATCCAATTGAGTTTATGAGTAGGCATACAACATTATACATTTCTGGACATTCATATGAATTTTTGTCTAAGGATTATATGCAGCAAGAAATCTATTTGTTTATCACTACTAATGTGCCCCACAGAAAAAGAAATGGGAGAAACGGTGTTTTGAAGTTTTTTCACAGGGATTAGAGGAGATGCACCAAGAGCTATCCAAGGATGGTGAAGACCATAAGCTTGGGGATGTGAAGACAACCCCACTGGACCTACACACTCTCGGTTTGCACACGTCTAACTTCTGTTTTTCGATCGAAACACTTTATCGCATAAACTTGGAGCGTCTTTTTGTTTGTTTAGGTTAGATTTTTATTTTGTGAGACCACCACACTATCATTTATATATGAGAGAGCTACTGGAAATTTGGGTTGAATTATGTTGGATGCTATTATAAGATTGGGAAAAGGGATGTTGAGTTAATTTTAAAAGATACATATAATTGCATGATTCATGAGCTTGTTAATGAGTAATAATTTGCAAGTATTTTATCAAGAGCTATCTTTTATTCATGTTTTGATGCTAAATGTTATTACCTTGTTTTAACATGGATTAGTTAGTTCTATGGACACTCATGCATGCATTTAGATGGTCAACTTTCTCCCTCTTGCTAGCCCAAAAATTCCAACAAGCAAAAACTTGTTTCCAACACCTTCAACCAAAGTTTTTCCAGTGAGTCCACCATATCTACCTATTAGCTTTATGCTATTCCGAGTATGTTTATCATGATATTTGTGTTATCTATACCTCTGAATGAAAATGCTTATGTTGTTAATTGTTGTGGGAAAAGTTGGTTATATAGCTCTCGCGAACTTGATGCACACTTTACTTTCATTGCATAAATAAAATATGACCCATTGTGATTAAAATTATGAAGTTGTGGACTTGACAAATGTCTTTGGTTGAGAGTTAGCTCATATGTGCTGTCACATGGCAAGCTTTCAACATTGCACTCATCTCATTTAGTTGATATCATGTACTTTTGTTTATGGATGCTTACCATGGGTGAAATAAATGGGAAATGAAGTGAGTTTAAATGAGTTTGTATAAATGGTTAGAGAGACGCCTGGGCCGCTAATCTAAGCCATGCATCATTCATGGTGGAAATTTACTTACATGCTATGGTGAACCTTCTGTGATACACCTTACAATAAAAAGCTATCCAATGGTAAATAAAAAGGGTGTTGAGATTGTTCATTTGTTTGTTTGTCTTGTCATTTTGATATGGGCTTGTTCCATATCCTGGGACAAGAGGTACCCCAGTTGACGCTCTTAATGATACTTTATTACTTACAATGATATTTAACTTGAACTTGCTTTGTTTTCCAAGTTGAGTAACACATGGAGTAGGTACTTGTATTCAAGGGGCATGAGACTTTCAACCTGTACTTTGTCAAGCACACTACTCGTATTGCTTTCACTTTAAACTTAATCATTCAAGATGCTATGATAGGGGAATGAGAGCTTGACACCAAGGATTACCATATTACAATCATTGACTTAAGTAGAGAAGTTCAGAAGTTAGATGAAATTTATTCATGCTTTACCTCTACTCATATATATCTTTCCAAAGTGTCCACCTTTTATATTCAGATTTTCACCAATACTCTATGACCATTGTAGGATGTTCTTACTTATTATTATGCATACATGTGGTCCATAGTACTTCTTCTCTTATGTTACACTTTGTGAATTATCATTGAACATCCTTGCATTGAATACTTGATATCACTTCATAAACTATCTTGCATATTGCTACTCCTTTTAAGAATGAATCATTTTACTCTATGTAGCAATAGTAATCATCTTTGATATCCATTGATAGTATTAAATTGCAAAGTCCATGTTAGTTTTATCACCTTCATACTCGAGGACGAGTATAGGTTAAGCTTGGGGATGTTGATGCATGTAAAATGCATACATGAACTTTGCATTATTTTACTTATATTCCAGTCATATTTGCATCATATAAGGGTTATATCACTGTTTTATAATGATTTTGGGAATATTTGATATGTTTCCTATTTTTTATGGAATTAACCCTGCGCAGGCAGAAAACCCTATTTCTTTTTTAATGTTTCAGGGACCCAAACGACGTCCAAATGACCTGCAAATTTACGGGCGTCATATTTGGAAGGAACAAGACTGGGAGCGAAAGAAGCAAACAAGAGGAGGCCCGAGGGCCCAGATGAGTGGGCCCACGCGGCCCAAGTACCTGGCGCGTGGGACCCCCACTTTGGCCTCGGAGCTCCGTTGCCGTCGATCTTTCCTGCACCGACTCCGTTTTGACCTAAAAACGCCTATAAAAATTATCCCCGACGTTCTCTGGAAGGAGCGCCGCAGAAACACAGAAACACCGAAACAGAGACCTGGAGCTGCAGATTGGAGGGGGAAAACTCCGGCGGGGCGCTGCCGGCGTGGTCTCCATCTTCTCCAACGACTTCTCCACCGTCTCCATGATGAAGAGGGAGTAGTCCACCTCTGGACTATGGGTTTGTTGAAGTAACTTATGTATCTCTCTCTCTCGAGCTTCACTAATTAGTACCGTATGAGCTGCTGAACATGATTACGGTCATCTATGTAATACCTTTGTGGTGGATCTTTTTATGAGTTAATATAAGTTTGAGATTGCAATGGTTTTGTTTCAGTTATGAAAGTAGATGCATATTATGTACCCTGTTCTTATTTACTTGTTATGATCAAGCATGTTTATGAGAGCGCGTGAGGGGGAACGTGTGCATTAGTTGGAGTAACGGGGGGTGGCTAGTGCGGTGAACGTGAGAGAAAGTTCCGCGATCCACTTGGATGTTTTACCTTACTTTGTTGCCTCACTAGGGATAAAAAGAAATACCATGCTACCGGAGATGTGGGTGTGACCATTGCCACTTCCTCCATGACTAGATCTAGCATGTTCTTATTTTAACTTCATGTCATGATACTTATTGCTATACTCTGAGTTATCTTAATTACCGAGGTGTTATGATTTAGTTCGCATCTTGGTGGAGTATAAGAGAGACTAATAACCAAAAGGTCTCTATGTTAGGACGTGATGCCCATATAATTATAACTTGTCATTAAACTGTTGTGTTGCAATCTCATATGTCAACTCTAGTGTTCCATTGTCTACCACTTAATTAAAGAGAGAGTGCATTTGTGAAACCATGAACCCCGGTCCATTTTTAATCATAAGAAACACCTTTCCAACAACTTTTACCACTTTTCCATTTTCTGTCATTATTAAATCCGAAAATACAAAAACACTTTTACATCTTGCATTCATCATAAAAACCCAAAAATATCATTTATCATTACTACCACCATCCTTGCATATTTATTTACCACCATTGCATATTTATTTCTTGTTTGCATTGCATATTATCTTAATATCATTCTTACACCTTGTGCTTGACAACCACTAGGTGAGGTTGAGGACCAAAACATTTACTTTGTTTTGTAGGTAACCAAAAGAAGGATAGGAAGATAAATCTTCACTACTGATTCCCCGAGAGTTCGATATTAAACCCTCGAGTCACCCCTCGTGGGGAAAACACGTCTTCCACTTACTACACACTCTGCACTTGGAGTCTCAACCTAACCCATTTACTTTTCACGCAGGTAACTACGTGAAGGGCCATCAGCTTCTCAACTAAATTTCACACTTTGTTGCGCTTGAAGTTGTTTAGCTCTTCATGCATAGCTTCCAATCAATCCGGGTCTTCAAGAGCTTCAAACACTTTCTTTGGTTCTACCATGGAGATATGTGCTTGATGCTCACTAAAGCTTGCCAATTGACCCCTTGTGGTCACCTTGCTCTTTAAATCACCAAGAACCTCTTCTAGCTTATGGCTTCTTATTTCCAAGGTCCTTGCAATTCTTGCTTTACGACGGGGTTCGATATCTGTATTGGATCTTGGAGGTATCACTTGATCATCTTGATCATTTGAGTCCCCGTCTTGACCGGAATGTTGACCTTGATCATCTTGATACACATCTTCAACAATGGAAGGAGAGGTTTGATCTTGGTCTTGACCTTGGCTAGCATCAACAATAGGAGTACTTGGTTTTTGCATAGCACTTTGGTCAACTTGAGGAGGGTCTTGAACTTGTTCTTGGGTTGGTGCATCATTTGCTCCCATGGTAGGCGCTGGTTCAAGTTGTGATGATGGTGTCTCCACTTGAGTGGAGCTTGGACTTGCTTGACTTGCTTGAGGAGGCTCATGATGGATCTCAATGGGTCGATAGAAACCAACGCCCATTCTCCTTATTGCATCTTGAGGTTCCTCATTATCTACACCACAAACATGAAATTGCGCCACTTGGGAGCCGTCATTCTCATCGAACTTCACACTACAAGATTCCACAACTCTCCCTAAGGATTTGTCGTAGACTCTATAAGTGTGAGATTCGGCACCGTAACCAACAAGAATACTCTCTAAAGCTTTAGATTCAAATTTAGATAAACGAACACCTTTGATCTTATAGAAACACTTACAACCAAACACTCGGTAGTAGGAAATATTGGGCTTGTTGACGGTAAGCATCTCATATGGAGTTTCTTTTCTTCCAACGCGAAAGAATAACCGGTTTGATGAGTGACACGCCGTGGAGATGGCCTCGGCTCACAAGAAAAGTGGAGACTTAAACTGCGCCAACATGGACCTTGCCATATCCATGAGAGTCTGGTTCTTTCTCTCGGCTACACCATTTTGTTGAGGGGTATATGCAGCGGAATATTGATGACGAATTCCCTCTTCACTAAGAAACTCATTTAGGGTGTAGTTCTTGAACTAGGAGCCATTGTCACTTCTAATGGTCAATATGGGAACATTGTGTTGATGTTGAACTTCATTGGAGAAGTCGATGACGGCTTGTTGAGTCTCATCCTTCGACTTGAAGAAATAAACCCAAGTAAATCTTGAATAGTCATCAACAATCACCAAACAATACTTCTTCCCACCAAGACTAGGTTGAGGAACGGCACCAAAGAGATCAACATGAAGAAGTTCCAATATCCTCTTTTATGAAATGATAGTCTTGCTTGAGTGGGGAGAATCATGCATCTTTCCTTCAACACAAGCCCTACAAAGACGATCTCTAGAAAAAGAAACATTCTCTTTTAGTCCAAGAATGTGGCCACCCTTGTGAAGACTTTGCAAAGTTCTCATATTGACATGGGACAAGCTGCGATGCCACAACCACCCCACGTCGGCCTTTCCGAATAGGCATATTGCTTGAGTGTTGGTTGACCTCAAAAAGTCCACCACAAACAACTCATTTTCAACATACCCAACGAACATGACCTTTAGAGTCTTGCTCCTCAAGAGTACCACCATATCAATAGTAAAATGGACATCAAATTTCATCATATTAAGTGCATGAACGGACATAAGATTGTAACCGAGAGACTCGACAAGCATGACATTTACAAGGGTGATATCCTTTGCAATTAACACCTTGCGGAGACTCTTTACCTCAGCTTTTGACTTATCACCATAAGAGACGGTTGAGTGATTTAGATTTGGTCTCAACTCCGTCATAATCTCCTTGCTTCCGGTCATATGACTAGTGCATCCAATATCAACCACCCATTTAGACCCACCGGAAGCATAGTCCTACAAGAAATCATTACTTGGATTTAGGTACCCATTTCTCAATGGGTCCTCTATTGTTAGCGACAAGGGTCTTAGGAACCCAAATAGAATAAGCAATGTAACCATCATAAGGACCAACATATTCTGCATAAACATCCCCATAATAATCAACATAAAGAATGTAGTTGGGATTGTTATGCCCCGCAAAGTCACTACGAGTGGTCTTGCCCCTAGTGGTATTACCACCCGCAATGGAAGTCCTGGCTTGTGCGGGCTTGGCATTGTTCTCCTTGTTGTTGCTCTTCTTGTTCTTTGCCTTGGCTACATAACCAAGACCCTCATTCCCTTTGTGTGGCTTTTGCTCAAAAGCATGAGCAACAACCTTTTCTTTACCTTTGGGAATAGAGGTCTTGGCACTAGTGGCCTTGGCAAGATCCACCTTCAACCTAGCATTTTCCTCAATAACATTTGCATGATCACAAGAGGGAGTAGAGGTACTAGGTGAAGTAGATTTAGAAAGTTGAGTTTGAAGTTGCTCATGAGACTTGACAAGGTTGGAGTGTTCACTTTCCAAGGCCTTGTGGGCTTTGTCAAGCTTCTCCATATCCTCAAGAAGTCTAGCATTAGCAGCCACAAATTCGACTTTCTCCTTTTTAATCACTTTATATTTAGCAAAGACATGGTCTCTATCCTTAATGATTTTAGCAATTATTTCATCATTTTTATCATCAAGGGACTCAAGTCTTTCCTCAAGAGAAGTTCTATATTCACTTTCTTCTTCTAGGGAAGCATTCAAGGATTCTATGGAAGCATTCAAGGATGTTATGGTAAGAGAGTCCTCTCTCTCAATTTTTCCCTTGTCTTCAAGGAGTTCTTCGGCCGCACCAAGTTGTCTCATGAGAGACTCAACATGTTTCTTAGCATCACCTTGCAAGTTAGTCACAAAAGTATCAAAAGAAACAAGTTCTTTCTTAATCACAAGACTAGCTTTATCATCCATTTCATGCATGGACTTGGGTGTAGAAGATGATACCTCGGTAACATGAGCCATGAGGCAACGAGCGTTGTTGATGGAGAGATTTTCATTGGGGGATTCAAAGAGAGAAGATGATGAAGTTGAGACAATAGCCAATGCGGCCACCTCGTTAGTGGGTTCATCTTCTATTTCGGAATCATCAGAAGGATACTCTTCTTGAGCCACCAACACAATTCTGGGTGCCTTCTTGAAGAATGGCTTCCTCTTGCTAGCGGGCTTCTTTTGAATCAACTTTGAGTGATCCTTTGGGACAAGCTTTCCACTATGTTGTTCTCGATTCTCATACGGGCAATCTTTGATGAAGTGATGCTTGTCATGACAATTGTAGCAAGTCTTTGTCCTTATAGCAAACTCCTTCTTCCCACTTGGATTGTTCTTTAGATCAACTTTGAGCCTTTGGCTTGGCCGGTGATGCATGTAAAATGCATACATGAACTTTGCACTTTAATTGCTTATATTCCAATCATATTTGCATCATATAAGGGTTATATCAATGTTTTATAATGATTTTGGGAATATTTCATAGTTTTCCCATTTATTTGGAATTAACCCTGTTTTTCCAGAAAACATCTTTTTTAGTGTTTCAGACTTTCCGGGAGCTTCGGGACTCCAAAAAGGGCAAGGCCAAAGAGCACGGTTCAGAATTTTCGAGACGAACGCAATGGGCTTAAATTGAAGACCAGAATCCCAACAGGCTGGAAATGGGAGGGTCCCACGCGGCCTAAAATACCTGGCCGCGTGGGCCCAGCTCTTTTCCCCTCGGAGCTCCGTGGTCGTCGATCTTTCGTCCACCGACTCCGTCTTGACCTAAAAACAGCTATAAAAAAGGTCCCCTGGCGTTTCGCGAAAGGAGGCGGCGGAGAAACACAGAACCACGAAACAGAGAGTCAGAAGGCTGCCGCCGGAGAAGATCGGAGGGGGGAAACGCCGCCGGAATCGCCTCCGGAGGGCTCCACCCCCCTCCGGCGTGTTCATCATCAACATCTATAGCAAGAACTTCTCCACCATCATCACCATGATGAAGGGGGAGTAGTTCACCCCCTGGACTAGGGTTTGTGGTGGTAACTTTTGTATCTCTCCTCTCTCTTGAGCTTCACTAATTAGTACCGTATGAGCTGCCAAACATGATTACGGTCATCTATGTAATACCTTTGTGGTGAATATTGTGGTGTGAGATGATTTGTTATGCATTTACCGTTGTGTTGGAGCTTTTGTGATTTGTCATACTTTGAAGTATGATGTATGTGGGTACGGGATGGCCGATGTGACACGGCATAGGTATTGAGTGACACAGTACCGCCCAACGTCCTTTATCTGGGGGTAAAAAGAAAGAGTATGATGTGGGAGTAAGAGAAACCACGCTAGCCTTACGAGGGGTGACCTAGCAACACAAATGAGTATTTCTTTCAACTATGTGTTTTAGGACATATAGCCGTCATAAAAAGCTACCATTAAAACATGACAATTGTGTGTACTTTATCTATAACATGATGATCACCGTAGATGAGAGAGAGAGGATTAAGTGAACCCATGAACCATGTCCATTGTTCCTATAAGAAACACACACTTGAGCTTGTCCTCTTGCTACATAGAGGATTGGGCTTTCTCTCTTTGAGAGCTTTCACTTGCTACTACCTTTGTCTTGTCCTCTTGCAAAGAAGAGGATTGGGACACTTTTACATCCATCAAACCAACCATCTTGTTCTCTAAACTTGTTTAGTGCATAATCAACTAAAACTTGTGACACTTTAGTTGTAGGGAATAGATAACTTTTCCTTCTTGCTCCTGCGGATCGATACCTTACTTCCACATTGAGAGGTGCTACAGTGATCCCTTGCTCTTGGGGGTTATCAAGTACTTTTCTGGCGCCGTTGCCGGGGAGCGTAGCGCTTAAGTTTCTATTCTTGTGTGCACTAGACTAAGCTTGGGGAGGTTCCTTTTATATCTTGCAATCATCTAAGCTTGGGGAGGTTCTTTGACTTGTTTGATGATACTATGTCTCCTATTTATGATGATGAATATGATATTTTCAGTCCACCCACTATTGAGTATAAAGTTTATTGTGATTATGATTTGCCTCCTATATATGATGATTACAATGATTATTATGAATGTTTTACTCCCACTATTCCTAATGAAACTGTTTATGCTTATGTGGAGAGTAATGATACTTTTATGCATATGGATCATGATAAGAATGTTTCATGTGATAGCTATATTGTTGAGTTTATCAATGATGCTACTGAAAGTTTTTATGAGAGAGGGAGACATGATTTCATTTACCACAATAATATTAAGTCTCCTCTCTTTTTGTTGAAAATTTTGAAGTTGCACTTGCTTTGCCTTCCTATGCTAGTCACTTTGTGCTTTATTGATTTATTTTCTTACAAGATCCCAATGCATAGGAAGTGGGTTAGACTTAAATATGTTTCATATTTTTCCTTGATGCTCTCTTTTGCATTTCAATTCTCATTCCTATGTGAGCATCATTAAAACTATCAAGCCTAGCTATATGGCTATAAAGAAAGCGCTTTGCGGGAGGCAACCCGGTTATTTTTTGTGTGATTTTCTTTGTGTCCTCTTGCTGTATCAAGAGAATTTGTTTATAGTTTAGGTTCTGGAGTTTTAAATAAAGTGCCAAGTTTTACCCATTTTGGTCTTGAAAAGTTGCTTATTGAGTTCGGAGATTTTATTCCTGCACGAGTCAGTGCACGGTATGATTTTTAATTCTTATTCTGTAACTCTGAATGAGCTCATATTTGAACTGTAGTTGCAACTTTTCATCCTATGTATGCATGAATTTTTTCGGAATTTTTCGAGAAAGTTTGGTAGGGTAGAAAAATACGTTTTGCTGCTGTTTTTCTGGACAGATTCTGTCCCATTTTGTTTGATGCATGCTTTGAGCTTTTAAGTTGAATCTTTTTGATCCAATTGAGTTTATGAGTAGGTATACAACATTATACACTTTCTGGACATCTCATATGAATTTTTTTTCAAGGATTATATGCAGCAAGAAACATATTTGTTTATCACTATTAATGCACCCCACAGAAAAGAAACGGGAGAAACGGTGTTTTGAAGTTTTTTCACAGGGATTGGAGGAGATGCACCAAGAGTTATCCATGGATGGTGAAGACCATAAGCTTGGGGATGTGAAGACAACCCCGCTGGACCTACACACTCTCGGTTTGCACACGTCCAACTTCTGTTTTTCGATCGAAACACTTTATCGCATAAACTTGGAGCGTCTTTTGTTTTGTTTTGTTTGATTTGTTTTGAGAGACCACCACACTATCAATTATATATGAGAGAGCTACTGGAAATATGGGTTGAAATATGTTGGATGCTTTTATAAGATTGGGAAAAGGGATGTTTGAGTTGATTTTTAATGATACATATAGTTGCATGATTCATGAGCTTGTTTATGAGTAATAGTTTGCAAATTCTTTATCAAGAGCTATCACTTATTCATGTTTTGATGCTGATTGTTATTTTACTTGTTTAACATGGATTAGTTAGTTCTATGGACACTCATGCATGCATCTAGATGGTCAACTTTCTCCCTTTTGCTAGCCCAAAAACTCCAACAAGCAAAAACTTGTTTCCAACACCTTCAACCAAAGTTATTCCAGTGAGTCCACCATATCTACCTATTGGCTTTATGCTATTCCGAGTATGTTTAACATGTTGTTTGTGTTATCTTACCTCTGAATGAAAATGTTTATGTTATTGATTGCAATGGAAAAAAGTTGGTTATATAGCTCTCACGAACTTGATGCACAATGTTCTTTTATTTGCATAATAAAACTTGACCCATTGTGATTAAGATTATGATGTTTGTGGCTTGATGAATGTTTTGGGTTGGAAGTTAGCCCATATGTGCTGTCACATGGCAAGCTTTCAACACGCTCTTCATCTCATTTAGTTGATATCATGTGCTTTTGTCTATGGATGCTTATCATGTTGAAATAAATGTGGAATAGAGTGAGTTTAAATGAGTTTGTGTAAATGGTTAGAGAGACGCCTGGGCCGCTAATCTAAGCCATGCATCATTCATGGTGGAAATTTACTTACATACTATGGTGAACCTTCTGTGATACACCTTGCAATAAAAAACTATTCCAAATGGTAAATAAAAAGGGTGTTGAGATTGTTCATTTTGTTTGTTTGTCTTGTCATTTTGATATGGGCTTGTTCCATATCTTGGGACAAGAGGTACCCCAGTTGACGCTCTTGATGATACTATTATGCTTACAATGATATTTAATTGAACTTGCTTTGTTTCCCAAGTTGAGTAACACATGGTGTAAGTACTTGTATTCAAGGGGCATGAGACATTCAACCCATTCTTTATCAAGCACACTACTCATATTTGCTTTCACTTTAACCTTAATCATTCAAGATGCTATGATAGGGGCAATGAGAGCTTGACACCAATGAATACCTTATTGCAATCATTAACTTAAGTAGAAGAGTTTGGAAGTTGGATGAAACTTATGCATGCTTTACCTCTACTCACATATACATCTTTCCAAAGTGTACACCTATCATATTTAGATTTTCATCTACACTCTATGACCATTGTAGGATGTTCTACTTATCATTATGCATACATGTGTTCCATATTACTTGCTACCATGTTACACTTTGTGAACTATCAATGAACATCCTTGTCTTGAATACTTGATATCACTTCATAAACTATTTGCATATTGCTACTCCTTTGAAGAATGAATCATTTGACTATATGTAGCAATAGTAATCATCTTTGATATTCATTGTTAAGTATTAAATTGCAAAGTCCATGTTAGTTTTATCATCTTCATACTCGAGGACGAGCATGGATTAAGCTTGGGGATGTTGATGCATGTAAAATGCACACATGAACTTTGCACTTTAATTGCTTATATTCCAATCATATTTGCATCATATAAGGGTTATATCAATGTTTTATAATGATTTTGGGAATATTTCATAGTTTTCCCATTTATTTGGAATTAACCCTGTTTTTCCAGAAAACGTCTTTTTTAGTGTTTCAGACTTTCCGGGAGCTTCGGGACTCCAAAAAGGGCAAGGCCAAAGAGCACGGTTCAGAATTTTCGAGACGAACGCAATGGGCTTAAATTGAAGACCAGAATCCCAACAGGCTGGAAATGGGAGGGTCCCACGCGTCCTAAAATACCTGGCCGCGTGGGCCCAGCTCTTTTCCCCCTCGGAGCTCCGTGGCCGTCGATCTTTCATCCACCGACTCCGTCTTGACCTAAAAACGCCTATAAAAAGTTCCCCTGGCGTTTCGCGAAAGGAGGCGGCGGAGAAACACAGAACCACGAAACAGAGAGTCAGAAGGCTGCCGCCGGAGAAGATCGGAGGGGGGAAACGCCGCCGGAATCGCCTCCGGAGGGCTCCACCCCCCTCCGGCGTGTTCATCATCAACATCTACAGCAAGAACTTCTCCACCATCATCACCATGATGAAGGGGAGTAGTTCACCCCCTGGACTAGGGTTTGTGGTGGTAACTTTTGTATCTCTCCTTTCTCTTGAGCTTCACTAATTAGTACCGTATGAGCTACCAAACATGATTACGGTCATCTATGTAATACCTTTGTGGTGAATATTGTGGTGTGAGATGATTTGTTATGCATTTACCGTTGTGTTGGAGCTTTTGTGATTTGTCATACTTTGAAGTATGATGTATGTGGGTACGGGATGGCCGATGTGACACGGCATAGGTATTGAGTGACACAGTACCGCCCAACGTCCTTTATCTGGGGGTAAAAAGAAAGAGTATGATGTGGGAGTAAGAGAAACAACGCTATCCTTACGAGGGGTGACCTAGCAACACAAATGAGTATTTCTTTCAACTATGTGTTTTAGGACATATAGCCGTCATAAAAAGCTACCATTAAAACATGACAATTGTGTGTACTTTATCTATAACATGATGATCACCGTAGATGAGAGAGAGAGAGGATTAAGTGAACCCATGAACCATGTCCATTGTTCCTATAAGAAACACACACTTGAGCTTGTCCTCTTGCTACATAGAGGATTGGGCTTTCTCTCTTTGAGAGCTTTCACTTGCTACTACCTTTGTCTTGTCCTCTTGCAAAGAAGAGGATTGGGACACTTTTACGTCCATCAAACCAACCATCTTGTTCTCTAAACTTGTTTAGTGCATAATCAACTAAAACTTGTGACACTTTAGTTGTAGGGAATAGATAACTTTTCCTTCTTGCTCTTGCGGATCGATACCTTACTTCCACATTGAGAGGTGCTACAGTGATCCCTTGCTCTTGGGGGTTATCACCGGGTCACGCCAAAAGGCTCTTGTGGCAAGAGCCACGTGATCATGGTAGGCTTGTTCAAGATCATCGGGGAGAATGTTGCTTGGGCATGCTTCAATTTCCACACTCTCATCAAGGCTCACCACCTTGGCCTTCAAAGCAAGTGAGGGACCTTGTTTCATTCCCATGGCCCTAGCACGGTTGTCAAGAGCATTCTTGGTGGCAACCTTGGAGACTTGCACTTATTGCATAACTTCATTGGATGACATTGCAAGATAGCTGTGTCTTCCTTGTATAGCCTTCAATTCAATGGGCTCGAAGGGCATGAGAGCATTCACATACTTCCTTTTTATCCAAGCATCATCCACATAGGTTGCCCCAACATTATAAAAGGCTTTGGCAAGAATCTTGAGTCTTCCATACATCTCCTCATGAGTTTCATTATCAAGCATGTAGAAGCCTTCGGCATCATTGCTCAAGGCATCAAATCTATTCCTCTTCATGCTTTCATTTCCAAGAAAAACTTCCTCAAGGCAATCCCAAGCTTCTTTGGCGGTGGTGACATGTTGAATGTGATGCATACCGTTCTCTCCAACGGCAAGTTCAAGCATGTGGAGAGCGGAGGCATTGAGTTGTTTTTCGGCCACTTCCCTTTTTGACAAGTTGTTTGGATCCACAACCTTGTATCCCTCTTGAATGATCCTCCAAAGCTCGATAGAGGAACTGTTGACATGAGATCTCATTGAGTGTTGCCAACTAAAAAAATCTAATGCATTAAGCTTAGGTGGAGGACCTAAAGAATTTATGCGGGTATAAGAGATAGGTGGTGTCGGGGAGTTGCCCCCGGGTAGGGCAAAGAGGTGGAATGGAAAGTCAATCCGGGTCTCACAAACCGGATCACTAGGACCGGAACATGTTTAAAGACAGGAAGAGACCAAGAGGCATCAGGCAAAGTCTAGCCGGATCAGAGTAAGAGACCCGGCTCGACTAGCCGGGTTGCCTGGAAGAGATCCGGCTCAACTAGCCGGGTTGCCTGGAAGAGATCCGGCTCAGCTAGCCGGGTTGCCTGGAAGAACCCGGCTTACCAGTAATGTCGGATAATGCACAGGGGCCGAGTAATGTCAGTAAAGTTCACGGGTCCTGCAGGCCTCCTGCCCGAGGCTCAGAAGACACGGGATTCCTGGGAGCGCAGCAACCTAGGAGCTGACTCGGCCAATTCGGGAAAGGGATGGCCTAGACCCGGTGGGCTACGCCTGCCATTGCCTGAAGAGGCAAGATAGGCCTGCTAGGACTTGACAGCCAGGTCAAGCCACGGGATTCCTGGGAGCGCAGCAACCTAGGAGCTGACTCGGCCAATTCGGGAAAGAGGATGTGACCTAGACCCGGTGGGCTACAGCTGCCATTGCCCGAAGGGGCAAGATAGGCCTGACAGTCCGGCCGTTGGATTGACAGGGGCAGAGGCTTGTCCTTTTCCTCTTGGCAATGCCATTATCATCTCCGGCCAGGGGCAAAAAGGTAAACCGGTTAGTGTATAAGTAGACCACTACATCCTCCAGTGCGAGGGACGACGAAGGAGAGGCCTCATTTCCCCCTGTTCCATCTTCCTCTTAGAGCTCTCACCATTGTTGCTTCATACAGCTCGAGGAGCACTTTGTACTTGTTCCCTTTGAGATATAAGAGAGTAGGCTAGTGCTGCAGTAGGGGTGTTACCTCCTCAAGAGGGCCCCGAAGCAGGGTACATCTTGGTGTGCTTTGGTTGTTCTTGGTTTGGCTTGTTCTTGCTTGTTCTTGTGAGTTCTTGGTTGTTCTTCATGCGTGCTTCTTGAGCGCGCACACCCTCCCCGGATCCCCCAACGTCCCAGCGAGCCCCCAACTTAAGCCATCCTATGGCATCTGCCGTGACACCACCACGACAGTTGGCGCCCACCGTGGGGCAAGCAGTGGCGTTGGTTGGGGTTTCCATCCGGACGGGTTCCGTCACCAGCTCCGGCGTGCGAGTGCGGTCAGGGCTCGTCTGCAACTACGGCGGGTTCACCTTCATCAGCGACAACGCCGGCTGCTTCGCGGGAGGACCACTCCCTGTGGATGGACACTTCATCCAGTTCGGCAGCTTCCTCACCTACGTCACCACCGAGCTTGTCCGCGAGTACCCGGCGCAGGTGCTCGTGGCCGAGGATCCTCCTTCTCACCGCGCAGCTCTCGGACGGCGTAGCGCTCGCCCCGGGAGTAGCGTGGAAGTGATGATGACCGGAGCAAGTGCTGGAGCTGGCAAAGGAGATGCCGGCAACAGCATACCCGAGGAGCTGATCACACCAACCGATCCGGTTGACAAGCCGACTCGGACGGCGAAATTCCCAAAGGAGAAACCAGATCCGGTTGGCCCACTTGGCATGTCAAGTATGGAGGCTCCCTTAGAGGATGTCCTCGAAAAGTTGGCTCGGCCAGTGGCGCCCGGGGCAAATGTAGAGCTTACTATAGCTCAGTTAGAGGCAGAGCGCCTGAGGTTGCAAAGAGAAGCCCGGTTGGTGGTAGAGTCTAGGCAAGCATTTGATAGAGACATGAGAGAGTACAATGCTGCCAATGGTATCACCGATGGTTTCACTCCAGTAGCGCCTCACCCACGCAAGAGAGTTGACTTGCGCAACAGGGGTAAGGACCTCAATGACGAGTTAGCTAGAGCCGCAAGATCGAGCTCGAGTAAGGCTACTAGTCATAGATCGGGTACAGGCAAGCCGGTGTATAGCTCCCCGGCCAAGAATCTTAGGGCTGCAGCGGCAGCGCGAGCCGAGTTGACCACTTTAACCGGGGATGCTTGGCGCAAGCAGGCAGAAAGAGTCAATGAGCTGGTTGATGTGTGTAACCGGCAGAATGAGGCTTTTCGGAAAGCTAATCCGGACGCTGGTGGTTCTCGAGTGGTAGTGTCGGCTAAGGCTGTTAGCCAGAGATCCAAGGGGCAAGCGTCATCTCCACATGTCGGAGTTGACCGGGCTCAGAGCGTGAATTCGGGCAAGAGCAAGCAGCTGCAGGCCTATGATGCCGAGTATGCCGGCAAGCAACTAGCGGCACAAGGAAGAGGTGGCCAGAGCAGAAACAATGGCGGTCAAGGCAATCCGGGAGCCGGAAGGGGCAATTCGGCTGGCCGAGGTCAACCACCTCGTCCTCCTGGGCAGAATCAACCCCGGCAGGAGCAGCAAGTGATGGTGCAAGCGCAGCAACAAGGTGGGGCCAGGCGGGCTACCACTATGATGATGGTAATTCGGCTATGGCGCGAGCCGGATACCAAACGTATGATAATGCACTTGCGTCCAGGCTGGGACCTCGGACATTGGCTCCGGATGATCAGCGTCTCAGGTTGGATAGGATTTATCAGTCCGAGAGGCTGGAAGAGCAAGGCCCACCAGGTCCTCCTGCTTTGGCCTCGGATAATGAACGAGCCAATGTGCCATTGTTTCAGCTTGGCCGAATCACAAAGCCGTATAACGGCAGCACCAAGCCGCAGGATTGGCTGATAGACTATGTATCCTCGGTGCACATTGCGGGGGGCAATCGCCGATGGGCGGTCCGGTATCTCCCGCATATGTTGGAAGGGCCAGCCCGGATTTGGCTGAACAATTTGCCAGAGGGCAGTATCAATTCTTGGATGGACTTGGAACAGGCTTTTTACAGCAATTTCTCCAGCACGTACAAGAGGCCAAACCGACCTCAGCTCTTGTCTGCATGCAGACAGGAAGAGCGGGAGACAGACCGAGAATTTTTGACTCGGTGGAGCAACATTCGCAATTCTTGTGAAGGTGTTGTGGAGGAGCAGGCCATTTCTTGGTTTGCGCAGGGTTGCCGACATGGCACCCCGCTCTGGCAGAAGCTCCAGAGAGATATGCCAAAGACACTGGCGAAATGATCCGGATAGCAGATACATATGCTCTTGGCGATCCGACGCAGCCAGCGTTGGATGCGGTGGGAACTAGCAGGAGGCAACCGGTCAACAACCGAACAGGACCATTGAGGCCCAGTGACCGACATGAGTTCGGTTATAAAAGGAGAGATCCGGATTACAGATACGGCTCAGACCAGGTTGCTGCAGTAAATATGGATCATCCTGATAGCCAGAGACCAAAAAATGAGGGTCCAGCTTGGAGGCCGAATCAAGGTGCTTGGCCAAAGAAAGTGTGGGATGGACCGAGTCCACCTTTAACTTTTGAGGCAATGATAGATGGGCCTTGCCGTTATCACACAACAGACCCACGCAAGCCGGCCAATCATTCAACTCGGAATTGTAGCTGGCATCATCGCATCCAGGCGGAAGGTCAGAGAGGGCCACCTCAGAGAGGTGCTCCTAGACCGAATTTCAGGCCAAATACGCCTTTATCCGGAGCCAATGCAACCCCGGTGAACGAAGGAGCTCCAAGGCCGGCAGCCACAAAGCCGGTTAACCTGGTAAATATGGGAGGCAACAACAATGCAGGTCCAAGTCGGCAAGGTGGATACCCCGGAAATGATTACAAGGAAGCTCATCAAAGCTATGTGGTTTTTGTGACCGAGCCAACTGACAAGAAAAGTCAGCTACGAAGGGCGAAGGAGGTGAATGCAGTCACACCAGCAGTACCAAAATACCTGAACTGGTCCGAGCAGGAGATCACTTGGAGTAGGGCTGATAATCCCAGGGTTATGCCCAGCCCAGGAAACTACGCACTGGTGGTGGATCCGACTTTGGTTGGACCAAAGATTAATGTGAAATTCACTCGAGTCTTGGTTGACAATGGCAGTGCTATAAACATCATGTATCGGGACACAATGGTCAAGTTGGGTTATTCGCCGAATCAGCTGCAGCAGAGCAGTTGCACCTTCCATGGTATAGTACCCGGGGTGTCTTGTTCCCCAATGGGAAAGATCTGGGTGGATGTGCTGTTTGGTACCAAGGACAATCACAGACTGGAGAGTCTCGAATTCGAGGTGGTAGACTTGGAGAGCCCATACCATGCTCTGCTCGGCAGGCCGGCATTAGCCAAGTTCATGATATCCACTCATGTTGCCTACCTCAAGATGAAGATGCCTGGCCCAAATGGTATCATCACCGTTGTGGGAGATTACAAGAAGGCCATACAGTGTGCCACGGTTGGTTCCACCTTAGCCGAGTCGTTGGTGATCCAGGCGGAGAAGAGCAAGATGCATGAAGTAGTGGCAATGGCAAAGTCAGCTCAGCTCGGTGTGCTGGCCATGACCAATCCGGATGCAGGTGCAACATTTGAGGTGCCCAAGGAGACAAAGAAGATCCCCATTGACCCGGAGAATCCGGAGCGCATGGCCATCATTGGTGCCGGGTTGGGCGAGAAATAGGAAAGCGCGCTCTGTCACTTCCTCCGTGAGAATCGGGATATCTTCGCATGGTCGGCTAAGGACCTGCCTGGTGTTCCGAGGGAGTTGGCAGAGCACTCTTTATTTGTCCGGCCGGAGGTGAAGCCGGTGAGGCAACCGACTCGTCGTCTTTCAGATGACCGAAGAAAAGTGGTGCTTGATGAGCTGGCTAAGCTACTTGCAGCCGGATTCATTATGGAGGTGTTGCATCCAGACTGGATATCCAATCCGGTTCTGGTAGAGAAGAAGAAGGATGAACCAGCGGTGGTCAAGGTGTGGCGTATGTGCATCGACTTCACCAACCTGAACAAGGCGTGCCCGAAGGATCCGTTTCCTTTACCTCGGATTGATCAAGTGATCGATTCTACTGCTGGGTGTGAGTTGTTGTCTTTTATTGATGCGTACTCTGGTTTTCACCAGATACCACTGAACCCCAAAGATCAAATAAAGACTGCTTTTATTACCCCGTATGGGGCGTATTGCTATCGTGTCATGTGTTTCGGTTTGAGAAATGCCGGTGCAACTTATCAGAGATGTATGCAGAAGTGCTTACAATCTCAAATGGGCAAAAATGTGCAGGTGTATGTCGATGATATTGTCATCAAAACTAAAGAAAAACGTACTCTCCTCGAGGATCTCGAGGAAACATTTGTAAACTTGAGAAAGTACCGGTTGAAATTGAATCCGGATAAGTGCACCTTTGGGGTCCCAGCTGGAAAGTTGCTCGGTTTCCTTGTATCGAGCCGAGGTATCGAAGTGAATCCGGCTAAGATCCGGGCCATAGAAAACATGAAATTGCCTAAATGTCTAAAAGATGTACAAAAATTTACCGGGTGTCTAGCCTCGCTAAGTCGATTTGTGAGTCGGCTAGGAGAAAAAGCCTTGCCCTTATATCAATTGATGAGAAAGAGCACCGGGTTCACGTGGACCCCGCAAGCAGATTCGGCTTTCAATGAATTAAAAAAGATGTTGTCCACTGCACCAATTCTGGCGTCACCTTTGCCGAATGAACCAATGTTACTTTACATTGCGGCCACTAACCGAGTCGTAAGTGTGGTTATAGTGGTAGAGCGAGATGAGGAGGGTAGATCCGTGCAAAGACCGGTGTACTATTTAAGCGAGGTGATCTCAACCTCAAAGCAAAATTATCCTCACTACCAAAAAATGACATATGGTGTATACCTGGCGGCCAAGAAGTTGAAACATTACTTCCAGGAGCATCCGATCACCGTTGTATGCGAAGCTCCAATCTCGGAGATCATTGGGTGCAAAGATGCGACTGGCCGAGTTGCCAAATGGGCAATAGAAGTGTCTCCTTACACCCCGCATTATGAGAGAAGAGATGCTATCAAGTCTCAAGCTTTACCGGATTTCCTTTGTGACTGGGCAGAGATGCAATATGAACCACCCAAGCCGGATTACAATTACTGGAAGTTGCACTTTGATGGCTCCAAAACCAAAATCGGACTGGGTGCTGGGATAGTACTCACATCACCAAAGCAAGATCAGTTGCGATATGTATTGCAGATTCATTTTTCAGCATCAAACAATGTGGCCGAATATGAGGCACTGATCCATGGGCTTAATGTGGCTAAGGACATCGGCATCCGCCGGATAGAATGTTTTGGTGATTCAGATTTAGTGGTGCAGCAGTCTTCTGGAAATTGGGATGCCCTGGATGCCAATATGGCACTATATCGATTTCATGTCCAGAAAATTTCAGGGTTTTTTGAAGGTTGCGAGTACAAGCACATACCTCGGCTGGAGAACGAAGCTGCTGATATCTTGTCAAAACTCGGGTCGTCTAGGGATGCAATCCCACCCGGGATATCCTTGAATCACCTAAGGATCCCTTCAATCAAACCTTCACCTGATTCCGAGTCGATTTTTATCCCGAAGCAAGAATCTGAAGCTGTTCCTATGAATGTTGATGTCGGGTACATTTGGGAGGACCCGGGGACTGCGAACCGAGACTCGGGTAATGCTACTCTAATCTTAGGAAAAAGGGGAAGAGAGGAAGATGGTGCTAACCGAATCTTAGGGAATGGACAAAGGCTGATAGAAGAGATAATGGCGGCCGAACCAGTGGAAATAGATGAACACTTATTCCCTTTACATCCAGTACCGGAATGGGCTGAAGAAATCATGAAGTTCATGTCGGAGGGGAGTTTGCCAAGATGAAACCGAAGCTAGGCGAGTGCAGAGGAGGTCCAAGGGTTACACCATCATAAATAAGGAGTTATACAAAAGGAGTGCAACCGAGGTGCTACAACGTTGCGTGGAGCCAGCCGAGGGCAAGGAGATGCTCCTGGAGATACATCAAGGAGAATGTGGGCATCATTGCAGTACAAGAGCCCTGGTGGCTAAAGTATTTCGGCATGGGTTTTACTGGCCCACTGCTCATGCAGATGCAGAGGACATAGTCCGAAAATGTGAAGGATGCCAAAGGTTTGCCAAGCAGACACACCTACCCGCATCGGCGCTCAAAACAATACCTATCACTTGGCCGTTTGCTGTATGGTGTTTGGATATGGTGGGAGAATTCAAGCCGGCTAGGGGCAACATGACACATATGCTGGTGATGGTGGATAAGTTCACCAAGTGGATAGAGGTAAAACCGATCCGGAAAGTGGATGGTCATTCGGCTGTAACTTTCCTGAAAGAAATCATTTTGAGATACGGTTACCCCCACAGCATCATCTCGGATAATGGCACGAACTTTGCTGTGGGAGAGTTTGCCCGATTCTGCATGAATAAGGGGATCCGGTTAGATATAGCCTCAGTGGCACACCCAGAGTCCAATGGACAGGTGGAAAGATCAAATGCGTTGGTATTAGCTGGGATAAAAGCCCGGTTAATAGAACCCCTGGTAAAGACTCCGGGGTGCTGGATAGATGAAATACCATCAGTACTATGGGGTCTAAGGACCACGCCGAATAGGTCAACTGGCTATACGCCATTTTTTCTGGTATATGGGGCAGAAGCAGTGCTACCCACTGACATAGAATATGATGCACCAAGGGTGACAATGTATACGGAAACCGAGGCAAAAGAGGCTCGGGAAGATGCAGTGGATCTGCTAGAGGAAGCAAGGGAATTGGCCCTGTCTCGGACAGCAGTATATCAGCAGGGTCTCCGACGTTATCATAGTCGGAAGATCAGCCCTCGTGTATTTCATGAAGGAGATCTAGTACTAAGGCTGGTGCAGCGTAGCAAGGGTCGACATAAGTTATCACCTCCTTGGGAGGGACCATTCATTGTGAGCAAGGCTATGCACAATGACTCGTACTACCTTGTAGATGCACAGGAACAAAGGAAGGATGGCCTGGACAGACCCGGAGAGGAAACCAAGCGACCCTGGAATGTAGCTCTGCTTCGACCCTTTTACTCTTAAGGGTGCAATGTATGTATCTCAGTTTATCATGAATGAAATTTCGGCAATCCGAGTCTGGACTCGGGGACTGCCTTGTTCTTATGCATGTGTTTTTTACTACTGTTTTGTCCATACCGTTCATGTGTCGAATTGTTTTGAACTTCGTCCCAAAAATTCAAGTAATGTATGCTGTGTTGTTGATCTCGTGACTCGACTGACAAACACCAAAATGGTAGTCAAGAGCAGAGGTGGAGAATATGGGAAACATGAAAATGGACTCGGGGACTCGGTCCGAAACCGATTCGGCACATGTCGTTTACTAACCCCTGTTATTTCTTTCTTGTTTATGTTAGATGATTCTAAACCAAAACTCGAATGTTCAAGTATTGTATGCTATGTTTCCTATCTTGTGACTCGACTGTCAAACACCTAAAAGGTAGACAAGAGCAAAGATCCGGTAAAAATAGTAAACAAGAAAACACACTCGGGGACTCGGTTTAAAATGATCCAACATAAACCTGGTCCGGATCACTTAAGCAAAATAGAAATAGTCTCGAAGGAACTTAAAATTGTATATTACATCTGCTCCCGGCATACCGGGGATTTAACGTTTTTTCATTAAGATAAATCAGGACGAAGCCTAGGCTGCAGGCGTCTCGGTTGCAGGGATGGACTCGGATGATGGAGGAACCTCGGTTGAGATAGGGTCCTCACTTGCAGGAATGACTTTGGACGGAGAGCTTGAGGGCTTGGCAGATTCGGAAGCATCCGGATCAACTGACGTCTTGGCGGTGATTTGCTCTGTGGCCTTAGCCGAATCAGTGGATGGCGTCTTGGAAGTTTGGATTACAGCTTGTTCGGCAGTGTCAGCCGAATCACTGGCTGGCATCTTGGAGGTCTTGGCCGAGTCGCAAGCTGCAGGTTGTTCGGCGAAGTCAGCCGAATCACCAGAGTCGGCCTCAGACTCGGCGTAGTCGTCAAGTGAGGCATCATCTGATTCCTCCTCTTCAGAGTCTTCCCCATCCGAGTAGATCGGAGCTTGCAGATCAAGATGCTTGGTGTTGGCGAATTCGGCCATAAAGTTAGCAGCTTCCTCACGGATCTTGATCCGGTCTGGATCTGAAGCCCATGAAGAACCCTGGCGAAGGGAGCGCACTTTGGCAAGATCAATGAGCTCATACCAAGACATGATGAATAGCAAACCTGCGTCAGCACCAGCGCGGGCGGACGAAGATCTCCACTGCCTTAGCCGGGTCTCTGCCTGATCCAGGTCTTTGATTAGCTCGTCCGCTGACTGGGCTTGCCGAACTTCAGGAAACAAACTTGGTGGGCTTTGAGACTAGCATTGAACAGAGCAGTGTGGGACTCCTTTAAAGGAGCAATCCGAGCTTTCAGTGCAGTAATGTGGTCTTCAATATCCCACGTCTCTGGCAGAGGAGCCCCAGCAATCTTAGCCCTCTCAGCTCGGGCATCTCTCACAGCTTTGGCGGCTTGAAACCGGATGCTGGTAAACTCTCCTACATATAGATGAGCTAACACTGAGTTAGACGAGAAGGAATAAAAAATTATGAGGCGGATAAGAGCAGAAGGGAAAGAAGAGATTCGGCAAGCTTACGATCCATGTCTTCATTGAGGATAGCGAGATCAGCAAGCCATTTCGCGCTGATCGCCTGGTGAGCAGCCAGATCATCTTTCGCCGCTTGAGCTTCGGCCTCAGCGGCTGCAACGTGCGTTTGGATTTTCTTGTCCAATTCGGCCCAAGTGTCTCGCTCCTTCTGGATCGAGTCTTTTCCCTCTGCAGCGTATCCCGGTCTTTCTTGAGCTTGTCCTTCACTTTTCCAACTCGGTCAAGCTCCCGCAGGAGCCGAGTCACTTCTGACTTCTCCTCCGATAAAGCGCGCTTGTGCTCCTGATCTTTCTTTTTCATCTCCTCACTTTGCGCATCAAAGGAAGCTTGGAGGGCCTGGTGCTGCAGGACTAGCTGTTTAAAGATCCGGCTGCGAGCAGTTGTGGTTTCCTGAAAGAAGAGGAGTTAATGGCGTAAAAAGAGTCTCGGGGACTGGCACCCGAGACTAACAGCGTGAAGCCAAAACGAATCTCGGGGACTGGAGGCCCGAGATTAATAAAAAAAAAGTTGACCGAATCAATTTGAAAAGAGACTCGGGGACTGGAAGTCCCACGATTTTTTGTTTGGCTAGCACAAAGTCTATGATCAAATGTTAGAGATTCAAGCCGGATGACTTTCTTACTCCGAGGAGTATCAGTCATTCGACCCGAATCTCGGGGACTGGGGATAGTGTAGAGTGATCATGGTGAATTAAAAGCGAGATTCGGCTTTGTTACCTCGAAGACCCGGTTAGCTTCAGTGACCGAGGCCTGCACAGAGTGTAGAGATTGAAACATCCGGCTAGGCCCAGCCGGATGTGGCGATGCTGTTGTAGAAGAGCCTTCGGCAAGGTCCGCAGCGTTCCAAGCCTTAACAAATTCCTCTGCGGAGCCGAGTTTGTCGCCGCCCGGAGTGCGGAGATTCGGCAAGACCTGGCCGCTAAGTCGGGCACGAGTAATCGCCTCAGAGAGCTGATCATGCACCCGAGTCACTGATGGAGCGGCGGAAACCGGTTTGCTAGCGACCATCTGCTTATCCGAGGTTGTTGGAGTTGTGCCAAAGAAACCGGAGTCGGCTTAGGCAGAGGTGATGCGCTCGAGGTCTTGGCAGGGTCTGACTGCTTAGGTTGGTTCTGTGACGCTTGCTGGGGTGGTTTAGATGCTTCCTGTTTCTGTTTCTGCTGCTTCTCGAGAGGTTGCTGCTGCTGCAGTTTCTTCTTCTTCTGCTGCTCTTGATTCAGAGCCTTGGCGGTAGGGAGAGGATCCGGCTTAGTCAATGTCTTAGCCGAAGTCTTGCTTTCTCCTTCTCCAACTCCTTCAGAGGACGTGGCCAAGTTGAATCTCGGGTCGAACCCGAGATTTCCTCACTCTCCAGGT
Organism: Poa pratensis; assembly: GCA_947311845.1. NCBI lineage: Eukaryota > Viridiplantae > Streptophyta > Magnoliopsida > Poales > Poaceae > Poa > Poa pratensis. The sequence continues at coordinate 21,047,304 of CAMZMU010000117.1, forward strand.
CAATAACCGACTCTGGGACGAGATCCGGCGGGGGAGTTTTGGCAGTTGTGGCACGCGCGGGAGAGGTGGCAGCCTTTTTAGGAGACTGGTGCTCCATGGCCGTATCCAGTGGAGGAATGGGAGAAAGGATGGATGAATGGGTTTGTTCGGTGACAAGGACGTCACTGCATAGAGTAAAATAAAACAGTTAACTCGGATAAAGATGACTCGGGTAATAAAAGAAGAAAGCAAATAAAATTGGCATTACCCCTTGGTAGTAGGCATGGCCTTCAGCCGATTCGGTTTGGAGACAGTTTTCTTCATTCTCTTGGCTGGAGGGGCATCTGATCCGGACGCGTCAGGGTGTTTCCGAGATGTCCCTTGAGCATCCGGTTTGGCTGGAACACAAGGTGGTGACCATGAAATCGGAATGGGATCAATAGGATCCAGGATCCAGCAATCATCATCTTCATCCTCGGAAAGGTTGTAAATAGACGGTTGCTTACCCTTGCGGATAGGCTTGGCGCGCGGAATCGGCAAATAATCGTCCGTATCCGCATCCTCTTCGCCTTCGCGCAGCGGGCTGCGGTCCCGTGCCCACACCTTGGTGGAAAGATCTCCATCTTCGGTGATCTGGCGGTCGAACAGCTGCAGTAGAATCAAGGCAGATCCGGATTAGTCCAATGGCATTTTGGTGGAGTATGGGTTAATCCGGGGATGATGAACTAACCTGAGGTGGAAGTGCGTCTCGGTGGAACGGCTCCACGCCCCATTTCCACTTATCCGACATCTCGGTGAAGGCAATAGCGTTTACCCGTCTCCTGACGGAAGCTCTGGTGAGGTCATGTTTGCTGATCCGGGTAGGATCTAGCAGACCGCTCATATGGCAAATCTTGTGCTGACGTTGTTGTAAAGGACTGACACGGCGAGAGACGAAGGCTCGGAGGAGATCGTCCGAGAGCAGGCCCTTCTCCAGAAAATCCTCTAGAGTTTGGTGTACGATTTGAAGCTCCGCGAGAGCGTCAGCCGGATCATATCTGAAGTTCAGTTCGGCGGTGGGGGGCTCGATCCTGAACTCGGGCAAGTTGAGAGCATCATGGCCTTCAACGCTCTTCACGTAGAAGAAGGACCTTTGCCATTTCTTGCAAGTGTCCAGGCCAGTAATCCGGGGAAAGATGGAGCCCGTCCTCGGGGTAATGCTGGACGCACCACAGGCGGTCATCACCTTCGGGTCACTACCCGGGATAGTATGTTTCCGGAGGTGGAAGTACTTCGCCCAGGTTTCGATAGTCGGCCAGAGACCGAGATATCCCTCCATAAAGGAGGTAAAAGCCGACAAGGAGACAAAGGAGTTAGCCGGAAGGTGGTGAGGCTGCAGGCCGAAGAAATCTAGGAATCTCCGGAAGAAGTCACTCGCTGGAAGTCCGAATCCACGTTCGAAATGCGCTAGAAACACAACGCGTTCACCCGGTTGGGTGACCGGTTGGAGTTCCTTCCCCGGTTTTCGGCATATAACTTTAGATGTTATACGCCGGGTACTCAGCAGCCATTCCAAGTCGTCGTTTGTAACGTCGGAACCCTCCCAACTGCCGGGGGGCAACTTCGGCATATCCGAATCAGTCCTGCAAGAAATCGGAGATAGCCGAGTTAGAAGATGTGGAATCTCAAATCCAGAGCAAGTCGGATAATGGTCTAGCCGAATCAGCTGTTAAGGGATTCGGTAAAGGATATCCCGGATAGAGTTGCCCGATTACTGCGGAGAAGTGATTCGGCTAGTAACTAAAAACACCTTTTTGTAAGGATCTAGGGTTACGAAAGATCTACCGCAGCAGTAAAATAGAGATGAAATCCCGAGTAAAAATAAGGTGGAACGTTCATGAAGTGGCAAGCCGATCTGGGGCAATCTAGCGCAAAACCTAGAAAGGAGATCTAGGCAATGCACTAAGGCGCGGCAATGGACTCGTTTCTAGAGAATCTAGGGAGAGCAAGTGCAAGTTCACGGCGAAAGAAGAACTCGCTCGAGGTCGCCATGGCCGGAAGAAGAGGAACTCACGGTTGTGGTGCGGCGAAGAAGAAGCGCGGTGGAGAAACGGCGGTGTGCGGCGCGGTGCGCGGCTCCGGCGAGTTTTCTCCGGCGTTGTGGGTGTCTCCGGCGTTGCGAGGTCGCAAGGGCCAGGTCGCGCCGGCGGTAATGGTGCGGTTGGAGATTTCGAAGTGGAGGTGCGGGGAAGAAGAAGAGGAACCCCGCACCCCTATATATAGCCCCTAGATGGTAACGGGCGCACTACCGCACGGTTTCCGGGGTGTCGCTGGATCAGGTGTGAACCAAAACTTTGCGGTCGCAGCTGTGGCCGTGTATTTCAAGCACACGGTGGATCATAGAATTGGAAGCGGTGGTGCGGATCAAGTGTGCCGGTCAGCACAGAAACCGAGGAGGCGTGGTCATTTAGTCAAAAACACTCAAGTACCTGATGGATCCGGATAATATGTTGTCAGTGACATGTCAAATCAGAGACCCGGATTATGAGGCTTTGTGCAGAGATTCCCTGCCAAGTGTCCCAGGAAATCCTGAGACAGGATTGGGTGATATGGAATTCGGTTAAAGGCGTTGGTTTTTAACCTGCTACGGCCCTTCATCCGAGGCTGTAGGACCGCACCAGCTTCGGGGACTACTGTCGGGGAGTTGCCCCCGGGTAGGGCAAAGAGGTGGAATGGAAAGTCAATCCGGGTCTCACAAACCGGATCACTCGGACCGGATCATGTTTAAAGACAGGAAGAGACCAAGAGGCATCAGGCAAAGTCTAGCCGGATCAGAGGAAGAGACCCGGCTCGACTAGCCGGGTTGCCTGGAAGAGATCCGGCTCAACTAGCCGGGTTGCCTGGAAGAGATCCGGCTCAGCTAGCCGGGTTGCCTGGAAGAACCCGGCTTACCAGTAATGTCGGATAATGCACAGGGGCCGAGTAATGTCAGTAAAGTTCACGGGTCCTGCAGGCCTCCTGCCCGAGGCTCAGAAGACACGGGATTCCTGGGAGCGCAGCAACCTAGGAGCTGACTCGGCCAATTCGGGAAAGGGATGGCCTAGACCCGGTGGGCTACGCCTGCCATTGCCTGAAGAGGCAAGATAGGCCTGCTAGGACTTGACAGCCAGGTCAAGCCACGGGATTCCTGGGAGCGCAGCAACCTAGGAGCTGACTCGGCCAATTCGGGAAAGAGGATGTGACCTAGACCCGGTGGGCTACAGCTGCCATTGCCCGAAGGGGCAAGATAGGCCTGACAGTCCGGCCGTTGGATTGACAGGGGCAGAGGCTTGTCCTTTTCCTCTTGGCAATGCCATTATCATCTCCGGCCAGGGGCAAAAAGGTAAACCGGTTAGTGTATAAGTAGACCACTACATCCTCCAGTGCGAGGGACGACGACGAGGAGAGGCCTCATTTCCCCCTGTTCCATCTTCCTCTTAGAGCTCTCACCATTGTTGCTTCATACAGCTCGAGGAGCACTTTGTACTTGTTCCCTTTGAGATATAAGAGAGTAGGCTAGTGCTGCAGTAGGGGTGTTACCTCCTCAAGAGGGCCCCGAAGCAGGGTACATCTTGGTGTGCTTTGGTTGTTTTTGGTTTGGCTTGTTCTTGTGAGTTCTTGGTTGTTCTTCATGCGTGCTTCTTGAGCGCGCACACCCTCCCCGGATCCCCCAACGTCCCAGCGAGCCCCCAACTTAAGCCATCCTATGGCATCTGCCGTGACACCACCACGACAGGTGGGTCGGAAGAGTACAACCAACTCGGAGGGGCTACCTCATGGTACTCGATCTTCCCACCTTCCGGCTTGGATGTGGATGGAGGGGAATTTTTAAGTTCGGTTTCTTCAACCCCTTTCTTTTTCCCTTTTTCCTCCTCGGATTCACCGTCATTGGAGTTAGGGGAGTCCTCTAGAGGGATGGTCTCCAAAGGAGCCTTGCCCATTGAGAGTTTCAAGAGCAAGTCTTTCATCTCACCAAATTGGGTATCCATGGATGATTTCAATGATGTTTCCATCATTTTGAGATCGGCCATGGATGCCGGAGTGGCTTGGTCCTTTGTGGACTCATCATCGGTTGTCATACTTCTCTTAGGCGGTTAAGCCCAACAAGAGAGCCGAGGCTCTGATATCAATTGAAAGGATCGTATGACACCTAGAGGGGGGGGTGAATAGGTGCTACTTCAATTTTAGTACTTTTTCAATTTAGGCTTGACAACAAGGTAAATTCTCTAGATATGCAACTACGGTGAATTTACCTATATGACAAGCTAGCAACTAAGCAAGGTACACGAAGTAAAGACGGTAAACAAGGATAGAGGTAACCGAAGTGAAAGCACGCGGAGACACGGATGTATTCCCGAGTTCCTCCTTTTTAGGGGAGTACGCCTCGTTAGAGAGGTGTGAACCAACACAATGGTTCAACAGCCACATAGGCTTCACCTTCTTCTCCGATGAACCGCACCACAAAGGTTTGGTTCACCTTCAACTATCGGAAACTTCAAGGCGGAGTCCGGAGCCTTTACAACAACGATCCGGGGCACAACCCACAAAAGGATTGGGGCTCCCGAAGAGCTACGATCTGTCACAAAGACAATAAGTGAGTACAACAAGAGGCTAGGTTTTCCCAATGGAAATCGTAGCAAATGGTCCCTCAAGTGAATGAGGGGGAAATGTAAATCGACTTGGTGAAGATGTAGATCCGGGCCTTCTCCTTCAATCCTCCAAAGATCAACGAGTTTGGGTGGAGGGAGATCTAGTGAAGCTTGAGCTTGCAATAATGGTGTTATTCAATGTGGACGAGTTAGCTGTCCCAAGGTAGGTGGAGGAGCATTTATAGCTCCTCCTAAATATGGCCGTTTGAAGAGGTGGAGGAGCCGGCCTGGGGGCCGGCCACCCAGCCGAGCTAGCCGGCCTGGAGCCCGACCTGGCCGGCCTGGGGGCTGGCAACCCAGCCGAGCCAGCCGGCCTCGGGGCTGGCTACCCAGCCGAGCCAGCCGGCCTGGAGCCCGGCCTGGCCGGCCTAGGGGCTGGCTTCTCAGGGTTCCACAAAACCAGCGATCTCCGACATTTCTTTCTTCTTTTTGTATAGAGAGAGATACGTTTTATCCTTTTAACACAAAACCTGAGTTTTCCTGTAATCACTTAGCGAAGGGTTAAATAGTCCAAGTGTTGTGATCAAACACCAAAACAAGATTAGCGGACTATGTCCTTTCACCAAGGTTGTCAGTCCAGTAGGACTTGGAGAAGGCTTCGGAAAGGTGTCAGCGGCGCCGTTTACGATTACTGATGTGGACCTACGCATAGTCACAAACAAACTATTCTGCCCCAACGAAACAGAGAGGTTGTCAATCTCTCCGGCTTGCTGAACACAAAGAATTAAATGTATGTGTGTAAAATAATATGAGAGCAAATATGACCAGCGAGCAAATGACTAGGAAAAACTATGAAAACGGTTGTGAGCAATATAGGAAAATAGGATCGGGGTCCACAGTTCACTAGTGGTTTCTCTCCGAAAGATAAACATGTTGGGTAAACAAATTACAGCTGTGCAATTGGCAAACATGAGCGTAACACAATACTATCATGACACTAAGTTCACCGTTTCATTTAATATGGGCATTACGTCAAAATACATAGACCGTTATCCAACTGCATCTATGACTAATAATCCACCCCGGGATCGCTATCCAGCATGTCACCCGAAAGTATTAAGTTGTAAGCATCAGATAATTACAATAAGCATGGTGTGTAATGTAAGCAATGGTTACAACATATAGCAATAAACACCGTTGTTTTATCCCTAGTAGCAACAGCACATCTCAACCCTTAATCGTTTCTGTCAACTCGAGCTTAGACAAGAGAGGCATGAACCCACTATCTAGCATAAATATTCCCTCTAAAGGTACTAGTAATTACTTCGGCCAAATCATACACAAGCATCGGATAGCATGCAAGATCATAAATAAAACATATCATAGATAAACTGAACAATAATGTCATGACTCCATAATTCATCGGATACCAGCAAACATAACATATAGCATTACAAATAGATGATCTTGATCATGTTAGGCTGCTCATTAGATCTAAACAATGGAGTACAAGGAAGAGAGACAACCATCTAGCTATTGCCATGGACCCGTAGTCCCGTGGTGGACTACTCACGCATCACTCCGGAGGCAGGCATGGTTGTGTAGATGCCTCCGGTGACAATCTCCCCCTCCGGTAGCGTGCCGGGAAGAGCTTCAGAACCCTCCCGATATAGGGTTGGCGACGGCGGTGGCCTCGGATGTTTTCTGGAAAGCATGATCGGGTACCGAGGGTTTTCGGGAGGAAGGCAGTCTATAGGCGAAAGGGCAACTCGAGGAGGTTCCGGAGTCGGCCAGGTGGGGCCCAGCCACGGCCAAGGCCATGGCCGCGGCTGGGGGTCGTCTGGGGGCTGTGGCCCCCCTGCAGGCGCCCTCCTGGCTTCGTCTTCGTTTCTTCGTACAAATAATTCCTGTAAATTATGAGCTGACTCCGAGAAAGTTCCCTGACTAGCTTTTCTGAAATAAAAAGATAGCAGTAAACAGGAACTGGCACTGGGCATCTTGTTAATAGGTTAGTTCCATAAAATGTGCCTAAATGATATAAAAACATTATAAAAACATGTGGCAATGATATATAACATGCATGGAACAACCAAAAATTATAGATACGTTTGAGACGTATCAGCATCCCCAAGCTTAATTCCTGCTCGTCCTCGAGTAGGTAAATGATAACAAAATAATTTTTGGTAGTGACATGCTACCAACACATCTTTGATCAACTAATGTAAAGCATATGAACTGAATAAAGTGATCCAAGACAATGGTCTATAGTTGATATAAAACAAACAATGATCAACCATGTGTAACATCTAAGCAAGATTTTTTCATGAATAGTACTTTGGAGACTGAAAATTATAAAACTCGTTATGCTTGATAGCTCACAAAGCAATATTCTATCGACCAATGTGTTTAACCAACACAAAAGAAGATTTAAGTTTTCAGCAAAAGCTTCAACTTGTAACTTATTTATCTCAAGATAATGTCAATATAATTTTTTCACAGTTAAACATAAAGATAACATGTAGTAGACTTGTACCAAAATTAATACTAAGTGTTTGCTTGAGAGATAAAGATTGGAAAGGAAAACTGACTCAACATAAAAGTAAAAGAAAAGGTCATTCGCAGAGGGAAGCAGAGATTAACAGCGGGGAGCTGACACAATTGGTCGGGATGTCAGCGAGGCGAGACCTCCTTCGAAATGTTGAGCAACAACATGATGATATCTATGGACGTGATGAATTAACATGTTCATGTATATAATTAGAGGGTAGAGTGAGAGGGGAGTGTGAAGGATGCTCGTGGCCTGTGTTATGGCGAAGGAATTAACTACATGGGGTCGATTCGACGAAATGAAACAATTCGTAGTCCAAGGCAAAGCGTTTTTTTTTAATTATTCAGCTTGAGAGCCCATTTTTAATAAAACTCTCTTTAAGTTATTTCACTTGACGATGTTCTAGGTCTCTGTCATTTGAATTTTAGGGTAAAAAAGAAAGCTTAGTGCATCCTTTGTTCAAAGATTTTAAAACGAATTCTATATAATTTCCATCATTTGGTTCAGGAATTAACCAAAATTCATATGGATTGCATTCTTACAATACAATCACATAGGATTTTGGAAAAAAAAATCCATCCGTCTATGGCGAGTTGACGACTATGATTTGTTATCAAATCTATAGAAAATTCTCCTCTTTTTTCTACTGCGCAACTAGACAACAAGTGTGACTAGTCCCTGCGTTTTTTTTTTGGAACATTTCAGGTGGCATGACATTCTATAGTTGTGTTTTTCGTATTCCTATTCAATTCCCGTGAACCAAACATGCGTTTAACCTTTTGTTTTCGAATTATATGAATGCGCTCGTAACAGGGATTAGCCGCACCGGGCATGAAGACACTCTGCTGGTGCTGGTCCCAAATAATGTGCGGCAAGAAAAGAAAAAGATAAGAGAGTTGGAGCCAAACCCCAGACCAGCACTGGTCCTTGAGAAAGGGAAATGATGTGGGGGTGGTGGCACTGCCGCGCTGGTGGTCAAAGCGAGCGAGCGCGGCACGGAGGGCGAGAACTAGCAAAGGTGGTTGGCATTGGCAGCATCAAGAAATGCCCTACCTCTCTCTGGCTGGCCCATGGAGAGAGAGAGGATGGCCTTGACATTCGGGTTGGAACATTGCCATCCCATGGACCACATTGACCGGTCAGAACGGAGCCGGCCCACGGGCGGCGGGGCACACTGCACTGTGCACCGCGACGGACCCCGCGCACGCGATGGATGCCGCAGCGGTGCGACCGTGAGCGCCCCTGTCGATCCGGATTACGCTAGCTTTAGCTTGCCCTAGTCTCAGTCAACTAGCTAAGCATCGAGCTGATTAAAGAAAGCAGTCAGGGGCTGGGATTGGATTTTGCGGCATCTCCCTGCGTCCGTTTGGCATCGTAATCATCATTGCGGCAGTTGTTAAGTTATCGGTGCTCGCGCTGCACTCGGGGGAAAGCGACCCTGCCTCCTTTGCTCTGCATAGTCCATGGCTGATGTTGCTCCTCACTTCCCCTGTTAGGGCTCCTTTGATTTGGAGGAAACATGGAGGAAATGTATAGGGTTAGGAAAATTTCCAGAGTTGCTACTGTTCACCCGTTTGATTTGGAGGAATGGTGCAAGGGAAGAGTAGAGGGAAATTTCCTTCGTAGGTCACTTTCAAGGCAAAATGTACACGAAGTGAAAAATTCAGTCGGAGCTCATTTTTAGAATCCTGTGCACAAGGAACGAGCTAGGTTTACAACTGCCACCCTTTGCTATTCCTATCCCCTTCCTATTCCCTTAACTTTTCTTTCCTTTAAATCAAAGAGGCCCTAAGCTGCAGTTTTTTTTTTTACAGGAGTAAGAAATTTTTAAGCTGCACACGGACTAGAGAGGAAGTGAATGCACGCTATCGCAATATAGTTGAGAATTACCAGAGTTTTCGTCAAACCTATTGTTATACTGGATCAATGGCATCTTTGTCAAGTTATCAATAAAAGACAGATTTATTAAACTCGGAACTTCGCATTTCTTATCGATTGTATCTGGTTGTCCTTCTAAATTGTATCTCTGTTTTCGTCCGTAACAATTGTATTGTTGTCAAATGCACCACTCACTAGATTCGTGTGGACTAAACTTGCATCGATTATCAAAACATAGAAAACAAAATCAAACGACGAGGTAAACGAAACACACTGAAATGGTCGTTTCTACATGCGACTGTCATTTAACTTAGTACAAAACGCAATCAAGACAGACTTGTACAACCTGACAGCGTTAATCACAAGCCTACAACGTGAATCAAAAGCCGCGACGAGTTCCTAATTTCCTGAGTGGCACTGATCACAACCATCTCCTACACCGCCCGGGAGTGGTGCCGCTCGCGTTCGCGGTCACGGCCGCCGTGCCTCTCGCGATGCCCGCGCTGCTCCTTGTACTCCGCTCCGCCGCCACCATCCCTCTCCCTCAGCGGCGCCTTGCCGTGAAGGTGGTGCTTGTGCCCCCGTCCCTGTGATGCACACCGAGCGCAGGGCTATGCCGGTACCGCTCGCCGCCGCCACCTTCGGCCGCTGCGCCAGGCTGGCCGCCGTGCCTGTGGAGGACGTGGTGGTGGTGGTGCTGGCCGGGGACCCCGCTCGTGCGCTTCTTATGCGCGTGCGGGTGCCGGCTGTGGTGGTGGTGCTGATGGACGTGCGCGTGGTGGCCTTGTCCTCCTCTCCCGCGCTTGGGGTGCGCGGCCTCCGGCGGCCCGAACACATCCTCCCACCAGTCGTACACCGGGTCGAAGAGGCCATTCTGGTGCAGAAGCCACAGGACCACCGCCACTGCAGGCATACACGAAGGCATAAATTTTGTTTGGTTGGCGACAGGTGAACGTATGATGCGGTTCTGAGTGCTTGTAATCTGATGAAATGAGGTGCGTACGAACCTGCCGGCAGTAGGGCAAGGAGCAGACCGAACATGACGAGCCAGCCGATGCAGATGTACTGGATGTGGCAGCTCAGGTCGAAGAAGCTCGAGCACTTGGTACTGCTCCATGGGGACAAATTACAGCCGAAGCGACATTCAAATTAAGAGAACCAAACCAAACCAAAAAAAAAGAAACATTGTTCTAGTGGAGGAAATCGCGTACCTGCATGATCTGCCGGTGAAGAAATCGATCACACTGTCCCACATGTTGCGCCACAGGGCTTTGATGGCCTCGAAGAAACCCTCGATGCCACCCTTCGGACGTTGGTTCGGTGGACCAATCTGCATGATTATCAACGCAAGAAGTAAGCATACAATGCCAGTAACACCACTTATTTGTTTCTCATTCTAAAGTGGAATCTGTCAACAGATTGGATTGCTAAGGGAACTTAAAGATAAAGAAACATAGTATTATTTAGCATAGGTTAACAAATCTCAAGAAGATGCTTATTCATGGTCTCTCGTAGATGGTATAGGCAATTGTATAACAGAGATATCTTTGATGTCAAAAGCTTATCAAGGCAAGAGATACACACACATTGGAGATTAAAATGAGAGATTATATGCAGTTTAAACTATCTTGCTGCACTTATATTAACAATAGATCCCAACTGAATCACTACAGGAGACAAACAATTCAGAACCTGTGTTCCATTGTCAAGAACTGTAGCCGTGGTTGAGAACTGGCATTCTGCTCTGTCAAGTTCACTGAAATCAGACGCTTTCAAAATCGCTACAATTGACCACAACCAAATCCCATGTTAGTTCCTAAAAAAAAATTGTATTTGAAAAAAAAATAATGAGCTGTCTTCAATTTCTAACTCACCCACGCATCGATATTTTGATGCTTGGTCTGTTGACGGACGCAAATGAAATGAGCGAATAAGGACTTCATCAGGTTTCATGATGAAGAATTGCTCCTGCAAATGAAATTACAGAGTAGCTTCAAGAGAAGGAATTGAATAAGCACATAACCAGAACAGGAAATTAGTGTAAAAAAACCAGAACAGGGAAATGTGGTGATGCATGATTAACTGTATTAAATGTATTCAGAAACAAGTGTTATTCAGAACGAAACGAAACACTGGAGCTTGTCAATCAAGAGATTATTACTACAAAACACAAGAAAGAGTACGGTGGCAGAAAATATGAAGAGTGCAATAATTGTTACCTCCACATAAGTGATGCCACTTTTGCAGTTGAACTGTAACAGAAGTAAGCGATATCAAATTTCAGGAAAACTGAAGAGGCCAATTAATCAGATCATAAATTATGCTTATCAACTAGATTAAAAATAGTAATGTATACGTAAATATATCAATTAAACATTTTGTGTCACAGCCTATGTGGGTATGGAAAGAATATCCATGCAAGGACATCAAGGAGGATGGATAGGAAATTAGTTCATGAACCTATTTCTACGTAGAAAAGAAAAAATGCAATTAATGATCTATCAAAAGGTAGCCTACTATCTATAAACATATATGAAAACACACTTGCAAAAAAAAAATCCTTGACAATGCATACCGTCAAGCTATATGAAGCTTCCAGTTTGCCAATGTTCTTAACTGTGACCTGTGCAGTACCAACTTGACTTAAGGCTTCAAATGTAGGGACATTAATGCTAATTATCTTTCCTGGGCTCCTGAAATTGAGAAATAAGTGCAAGGTATTACATATACAACTATCTATTATATCATCAAAACAACTGAAAATTCCTTTTAGCTCCCGAGCTATAGTGAGCTGGATTTGTAAAAAATTGAAATACTTTATTTGTAGGTCTAAAAAAATCTGTAACAGGATTTGAAAGTACATATACATGTCTAGCATGCACGGCCAAATTTGCATCGAAATATCTTTTCATACGTGATGTGCATGAAAAAAAAATTGTCGGAAGCAAAATCAAGTTCTTTTTTTCCTTTTCAAAGCCACAATTTTGTGATTTTTTTATAGCTTAAAATACAACATATTATTTAGAAAATTTTGCATATATAAGGAGAACATGTTTATGTATCCACGTAAGAAAATTTGGGCTTTTTGAATCTTTGAAATATCATTTTCAAGTTTTTAAATACGGTGCTCACGGGAGCTGGGGAGCCAAAAGGCGCACTCCAAAACAAGGTTAAAAGGAACTTCCGCATTGCTCTAACCTCTAAGAGGCTCGAAATGCCCACATTAATTTGAGAAAAATGGGGAATGTCTATTCCACTTATATTTCGAAAAAAAACATTATAGTAGATAGCAAATAAATCTCTCGTTACCTCATTTTATAATATATACATACAAATCGAAATATCTAGCCACACAATTGCACGTGGAACCAAGATACCTTTTTATAAAAAGGAAGAAACAAGCACTGAGCAGCATGGTAAGGTATAACGCTGGAATAGGAAATTTTGCCCAAATGCCATACATTTAAGATGCTATATTCGAAATTGGACAAGCGCTCAATAATATGTATGTGCTTGTACTGTGAACACGTAACTGTAAGTGCATAATAAAAACGCATAAGCACTATCAATACCACTGGTACACATAATCTATATCATCAGCACTCAGCTCTATCAGCATGTTGGTATTCACAAGTTCTGTCACTCCAACAGAGAAGGTCTGAACTCCTGCATGCTGTAATGGGTATGTGTCAAATGTGTTATCCAAAACTAGCATAACAATGGAAATCAAGAAATAACTGGTGGGAATTTTACCGGATGTTCATTGATCCTGTCAAATCTTCCCTGCACAATATACTGGGGCTCTTGGTTTCTGTTTATCCGGTTGTTATCAGCCTGAAACAAACGGTCAAAGAAGACTCAAAAATAAAAAGTTACAGTACTAGCATATCATGTTTCGAGAACAAGAAACTTGCCATTTTTTCACTTCAAACTTGATAATACGCAATCTCACCTCCCAAAAATTCCAAAGCTGATTGTACAAGCAGCTCCAATATGGTGATGAACAGAAGTTAGGCTGGTTTCTATAAGCCTCGTACCCAACACCAATCTTGTTGCACTCAAGACCATCCAATGTAAATCGGACTCTCTCCAACAGCATCCACCTGGAGAATTCATCGCCAAGAACTTGCGGTTGGCCGTCACCAACACCCTTCAATATGTCAGATATAGACAGAAATTATGAAGTCACATGAAAGCAATGTTTCTGTCATAATTTGCTGAATACCTTTCGTGGAGTCACAAGATAGAAGTTTTCGAATGTTGGGATACTTGTAGAACTAACAAAGTCACCAATGAGATTTACTCTCAGAAAGTTGTCTTTAGAAATAACTGTTCTATTCTCTGGACCAACAATAACCTCCTGCAGCGTAATGTCAAATTGGTAAAGTTACACTGATATTTCTTAAGTGATTGTCATACTCAAAGTCCAAAATAACACACTGGATATAATAATAGCAAAATAGTCCTTTGAACGACATCTTGATAAATACATAGAATGTTCAGAATCTTAGCCCTTAAAAGGGCACAAGATCAGAAAATAAAAGCACAGAAAACCAAGTTCCCAAACTTGATAAGACTCCAATTAGAAGAGGCATGTAGAAAATATAAATTATCATCGTCAGCATAGATGAGGTTGCTTGCGCCAACTCGTCCTAACATATTGTCAGCATATACATAAGAAACTGCAGAATTTCAGTTCCTACCGTTACAGAAGAGCCTTTCTTTACTTGTACTCTGATGCTGTAACCAGTTGACCTTGCCTCAATTCCAAATACATGAAACCTGTTTAGAAGAAATGGAGATGCAAAAATTAACTCGAATTTTGACCTTAACAATGACCAAAAGGACCATGGGATGCTATTAACAGCACATAAATTTGGAGTGAGCATATAAGTATTCCCCTAGTCATCTACTTCAAAACATGTAAATAAACTAGATCACATTTGTTCCCAACATGTGAAGTGCTTACTTGATGTTAGCAACAAAAATAATACAGATACGACTGTGTCAATAATACAGTAAGAGATTAGGATTGTGTAGCAAACTAGGCTGGCTTTTTGTCAAATCATACAGAAAGATAGAGATTTGCCAGTTCAAACTGAAAGTCCAAAAGTCATGGGAACGTAGAAGCTTCTTTTAGTGAACTAAGAAGGTGGATTATTAAGCTAATATTGAAAAATATAACAATGATACGTAACAATTAATGCCCATACCAATCACCTGGAAAACGTACACAGTGAGCCGTATTAGCTTTGCCTTTAACCATTTTGTCAACTGCAAGGAAATTGTGTGTGAGAGGCGTAACACAATGTTATTGTATTGAAAATGCTGGAATGCACAAAATTCAAATTTGGTAACTTACATATTGTTCCACAAGAAGAAGCAACACGGCGATTAGGCCCACATGGACAGCAAATCGGCTAGTACAATGTCAAAGTGTAGAGGAAACATTAGATTTTCCATGAAAAGTGAGAGGAAAATAGACATCATGAGATAGTAAATCGTACCTAGATGAAAACACAATAATATAAACTAAACGACTATACTACAGTCAGATGCATCCATTGCACAAGAATTTTGGCAAGAACTTCATATGTGCCTTTGATTTCCTTAATATGTGTTCAACCATTAAGAATATTAGGTTTATTTGGTCAGAAACTGGCTGATGTAATATTACCTACTACTTAAGACACTAAGATGATAAGGATGACAAAGGTAAATGTGCCACACCTCAGTATGCTCAATTATGTGTCCGTTCTGATCCCGTAACCTAACCATATTCATGAAATAAACATCATTAGTAATACACCATTTGAAAGTGTCAAAAAAAAATCGGACTCAGAAATCTGGAGAAATGAGTGGCCATGAAAATATAAACATCTGTGAAAAGGCAGAAGTTACCACCAATTAATAACTCCATAGAACAAATATTACGTATGCGCAGCTAAAATGTATGTGCTACATATATGTATAAAAGAAGCGCTGTAATATGCTAATAAACTCACTCCAGGAGAACCACAGCCCAGATTACAGATGTGCTAAAGCTAACAAGATGGGCGTGCAATTATGACGATCTACCAACTGGAATACATTCTCGAAAATATTGACGATGCCAACCTATCAACTGGATCGAGTCCCTCAGTGTTTTACCTTTCGCAACCTCTAACAACATCAGCGCCAGCATCTGACTCGCATTTACGGGTCCTGGAATACTGTTCCTCTGGTCTGTAAGCAACATCCTGAAGAGACGAGGAGAGAAACAAATCAGGTCTCGGTTCACATATTTGTTAGAGCATAGTGGTTACTGGCAGGTAATAGTTGATACTATCAGTGATATAGCTAACTTTTTCAGTACAACAATCTGCATATCAAAGAAATCAGACAACAAATTTCCTGACGACATTTTCAGATACAAATGGGACTGCTATACAAACACGACGACAGTAGACCACAGAGGCACCCTGACAAACAGTCACCATCCAGCGATGCCAGAGAATAAAACGCTGACGACACTTTCAGATGCAAATGGGACTGCTATAAAACATGAGGACAGTAGACCACAGAAGCACCCTGAGAAACAGTCCCCATCCAGTGATATCAGAGCATATAGACTGTTTGGTTCAAGGACTAAATTTCTCTTGAAGCAATTTTTCACAAACAAGACTATGCGCTGTTGATTTGGGGGTAGGGGCGGCCTTACCCTGATATAGGAGATGTCGTAGAGCGCGTAGACGGCGGACTTGTTGATGGTGATGACGGGGGGCTCGCGCACCGTCTGCATCGCCCGCGTGTCGTTCTCCTCCACCTCCCCCACCTGCGCCACCAGCGACGCCTCGCCGCCGCTCTGCACAGCACAGAGCACCCACAAACACGCCATCAGTAAAACGCGCGGTTCCGCAGCCAGCCGTGCGCGGGGAGGAGGAGGGGCTTACGGAGCCGCTGGGCACGGCGAGGTTGAGGACGATCTTTCGGACGCAGGAGAGGCTGTCGCCGGCCCCCGAGTCCCGGGAGCAGCGCTCGAGGCGGGACTTGGAGAGGATCTCCAAGCCGCCCGCGGGCGCGAGGAGGGCGGCGGCGAGGAGCAGGAGGGAGAGCGAGGTGCGGTGAGAGGGCCGAGCGGCAGGAGGAGGGGGAGCCATCGGCGGTTGCCGTCGCTGTGGCGAATGGGGCGAGTGGAGTATTGGAGTTGGGGATGACTGCATGAGTTTGTAACCGACGAGCGGTTTATTTGCCTTTGCTTCAAAATGGATGGAGCGGCGAGGGAGAAACGTACTAACCGTTTTGGGCGTCGGAGTGTTCCTTTATTTCAGAAACACTTTCGTGGGCCTGCTTCTCCTCCTTCTCGCGTGACTCTTCTCCTCCTTCCTCGCGTGACGAAACCCGAGTCGGTGACGGCGGAGCAAGGCAGAGCCACCGCAGCCGCGGCTGGCTACGATGGAGGCGAGCTACAAGCTTATCTTGGGGGGGGGGGGGTCGTCCGCACCGGAGATGAAGAGGGGAGGGGGGTAGAAGATGGTCGGGTGGTGGCGGGCCGGCGGAGTAGGAGCTCAAGACAGGACGGAGCGTGAGACATCGTGACAGCGTGCCGGCCGCGGGCGGGGTTGACGGCAGTTTTGTCGATGATGGCTGCGGGGGACGCGCACTCGCCGGAGAAGACGACGTTGGCGACCTTGTCGTTTTGCGGTCTGAATTCGTACGACCATTTGCACACGTGAAGATTAGCATCGCCCCTTTATTTTGGTTTACGTTTTCCATTTTAGGAAAATAATAGGTTCTTTGAAATCTTCGATTTCATTTAGAAGATCCGACTCCAATGCATTTAATTTAGACTCTAATTCAAATATATTTATTTTCACTAAGGTGTCAAGCGGATCCAGGCAAAATCCTACTTATAGTTTATTTACAAATTTTCAGTCCAAGTTTTATTTTCAGAATGAACTATAAGTGGGATCTTGCCGATATCCCACTTATTAGAGCGCCCCACTCTTTAGAGAAATCTTTCATCTTCAGAGTTTTCTTAAGAAATGACCATGTGACCTCATCATAATTCTTTTTAAAAACTATTTTTAAAATAACCGCGTTTAACTTTTTCCGATGTAGCTCGTGGACCGTTTCATGTAGGATTACCAATCCCACTTAGAATGTTTCTTCTTTGCACGAGTGAAGTTTGACGGTTTTATGTAGGATTATCACCCCATTTAACTATTTCATGAAGGACACATATCAGATTGTTTGACGGTGAAGCCATGGACTTCATAGCCGACTCTCCATCGGCCGAAGGTCGCCGTCTGAATGTATGATGGCCGGATCCTCGTTGGTTCCATCGAATTGATGATGCATGTAGTGTACGCAGTGAGATGAGACGATTTGTGCTAGTAAGCCGGAACTATTTCAGGAACCAAATCATCCGTTTGTCTCCTCTGATGAGACGCAGAGGCAGAGGCAGAGGCGGGGCAGGAAAAAGAGGAGAAGGTCATATTTGTGATGGGAAATTATGTAGGGGGGTTTCGTAAAAATGAAAACACCACATGTCATCCGTGAACGATTTTGGATCAGTCTGCATCCACAATACAAGTTTTTGGACCACCTAATCATATATTGCAAGTTTGTGTGCTTAATTGCACCCACCACACAAGTATATGTATGTCGAGTAATGTTTATGTATGTCCAGTGTAATTAGCTTCTTTTCCTAGGTAATGCAATGAGGGAATTAATAAAATGTAGCATGTCCTTAGTGTCGAACTCTTAAACGGGACGATTGCGGACCAGCACATTCACTTGCTTCCACAGTTCATTTACATTACTTCTATAGCAACTTAGTGCAAGATAGCTTCAAGTAAGAATATCTCTAGCATATCCCGTAACCGAAAATGATTTTAGGGTACCGTGAAGGTCCGCGCGGATTAAATCCCCTAAAAACATATTATAAACGTTTTTTCTTTTGTTCATCTTCCCCCAGCGAGTTTATCTTGTGAAGTACAAACCAAGTGACGTCGGAGGATACGCTCCGGCTCCCATTGCCACCCCAGCACGGCTCGATCCCTGGCCTGACAATTCTAGCGTTGGCCTCCCCGTCTCGATTCGTCTCCTCCCATGGAGGTGCTCCCAATGGAGAGTTTGGCCATGAAGGTGCTTTCATGGGACTGCGAGCACGGCTACCCCCACCCGACTCGGGCCCTCACCTGGTTCTCCTAGCGCTGACCTTCTCCGCCTCGATCGCCTCCTCTTGTGGAGGTGCTCCCATTGGGAGGTTGGTCATGGAGGTACTCCCATTGGGCTGCTAGCACAGACAACGAATTGGCACAAAATCGATAAGAATCGTAATTCCTCGCTGGGAATAGAAGACGGAAGCCGAAATCAAGTCTCCTCGTCATTGAATCGAGCTCGGGAGAGCCTTGGCTCATTTCAGTTTGTCCGGTTTCGGACCTGTAAATCGACTCCAAAACTGGTTGTATGGGGCACAACGGTGATATTGTGATAATATCTGGGTGTTAAAAAAAGTTATGGTTAAGCCGTTTTCGGGGATTTGTTCGATGCGTACTTTTCGGAAATCCAGTGTGATGTACCGCAACAACCATACTAGTCTTATAGCGTTCATGCATGCAAGCATCTTTATGCTTCTTTTGTTATATGCAAACCATAAGTGTAACAGTCAAGTAACATATCATCTTAATTTGTATTAAAGGCTGTCTGGACACACATATTAAAATTTCTCCGTCTGCAACAATTTAAGCTCTTTATGGACATATTAATAGGCGAACGGCGACTGAAAAACATGGCACTCGAAGGTGACTTGCAGTTAAACATCCAGGCAAAGAAACAGACATTCGGTTGACAGACTTTTGAACATCTCATTCCCACTGAACTTCTTCATCTGCAAAGCAGCAAACTTGGGAGCAAACTTGTCAAATTCCAATGTCCAGGCCTCCAGGAGCAGACGAACAATAACACAACAAAGATTATAACAACGATAACATAGATCAAAGATGTCTTCGGCAATATGTATTAACAGTCCATCACATCCTTATGATAACATAGATCAAACATGATGATAACATAGCCATCTTACGACGAAGTGTACATGAACAGTTCATCACTTTCTCTGCCTAGCAAAATACACACAAACACGCACTTAAAATAGATCAAACAGGTCATCAGCAATATATATCAGCCAGCTTGCGAGCAATATATATCCCGGTTCAGTCTCTTCATATCAAGCTAGCGGCAAATGCACGGAGCACAAGGGCTTCTGCATCATATCCAGGTGAATTCTCAGATTTAGAAATTTGTTGTTGATGAAGAAGGGGCTGTCATCATCAATGAACTCGGACCAGGGAATACCGAAGAGATCCTTGCATTCCACAGCCTCCCTACTATCCGTGGAGGTGCACACTCGTACATGGTGACACCCTCCAGCCTCGGTCTTGTCATTGCTTCAACCTTATAATCTATTGTCCCCTTCACCGGCCCCTTGTCTTCTAGCATCTCAAATAAGAGGCCAAAACAGTGGTAACAGTGTCAGGTCCTCCCTCTGCTAGCAACATTTCATCTTCAAAGTCACTACAACTGCTACTGTCCACACTGTCCTCCTCCCCATGTTATTCAACAAACACATCTGCAAACCCTCCAGGTGAAATATACTCTGCCATTTCAACACACTTACTGTCATTGTTCAAAAAGACCAAGCCATCAACCATTTCTTTCCCAGGAATCTGAAAGTACAGCTTCATGGACTCCTTCAGCTGGACATGATCGCTCAGAAATCCTTTCACCTCCTGCAGTGACAGCTTGTCCCTCTCGATCTCTGACAGCTCCTCATCGCCACCCACATAGTCCAATTTGGGCCCAATGTGGATGAACTCGCCCCCCAAATGAAATCTGACGTTAAGTATCTCTGTCGGATCCATGTTTAAACTGAAAACAAAGCAACAGTATCAGTACACGTCGCTAATACGAACCATAAAACTTCAGAATCGCACCCAAATCATAGCAAAACCCTCCTTTTTCCATCACCAAAAAAAGCAACTTTTCCCCTAAAAAGCCCTAACCCTAACCATTCCAGAATCGTTAAACAATGGTGCCTAGAGGAGTACCAGGTCGGAAACATACCTGAGTACGTCGTTCGCCGTCAACAGCCGGCCAGATCCACTGTGTACAAAAGTGAAACTAAGAAATTCTTAAAATTAAGAAATTTTTAAACTTTTCACATAAACTAAGAAATGTTCGTTTTGTTGCAGATTTTTTGGATTAGTTTTCCAAATAATTTTCATATTTTTTGCTGAAACAAAAAAAACCAAATTCCAGTGGATTTCACAATTTTATATCACAACGGCGCGGCGTGTCGCCGCGCGACATTTCCTAGTTACACGCAAAAGGGGAGCTCCAACCTGGCATCAATGCACGTGCCATGTTCTCCATCCCTTTTCTCTTTCGGGGTTTCATTATTTTTCCTTAAGCTGATGACAGGATACTAGCAGTAGTAGTAGTTCCAGAAATTCACCTCGCCTCCCGAGCTATCGTTTTTATCCACGATAAAATAATCCATTATTTTTTTCAAAAAAAATGAAAAACTAATGCATTTTTTGAATGATATATCATACAAACTGCAAAATCTTAATATAAAATACAATAAGTTTTGAGCTACATAAAAAAATCCAAAAGATGGAAATTTGCGGATAGTAGTTTTTGCTCCCGAACTCCCAGTGCTGCCGCCACTTTAAAAAATTCGAAAAATATATTTAAAAGCTTCAAAAAAATTGAAAAAAATCATGCATGTTCTCAATGATGCATACTAGAAGCGTGTAAAATCTCAATGCAAAACTCTTTATATTGTAGTTACATACACAAAAATGTCAAAATTTATAGATTTAAAACTATGCATTGTTAACTTTAATAAGATCTGCAAATTTTTCATTTTTGTGTAGGTCGAAATATAAAGTATTTTGCACCTCTATAGTATACATCATCGAGAACATGCATGATTTTTTTTCAGATTTTTTTGAAACTTTTAAATATTTGTGTTGAATTTTCTGAAGTTGCGGGAGCACTGGAGCTCGGGTGCAAGAAATCTTCACTCGGAAATTTGAAACTACATAGTGTTCACTATACTCACATCTATACATTTGCCTTTTTTTTAGCTCAAAACATAAAGTATTTTGCATTAAAATTTCACGGTAGTAGCATATGTTATTGACAACATGCATGATTTGTTTCAAATTTTTTACTCTTTTGAAGAAAGTGAAATCACGAGAGCTCGGTAGTACCAAATCTCCACTCTAGTGCTCCGGCATAGCAAGACCGACTTTTGTTCAAGTTAAAGTTCGACAAATCTTTCACACTGAAACAATGGTGCAAAATTTCACTTTGTAAACCACAAGATAAGTAAAGATAGTTTTTGGCCGGTTTCCTTCTAAACCGTCCAACTTCTTTTGACTTTATCAATCAAAGACATTACCGAGGTTAAAAAAAGATATTAGGTATGGAGTACACCGGAGGACTGTGCTGTCGTGTAATAGGTGTCAGACGCATGAATTAGGGTGTCATAGCCTCGGAGGACAACATAGCCACAGCCACAGGCGGCGGGGTTGGGCGGGCCGCGACGGACCCCACGCATGCGATGCAGCGAGGCCCTGTCGTCGATCCGGATTACGCTAGCCCTAGTCTCAGTCAACAAGCTAAGCATCGAGCTGATTAAAGAAAGCAGTCAGGAGCCGGGATTGGATTTAGCGGCCCTCCCCTGTGGCTGCTGTCTGGCATCGTAATCATCATTGCAGCGGTTAAGTTATCTGCTGCTCGCGCGGATGCCGGTGCGCCCTGCACTCGGGGGAAAGCGACCCTGCCTCCTTGCTCTGCATTGTGTATGGCTGCTGTTGCTCCCCACTTCCCATGTTAAGCTGCAGTTTTTTCACAGGAGTAAGTAATTTTTAAGCTGCTCGCTTTCTGTTCCGGGGAGCAGTGCAGCCCAGCGTCGTAGCAGGTCATTCGCAGACAGGCTTTGGCATTTTATACTGGAGTTTCAGGCGCGGATGCCGATGCGGACCCGAAAGCTGGGGTGAAAGAAGACGGAGCATGTTCATTCGTCGTAGCCAATTCAAGTTCAAATTATTCATCAGCCCAGTCAGACTTAGACTTAGACTTGAATCACTCACACGGCAGCCAGTGAGCTTCCTGACGTTAAACGACATGCAGTTGGCAGTGCCCTGTAACCAACGGATGCTCGCTGGAGATCCGTGCTTGCCTCGATCGGGGGCATCGCAGCGCACCACAACGTATGGCACGCACCTGCGCTCCCCTACCACGCCATGAATCATTCAGGTCACGCGCGCGGCCGGCAGCACACTGTGTCGCGCGTGCTACCTTCCCCTCCCTCCGCCCACGGCCGTGCCGGAAGCCATCGGTGCCGATCGAGACGCCACGGACGAGCCCCCCCTCCCGGCTGGGTCAGCCTGCGTTTGTTGCGTGCCTCCTCGCCCACGCCCGCCGTGCTGCGTACTCTACCGCTAACAAGCACGGTGCAACAGCGGGCTGTAGCTAGCCTGACCCTGTGCGGCAACAGTGCTCGCCTCGCCGACGCGTCCCCGTCCCCCGTTCGTGTCTTGTTATATCTATCGCCCGTTTAATGTCCGCACCGTGCCCTTTGACTTGGGCACGTACGTGCGTGTGGTTGGGTGTGTACTGAACTACTGACTACTGTGAGATCATCCGTCCGCGTCGGCGTTTAATATCCGTACCCGTCCTAACCGGAGTGCGACCGTGCGGCTCGATCGGGGCTTTTGTTGCGTGCGGCGCGCCGGTGCAGGGCCGGTCAAGAAGCGCATTTTTAAAGCCTCGAGCTTTCAGTTTCGGCTTTCTTTCCCTTCTGCCCTTCTCTTCCTGTAGCGTGCATACTGTTGGTTGCCCACTTTCGCCTTTATGTTTTCTCCTTTCTCTTTGGTCCTCATCCTCTTTTATTTTCTTTGCTTGATTGATAAATCCGCCCTCGTGGTCTTGGTCATGGTCGCACCTAGGCGGATCCACTTAATTAAGACGTACGCAAAAGGAGAGCACACCCTCCAACCTGGCATCAATGCACGTGTCATGTTTTCCATCATTTTCTCCTTCCGAATTTCCAGATTTTCTTTAAGCATAGCAAGACCGACAACTCTTCCACAATGAAACAATTGACCACAAGTTAAGTGACGATACTCCAGAGCCTGTCCGCGGCACATATGTTACACCATCACCACCGGTGGCCAAAGTTGGGTCAGGTCTGAGCTCGGCCCGACCGCATAAATCGGGTCCGAGCCCGACCTGAAAAAACACGAACAGTCTCGGCTCGACCACGACTAAAATCCTGTTTTCCTCGAGCCCGGCCCCACTTGGCTCGACTCGACCATCAGGGCCGAAATACAGATCCTAGCCCGAAATTGTCGGGCCGGGCAGCCCATGTCCACGTATGACCGAAAGCATCCCTCATTAGTTTAATGGGCTTTAGTCTGGACCGGCCTAAATTCTGTGAGCACATCGTGGCCCCATAATATTGGAGTCCCGCTCGAGGCACCGCACAACTGTCCGGGCAAGGCTTCCGATAGGCGGGTTGTGATGCGCAGGATCATTGTCACGACGACGCACCCGACGGCGACTCCCTCCCCCCATCCCTCCCCAACATGCCTCCTTCTTCAGCGGCGGCGGCGCTTCCACCTCGCGTGCGGTGCATGGGGACGCCTGCAGCTCCTCCTGTGATACCTCCTCCTCTACGGTCATCTATCGACGACGACGACGATTGGGTCGAGCTTGTGGCGGGGGAAGAGGATTAGGACTAGGGTTCGATGCGCCGGCCATGCCGACTTGAATTTCGTTCATAATCTTGTACTACTCCCGTCGTTCACAAAAGGATGTCTCAGCCAACTCCAAATTTGGATTTATCTAGACATAATTTAGTGTGTAGATACATTCAAATTTAAAGTTTGTTTAGACATCTTTTTGTGAACGGAGGGAGTATATAACAAAATTTGAATAAAATTTTCATCCTTTTACAAATTGTCATTTTTTTTGTTTAGAGGCAGGGCGTCCATTGTGCCGAACATGTGTTTGCGCTTCTCAATCGACACAATTTAGAGATTGCTCGTGGAGACGTTTTTAGTACTGTAATGTGTATATTTTTTTTGTTGACAAACGTAGAAATACTGGAGTTATCTTGCGCGATGGATGCGTACGGTAGTCAGAGCATTGAGTGCCTATAGCGGTCAAACACCACGTCCGATGCAAAGCGTAAACCGTAACATGGAGGGAGCGGGTCACGAGGAGGACTGGCCTGTGCCCCTTGTCCTTGATTTCAAAACTAGAAAAGAAAAAAGAGAAGCGCTCTGCGTTCTTTGCACATGCTGACCTCACCGCACGTGCAGTCCGCGTGCCCTAGATTTGGAGTACGGAGTACGCACGCTGGTCTCGATTCCGGCGTGGTCATGGTCAGACTCTAGTTTCGGTACTCCTCACTACTAGAACTACTACCTCCATTTCTCTTGAAAGAAAATAAAAAATGAATTTGAAAAGGAAAACAGTATGGCCAGTTCCTAGGAACAGAGGTAGAAATCACATCAAACCTAGAAGATGATGACTTCCCAAACAAACCATATGCCACCATTTCCTGCAAGATTCTACCCCATCCCTTCTTGTTTGTGCTTTTGGCATGGGCCAGTTTCCTACTACTCTTCTATGTGTCGCGGTAGTAGCAGGGAAAGTTTTATTAAAAAAAAGTAGTAGCAGGGAAAGTATAGAAAAATCAAATAAAACAAAGGAAATCGTAGTACTGTTTTTACCTAAAAATCGTACTAGTACTGCTAGAAAATGAAAAAAAAGAGAGAGCGTGATAGTACAAGAGAGTAAGCATGGAGGCCCACCACCTCAGGCGCGGTGTCAGTGAGTGTGCTGATGTCTGGTCCCCAATCCCCACCCTCTCTCATCCAATCCACTCTCACTCCTCCACCCACCCAGGTAAAATCGCGAATCCAAATAATAATTTCGTCAGGATATTCCTGCCCTCACACAAAAACTCGCCCTCTCCTCCTCTGGCTCAGACTGGATCTCAGTCGCATTCTTCAGTTTCTCCCCCCGTTCCCCTCCTTCTCCTTCGTCCATCCAGTCTTATCAGATCTCCTCATATCTCGCTGTCCAGTTGCTTGCAATCCGAAAGCTTTCGTCTCAAGCCCCCTCGCCTGCTTGCTCGCCACCACCCCCTTTTGACTGGTAGGCAGCTGGAGAAACCCAAAAATCCAAGAAAAGCAACAGGTCAAGAAAGAGGCAAGGAAAAGCAAGGAGTGGAGGGAAGAAGAAAGATAGATGATGATGCTGATAAGTCGCCCCATGATTCACCATATCATTCCGTCTCCTCCCACTCCTGCGCGCTTGTAGTGGAAGGAACCTCGCCGTCCGTGCACGCCCCTTCGGCGGGCGGTGGAAGCGCGTGTTTGGTTGGAGCAGACGGCCGCCGCCACAATGCCGCAGTACCAGGAGCTGCCCTGCGGCGGGCAGGTGCTCGACATCGACACGGCGCTCAAGGACGGCATCCTCGGGTGTGCCCGGAGCCCGGGGATGGGGCGCTCGGGACGGAGGGAAGCAGCCGGTCGAGCTGAGGAAGATGATGGACGAGCTGGATGCGGCGGGGGACGGCAGTGGCGGGGACGAGGTCGTGCCCGCGGTCTTCATCTGCCCCATCTCGCTGGAGCCCATGGTGGATCCGGTCACGCTCTGCACCGGGCAGACCTACGAGCGCGCCAACATCTCCCGCTGGCTGGCGCTCGGCCACCGGACCTGCCCGACCACGATGCAGGAGCTCTGGGACGACGCGCTCACCCCCAACGCCACGCTCCGCCAGCTCATCGCCGCCTGGTTCTCGCGCCGCTACACCCGCTTCAAGAAGCGCTCCGCCGACTTCCACGGCCGCGCCGCCGACCTCGTCCACGGTCTCCGCGGCACGGCCGTCCCGAGGAGGCATCCCCTCAAGGGCCAGGCTCGCGTCGCCGCACTCCGGGAGCTGCGCTCCCTCGCCTCCACCCACCAGTCCGTGACCAAGGCCATCGCCGAGGCCGGCGGCGTGTCGCTGTTGACCTCGCTCCTCGGCCCATTCACGTCCCATTCCGTGGGGTGGCGGTGGCCATTCTTGTCAGTGTGTGTGCCTCTCGACGGCGACGCGAAGGCGGCCCTGATGCAGCCGGCCAAGGTGTCCCTCGTGGTGGATATGCTTAACGAGGGCGCAGTCGACACCAAAATCAACTGCGTCCGCCTCATCCGCATCCTCATGGAGGAGAAAGGCTTCCGGCCAGAAACGGTGGCGAGCTTGAGCCTCTTGGTTGGAGCCATGCGCCTAGTCGGGACAAGAGGCATCAGGACGGTGTGGCTGCTGGGCTTGAGCTGCTTAATTCTGTATGTTCTGTGCACAGACCGGCCAGGAGTATGATAGTCAGCATTGGTGCGGTGCAGCAGCTAGTGGAGCTGCTGCCGGAGCTGGCGACGGAGTGTGTGGAACCGGCATTGGACGTCCTGGATGCGCTCGCTGCAGTCCCGGAAGGCAGGATGGCTCTCAAGGATTGCCCGCAGACAATACCCAATGCCGTCCGATTGCTGATGAGGGTGTCTGAGGCCTGCACGCGGCGCGCGCTATCGATGTTGTGGTGGTCTGCCGGATGGAGCCTGAAGAGTCTGCACCTGCTGCCCTGGAGGTTGGACTGGCTGCCAAGCTTCTCCTGTTATCCAAAGTGGTTGTGGACCGGAGCTGAAGCAGCAAGCGTCGGAATTGCTCAAGCTTTGCACCATGAATTGCACATCCACCGTGTTCCTCGCCAAGTGCAAGCTCACAAAGACAATTCAGTGACAAGCGACATGAATTGCATCGTTCTGATTGTGATTTCATTCGATGATGCTGTGATCGCAGTTTTCATCGGCCAGTCTCGCGTCATCTGGATATTAAGGAATGGATGGGATTGGCAAATTGGTGGATGAAGACCTATGTAAATAAATTCGCAATTAGCTGAACTTGCTGTGTCATTTGAACACTTCAAGAGTGGAGGAATGGATTGCCTGCCATCGACAGGAAGCTTGGAGCAACAATGCAGCATCAGTATCGCCCAAGTTGGTGGCTATCCGGAGGATGTACATTCCAATTGGTGTGAATTCGGTAGCTCAATAAGCACTCAAGAATGGGTTGTGGTAAGTACAGACAGTTTTGCTATAAGTGTCTGGAATTAAGCAAAAGCCTGCCATTTAGATTTTTTCTTGGCAATGTGGGTTTATCAGGACTGTAGTTCTTCCTTCGCTGGTTTTCGGTGTAATTGATGTATAAATTTGGTAGAATTGTATGCAGCAGTGTTGTTTCAAAAATGGAGTACACATTGCCATAGTAGCTATGGAAAGTTTTGAATTCGTCCTGCATCTTGGTTATTTGATTCTCGTATCAAATTTGGTAATTGTGCATTGTCCATGTATCCTGTATCCTGCAACTGTTGAAATTGAAACTTCAGGTTATGTGGCCTTCTGTGCTGTGCTGTGCTGTTGTTTCTGTGGTGATTCATAATCCTATCTACTTATCTACATATGTAGATGTCATTCATGTTGTACTCGCAGTTGCAGTTTGTGAAGTTATTCGACTGAGACTTGCTAGCGTACTCCGGCGGTGTTTCTTTTTTTTTACATTCCCTCGTGTTGCATCTGATTTGCTGTTGTTAAATGTTGTGATATGTGAACTGGAAATGGGTCACAGTTCACAGTTGGATTGCATTCCTACACCTCAATCTCATAGGAATTTCAACATTCAATTTAACCTATTTTTTACACTCATTCGCGTAGGATCGAGTCACTTTTCTTGTGTTTTCATCCAAATGATCATTCCTGTAATTTTTGTGTTTTGTATCCTCGTTTTACACCTGCAATCCTGTCAAATTCCTGTGTTTTTCTAATTCCTATGTTTTCAAATCCTGTGATTCAAAGAAGCTCTAAGAGTAGTACTCCGTACAAAAATAAGTGTCTCAAGTTTGACCAAAAGTGGATGTATCTATAATGAAACATGTATAGACACATTCATTTTTAGGTCAAACTTGAGACACTTATTTTTGGACGGAGGGAGTAGTATAGTTTTACACAACCCATGTGTTTTTCTAGTTCATGGACCTGGATCATAGATAGATTCCTGCATTTCCTTCCGTATCCTGACAAAGCCAGTTTTGCATTCACATCAGGGCCAGTGCATCCTCGATTGATTCAGATGGCCGTATTTCCCTCTTCTCTGGTCTCGTCTCGATCCAGGGGTAGTCAGCAAGGACAAATAAAGCTCCCTGCATGGATCACACAGGGCATAGGTAGGATAGGGTGATCCATGATTGATCAGAGAGGGGTTTCATCGTCTACTACCATGATTGATCTGATCACGAGGGGTTTTAACATTGCATTACAGATTACGGCTTGCAGGCTTTTGCTTATGTAGACAAAGCACAGGGTGAGGGCCGGAGGGCGACTCTAGTGCTGAAGCGTTGTTGTCTCACTACGGCCGAGAGAAATAGAGAGAAAGCTGGCAGTGGCATGGCAGGCAGGGTAGCGTGGTAGAGTTCCGGATGGCACCCGCCGGGTTCGGGGCCAGGTTTGGCACCCCATACCCGCCCCGGCCCCTCCACCCGCCCCCATACCCGCCGGGGGTCGAGATCTCCACCATACCCGCGACCCGGCGGGTATGCGGGACTGGCGGGTACCCGCCATGGCCCTCAATGCGCCGGTGCTGACTGCTGATACAGGCGAGGAAGACGGCGGCCTGCGCGCGCCAGCGCCGGAGGTGGAGGGTCTGCGGGAAGACGGCGGCTTGCAGCGCGCCGACGCCGGAGGTGGAGGGTCGACGGGAAGACGCCGGCCTGCAACGCGACGACACCGGAGGTGGTGGATCGAAGGGATGGGGGCACAGGGCGGCGAGGTGGTGGGATCGAAGGGATGGGGCACACAGGCGGCGGCGGCAGTGTCGGAGGGTCGGCGCGGGCACGCGGCGGAGGCAGCGGAGGGGCGCAGTTGCGTCAGAGCGGCGGCGCAGCGCGTCGGCAGTGGATCGAGGAGATGGGAAAAGAACGAGGAGAGGAAGGAACGTGGGGGAGGCGGCGTCTGGGAAAAAAATGAGGAGAGGAAGGAACGTGCGGGGCTGGTAAAGTAGTGGTTTTCTCTCCTCTGTACTCAATAACATGTGGGGCTGGGAAAGTTAGGGTTCCAAAGTGTCAATGACAGGTGGGGTTGCCGGGTCTGCGGGTTCGCGGGTACGGGTTTGGCACCCCCATACCCGCCTCCGCTAGATCCGGCGGGTCTGGATATTTACCGCTAAGCACACCCGCGAGTTAAAATTGCCACCAAACCCTCCCCATTTAGTGCGGGTACCCGTCGGGTTAGCGGGTATCGGGTACCCATTGCCATCCGTAGGTAGAGTACGTAGTGTGGCCCAGTTTGGAGTTGCTGCGGGTGCGGCTGCTGTGATGGGCATTTGACCAGGGAAAAGTCCATTTTAAAACCTGAACTCGTAGAGGTCGGGTGATTTGAACCCTGAACTTTGAATCCCGTCTTCGAACCCTGAATTTAACAATCCCGGTCTAAATTGAACCCTGGACCAGTTTTTCACTAGAGAAATAAATAAATAAATAAATAAATAGATAATTTGCTACTCTCACCGACATCCAGGGCCCACTTGTCATATTCATCCAGTGGCATCTCTCCCGATACAAAAAAAAAGGCAGGGAGATGGCGTTGACCCCTGTTCGGCGCCGCCGTGATTGACCTCCACCGCCGCGCTCCGGTAGGCTGCCGCGCGCCGCGCCCCTCGCTCCGGTCGGCTGCCGCGCGTCGCGCTCCTCGCTCCGGTGAGCTGCCACCGCTGCGCACGCCGCGAGGCTCCGGACTCGCCGCAGCTTGCTGCCACCACCTCGCGCTCGACTGCGGCCACCTCCTCCCGCGAGCTCGCGTCGGAGCCGCTCGAGGCCGCCAGGCTCTGGACTCGCCGCCACCACCTCGCGCTCGACTGCGGCACCTCGGCCCGTCCCCTGCTCCTTCGTCGCGCCCGCAGACCACCGCCTCCACTCCTCCGGCGCGGCCTGCTCGCCCACGTCAGAGACGAGCTGCGCCATGGCGTTCGGGGAGGAGACGAACTTGTCCGCCTGCAGCGTGAGCGCGAGGCGCACGTCGGCGTCGCCCTTGTTGGGGACACGGCCGGGGTCGATCTCGGCGTCGCCGACGTGGGCTCCGCGGTAGGTGAGGTCGGTGTGGCCCCCGAGAGGAAGGAGAAGGAGGCCGGGTTCGGGTTGTGGACGACGCCGGGAAGGTGAGCCGCGGCGCGACGCCGACGAGCTGTACCGGAGTGCGGCGAGCTTGGTGACTGCCCTCTGGTCAAATCACGCGTCCGTGCGGGACGAGCGGCAAGCTCGGCGGGGCCCTTCGGGTTGCCGGCCATCTCCACGACGGCGGCCCGTTCCCGCGTCCGTGCGGGGCGCGCGGCGAGCTCTGCGGCGAGCTTCAGGCTGCCGGGAGCCTCACCGGCGGCCAGCTACATCGGTGGATTTTTTAGA
The DNA here is from genome assembly GCA_947311845.1 of Poa pratensis. NCBI lineage: Eukaryota > Viridiplantae > Streptophyta > Magnoliopsida > Poales > Poaceae > Poa > Poa pratensis. The sequence continues at coordinate 21,077,873 of CAMZMU010000117.1, forward strand.
GATTGGGAGCTGAATTGGGGACAGAGACAATATGAATGTGGGCCCATCCAGTCAGTGAGACTGTGCTTATTCCGGCCGGGATTTTCTGTTTCCCGGTGTGCCAAACAGCCCTAGGGTTCGATTTAGACCGGGGTTGCTAAGTTTAGGTTCAAACGACCGGGATTTGAATTTTAGGGGTCAAATCGCTCGACCTCTACGAGTTCAAGGTTTAAAATGAACTTTTTCCTTTGACCAGGGAGGGAGGTTGAGGAGAAGGAAGGAAGAAAGCAGCAGTCGCCGTCGCACTCCTGCTTTCCAAGATCACGACGTGACGTCTCCATGTCACGCACTAACACGCGCGGCCTTGTCGCTTTTGCCAACCCGCGGGTGGTTGGGAAAGAAGAGAAAGGTTGCCGCGCCATGGCCATGGGCATGCAAGCCATGTGGGCGAGGTGACGACAAGGAAGGCGAGATGGCACGGCCCAAAGCCTGGACCACGAATGTGCGTGCATGCATGCGTCTGCATCGCCCTCATTGATTGACGTGTCCAGCCGTGGAGTCACTGTGCACATATCGGCCACACACGATCCTGCCTTCTTTAAACAAAGAAGCATGGTTGTTTTGTTGATGGATACGGATGGACAGATTTCGGGCCTAGTCAATCTGTATCATGCATGCATAGACCACCCTTTATATTGTACTACTCCGTACTTGCGAGCGCACTGGCAAAGGCTGGAACGGGGTTTGACGACGGGTCTTTCCCAGCTGGTGTACTGCGCGCGCCACTATGCCAAGAATGTGCGGCTGCCTACAGGCTACAGTACGTAATGCCGATGCTACGATCGATGCCCGCTCTTCTCTTTACATGGTGCTGATGAATGGGACGGACGCTCCATTATGGGCGTGTTGTGTTTGGTAGCCCACCAAGTACTCAACCGCATGTAAAAACGGGTCATTTGGTTGTCTGCCCTAGCCCGTGTTCTTGTATGCGCACGGACTTTAAAGCACACTGGGACTGGCTGAGTAGGAACGCTCTATTTGGACGTTTTTCCACGGCCAGGCTGAGGAGGCCTCCGCGTTCCTCTCCCTCGCATGAGCGATCCCATGTGGGATGTGTCAGAGTGGTCAGTTCACATTCCCCTCACCTTCTTCCTTCCTTTGCACTGCTTCCTACCCATCACTCACCGCCGGCCGGACCTTGCCGCTCGCCGCCGGTCGGACCTCCCGCATGCCACTCGCCGTCAGCCAAGCCTTCCAGCCCACATCCCACCGCCGGCACCGAACGCTTCTGTCACCGCACGTGCTGCAGGGAGGGCAGCCCTCAACCCTCGCTCCTCCTTTCCTCGCTCCTCCTTTCCTCGGTTTGCACTTGCTATTGCTAGTGCATGCCCCTAGCACATGCAAGTATAATCCGATTCAAAATTTTTGAACACGAAATATGTGTGTGTCGATAAGTAAGTTCCATTTTCGTGATCCGTTTCGAGTTTCTTGGACTCTAGCTTCTTAATTTTGGACTGAAGTTTGCACCATTTTTAGACGAATTTCATCAATTCGTCGCACTAGGTCGACTGTTCGAAATTTCCTTTGACGTGTAGCTTCGTCTCAAAGTTTCCTATTTCAATGGTCGTATACGAACATATCTTGTACTGATCTTTGTACGTGTTTAGACCGCACTTGTGTACAACTTGTTCTTCAACCTCCGTCGTCGCCTTTCGCCGCCATGAACTGCACAGTCATGGGAGTAGCTGCTGCGCTTGTCGCCACCGTTCGCCTGCGCTTGTCGCCACCATTCACCGCAATGGGCCGCTGTCGCCGCCGGAGGTAAGCTTCACCTTATAGACTAGGAGGTGAGAGTATCTCACGTGCAGATGCAACCACTATGCAACGTAGACAACCAAACACAAAATTGCGAAATAAATAGGTAAAAAAAAACGATATACCGACAACCATACGGAATGCACAACATGACTCAGGCCGTGTTTATTCGGGGTCAGTCCCAAGTGAGCCACGGAGACGGGAGGCCGAAAAAAACGGTATGGATAACCAAACAGGTCATATGTTCCAGCCCCGTTCCACTTGCGACTCGTGGAAAAGCCAGATCTAGACGTCTCCTCCCAACTTGCCCCTGTTGAGAGTCGCCCGCATCTCCTCCCCGCCGCCCCTGGCCTTCTCTCTCTCGGCAGCGAGGCTCGCGGCGACGAGATGGTCTAGGTGGTCTGGCCCCCTTTGTACATAGTAGAGTAGGTAGTTCTTTAGGTTTGTCGCCATGGCGTATGGGCCTTGTGCTCGACTGGAGTGAGCTGCTGGACTGTGCGAGCCTGATCCAGCGGCTTCTGGTGTTTGTCGACCACTTCGCGGTGCCCTGGAGGGCAGGGCCGGAGGCGGAGTGTGGTGGCGGCATCAGGATCTCCCTAAATAAGCTCGTGCTTGCTGGTGACCCAGATCGAGAAGATGCTCGTCCTCTGCCTTCTTCTTCAGACCACCGAGGCGGTGGGCGGCGAGGATGGTGGCGGCCTTGTCTTCTTCCTCGTGGCGGGAAGCCGGGGATCGAGGTAGCTGCAGCCTCGCAGGTGTGGATGTGCTGCAGTTATTTTGTGGGGTTCTTGTCGCCGGAGCTTACGAGTGGCTCCTGGCGTACGGCGGTGGAGATGAGGCAGTCCGTCAAGCTCCAGTGGTGGGAGGCGGCGGCTGGTTTCGTTTCTTCGGCGACCTCTTGCATAAAGCTCGGTAATCGTGGTTCCAGCGGCGGCATCAATGATCTAGGTGATTCCCCTGTTTCTCGTCTTGGTGGCGTTGGAAGAGGGAATTCCCATGTCTTGCTTGCTGGCGGTTGGTTCTACACCAGGGGAGCACGGAAGCGGCTCCTTGGAGGTCATTCATGGCGGCAAATCATCGGCGGCCATCTCTAATGGTTGAAAGGCAACCCCTCCACCCATTCTTCGTCGGCTACGGTTTCCTCCGGCTGGCGACAGATGGTTTCATCAACCTCCAGGCCGTTGTGCCATTGCGGAGGCCCTTTGGCTCTGCTGCAGCTGGCTCCCGGTGCCCATCTCCAAGTGGTTCGTCCCCGGCGGTGGTGTACTTCGCTGTGCTGAGCTTCTTTCGATGCAGTGGTGATGGAGCCGGACCCAATTGCTTTCCTCAAAATAGTTGTAGGGTCCTTGTTGCGAAATGTAAGGACTGTGTTGTAATTTCTATTTTCTTTCGATCCTCTGTGTACTTTGCCACTGCTATGAATATAAGCTTCTAGGTCCCTCGGGAACCGTCCCCTGTTCAAAAAAAACTTGCGACTCGCGGACCCCATTCGCCTCTGCTAGCTGCGCCCTGCGCCTGCAGTTGCGTCACTAGCGGCGGAGCCTCCTTCCATATGCAATCAATATCCAAGCGTTCAGAAGAAGGAAAAATACTGCAGGGCGAGCAGATCAGGAAGACCATTTTCGTTGAAAATTTGGTCACATGGCGCCTGAATCCACTGGCCGGTGAGTGAAATCACACGAGGAATGCCATTGTTGGCTTGGTGCCCTTTGCCCTGCGGGGTCAGGGGGCAACTCCAAGGCATCCTCTAAAATGGTATCTTTTTTACTAAATGGTATTTTTGCTAATCTACGGCTAATTGTGTTCATCCAAATAACTTTCAGCCATCTATGACCCTTTTCAAAAAAGCCATATGATTAGGCATTCTAAAAATCTCAGAGCGTCTGAAAATATCAGAAAATGCCATACACTTAGGCCAACGGCGAGTCCAGGAATTTATTGGAGGGTGGGCTGAAACTTAACATCGAGATCTAAACGACGAACAAATGAAGAAAATAAATCAATATGTAAGATGTAAATTATTTAAGACAAAATCACAAAATAGCACAAATTTTCAGGTTAAAAACATACAAATCACACACTATTACATACAGTACTAGAGAAGCAACAACAAAAGGACAAAAGCAATGGTATATGACCTTGCTTCTTTATTGAGCTGGCTCTCCTTCCTTCAGTTTCAGTTTCAGTTCAGTGAGCTGAAGACTCACGAGACGTCTGGGCTCTGGACGATTTCTTCGCGTCGAGCTGCGCTGCCTGTGCAAGGCGTATCGATGTGGGCTGAAAGTAACTCAGCTAATGGGCCTAGGCGCCTGGGCATAAGATTTAGTAGTAGTAGTAAACAAAAATCATTTTTTGGAGGGCAGGCTGAAGCCTGTTTAAGCCTCCCTACTAGACTCGCCTTTGACTTAGGCATAGCCCGAGTATGAGAAACACAAAAATTTCTAAATCGTTTGGGATAAGCCATTCGATATGGCGTTTTTAGACTCAGAGTTTGAGAATCTCAAAATACGTCATCTAATATGGCGAGTCTCTGTGACTGAAAAACGCCATATCGAATGGGTTTTCCAAATGACTTATATATTTTTTGGATTGTCCTGGAGTAGGATAAGCCAAAGTATATGGCGCTTTCTGAGATTTCATAGGCTTGGATATTTTAAAATGCCTAAGCCTATGACGTTTTAGGGGAAGGGCCATATGTGGCGGAGGAAAGTTTATTCGAAGATCAAAATTAGCTGAAAATTAGTAAAAGGGCTATAGTAAAAAAATATTCCTTTTTTTAGCCAAGTTGACTGTATAAAAGCTACCTGGCGGGCTGGCGGCTATAGCGTGTCGAATACATGTGTCGTCACTCAGTCGTCACCCACACACGTGCCCCTTCCTTCTTGCGTATGGCACTGCGGGTCAGGATGCAAGCGGGAGTGGGCTGTCCGCGGCGCCGCAAATTTTGGCCTATTTAGCTAGACATGCGAGCGTCCACGGAACTGCAAGAAAAAAAGCGACGTAAGCGGCCAGCCCACGGTCGCCGCATATCGCGCGATAGGAGAGGAGGAGCCTAGCGCATGCAACCGCCACCATCTCCTCTCCTCACGATCCCCTTTCCACAGCCTCCGTCGCCGGTCGATCCCCGCCAGCTCCGGCGAGTCCCTGCGCCGCCGACCACAGCCCCGCCCCCTTCTCGTCCTCCTCTACCGATTCCACGGCGTGGAACCACCGAATCCAGCCCCACCACAAATCCTAGCAGCCCAATTTGTGATGTTTTGAGATTTCTTACACACTGCATGTAATGTAACAGATGTGGTACCTCACACAGTCACACGTCCTGTGAGCAAGATCAAGCATAACCTATCCAGATTTGAATTGCTGCATTACGACAGGGTTGTCGGAATGTATTGCATTGCAACATGCATACTATTCTACACATTGCTAATCGTCATTTAGTTAATGATGTCCCAAATCTTACTCGGCATTGGTTGTATCATGCAATCTGAAATTCGGTTCGGCCATGTTGTCCCTTTTTTGTTGTTGCCCAGTGAACATAGATCAAGCTATTTATCTGAGCAATTTGGATCCAAGTGTTTTGTCAGGTTATTAATGTAGAGAAAATTTTATAATGCACTGTGCAAGTTTTTTTCACAAATTTGTGCTGTCGTTTTAATCAGCAATCAAGTGTTACTTTATATTAGTATTGTTGTTTTAAGGATGCATTCTGAATTTTGAGAATGAACTGGACATGTAATACTCAATCAACTGAATTTTAAGAGATTTCTTTCTCGCGAGCTCCAGTGATCCCTCTAGTTAAAAATAAATAAAAACCCATATTTATATGTTTCAAAAAATCTGAAAAAAATTCTGCATGTTGTCAATGATATCTCCCACAAACGTGTAAAATCTTGGTTTGAAATATTACATATTATGTTCTACACAAAAAAGATAAATGTGTGATCTAAATGTACGTACTTTCAAATCTGCAAAATATATAAGATTTGTTATTTTTATGTAGCCTAAAATATAGATTATTTCATATTAAAAAAATCACGTTTGTGGGATACATCATTAAACATGCATGAATTTTTTTTTAAACTTTAAAATATCATATATATTTTTTTAATTTTTTTAACTAGAGGGAGTATTAGAGCTCAGGAGAAAAAGGGTTTTCCGTATGTTTTATCCTTACTGAAGCTTGGCGCTGTAAATATTGAAATTATGAGCTGCCTAGCAAAGTACAAGAGGATTTCGTACGCGGCGCTAGCGATTATAGCGAGCTAGCTAGCTACTCCTAGATGATACGCGGCTCACTCGCTCGCTAGCCTCCCGCAGGTCGTCCCGCTTTTTTTTTTTTTTTTGACTTTTTCATACTTATATTCATACTGGAAAGGGAGCCTTACATATCGGAATACACGCAAAGAAAAGGAGAAGAAACGAAGAACAGCGGCGGCGCTCTCCATCTTCAACCTCCAGGGCGCCGGCAAGCCGTCCCTCCACCGTCGAGGACGACGAAGAAGCCAGCCTCCAGGACCACCCGCCGCGGGAGCAGACGAGCTCCTAGCCCGAGGGCGTCGACGAGCCGCAGTAGCCACCAGCTCCGTGGAGCTGGATTTGAAGACGGCGAAGCAGCATCGGCCGGGGATCATCCTCCCCAAGCAAGATCCGTCCCGGATCTGAGACCTGCGCCTTAGATCCTCCACCATCGCGCCGCAGACCCGCACCTCCACCGCCTTGAACCTCCTCCACCAACCAGCTATACACACGCCACAATCCCGCCGCCGCCGCCAGAGAAAACGACGGAGGGAAGGTGACTCACCCGCAGCTCGGCCGCGCCGCCAGAGACGACGCCGGAACGGGGGAGCCGCAGAGCACCAAAAAGACGACGCCGGCGACCCCCCCACGCCAGCGCCGCCCCAAGACTCCCTTCCTACCTCACCGGAACGCAGATCCGGGGATTTCCCACCCTCCCGCCGCCGGAGCGGCCGGCGGAGGGTGAGAAATCCCCGGATACGCCGGCGGCCGCTGGGGATCGCCGAGTCGCCTCCTCGATCGCCGCTGGGAACTGTAGCAGGGGAGAGGGTTCCAGAAAAAGGGTCGTCCCGCTTTCACCCTGAACTGCGGGTGCGGGAGTGCAACGCACGCCAGCCCACGGGTATCCGCGCGTGCGTCTGCATGCGGAGGGACAAAGCTCGAGTGCTTGAGTTGACCAACGCAGGCGAGGCGCATGCTGCCTGCGCTCTGCAGTTTGTCAAAGGAAACGCCACCAAAGCGGGAAGAGCTGACGCCTACTGCCTACAGCATCAGCACACGCCGATCGATCAGACCAGCGCTCGTGTCTGCATGCGATGCGATGCGATGTGATGCGATTCGACACGTGAACTGAAAGCATGTGGCTGTTCCAAAATAAAATTCGTGACTCCTATTAAAAGAGCAAACATGTTGAGATATGATCCATTCAATATTTGATCAACGTTCCAGATCGCTCCAATGTTTGACAACTCAACACACCTTTTCGTTTTGGTGATAATTATAAGGATTGCCACAGCTAAAAGAAATAGTTCCACACCCGCGCCGACGCCGCACCATCCTTAGAGTCGCCGCTTGCTCTGCCGCCCTTTGCCCCGCGATTGACCGGGAAAAGCAACCACGACCAGCGAACACATATTACCCGTACCGCCGTACGTGATCTAGCGACGCGCGCTCTGACCGGTGCGTCCTCCAGTACTCGCAGCCGTCCACCCTCGCAGCCGTCCACCCTCGACGTGCTCTGCTGGGAATACTCGGTGCCCGTGATGATCGTGTCATCGCTCACCACGTCGTTCCCCTTCTTGCCGGCGATGGTGGCCGACAAGCAGCTAATGTGCACGACGGTCTGATCCGTGCTACCTACAAAAGAGATTCCGCCCGGCTTACCGAGCCATCGCCCAAGCAGCTCACCGCGTCCTTCTCCTATCTTCTTTTCATTATTTGCTGCAGATCACCTCCCTCTATTAGCTTTTCCTATCAGAGAATTAGATGACACCGGTGCGGAGACACATCACACATGCAGCAGTTTGTCCCGGTTTCGTTGGTGAACTGCACGGTTGCAACCACATCTGGCCACCATCAAATTACTGATTCGTTCGTGAACTTGCTAGCTGTACTGAGCCATATTGCCGGAGAACAGTAGCAACAACAACATCATTTCTTTCTCTTTCTTTCCATAATACGGGGAAATGCCAAATTCGAGCCGTGAGGGCCAGCGTGAAGAATTTTGACCTCACCATAAACAATTTGGTCGCGGATGTGATCAACTGAGTCATGTGCTACTCCCTCAAGAGCTATGCACGTAATATATCCACTTCAAATTATTCCCCAACCAATATATCCTCGTAATTTCTTGGTGCCAGGCAACACTCTAGGTGTTTGATGAAATGTTAACTTGATGCATACTGCGTTGTTATGGTACCATGTTATTGAGGTATCATCAAAAGAAATAATCCACGTAGACCTTGGTCTTTTACTACCTATAAATTGTCCCCTTTAATTATGAAGACGTGCGTTGCACGGACATACCAACTAGTTTTTGTGAAAGGACGCACCTCGAGTCTCTGTGCAGTGAGCCCGGGTGAGCCAGAAGGATGAAACAGAGGCCGGATGAGAAGAAGACGGAGTGGGCGCACGTGGCCCATCAACCCACCTGCGTCTACTCCCACAGGCAGCGGCAGCAAGGCATGGGATTATGGGATCGACATAGTTTCACTGACTTTCAGAACTAAAGTCACCATTCTCAGTCATTCATATCACATCTAACTTATCAGATTGATCTAAATTCGTGTTCAAAATTTCGGTATTTGGATTGACCCCGTCGCGCACATCCAAGTCTCCTGGCCAAAAGGAACGCCCAGTTTTAGGTATTATTTTTCATAAATGGTTCTTTGCCAAACTTTTATCCATAAATGGCCAGTCACTAAATTTTCAACCAGATATGCCTCCCCTCAAAAACACTTTACAATGGTTTCTTTCAATGCATAGAAAATCCATTCTCATTGGAGTTTTGGGAGCTGCGAGGTGCCAAAACGGCCTCGTGAACTAAAGCTATCCGCGACAGTGTTTTGGCATTCTCATAACATACCACGCCATTTACATTCGCCACATTCTCAGAAACTCTTAGATTCTCGTCAAACATCGAGATGTTTTTTTCTTCAAATGACTTGGCCGTTTTGGTAAGTTTGAGCTGTAAAAAAGGCCATCCTAAACAGTGTTCTTGAGGAGGGTCAGATCCGGATTGAAAGTTTTCTGAGAGACCATTAGTGGCTAAAAGTTTTCCAAAGGGCCATTTAACCAAAATTATGCCAGCTTCATCAACGAATTTCATATTTAGATGCTAATGTTGACCATTCTTCTGGCTTTCACCTTCGTTTCAAGACTCGGGACGCCGGCAAGAAAGCAAGAACATGCCAATAGGTGCTGAATATAGTGTCGTGCCATGGGAAACTAAAGTTTGCAGGTAGTTGAGCCCGCACCGGATTATCGGATATCACACTTCTTAATTTTCAAAAAATGCGAAATAAATCACGATAATAAATTATGTCGTATATTGTCTATCTACAATTTTTTTATCCACAAATATGTCACTACGTGGCCTGCAAATTTTCCCGCTCCGTGCCATAGTGGAGCCACCGGGCCGGCGTGGTTCGGGGATCGGGAAGCCAGCCCAGATGAAAGCGAAACATCTCCAGTGATCAGTACGTGCATGCCTCCCTCGCTTTCTGTTTTCCTGCTTCGCTCGCTGTGGGACATAACTCAGTCCATGTCGCGGCTGTTAAAAGCGAAAGACACCATCCGCCGGCGTGTGTATGTACCACCACCACCGGAAATCTGGATTCAATCAAATTGATCACCAGCAGTACTAGACAACTGGTACCATGTAGTGTGTCGGGCAGTAAAGCGTGTGCGGGAAATTTTAATTTCTGTCTGATTAAATGTGCACAGTGATAGTTGTTTCAGGCTTACTCTCATTGAGAGAGGATGACATTGGAGAGTTGGGGCAATTTTCGTTGGTTTATTTCTCACACAGTGGCATACCAACCTGAGGGGTTGGGGATACATATTTATATGCTGCTAGCCAGCCACGAATATGCTAGATGCTAGTCTAAGATGTTGTCCTAAAAGCTATCCTAACAACCAGTCCAAGATGCTCTATCCTAACTGCAACCTGTCCTTGACACAAGGACCATGTGCTGTAGCCCCACAAAGACCACAGACCAAGACTTGGTTGTAATTCTTTCTTTCTACTGGATCTTTCTGTAAGTTCGGGACTGTAATGTCAACTCCTTTTCCCCGCAAAAAAAAGACCAAACCCCACAAGACTACAGTACAGAGGCTCATCCATCATTCTCCCCCTAAGTCTTGTGCGTTGTCTTGTGGACGGGCTGAACCATCCCAATCCTGGAGCAGAGTTCAAGGAACTTGATCCTCCCAAGAGGCTTGGTGAGCAGATCAGCGAGCTGATCCGTGGTGTTGATGTAGCTCGCCTTGATGCTCCCTTCCTCCAAGCAGCCTCGGATGAAGTGATGCCTCAGCCGGATGTGCTTGCTCCGTTCGTGGAAAACGGGGTTCTTTGCCAGGGCCAGAGCAGATTTGCTGTCCACCATGAGCTGCACTGCTCTAGCATCTCGGCCAAGGAGATCACCAAGCAGCCGAGCGAGCCACAGCGCCTGCGTGCAGGCTGTGGAGGCCGCTATGTACTCAGCCTCGCAGCTGGACAAGGCAACCACCTGTTGCTTGACCGACTGCCAGCTCACGAGGCACTTGCCGAGGAAGAACATGATCCCGCTCGTGCTCTTGCTGGTGTCGATGTCGCCGGCGTGGTCGCTGTCGCTGTACCCGACGAAGTCTGCTGCCCCAGGACATCTAGGGTAGTGAAGGCCATGATCAAGAGTCCCCGCAACGTAGCGGATGATCCTCTTCACAGCCTGCTCATGCTCCGTCGTCGGTCGCTGCATGAAACGACTAACGTAGCCGACGGAGAACGCCAAGTCCGGCCGAGTGTGGGCGAGGTAGCGAAGGCTCCCCACAAGACGCCGGTACTGTGTAGCGTCCACTTCCTTCGCGTGCTCGCGGCTCAGCTTCAGCCTCTCCTCCATCGGAGAGAGAGCTGGGTTGCAGTCGGTGAGCTTGGCTAGCTCAACGATGGCGTAGGCGGTCTGTCGAAGCGTGATCCCGGAGTGGTCCTGGTGCACCTCGATCCCCAGATAGAAGGAGAGGAGCCCCAGATCACTCATCTGGAAGGCAGCCTTCATCTCCTCCTTGAACGCAGCCACCTCTGCATCCTTGATGCCGGTGATCACCAAGTCGTCGACATAGACGCCCACCAACAGGGCATTTCCTCCACTGCCCCGTCGGTAGACGGCCGCCTCGTGCGGGCTTTGCTCGAAGCCCATCGTCTTCAGCGTGGAGTCCAGCTTGGCATTCCACGCCCTTGGTGCCTGCCGGAGGCCATAGAGAGCCTTGTGCAGGCGAAGTACCTTGCCCTCCTGGCCGGGGATCACAAATCCCGGCGGCTGCTGCACGTAGACCTCCTCCTTCAAGTCGCCGTTGAGGAAGGCCGACTTGACGTCCATGTGGTGGACAGGCCAGCCCTCCTGGGCAGCTAGTGCAAGGATGAGTCGCACGGACTCCATCCGTGCCACAGGAGCGAAGGCGTCGTCGAAGTCGACCCCCTCCTGCTGCAAGAAACCTCGCGCCACCAAGCGAGCCTTGTGCTTGACGATGGCGCCGGCCTCATCCCTCTTCAGCTTGAACACCCACTTAAGGGTGATCGCGCGATGACCACGAGGGAGATCAGCAAGCTCCCAGGTGCGGTTCTCCTTGACCGCATCCATCTCCATCTGCATCGCAGCGCGCCATGCATCTCTCTCAGCCTCTGCAAAAGACTGAGGCTCACCATCCTCACGCGCAAGCTGCAGCTGCGCCACCAGGTCACGTGGCACCAGCCCCGGCACCGGCTGGTCACCGAGAAGGTTCTCCATCGTCCGGTACCGCAGCGGCTCGTCGTCATGATACGCGTCGACACGCTCCTCGTCGTGAGAGAGCGGAGAAGCGAACTCCACCGGGTTGTGCTCGGAGTGAGCTGGTGGTGGTGTAGACGCGCCCGGAGGAGTGGCTGCTGGTGCTGGAGTGCGTGGCGTTGCCGGCTGTGGTGTCGCCGGTGTAGCTAACACCGGGGTCGATGGGGACTTGGGGGCTGAAGTAGACGTGCTCAGCGAGGAGGAGCTGCCTACTCCCCCGGCCTCCTCGAAGTGGACGTACTCGATGGTGAAGTCGTCGCACGTCGGAGTCGAGCCGTCGTCCACCGCCTTACCCCACGCCCATCCTCGCCCTTCGTCGAACACGACGTCTCGCGCCGTGCGGACGCGCTGTGTCTTGGGTCGAGGATGCGGTAGGCCTTCGAGCCCTCCGAGTAGCCGATGAACACTCCCGGAGTGCTCCTGTCATCGAGCTTGCCGATGTGACCAAGCTCCTTGGCGAACGCGAGGCAGCCGAAGACCCGCAGGTGGGAGACTGCCGGCTTCCGCCCATGCCAAGCCTCATACGGCGTCCTGCCGTCGAGCGCCTTGGTAGGCGAACGGTTGAGGATGTAGACGGCCGTCAGCACCGCCTCTCCCCAGAAGACAGCCGGCATCCCTCTCTGCTTGAGGAGGGCCCGAGTCATCCCCACAACCGTCTGGTTGCGCCGCTCGACGACGCCGTTCTGCTGTGGGCTGTACGGCGCGGAGTAGTGGCGCTGGATGCCTGTATCAGCGCAGTACGACGCGAACTCAGCTGCTGTGAATTCGCCGCCGTTGTCGGTGCGCAGCACACGCAGCTTGCGGCCGCACTCCGCCTCCGCAGCAACCTGCGCGCGCCTGATGGCGCCCGCTGCCTCCCCCTTGCTGCCAAGGATCACCACCCACATGTAGCGGGAGAGATCGTCCACGAGCAGCAAGAAGTAGCGTCGTCCTCCTGGTGTGGCCGGTGTCACCGGGCCACACAGATCCCCGTGCACGAGCTCGAGCTTCTCCTTGGCTCTGAAACTCGCCTGCCGGGGAAAGGGCATGCGTCTGTGCTTCGCCAGCACACAGACGTCGCAGAACTGCTCCACGTGGTCGAGGCATGGCAGGCCTCGCACCATCTCCTTGGCACTGAGCCGCTTCAGGGCCTCAAAGTGAAGATGCCCGAAGCGCTCATGCCACTGCCACGCCTCGTCATCCCGACGAGCAGCGAGACAGATGGGTTGTGCCACCTGCACATCAAGGACGTAGAGCCGGTTTGCGCCTCTGGTTACCTTAGCAAGAAGGCGATGATGGCGATCCCAGATGCGTAGGATCCCATGCTCGATCAGCACGCGCGAGCCGTTCTCGTCCAGCTGTCCCAGGCTGATGATGGAGTTCCTCAGCGCGGGGATGTAGTAGACACCGGTGAGCAGCCGGTGCTCTCCGGTCTTGGCGATGAAGATGACGGAGCCGACGCCCTTGATCTCTACGGCGGAGGCATCCCCGAACTTGACGGAGCCTCGTACGTCGAGTCGAGCTCGGCGAAGAACTCTCGTCGCCCGGTCATGTGGTGGGTGGCGCCGGTGTCGAGGCACCACCCGCTGGTCTTGTCCTTGCCGGAGCCGTCGCCAAGGAGGGCGTGCGCCTTTGGCTCGTCAAGGTGGAGGAGGCTGCTGCAGTTGGTGCTGCAGCAGGTAGTTCGACGCTTGCGTGCGTCATGAACAGGGCTGGGTCCTCCTCCGCAGCCTGTGCGACGTGGGCCTGGCCACGTTGCTCCTCCGCAGCCTGTGCGACGTGGGCCTGGCCACGTCGTGGCTGTCGGCACTCCTTGGCCCAATGGCCAAGGCGGCCGCAGTTGCGGCAGCCCTCGTCTTGTGCCGGCTGGGGCCTGCCGGCGGCGCCTCCCCGGGCACCTCCGCGGGCATCACCATGTGCCCTGGCCTGGTAGTCTCGGCGTCCTTCGCGGCCTGCCACGCCTGCGGCTGCTGTGGAAGAAGGCTCCCCCTTCTTCCCGTCACCGTGGCTGGCGTCCCACTGCTCCCGAGACAGGAGCAGCTTGCCGCCGGTGGTGATGGGCCCCGAGAGAGGCTGTGGCTCGTCGGTGTCGACGACCTTGAGGCGACCTATCGCCTCCTCGATCGTCATCGTGGAGAGGTCCAGCAGGGACTCGATCGAGCGAGCCATCTGCTTGTACTTCTCGGGGATGCACCGGAAGAGCTTCTCGACAGCTCTCTCCTCGCTGTAGGTGGCATCACCGAACTGCACCATCTTCTGCAACAGAGTGTTGAGACGGAGAGCAAAGTCATCAACGTCCTCACCTGGCTTGAAGGCCAGGTTCTCCCACTCCTTGCGAAGTGCCTGCAGGGTGGACTTGCGGGCACGGTCGCTGCCGATGCGTGCCGCGGCGATGGCGTCCCAGCCTCCTTGGCAGTCCGCTTGTTGGAAAGCGAGAACTGCATCTCGGCCGGGACTGCGGCGATGAGGGCGTCCAGCGCCCGTCGATCCTCATGTGGTCGACGGCGTCGTCCTGGACCGCCTCCCACATGTGCCGCACCTGCAGCCTGATCCTCATGATCGCTGCCCACTCGACGTAGTTGGTTTTGGTGAGGGTAGGCCACCCAACACCGGGACCAACGTCCCTGACCACAGTCCGGACCCCGTAGAGGCCTCGGCCTTGGTCATCCCAGCCGCCGTCGCCGTGCGCGCCTCCTCTGGCGCCACCGCGAGCGTGCTCGGCTGCCCACTGCGCCGCCCGCTCTTGCGCCGCGTCGTCGCGGTCTGCGTCGACGCTGCCATCAGCGGACGCGGAGCTGTTGGCGCTGTTGCGCAATGCCTTGGCCTCCGCCGCAGCCACACGTGCTGCCTCCGCCGTCGCTGCTGCTTCTACCTCCGCTCTGGCTGCTGCCAGCTCCGCGGCTGCCAGCCTCGACGCCCTTGCCGCCGCTGCAGCGGTTGCCGCAGTCACTCGCTCACGCTCCTCTGCCTCTGCGCGCTCGGCCTCCTGCCGACGCCGCATGCTCGAGGTAGCCGTGTGCTGAGAGTGACCTGTGGACATGGCTCGCTGCTGGGGGGCTGCGCTGCTTCTGACGAGCTGCTGCTCGACAACCCGGAGGGAGGGAAGTAACCAGGGACAGTCGGAGCAACTGCTGCTACCGGCTGGGCTGCTCTGCTCCGGAGAGAGAGGAGAACAGGAGATACTCAGGCTACAAGACAACCTCGCTCTGATACCACTTGATAGTTGTTTCAGGTTACTCTCATTGAGAGAGGATGACACTTGGAAGTTGGGGCAATTTTCGTTGGTTTATTTCTCACACAATGGCATACCAACCTGAGGGGTTGGGGATACATATTTATATGCTGCTAGCCAGCCACGAATATGCTAGATGCTAGTCTAAGATGTTGTCCTAAAAGCTATCCTAACAACCAGTCCAAGATGCTCTATCCTAACTGCAACCTGTCCTTGACACAAGGACCATGTGCTGCAGCCCCACAAAGACCACAGACCAAAGACCAAACCCCACAAAACTACAGTACAGAGGCTTATCCATCACACAGTACATTGAATTTTCTGGGCTGCCTTCACCATAAATGTACAGTTTCAGATCGGCCTATTGCAGCGCCCGCCCAGCGCCTACACAGGAGTAACATTCAGAAATCATAACAGGGGTACAACAAGACTTTACCTCAGCGGGTAAGTGACAAATATTACAGCAAACAGAAACCTAACACTGTACTATGTTTGCCAACGGCCTGCGAGTAGAAACCGGAAGAAGCTGCGTATCTTGAACTGAACGATAAAGCATGATCGCTCGGTCACGGTCAGGATGTATCGGTCTTCTGCTACTCTCTTGTATAATTACTGTTGAGCCTAGCTGCATCTCTCTCAAGCCTGAAGAAACACTGACCTAGGTTGCTTCATTGTCCCAGTAGTTCCTCAACTGTGACATGTGGAGGAGTAGGCCGTCGCGGCCTAACCCAGTAGTGCTACTCGTCATGATCCATGGAGGAGGCTCCGGATACACCAAACTAATGTTTTCCTGGAACTCCTTGATGTTCTCCTCAGGTCGGCCCCCTTTGCCTTTCTTTACTTTGTCACACTTTGTGAACACAAAAGTTAAGCTGACCTGTGACACCAAAACAATAGAATAGCCAGATAGTTGCTGGAGATCAGTACAGTAGACAGATGCACCATAAATCCTGGAGATAAGTCACTTGATATTTAAATCAGCATGTACGAAACATTATGAGCTCAACAGTAAGAGTTGTCTCACATTGTTACGACCAAGCCAGTTGGCACAGTCAAGGTCAATTTTCTGAGGTGGAACACTAGCATCAACAAGGAGCAGTACACCAACCAAGGTGTCCCTGTTCAAGAAATACCCCTTGGTAAATGCAGACCAATCCATTCGAGCCGTCTTGGACGCAGCTGCAAATCTACATGTAGGAAGAAACTTCATTTGACCATGTTCACTGGAGATGCCAGATAAGTCCTAAAGCACGTTAAATATTTCATGCTGGGAAAATGCCCTAATGAGTAACGAGTGTGTAAAATAATCGAAATAAAAATAAGACTGGAAAATTAACACTAGCAGGCCTTTTGACTTTCATTTTAACATTCATATTTCATGCAGTATGTATTGATCAGTTTATCCTTAGAGATGACAATCAAGCAAAAACTTATAGAGAAGTTGGCAGAGCATATATCTGTTCTAATATTGGAGTTGACAAAAAAAATCATGAAGGAGCTTTCAAGAGTAATACTTTCAACAAAATAAATCTATCTTTAGACTTGTCACATATCATATAGGCATCCCTTGTATCCGCAGTTTGAACCAGAAAGAATTGATGCCTGTTGGTTGTGCATTAAACTTACTATTGGACAATGCATGACAGAATGTCTTGAACTTACAAGACAATGTGTATACAACTATACATACGCTAACATTCACTTACATCACAACTGGACACATAAATAACATTACATCAAGAACAGGTAGGCAAAATAGTACTCCCTCCGATCGGAAATGATTGACACATATTTGTCTAAATACGGATGTATCTAGACGTATTTTAGTGAGTAGATACATCCGTATTTAGGCAAACATGTGCCAACCATTTCCGATTGGAGGGAGTAAGAAAAATGCCCAGAGGGTGCTAGTATTCAACTCCCGAAGAACATGTCCTTTTTTACTTTTTGGTAAGGTACCATTGTGAAAGCTCAAGTTCGTTCAAATAAATCAACTGCAGCTTCATATATTGCGATAAAATAGTCAACATGTTCATATTTAGTGCAGGTGGAGAAAGTGAACATACCCATAACCAGGCAAATCCACAAGGTACCAACTCTTGTTAACCAGAAAGTGGTTAATCGTCTGGGTCTTCCCTGCAAAACATATAAAATCAGTCCCAGATAGATATATAAGTTTCTAGCAGTAAAGTATATTCAGGAAATTTGCTGTAAGATTAATAATATAATAAACCCTCCAAGACCTCCATAGGAAGAGATTGACAACCCAATAAGTATGTCCATACTTAAAGTATAATTCATAATCATCCCGATTATATGGTTGGAAGCCACAACAACAAAAACAGACCATTATCAAGTCCACAGCATAGTCTTATACAACTGACTACCCCATTTACTTATATCTCTCAACATGCAGCCTCCCATATCAGAAAACATCCACTTCAGCAAAAACTGCCGGCCATCAATTCTGTTCCTTGCATACCATTCCCATTCCCTTCCATTCCTATGCGCATTTTGTTTACTTCATGCTAACTAACGGTCCAGGTGCAGGCCCACCTGGAGCTCATTAATCTAGCTTTCTTTGGGCTTCAGTTACTGTTTTGTCGTTCCATACATCAGAAACAAACAGCCATTGTGTCCTCTCCGCTCATGGCCGCATCACATCCCCAAGATCGTCCTATTAGTTAGCCTTCAGTTCGGATTGGCAATGTGCCGTCTAAACCAATATCACGATATGTTAGCGGAATTTAGATGGCCCTTCACATTAGGTTGATGTTCTTACATTCTGATTGATACGCAGTAATCAGCTGGGATTTTCTCTCTGACAGTCTCCATTTGTTAGTGGAACTCTGTGCTCCGCCTATAGTTGCTAATGGGCTAAGCCGAACTGTACCAGGTCATATAGCTTGACCATTAATAATTATCTTTAAATGCTTATCAGATTCCTATGTGATTCCCCTTTCTACCTATAACAGATTGGGGTAGGAGGCAGACTACAGCCTTCAGAGCAACTAGATGATGGAGCAACTAGATGATGGAATTGAGGCTTTACTTGAAATGCTTAATTTCTGAATCTTTTTATTGTAGAAGCAGTACTAGAAATATCTAAACCAGTGCTCGAGTCTGTTGCATCGTTAGTTGTTCAAGTCAGGTGGAGTATTGTTTGCACACATTCGTTGCAAGAAAATACAATATGTTCATCATCTCCTATTATGTGGCTCCCGCTCATCATGCTCTTTCTATTCATTCGATTTCGGCTGTTTCTCTTCATTTGTTATTTTGCCTGTGCAAGGTGGAGTGATTTCGGCGTAATAAGAAGAAACTGGATGGCCCAGGTAACAATCTGTAATGATCTACATAATCCTATTTTTATTCTTTCAATATAGTTCTCCACGTAACACTACACGACCTCATGAAATACCC
Organism: Poa pratensis; assembly: GCA_947311845.1. Lineage (NCBI taxonomy): Eukaryota > Viridiplantae > Streptophyta > Magnoliopsida > Poales > Poaceae > Poa > Poa pratensis. The sequence goes on from CAMZMU010000117.1 coordinate 21,096,338, forward strand.
TACAGATGGAAGGGTGTGAGGTTTGTTTAGAGTTACATTCCATTACCCCACCTATTTTTCTTCTATAAATGTATGCTATATTGAATTCATAGGTGGCATGTATAGCACTTTATAGGTTCTACCATTATTCTTCATTTCATCTGGGAGAAATCACGAATTGTTGTTTTGCGTGACAACAACCACAACTATTTTGTTTCTGTGTAAGCAATCATAATTACAAATAATTTATTTTTATAATTTTGCTAATAAATTGGGAAGGTTCATCTGCGGAATGAAATAACAGTTTTAAGTTTTAACATTATATGTACCGCAGCAACGCGCGGGTATCATCCAGTTATACATTTTCACTTTAAGCCCGGAGCACTTACTAGAATGCCAGAAACATTAAAAGGACAAACTTACTTTGGCACTTTAACCACTAGCAACTCTACATTGATTGTACCAGAATCCACAAAGCACCAACTCACAGGGTAAATGCATGTAAACCGAAACTAAGACCATCTTTGTAATGAAAGGAATGAAAAGGATTACCGGGCTTCTTGGAGGTGAGCGCGGCTTCCTTGCGGCGGGTGAGCGCGTTGATGAGAGAGGACTTGCCGACGTTGGAGCGGCCGAGGACGGCGAACTCGGGGCGGTCGTCCTTGGGGCAGTCACGCGCGTGCGCGCTGCACCCGATGAACTCGGCCTCCTTTATCCTCGAGTCCCCGGCGTACGGCCCCACCACGATGTTCGACCCCGGTAACACCATCTCCGCAGTCACAGCCGCGTCCCGCTCCACCCCCGGCGGGAAGAACAGCGCTGTGTTAACGGATACCCTAGGCTGGACGGGCGGCCTAGAGTTCTTGTGGCGGGTTCGCGCCGGCGACGGGGGCGCATCGCCGCTGGGGGCGGCGGCCCCAGCTGCCGCGGCGTGCGCTGAGAGCGTTCGGCGGACCAGGAGGGGGGCGCGTGAGGAGTGAAGCGGCGTGAGGGCCTGGATGAGGAAGGGGCGGGGCCGGAGGAGCATAGCAGCGGCGGCGCGTGCGGACTGCGGGGTGCTCAAGGGAGTGGCGCGGATGAGGAGGTGCTCGCTCGCTCGCGCGGTCGCCGTTTCCTACACAATCATGGGCCTTCTTTCTTTCCGCCCGTTCCATGATAGAGGCCGATTGGTTATGCAAATTGCAGCCCGTTCACGAAACAGATATTGAGTTTGGTCTGATAGGGGAGGCATCAGGCATTGGTGGCCTGCTGTTGGCCCAACTCAATTTGATCTCAACTGAGTGATTTTTTTTAAGATAATCTCGCCAAGTATGCCCTATCCTTAGGGGTTGGGAGACACATTTGGTTAGACTACTCATAGTGGGGAGTAACATTGAGTGGTAACATACTTATGTTACTACCCTATGTGACTACCTCCATAGTGGGTAGTAACTTATTTGTGGTGTCATGCATGATAATATTTATTAGGTTGTACACTCATTTTGTCTTGTGGTTTGTGATGTTACGGTAACTACCAATGTTACTCTATTTGTCTCTCCACATTAATTAGCTGCCATATCATATTTTTTTGCTTAGGTGGCATACATGTTACTACCTATGTTACTCCCACTATGGCTAGTCTTAGATACTCCTTATGATCCTGTTGTACCAGTAAACATTTGGACCCATGAATGAAGAGTGCAAGATTTCCCCAAACAAAGATAAAAGGCACGGAGTGCCCGACTTTAAATTGAATTAATAAAGTTAACAAACGGGAGGTACATGGTTGCTGAAAGACCAGCTTACAACAATGAACAACAAGAAAACAAAAACTAGTCAAGGCCTTCATCTGCCATATTAGTCAGAACATAGGAGATAAAACATCATGAAGTTAGGCACACCCCTGAGAAAGATCATTGCCATCTGCCTCCACCTCTGAAGAAGTCCCTTGTCTTCTTACTTAGGTCAAAGGCCACCGAACCATCGAGAGGTAGAGTAGTTCCCCTTAGATGAGCACATAGCATGGGTTGCCAAGGAAGAGAACTATGAGCACGAAAACCTCTACGCATGAGCTACCCACGGACGTCGCCGCCGGCAATCACACCGACCACCCGGCAAGATGCAAGCTATAGGATGAAATCGCCAAAAAAAAAGACACAACAAGATGCCGCTGGAGAGGGGAACTCTTTCCCCTCTTGTCCAGATCGACCCGAGGACCCGAGGGCTCCGACTCGCCGGCGAAAAGAACAACTCACGGAAGGAGAGCACAAAAGGCAGAGGAGGAGCTCCAACCGAACACGCCACCACATCGCCTTAGAAAACATGCCGCCGCTGCCCACGGACCACACGCAACCCATCCACTATACCCTAGTTGTCTGCCACAATAAATCACTGACATTGGAGGTTGGTGTTGATTTTAATATTGTAGATGCATTTTTCTGTATACTAGGTCAAACCTTTAAAAATTTGACTTTGACTAAAAACAATAGCTTCTGAAGTTGGAACATATTAAAGGAGTTGACTTTAGAGCAAACATCTCCCATCTTGTTAGTTACAGTTATAAAGAACCGACGATACCTATTCTCTGAAATAAAGTTAAGTGGCAACTGATCTTCACGAGACATTATAGAGTGGAACCAACTACTGGAGCAGATAATAACAGAGTAGACCAACAAAGGCATGCACTATCCTGCCTGCCCAGATTCAACTGCTCCAAGAGCTTTATCATTTATTTGGCCACTCGATCGGAGTTGGACCAATAATGATGGAGTAATAGGCCGAGTAAGGAACTATGGCAACAGACCCGCAAAAAAAAAGGAACTATGGCAACAGAAAAGTCAGTGCTTGTAATAGCCAGCAGGTAGGCTGGTTCTGGTCATCTAATCCTTAGTGCTTCTCTAGTCCTCTCTGCATTGTTGGACAGTTCCGTTCCATAGCGGCGGATAATGAGTTAATGACGACGTCGAGTTGGCTTAACTAACAATCTTGGGTGTAGATAATGACAGTTCCGTTACATATACTCCGTACGTAATGTATTTCTTCAACATATTCAATAAATAGATGTACAGGTAGTAGAAACTATGCAGTGATGCTGCAAGTGCGTGCCAAACCAGTGCATATATAGTGATGGAAGATGGATATACAATGTCCAGAAAAGATATACGTGCATGCCGTGAAGCCAAGGCAACACGGGAATCATCAATCATGCATGCGCAAACTATGAAACTACTATAACGTAATTCACATGCGACAGAACAGATTAATTCACGTGCTCATGAACGATGCCGTCTACATGTTCAGTTTCCTCGTGCGATCCAGACAGAGCCTTCATGTATGCAGTCCATGGACCGATCTCTTTTGTAAGAAGCACGATCATTTTCATCATCACACTGTATATCTAGTTGTGCTTCCCTTGGGTGTAGATGTAGTCGGTGTGAGCGACGAGGGTCCTCCTCATCAGGCACTCCTCCGCTCCTTCCCCTCCCTCGCACTCTCGCATCTCCGGCTCCTCTTGGGCAGTTTCCATCCCTGTTTTCCCTGCAGCGGCACTCTCCCCACGGGCAATGGCGGGTTCAGCAACCTGCAAAACAGCGAACCGAACATTGTATTTGTAAGATGGCAAAGAACTTCTTTCTAAAAAAAGATGGCAGACATCGAAACCATGGGTAACTTGTGAGATTACAAGAAACATGAAGTAAGCTATCGTTAACCGTACCTGTGATTCGTGGCCGCTGGATCCTGGCTCGGGCCGTGCTGCTTGCCCCCTTGGGCAGAGGAGGCACAACAGCAGCAGAGCTGCCACCAGGAAGAGAGTGGCCTGCTTGGAGAAGGAGGCCATGTCTTGCTGGAAGGTTAGGTGGTATACACGCATCCACCGATCGATGGGCATATATATAGCGACCGTACGTGGCCTGGGCGAGTGCGTGGGTTGGCGTTGTTCGACCACAAGATAACGCACGGCGAGTACACACAGCAGCCATGCGGTGCGGCAATGTCGACCTGCCGTAGCCCATAGGTATTCGGTCGTGTTCTTCGAGTATATCTATCGATATTCTGAAGGTGACGCGCCCGCTAGCTGTGACCACTTCAGTAAGATAATTTCGGCTTCATCTAATCAAGCGGACTGGATGGATCATCCTTCATGGCTTCATCCATCATCTACTCGAGTTTCCAGAAGTACGAGCAGGGGCGGAGCTCAATGGAGCGACCCTGATGCACGGGAATACGGTTCCAAATTTGTTTTACCAGTGGGCTTCAAAAAAAAAAATTGTTTTACCAGTGCTTACCACGTCAAAAGGGACAGTGCATCAGGCTGGGCTCGAACCAGTGCATCAGGCTGGGCTATCAGGCCTATTGCTTCTAGCGCTCAAAGGCCAGTCATGCAGGCCGCAGCTACACGCATGGCTGCCCACCTACGGCGGTTCGATCGCAGTATCGCACACAGATACATTCCACTCGTACACAGCCAGTCAGCCATAAGGGCGATCTTCCCTCTAAAAAAAATCTGCACGAAATCGATCCGTGTTAAAATAAGAACAGATCGGCGATTCCCGACGCGAGGACGACGCTCGGCGCTCGCCAGGCGGTAGCTCCTCCGATCAGGCGATCACCGGCCAGCCTAGCCCTATCACGTCGCATTTTGCTCTCTTCTATTACGCCAGTGCGTCTCTTTCCCAGTGGCCGGCGTGCCGCCCTAGATCAATCATATTTCTGCAGAACCAACTCTTCCCGTCGGTAATCCCCTCAATTTATCCTCTTCTTTTCTGAAAATAGTGTAGATGAAATCCCGTAAAATTGTGGCTAGCTAGTGTTCATGCAGGGTATACATATATGTATCATTTTCGTTGTCAAATTTTGAAGTCTCGTGTGAAATATTTATTTATGAAACACAGATATAATATGGACAAGTTTCTTTTCAAAAGAAAAACATCATCACAAGATGTTCCTAATGATATGAATTTGCAAGACGAGATTCAATATGATCCAGACAAGAGTAAAAGGTAATGTGAAAAGTTTAACTACTCCAGTCTTACAATTTTTGACATTTTACTATGTCCATTTGAATATAAGTGTCTTTTTCTCTTGCATCTATTTGAACCTTTGGTGTTTGATGATCTATTTTGGAATTTAAAAATGGGAAACATCTTTTCCAAGCAACTTTGTTCTTTGTTACATTAATATAGTAGGTTTTTCAAACTATACTTTTATATAGTAGATTATTTCATGAAAATATTTGGCAATAGTAGTGCATCAGGGTGACTCAAGCTCCAGCTCCGCCCCTGAGTACGAGCGGGGTTGGTTGGGTCGGGGATAGAGTTCATGCGGATAGCAAAGATGCCCGGAACTTCGAGCTACATGCATGTGCGGGGAAACATGAAACATGGCATGATCCAGGCTTTGACGGCGAGTTGACGATCGACTAGTTGCGTCCGTGTGAACATGATAATAAGTAGCGTGCCACACATGGAAGATCTGTGCAGTGGTCGTATCAATCGAACGTCGTACTCATCCTACTTATCAACCAGCCAGCCATTTAGGATTTAGCCGATCCGAAGCAAATAATGCACTGCCGGTTTTCAACAGGCGCGCACGAAAAGTACAGGTCGCACGTACCCACGTGATGAGGCCGACAGGCGACGTTCTGGAAGTACTTGGTGAAGGAACACTCGCGTAGGCATTCAGATTCAGGACGTGTGCGTCGCGGCAACTTGCATGGCGCGGCGGATCTGCCCGGCCGGCGCGGCACTCGCATCCTCGCATGGGGTGGCTGCTCGGCGCGGCAACCCTGCAGCATGCCAGTTTGGCTGACGGCGACGGGCCGTGCCTCGTGGCTCGTGCAGTCGTGTTCGTGCCGGCACCCAATGAGTGGCTTCAAGCATCACATATATCCATTTCCGCAGAGGCGCATGGCCTATGAAGAGTTCTGGACAGGATCAGTACGCTTCATGCTACGGTTTTCATGTAAACTCTTATACCGGCCGCGACGCCACCGCGCGTCGTCTGGAGCACCACAGGCGCCTCGTTGTCGATGGGAACGTCGTCTCCCACTGAAAAATATTCCGCCTAAATGAGAAACATCAATGTCAAATCTAGGATTTGAACTCTGGTGGGCTGAGGTTACAACCACCCTCCTAACCATCTTGTCACAGGCAAGTTCTCAATTCTCAACGATGTTAGACTTGTAATATGTTTACGTATATGGGTATGAAGTAGTACTCCAACCCAACTACGAACCCATGTATTGACACGTGATAGGCTTTTCATCACTACATAACACACATCCGATCGACCCTCTGGGCAGCGATCGTTCCACCACAATTCACATGGTAACAGAGCGGGCATCTTCTGAGACCTAACCGCCGCAAAACCCTAGGAAAAACCAGTCGCTACCGCCGCACAAACATACAACCTGCCGCCGCAGCAGCTCTTGCCGCCGCTGCCAAAACCCAAAAACCAAAGCCCTTGCCGCCGCCATGTCATCGTCAGGATCCATGGCTACCTTGGCCGCCGCACTGGGTAACCCTCCCTCCCAACAACTCACTCGGAAAAAAATTATGTTCTGGAAGGCACTTGTGTTTCCTCCGCTTCGAGGTGTGCAGGTGATGGGCCTACTCGACGGTTCTGACGTCGCGCCCGCCAAAAACCTGGAGGTCGAGGAAGAAGGAAAGAAGAAGATGGTGATGAACCCGGCGTGTTCTGCATGGATCGCTCGTGAAAGGACACGGATGTCGCCTAGAGGGGGTGAATAGGCGATTAAAATTCTTTACGATTTAGGCTTGAATAGATGCGGAATAAAACTAGCGTTTAATTTATCAAGCATGAAACCTAAACAAGCTAGGTTTACCTATATGCACCGACAACTTATGCTAAGCAAGATAATCAACTATGTGATAGCAAAATATATTACTTCAAGCTCGATGGATATCACAAAGTAAATTGCATAAGTAAGAAGCTCTGGTATAGAAATACCGAGGCACTTGGAGACGATGATTTATCCCAAAGTTCACTTCCCAATGGAAGCTAGTCTCCGTTGGAGCGGTGCGGAGTCACAAAGTGATCCCCGAATAGCCGTCAATGGCACACCGTAATCTCCTTCGTGCCTCCACCAATGTGGAGTGCCACGAACCATTATGGGACACTTGAGGGTGGTCACCGAACCCGTACAAGGATGAGGCACACTCCACAATTTAATTGGAGGCTCTCACCGGAATCCCGCGGCTCCCAAAGCCACGAGACTCACAAGGCCGGGGCACGTCTCCACAACTCAATTGGAGGCTCCCGGCTAGTCCCCGCGGCTCCCAAAGCCATAAGAACAACCAACGACCATCTAGGGTTCCAATGAACCCAAGAGTAACAAGTCCTCAACTTCAACTTCCACGTATCGCCGTGGAGAACTCAAACCGATGCAACTAATGCAATGGACAAGAACACAAGTAGTGCTCAAAATCCTTCACTCTCAAATCCCACCAAGGCAACTAATCCTTATGGGGGGAGAGAGGAAGAATAAGGAAGAACACCAAAATCCCTCCAAGATCTAGATCCAAAAGCTTCCCCTCACTTAGAGGAGAGATTGATTGGTGGAATGGTAGATCTAGATCTCCTCTCTCTTTTCCCTCTAATTGGAGGCAATAATCATGGAGGAATAGGAGAAAGCAATCTCCAAAAGGTCAACACTGGTGGGGGAAAACGTGCTCAAGAGTTGGGTACCTTTTGGGGAAGAAGACCCCTTAAATAGGTGGGGCTGAAATCTGCCCGTTGGGCATTTTCTGCGAGGGCCGGCCATGCCGGGGTACATGGCCGGGGCAGGCCGGCCATGTTTCGCACAAAAAACAGTACCAAAACCGAACATGGCTGGGGTGGGCCGGCCATGTCTGGGGTCATGGCCGGGGCACCCAGAAAAACACCTAGAAGATTTGTCAACACTGAAAACTCGATATCTTTCATTCCGGACTCCGTTTTTGATGAACTTGGGCTCGTTGGATTCATCACAACGAGCTCTACAAGATAGTGCGGAAAAACATCATAGTCCACCATGGGAGGATAAAACCAAATGATGAAAGGTTTGACCTCTCAATAAAAGAACAACCGGTAAAACCTCCAATATCAAAACCCAACAAGTTTTCGTGTGAAATCTGTTATTGATTAACTTGAGCTCGTTATGAAGATCACAACAAGCTCCAAAACCCCACATAGACAAAAGCCAAATAAGAACCAAGAAAATGATGATACCAAGTATGCAAAGGTCTGAGCTCTCTCCTACTGATACGCTAAATTTCAATCGAGAGTCCCTCTTGATAGTACGGTATCTATCCTATAACCCGGTCTCCCAACTAGCACCAAGAGACCGGTAAAATAGATACCCTATCTAGATCATACCTTTGCCTTGCGCGTTCCACTTAAGCTGGATGATGACGATCTTGATCTCCTCAAGTGGACCACCTTTCTTGATTGCGCTTCGCTTGGTGAAGACTTGCATATTGCTCCCCCATACTCCACTATGGGTGACAAGTTTCAAGCATAGGATTTTTTCGAGATGCTTCTCTTGAACTTGCACTTCTGAAGCTTGATGACGATCACCACTTGATGTCATCCCCATGGGCTATATGAATTCTTCATTTGATGCAAGCCCATATAAAGGTACCTAACCACACACAGAAGTGCCACACACATATCATGGGTTAGATCACAAAGCTATATGGACAATTGCTTACCATACCAAGAGACACATGATCCCACTTGGTACATCTTGTCGCTCTGTGTGTTGAACAATATCTTGATCAACCTTGTATCTTTTCTTCTCTTTTCAATAGATGATGTCTTGAAGATAACCAAGCAAGATCACATAATACTTTTCTTCAAGCCATACTTGCGATATGCTCAACTCACATATGACCAATCATCGAATAACTCCTCGAATAACAACTTGGTCATCACATACTCTTCTTCTTGATCATATCAAATATATATCCATACACCTCGATTATCTTGATGCCAAATACTTCATTATATCAATATATTCATGACATCAAACTTGAATCCAACATATGGAGTTCAAGTATTGCCTACGGACAAACACTACAAGAATAACTCATTGCAACCATTAGTCCATAGGGGTTGTCATTAATTACCAAAACCACTCATGGGGCGCCATGCCCTTTCAGCTCGGGATCAGTTCGTGATGGGATGGTTCCTTCAAACCCTCTCGCAAGATCTGCTCGCCCATGTGCTTGAGCTCCAAACCACCGCTGATGTATGGGCCACGGTGTCCGCCATGTTCACCTCTGCCTCTTGGTCGAGGATCACGCACCTGCGGACTGCCCTCAACAAGACGAAGAAGAAAGAGATGACGGTTGCAGACTACTTCACCAAGATGAAGGGGTTCTCCTCTGAACTCGCCGTTGCTGGAAAGCCAATAGATGAAGATGAGTTGATCGGATACATTCTCAATGGCCTCGGTGGCGCCTATAATTCTGTTGTTGCTGCTATTAATGGCCAACATGGCACTACCCTTGATGATCTTTATGCCCAGGTTGCTGCATACGATATGCTGAAAGGACAAGGATGTCGCCAAGAGGGGGTGAATAGGCGATTAAAACTTTTCCGGTTTAGATTTGATAATTGCGGAATAAAACTTAGGTGTTTAAATTAACAAGCCAACAACCTAAATATACTAGGCTCACCTATGTGCACCAACAACTTATGCTAAGCAAGACAAATAACAAGGTGATAGGAATATAGAATACTTCAAGCACGAAGGCTATCACAATGTAAAGTGCATAAGTAAAGAGCTCGGGTATAGAAATAACCGAGGCACGCGGAGACGAGGATGTATTCCCGAGTTCCTCCTTGTTAGGGGAGTATGTCTCGTTGGAGAGGTGTGAGCCACCACAACAGGTCGGTCTCAACGCCACAAAGGTTTCACCTTCTTCTCCGATGAACCGCACCACAAAAGGTTTGGTTCACCTTCCACTATCGGAATCCTTCGAGGCGGAATCCGGAGTCTTTACAACAACAACCCGGGGCACAACCCACAAATGGATTGGGGGCTCCCAGATGGCTACAAGTGACCACAAAAGGTCTCAACCACCACAAAGGCATCTAGGGTCCAATGACCCAAGAGTAACAAGCTCACAAACTTTCAACTTCCACGAATCCTCGTGGAGAGCACAAACCGATGCACAATGCAATGGCAAGAACACAAGAAGTGCTCAAGTCCTTCACTCCCAAATCCCACCAAAAGCAACTAATGTTTGTGGGGGGAGAAGAGAGAAAGAACAATGTAGAACTCAACAAATGGAACTCCAAGATCTAGATCCAAAGGGTTCCCCTCACTTAGAGGAGAGATGGATTGGTGTAAATGTGGATCTAGATCTCTCTATCTTTTCCCTCTAATTTGAGGCAAGAATCATGGAGGAATAGAGAGGAAGGCAAGCTCAAAAAGGTCAACAAAGGAGGTCAAAACTTGCTCAAAAGGTTGGGGAACCATTGGGGAAGAAGGCCCCTTAAATAGGTCACCCAAAGATCCAACCGTTATGCCCAAAATGCGACCCAGCCTTGGACCCCGGCCAGGCTGGCCTTGGGCCCGGCCTAGGCTGGCTTACCACCCGAGCCACCCGGCCTTGGGCCCGGCCAACAAAAACTTAAAAAACACCCAACACGAAAACGAACATATCTTGATCATCCGTACTCCGTTTTCGATGTTCTTGAGCTCGTTGGAATCACAACGAAGATCATTAGAAGATCATGCAGAGAAAATCATAGTCCAACATGGAGGATACAACCAAATTTAAAAAGGTAAACCTTCTCTATAAAAGAACAACCAGTAAATCCTCCAACATCAAAAACTCAACAAGATATTCATATGAAATCCGTTTTTGATGAACTAGAGCTTGGTATGGAGATGAACACAAGCTCTAAATCCTCACATGGATAAAACCAAATAAGAACCAAGAAAGATGATATGCCAAGTATGCAAAGGTTTGAGCTCTCCACAAAGATGCGATCAAGTTACTCACTTGAGATCCCCTCTTGATAGTACGTCGTCTATCCTATAACCCGATCTCCCACTAACACCGTGAGACCGGTAAAATAGAAACCCTATCAAGATCATACCTTTGCCTTGCGCATTCCATTTGAGCTAGATGATGACGATCTTGATCTCTTCAAGTGGAACACCTTTCTTGATTGTGCTTGTTAGCACATGCTTGATGAAGACTTCTCCAAATACTCCCCATACTCCATTATGGGAGAGGCTCGCTAAGCTCCATCTTCATGTATCCATTGCAAGCTTCAATCAAATGATATCTTCCGACATGGATCATATTGAACTTGCACTTCATAATCTTCTCTCTCTTCACAAAGATGATGTCTTGAATCCTTCAAGACATACTTGCAATATGCTGAACTCTACACATGCATTCTTCATATAAACCCTTGAATAGAGCATTGATCATCATGTAATCTTCTAGCGTCCAACACATGAAATTCAATTTTTTCCTATGGACAAGATCTACAAGGATATCTTCATGCAAACATTAGTCATAAGGATTGTCATTAATTACCAAAACCACACATGGGGACACAATGCAGTTTCATATGCGTCGGGAGATGCTTTATGACGATGAAGATGAAGTTGTTCCTGCTGTCGGCTTCACCTCCTCTTCTGACCTGGCCGATACCCGCCTCGTGGTGATTATGATCAAGGACGTGGCGGTGATCGTGTCGAGACGACCGTGGTCGCCGTGATGATGTGCGCCGAGATGATGATGCCCAATGGCGCTCCAGTGATGGAGGCCGCAAGGATGGCGGCGATGGCAATCGCCGTGACGGACGCTATGATGGAGGACGGCATGATGATCGTCGTGATGATCGGCGTGTTGATCGCCGTGATGACCACCGTGATCGCCATGATGGTGGTAGCCACCGTGACCGTCATGATCGTGCTCCCACCCCCTACGTCAACACCACATGTCAAATCTGCAAGATCCATGGCCACCCGACGAGTGAATGCTGGTGGCGCTATGATGACCGCAACGACTCTGACGATGATCGTGATCGTGAATAAAAGACTGCCAACCTTGCCTCCTATGGGGTTGACACAAACTGGTACCCCGGCACCGGCGCATCAAATCACATCACGGGGGAGTTGAGCAAGCTCTCCGTTCATGACAAGTACAAAGGCCGAGATCGCGTCCACACTGCTAATGGAAACGGTATGCAAATAAGCCACATTGGTCATTCAGTTTTGTGCACTCCCCATGCTTCTTTACATCTTAAAAATATCCTTCATGTTCCTAGTGCTACTGCAAATCCTTTGAGAGTTCATAAACTTACTCTTGATAATCATGTCTTCTTTGAGTTTCACCCACATTTCTTTTTGATAAGGATCAGGCGACAAGGAGCACTCTGTTTAAAGGTCCCTGTCAGGATGGCCTCTACCCACTAGTTCCATTCTCTACTGGGTCTTCCAAGCATGCTTTCATTACAATAAAGCCATCTTCGTCTACTTGGCACCGTCGTTTAGGGCATCCCTCCTCTTTTGTGGTTCAGCAAGTTCTTAGGAAAAACAATATTTCTTATTCGCCTGAAATAAGTCCATACATCTGTGATTCATGTCAACTAGCTAAGAGCCACCATCTACCATATCATGTCTCCACTAGTGTTTCCACTGTTCCTTTGGAACAAGTGTTTTCTGATGTATGGGGTCCAGCACCCGAGTCTGTTGGCAAACATTCATATTATGTAAGTTTCATTGATGATTTTAGCAAGTTTACTTGGATTTACTTACTCAAAAAGCGTTCTAAGATCTATCAAGTGTTTCTAAATTTTCAGCAAATAGTTGAGCGCAAATTTGATAGAAAAATCATTACTATGCAAACTGATTGGGGTGGTGAATATGAAAAACTCAACAATTTCTTTCAGAAAGTTGGCATTACTCATCATGTTTCATGTCCACATGCTCACCAACAAAACGGTTCCGCTGAACGCAAACACCGTCACATTGTTGAAGTTGGTCTAGCCTTGCTTGCCAATGCCTCCATTCCCTTGAATTCTGGGATGAAGCCTTTCTCACTGCCACCTTTCTTATAAATTTGCTTCCAAGTAAAACTATAAACCTTGATACACCTCTTGAACGCCTTCTTCATACAAAGCCAAATTATGAGTCTCTCGAGTTTTTTGGTGCGCTTGCTGGCCCAATTACAACAAAAGAAAACTTGCTTTTTGATCTACACGATGTGTTTTTCTGGGATATAGTCCACGCCACAAAGGAGTTAAGTGTTTAGAAGTTTCTACAGGCCGCATATACATATCACGTGATGTTGTCTTTGATGAGAGTCTTTCCCTTCGCTTCTCTACATCCGAATGCCGGTGCTCGCCTTCGCCAAGAAATACTTCTTCTCCCGTCTGATTCATCCTCCATCACATCAAATATTGGGCTTGCACACACTGATGATTATATGGCTTTGCCTGTTATACCGGTTGTCACTAATGATCATAGTGCATAAAATAATGTGCAAGCAGGTTCTCGCATGGAGCAGCAAGAAACAACAACAAATTTGGCGTCCAATGGTGCTGAAACGAAGCGAAACGGCGATACACAGCATGCAGAAAACGACAGCAGATGCTGTCCGATCCGGGTAAATCCCGAGGTGGATCCGATCCTCCTCGATCCCGACGCGGAGGAACATTCCTCTGACAGCGCCTCGGAGTCACCACCGCGCCAGTCTCCTTCGCGCTCCGCGCGCGCTCGCGGACCCCGCCACGGTCACCATCCCCGACCCCGCCTGGGTCCCCGCGGTCTCCTCCACGTCGCGACAACGGCCTTGACGAGTCCCCACGTGACACGTCGCCTCGGCCCTTTCGGTCTGTCTCACCTACGCGTGGGCATTCCGATCCTGAGGCCACACCAAGCTCCAGCGGATCTTCTGCGCCTGGGTCCTCTGCGACCCCTTCGCCGGCACAAGCTTCGCCAGCACAAGATTCGCCAAAACCACCAAATTCGTCAACGCCTCCTCCACCGCCTCCGGAGCCTCACACTCGTTTACAAAAAGGTATACGTCAGCCTTGTGTTATCACTGATGGTACAGTTCGTTGGTGTATGTTTACATCCACAGATGAGCCCCGCACTCTTTCGGATGCCCTCGAGGATGATCGTTGGCGAAAGGCGATGGAAGAAGAATACAATGCTCTTATGCAAAACAAAACATGGCATCTTGTTCCTCCTCATCACACGAAGAATCTCATTGATTGTAAGTGGGTATATCGTGTTAAGAAAATGTAGATGGTACAGTTGATAGATACAACGCACACCTGGTTGCAAAAGGCTTCAAGCAAAGGTATGGCATCGACTATGAGGATACGTTAGCCCTGTTGTTAAAGCAGCAACTATTCGTATTGTTCTGTCACTTGTTGTTTCCAGAGGTTGGAGTTTGCGGCAGCTAGATGTCAAGAACGCGTTTTTACATGGTGTTCTGGAAGAGGAAGTATACATGAAACAACCCCCAGGTTTTGAGAATGCTCAAACTCCACACTACATATGCAAGCTTGATAAGGCCCTATATGGACTCAAGCAAGCTCCGGGGCATGGTATTCTAGACTAAGTACCAAGTTGCAACAGCTTGGTTTCATTCCCTCTAAGGCTGATACTTCACTTTTTCTCTATAATAAATCTGGCATTATGATATTTGTTCTAATCTATGTTGATGATATCATTGTTACAAGCTCCTCTAATCAAGCTATTTTTGCACTTCTTCGAGATCTCAATGATGACTTTGCCCTCAAGGACTTAGGAGATCTGCATTCTTTTTGGGGATTGAGGTAAAGAAAAGTCAGAATGGTTTGCTTCTTACTCAGGAAAAATATGCTACTGAATTGCTTGCTAAAGTTGGTATGACAAAATGCACTCCTTGTCCGACACCTTTATCTTTAACTGAGGGAACTCCCCTTAGTCTTGATGACAGTACAAATTATAGGAGTGTTGTTGGTGCACTACAATACTTGACTTTGACACGTCCAGATATTTCCTTCTCGGTAAACAAAGTTTGTCAATATTTGCATGCTCCCACAACTGCTCATTGGACCGCTGCCAAAAGAATTTTACGCTATGTTCAGGGTACATTACATGTTGGCTTAACTTTTCAGAAATCTTCATCTAGCTTGCTTAGTGCCTTCTCAGATGCAGATTGGGCAGGATGTCTTGATGATAGAAGGTCTACTAGAGGTTTTGCTATATTTATTGGACCGAATTTGGTTCTTGGAGTGCGCGAAAACAGAAAACAGTCTCAAGTCAAGTACCGAAGCTGAGTATAAAGCTCTTGCCAATGCTACGGCAGAAATGATATGGGTTGAAGCTGTGTTAGGTGAACTTGGTGTGACAGTAAAGGAAAAACCATGTCTATGGTGTGATAATTTGGGCGCCACATATCTGTTTGCTAACCCTGTTTTTCATGCTAGAACTAAGCATATAGAGATAGACTATCACTTTGTTCGTGAAAAGTTGCAGATAAATTGCTTGACATCAAGTTCATCTCCAGCAAGGATCAAGTTGCAGATGGGTTCACAAAAGTATTACCAGTTAGGAATCTACATGAGTATATGCGTAATCTCAACCTCTTCGAAGGTTGTGATTAAGGGGCTGTTAGACTTGTAATATGTTTACGTATACGGGTATGGAGTAGTACCACGTGATGGGCTTTTCATCACTATATAACACACATCCGATCGACCACAATTCACAAACGGAAGTGTGATGAACATTGATAGTACTCCTCAATCTTCCGCCGATTAGTCAAAAAAATCTTCCACCGATTCTTTTCTTTCTCTGACGCTGAGGACAGAATCGCAAGGACATTGGCGAGGACGAGCTTCTAGTGTCTTGGCTTATGAAAACCATCGCAGACGTGCTCATTTGAAAAGTAGAACCACACGCACAGTTTTTTTTAAGGTTCACAGATGGTCTTTTTTTAGGGGGATTTCACAGTTTTTTTTTAGATTGGGGGATTTCACATTTGGTCAGACGCGCAGTTGGGAAATTGGGGGCCGGATGGGCCGTGAGACAGGACTTGTTGATTTATTAGGATTTATGCAAGGCCGAGCGTTGTTGGCTCAGGCCTCCCAGCAGGTGGGCTGGCAGGTAGATTGCGAGTTGTTCTCAAAAAAAAAAAAGGTAGATTGCGAGTCCCCTTGGGCAAACCCTAGTTGACGATCAGCTCGACTGTTATCACGCGCCACACACCCCCCTGCGGACACATGGGCCTGGACCAACTTCGTGGCGACGAAGCATAGAGGACGACAACGACATAGGAGAGACGACGGTGACCGACCGGAGCATCCTCACCGACGACGGGGACGACGCGGCTGGCCGCGGCGCCCGGCGGAGGTGAGGCCAGGACCTCGCCGAAGACGGGGACGACGCGGCGGGCCGCGAGGTCGCCGGCGGAGGCGAGGACGAACCTTAACTAGTGGGGGTGCAGTGCGGTGGGGTGCTCGCCGTCGATAGAGCTCCGGTGACCGGAGTTAGGGTTAGGGTGCAGGGTCGGGGGCTTTAGAGGGATGGCCGGCCGGGGTCGGCGGACCGACGGAGGTGGCGGCTTGAGCAGGGCGGGGCACGGAGGCGGCGCCGAGCGCGGGGGGCGGAAGCAGGCGGTTAGGCTATTGCCAGCGGCGGGGGATCGAAGGTGGAGGCGGAGGTGGTCGGGGTCTGGAGGAAGAAGAAGATGGAGCTGGGGTCGTGGGCCGCGTCCCAGACGGCGCCCGTGCGGGCGGAGCGCAATCCGCTCCGCACGGGTCAACAAGTAGGCGCTCCCGCCTCCTTGCTCAAAACGCGAGGTGCGGATCACACCACATAAGCTGAGAGCTCTCCAAGCCCATTTATAGGTACGGGTTCTTCTCTTCCTTTTTTATTCTTCGTTTTCTTTTTCCTTTTCTCATGACGCTGGAGATGCCAAGAGAGTAGGGCTGTGTGTACCTGCCGTGGAGGAGGGGGCTCTTTCGAGTGACGCCAACTTCTACCCACCGGCACAAGCGACGACCTGGCAAATGTCACCAGCATGGTTATGGTCACCTCCCATCTTCATCGACCTCGTGACGATGAGTAGGGCTCCGACGACCACCGTAGCAGATCTAGGGTTTATTTTTAACTTATGTTTTATTCTATTTAATGTACTTTTGCATCTTCTATACAATTTTTTAAATCGAAAAGAGAAAACAAAATGTGTCCTTTGCACTAGGTGCACCGGCGGACTAGCGTAAACAAACAGACAATTGGATGTACCAAACAAATAAAAAACGGACATCTTTGTATGCGAGCGGACATCTTTGTATCCGTCGTTTGGGTCAGCCCCTTGTAGTTCGAGTTGATTGAGCTCTAAACTAACCCTCATTCAGTTAAACAAAACACCATAAATAAATGTTTGAATGATACTACAGTCCGCAAGTCATTTCAACGCGCGCTGTGAGCAGCTATAGCCGTCGGGGCAACCATAGCCGCCTGAACACGCATAACTTTTTGTTCCGGTGACCTGCGTGCCGTTGGTAGCAGCGAGCGAGCGGGCGTAGCCCAACTGTAGCCACCCTATCTATACCTGCAGCTATCCTAGCTCGGTATCGGGAAGGTAAATTCGCGTACCCGCGATGTCGACAGGGAAATCAGTTCGACAGAGTACCCACAGGTTTAACTTCAGTCTGAGAATTCATGGAGAAGACTTTTACAGCAGGAATGCCGAATGCGTATGCGTCTCTTCTTTCGGCAGGAGGGTAGACCATGGATCGACCGCTGGTTTTTCCGTTTGATTTTCTATATTTTGTTTTGATATGATGTCGATCGATCACGACTCACAGAGCAGTACTAGTACGCACGAGCATAATTTAATTTTCAACTTCCAATTGAAAGAAAGGTAAATATTTTGCAAATTTGATTTTGCTTGTTAATCAGTTGGTTGATACTGCTTCTCAATGCACATACCTATGTGCAGTGCAGTTCGTACGTAGCTAGGGGCAGAAGTATATGTCTACTTACGTTCTGTTATGTGCAGCAAAAAAAAAGTGCAGTTCATCGGAAGATTACAAGCTGGAGAAATGGCGCAGAAAAAAGGCACACTCGCACGCATGCAGATAGACATGAGCCTCAACGCTGAATTGGCGAAAAGTCCAGTGAGTAGAGACAGAGAGGCATCGTTTTATTGGATTTTTTCACTCGGCTTGTTCTACCACAAACAGTCATTGGCATGCTCCATCTAGGACACAGACGTATCTGCATATGTTTTTTTCCAAAACGGGAGCAAAAGATTTGTCCCAATCTATTAATTTAAAAGAAGAGAATAGCCCGGTTGACTAACGGAAAACACGAGCGTATCCGCATTTGTGGTTTCAGTCTTTCAGAGCTATGCACGCAGGAGATCGACGACTGAGAAGAACCCCCACTAGGTTTAGGGTTTTGGAATGCTCTTATGAGACTGTCCATCAGGCGTTACGAATCAATGCGCACCCTATTTATATGAAACCGATGGAGACACTGAGTCAAAAATCTTAAAATTGATAGTCACCTCAACATTGGTCAGAGCTTCCTTCACCGCGAGATTCTTCCGCGCCGCCAAGGGGAAACAAAGTGGCGCGATCTGCTTCGGCGACTCACCATCAAGCCACTTGTCAGCCCAAAACTTGGCAATCTCACCATTACCCAGGTGAATTGTGGTGCAAGCCGAGAAGAGGGCTTTATCAACCTTGTCACATGGCGTCTCTGTGCCAACCCAGGGCCTCCTCCGTTCAGTCCACCGGAACCATTCCCAACGCAGCCGGAGAGCTCGACTGAAAGCTTGCATCTCCTTGATCCCCAAACCCCCAAACGAAGTTGGAGCAGAAACTTTGGACCAGCTGACCATACATTTTCCACCAGAGGCCTCCTCATCAGGAGACCAAAGAAAGTTCCGACGAAGTTTGTTAAACTGTTTGATCATCCATTTTTCAGGCGGGAAACACAGTCAAGAAATATGTAGCCGTGGCTGTCAGGACACTGTTGATCAGCGCAAGCCGGCCCTTCCGGTTCAAAAGTTTGCCCTTCCACCCCTTTAGCCTGCCCATGGTCCTATCAAGAAGGAATTGCAGCTCCACTCTTCTAGGTTTTCTGAAACCCAGAGGTAACCCCAAATACTGGCAAGGAAACTCTCCCTGTGCCCCTCCAAAATCAGTCAACACCGACGAGAGATCCATTCCTTGGCAAGCCACAGGGTAGGCCACGCATTTCTCCAGGCTAGTACGCAGGCCAGAAGCATTACCGAAAAGATGAAGGATTTCTTGGACTGCCGTGATATCAGCTCTGCATGGGTTGACAAAAAGCGCAGCATCATCGGCGTAGAAACTTGCTCTGATTCTAGCCGCCCTTAGTTTAAGCTTTGAGATCACACCTTGGGCAGTGGCATGTTCAAACAGCTGCTGAAGTGGCTCCATAGCCAAAATAAACAACATGGGCGACAGGGGGTCGCCCTGTCTCAACCCTCTCCGGTGACTGAACTGTTTTCCCAGACTACTATTCAAGAGGATGCGCGACGAAGAGGAGGCCAAGAGTATTGAAACAATATCTCGCCAACGCTGTCCAAAACCCATCCGTTCAAGAACCCGAAGGAGGAAGCCCCAGTTCAGCGAATCAAACGCCTTTGCGATGTCGAGCTTAAGAAACAGCAGCGGGACTTTCTTCTTGTGCGCTTCTCTGACCACATTTCCCACATATAGGAAGTTGTCCTGGATTGATCTTCCTCTTATGAACGCACTCTGTCCAGCCGACACAAGCTTGGAGAGCTCAGGAGCCAACCTGTTGGCCAACAGTTTGCAGAGGATTTTGACCACACTATGCATCAGACTGACCGGCCTATAATCCTTTGCATCTGCAGCATCATTCTTCTTCGGTAGCAGTACAATGGTGGCAGAGTTGAGCAGTGATGTCTACGCACGCTTCTATTCTTGTAGACAATGTTGGGCCTCCAAGTGCAGAGGTTTGTAGAACAGCAGCAAGTTTCCCTCAAGTGAATCATCCAAGGTTTATCGAACTCAGGGAGGTAGAGGTCAAAGATATCCCTCTCAAGCAACCCTGCAATTAAGATACAAGAAGTCTCTTGTGTCCCCAACACACCTAATACACTTGTCAGATGTATAGGTGCACTAGTTCGGCGAAGAGATATTAAAATACGAGTGATATGGATGATTATAAGTAGTAATTGCAATCTGAAATAAAAATGGCAGCAAGCAAACATGTAGCAGAACTGGTTGTAAACGGTGTTTCAATGCTTAGAAACAAGGCCTAGGGATCATACTTTCACTAGTGGACACTCTCAACAATAATAATATAATTGAATACATAGATATTTCCTCTTCACTATGCTACTCTGAGTTATTCTCTCGTTGGATAACGAACACCAATCCACCGCGTAGGGCTATAAAAGCACACCTTAAAGTCGCATTCCCATGTCTAGTTAACCCCACACTGTCAACTTGAGCGCCCTATAAGGTACTAGACAAACACCGCAATTTCATAGAGACATCCAACGCAAATAATAACTCATGATAAGTATTACTGTTATCTTTAGCCTAAGAGCCACACACGGGGCGCACACTGTCAACTTCGCACCGTGGGACAAAGGTGACTCCGGAGATTATATTAATAAAACCACTTGAGTAGCATATAAGATAATGAAGAGTACATCTATGGATTCAACTAGATTACAAAGCTCATGATCACATAAAGATCACACCATGGGAGAGAGAGATAAACCACATAGCTACCGGTAGAGCCCTCAGCCCCGAGGGAGAACTACTCCCTCTTCATCATGGGAGGCAGCAGCGACGATGATGGAGGCGGTGGCGTCGATGGAGATGGCTCCGGGGGCAATTCCCCGTCACGGCAAGGTGCCGGAACAGAGACTTCTGTCCCCCGAAACGGAGTTTCGTGGCGGCGGAGCACGGAGATGTATTCGGGAGTTTCGTCAATTGTGTTAGGGTTTACTCCGCGGAGGCTATTTATGGTCCAAAGGGCAGCTTCAGAAGGTTCCCGAGGCCACCACACGTGGCCTCGGCGCGGCCAGATTTAAATCTGGGCCAGGCGACTTGTCGGGCCTCTCCAGGCCGCATACGAACTCCGATGGAGATGAACCTTTTGTATAAAACGTGCGGCGGAAAATTCCGAACAACTTTCGCGACTAGACTTTTTCCATTTGACGTCGTCTTCTGGCTCGAACGTGACGATCTTTGAAAATAGTTTTCAGACAGATTTCTGGAAAGTCCCAATTTGACTCCAACAAGGTTTCTTTTGTCCAATTTTGATAATTTCTACACATCAAAGTGTAAAACAAGAACATTGTGCACTTTGGCAACTATTAGTAGGTTAGTCCAATAAATGTCATAATATGATATAAAGTGCATATAAAACATGTGGCAATTGATATAAAATATGCATGGAACATCAAAAATTATAGATACGTTTGAGACGTATCAAGCAGTTTCCAATGTTTTCCTTTGAGTGAATGCATTTGATTCATTGCAGCCAGCAGATCAAGGTGGATAAAAGGCCAACACTTCTTGAAGAAATTACCAATGAAGCCATCAGGCCCTGGTGCTTTCTCCCCATGCAACCCATCAATGGTGTTTTTCAGCTCGGTCAGGGAGAAAGGAGCATCGAGGTGGGCGAGCTCAATGCGCTGGATGTTCAAAGCATCCCAATTCAGGTCAGCTTCAGCCTGAACCCTTGTGCCCATCAGCTTCGAGAAGTGATCAAGCAACACCTGCGCCTTCTGCTCATGGTCAGACACAATGCCATTAGGCCCAATAAGCGAGGGAATGTGATTTTTCCGTCGGCGTCTAGTAGCTCGTAGGTGGAAGAAGCGTGTATTCGCGTCTCCTTCCCTAATCCAGGTGATTCTGGATCGTTGCCTCCATCTCATCCTGTCAATTGCTGCAACCCCCAGGAGTTTATTTTTCAGCATGGAGCGTAGCTCACATTCTTCTGGAGTCAGTTCCCTGTCCTCCTGTGCGACATCGAGACAAAAAATCACTTCATCCGCCACTGTAGAAACAAACTTGGCCCATTTGACCTTGCTCCTGTTCCAGTTCTTCAAGGCCTTCGCTGTCCTGCAGAGCTTGATCACGAACGAGGCTCAGAGGATTACAGAGAATCACGAACGAGGCACAACTTGATCAATTCATCAATCTTTGGTGTTTGCTTCAGCGTGTCAACCTGACTGACGAGATTGACACCATTTCCTGGCATATCACTGTTGATGGTCGGTACTCCGCGAGCTCGGCGTACAATGTACAATTCCTGGGACGACAACCGCAACCCCATCTTGACAAGGTCTGGCACATTCAAGCGGAGGGAAAGTCAAGTTTTTCTTCTGGCTTGCGTTACAAAATCGCAATTGGACGGCGGAGAAGCGGCGAGCTCGAGGCTTGACCCACAGTGACAGCTGCTGCTTATGTGATCAGAGTTTCGAGACAGCCTCGCACCTGGCCCTGACATGTCCTTTTGCCGTGAAGTATGGCATTGCTTTCGGGCTTCTTTTCCCCATGTTGTGCACCTCGCCGCGAGCTCATCCTCCCTTGATGAGTGGTGGGCAAAGGCGATCAGCGGCAAGATTGATCAACAAAAGAAAAGAGAGATCTCTCTGTCGGTTTATATCATCTGGCACATTTGGAAGGAAAGAGGAAGGCGTGTCTTCCAGGATGAGTCGATGCCGGCGCTGGCACTGTCGGCCCTCGTTCGAGCTGATCTTGAGCTTTTGTCCCTTGCAAGAAGGGATCAGGTCACACCTTGAGTTCTATGAACTAGTGTTGTTCAGTAGCTGTAACGGTTGTTCTTTCTGGTGAGTTTGGACGCCGTCGGGCTGTCCGTGTTGTAACTGTACTTTGTTCCCTCTCCTATAATGAAATAAGGCAGAGCTCCTGCTGTTCCCGGTAAAAAAAAAAGTCACCTCACCACGTATGCCCCGCAGTCGACAGGCACATTGTCACCCACTACTGAAAGGACATTGTTGGTAAGTTTGGAATAAATGATGGAAATGCGATAACTCATGTCAACTGTGTCCATCCGTAAATGAGCTAGTTCCAGCCGAACGAACCCAACCAACTGAGCTCAGTTTGGAGTTTTGGACATGGTTTTCACGACTTGTAAGTTTGCTTTGTTATTTTTTTTCATATTTTGTGTAACTCTTACAAACATAGTTTAATACTCACTCCATTATTGAATGTAAGGCGTATAGTTTTCTGAACGAATATTAAGACATGAGTATTTGGCATACGATGGATTCATTTGTTTCTGAAAATATCTGAAGAGAGGAGTCCCTAATGGCCACTAAATGAAAACAATCCATAAAATTCATGCGCTCTAGATTGGAACTCATTTTTGGATGGGTAAATTGTCCATAAATCACAATAAACCCTATATTGTAGGAAAAAAATTAAAAAAACTATACGCCTTATATACAGAAACGGAGGGAGTAGAACTTTGTGAATCTACAGGAAAAATACATACATGCACGCACAACAAGTACTAAAATCACCATAAAGAACATTCCATCTCACTGATGTTACAGTATATGTGGACTGTGCTAGCCCTTTCCATCAGATCGGTCTTATGAAATAGTGGTTAGCGCATGAAGCTTAACATGGTGTGAGAGCCAAAGTCTCGTGTTCGAGTCCTAGCTTTCGCACTTTATTAAAAAATTGTTGTAACCCCCTTTGTGTCCACGTATACGACCTCTTCTCTGAGTCTACGTATTGGCCGAGGCGTATACCTCTGAGATTTATGTGCACGTGTTGGTCTCTCTGAGTCACACGTGAGAGGGAGTGTTACAGTATATGTGAACTGTGCTAACCCTTTCCATCAGATCAGTCTTATGGAATAGTGGTTAGCGCATGAAGCTTAACAACTACATTTTTACTACTTTGTAGAAGGGCTCGAATATGGGCAACGCAATCATTTATTTTCTGGAACTTGGTCGTTTTAATCCGAGCCGCAAAAGAAGTGTCGGGCACGGGGAAACCTATAAAAGGAAGAAAAGGGAACATCTGGTAGGGTTTTCCATGTGCATGGGGCCTATGCTGATAGGAATCTACACAAGCCATATGATATGAGCAACACCAGCTAGCTAGGCAGCGGCAAATGATGATTTGTTAGGAGCAAATCAACACCATGATTGCGTAAAGTACACGAGGAGATTAGTTATTCGGACGCGTGCATGCATGCTTAGCTTAAACCTAGCTAAAACAAGAAGTTAGGCACATTCTTCCTTGCACTTTGGGAAATCGATCAATCTGTCGTAGACTCGTAGGGCCCTCTACATGGCATGCTTTCATATTCATCAGGGACAAGGTCGCACACGCATCTTTGTTGCGATCAGAACGAATGAAGCTGTAGGGCCAGCAGCTAGCTAGCACAAAATTGAAGCTCTGTGCAGCTTTCTTTTGGCTTGCTGAAATACAATCGATTTCGTTGTGGCATGGCGAGATCTTTTTTTTGAAACTGTGGGGCAAAAGCTTTGCCCCATATATTAATTAAGCAGAAGGTGTCTGATTTATTAGTGAAATAAACCGGACGAAAACCATACAACAAACGCCAACAACAGCAACACCACGGGGCAGAATCCACACAACACCCACTCCACGGCCAGCAAACCACCCTAGCAAACCACCCTTGCATGGCGAGATCTTTAAGGCCCTCCGCACAGGACGTTTGGACGTCCGGCATGATCTAAAGCTCGCAGACGAATCTAAGATGTGCTTGCAGGCAGGTAGCATGCATGCTGCGCAGCTGGTTACGATCGTAAGACCTCCATTATAGCTAAGGTATAGCACAACGATGACCCACTTGGCAAACTATAGCCATGGCGTTTTTCCTGTAAAGGGCAAGTGGGATTAAAACCCCACCGTCCTTTGGACTGAACTCTGCGAATCTTGGGACATAAATCACTGTCGCAGGTATTAAACTCATCTCCTGTGTTATAACGAAGTGATTACAGTACCATGTACTCTTTCATAGGCTTTTGAAAACCGGAAAGTGCTTTGTGCTCGGAGCTCCAGTGCTCCCTCCATTAAAATAAAAAAATAAAAAATATATTTATGAGTTTCAAAATATTCTGAAAAAAATCCGGATGCAGCCAATGTTGTCCCATAACCGTGCAAAATATCAAGTTCAAATACTTTGTATGATGGGTTACACAAAAATGACAAAATCTGAAAATTTTAGAGATATGAAAATATGCATACTCGGATCTACAATTTTGTCATTTTTGTGTAGCTCAAAATACATAGTATTTAAAATTGAAATTTTGCAGGTTAGTGGATAAACCATTGGCTACGTCCGGATCTTTTTCCAGATTTTTTTGACACTCACAAATATCATTTTCGAATTTATTTATACGGAGGAGCTCGGGTGAATAATCGTACTACTCTCTTAAGCAAGAGTTAGGTATTCATTTCCGAATTAATGAAACGTACACGGAGACGGAAACACCAAGTTACAAAGGGTACATGAGTTTGCATGATATATATTTTCAAACGTGGCAAGAGATTTCACAATTTCATTAATTCACAAGAGAATTGTCCAACTAGTTAGTGACAAATCGGGTTCAAACTGTTACAAACAAGCTCTTAAAATAGGGCAATATAGTTTCATCGGGCTATCCACAGAGACCCCACATACGCCACGGAGGACAAGATCACCATCTTAGTTTGCTTGCGGGTGGATGATGACTGGTGAATCTTATGTGAAGGACCGTGTCCCGCTAAGCGCCCCCATTTCCCGTATATATTTGGTGAGAATTAGAGCTATAAAATTCCAACGAGTTCACAGGAGGGAATCCGACCGGAGTCAGTTTACATCAAGTATCCCGCAAAGTTCGGTGTTCTGCGATTTTGGCATGGCATGAACTTGAAATGGTGCATTTGGGCCCTCGGCCCTCGCCTGGGCCGCCTGAACCCCTTGCGGCGGTCCACAATGGTGTGAGTAGACCACCTTCTTCCTTCGTGGACCTAGATGACGACCATGACCTCGTCACACATTGCATACTTTTGTGTTTTTGGATAAAACTCTCCACGACATAACCAAATATCTGCTTCTCCCAAAAAAGGGTAAAACTATACCAACTCATTCCCTCGATCCCGTGTCGCTCCCATGGGTAGCCTGGGAGAAACCCTAGCCACCGTCATCAGGATCTCTCCTCTCACCCCTCTTTCCCTCGCCGTCGTCGGAGGGTCAGTGCAGCCGAGAAAATCCCGCTTGGTTGCTGGGTTCATCCTTTCCTCGTGAGGAGAGACGATGCCAGACATCGTAACCTCGACGAGGAGATCACGATGTCGTTCTTTGTCCCTGGCTCTCCTCGCGTAGTACGGTGTAGTGTTGATTTGATCCCCCTGTAGAAGGATTTCTTCTCGTTGCAGCGTGTTGTTTTGCGACAGTTGTGAGGCTTCATTGTATGGGCGGTGTGGCGTGATGGCAATTGTCCTGATCCTTAGCGGCGCAGAAGATTGGGGATAGGGTTCGCCTTAGTTTTTCGACGGTGGTGGCACCTGGTCGTGTGGACGATGCCACGGTTGGATCTAGAAATGGTGATAGCCTTCTCCGAGATCGGCAACAAAATGTGACGCCCCCTCCACCTTCAGATCGCATTTGGTCTAGCTCGGCAGGTGCTACACACGAGGTTTTTGCGGAAGCACGAAGTCATGCATGTTGCTGGCAGGTGCTACGCATGGCGTCTGATAAGGAGGCGTCAAGTCATGTCTATTGTCTGCAAGTACTACACACGGTGTCCTCTTGCAGAGTCGTCAAGTCATACCCGTTGCTGCTTAACCGAAACTGATGCAACGGTTTCTAGAAGCGGGGCAATTTGGATGATGGTAAAGGTGTCTTCAATGATGACTATGCCCACTCCGGTGGAAACACAAGATCTATGATCCGACAATGTCGGTGCGGCGTTTGTATCGTGCCCTTCTGGAAGGTTGCAACTCGAAACTCCGCTTTGAGGATGAAAATCCCAAGCTCGGCCTACGGTTGGACTCGTCACCATCGCGCTATGCTTAGCCAAAGAGTTACCGAGTTGTGTACTTTTAATTTATTTCAGTCTTTTACCATAGAGTTAGTGATAGACTTGTGTATTACTACCGCGACACATTTGGCTCGAGGGTTTTCTTTTCCTATCAACTTTTACTAATGCTATAAAATGGCTATGTGCGAGTTGATCGGACTTCCCCTTTTGTAAGAAACAAACAGTCGCTCTAGTTTTAAATACAAGGCCACCATGAAAACACAGTTTGCATCCATATATATAAGGCCACTATATTTTTTCGAAAAGAATTGATTAGACTTTTACCTTGTACGATTGTGCTTATTGAAAACATCTAATGCAACATGTTTAATTAGCCCGTAATGAGAGGTTTTCCACACAGTTCGTTGTGCTATTTATTAGTTGGTTTTTGTTTTGGTATCCGATGTGCTACGGTTGTGCTACTCCCTCCGTCCTAGTTTATAAGGCAGTTTGCAAATCTCTTTGCCCAAGGTGCTACCTAATTGGGGCTAAAACTTGCATGTATTGGTGGGAGAGGCAATTAGCCAATTATAGAGAGGAAATTATGTGTAATTGTGCCTAAGAGGTGGGAGGTTTTGGGACAAATAGTTTTTGGGATTATGCCCTATAAACTAGGACGAAGGGAGTATTTAATTAGCCTGTAACACGAGATCATCAGAAAACAAATTCCATATTTTGCTAAACTAGGATAGTTTAGATGAATTTTCACTACCGGATGAAATTAGTGTGACTATTGGGTAAAAAGTGGATTTTACTGCATAAAAATAAGGAGGGAGTAAACTCCTGCCCTCGGTCGATAAAGGGCCACTTCTTTTCAGCTTCTGGAGCAGTTTCTAGGTACCATACCGCATAAGGTAAAAAGAAGTCTCGGGCTTCGTCTTCGCTTATTTCCACCGAGAAGCGAGGTTGCAGTGTATTCACCGGAGAGCAGTTTCCCGAGCTTCTGGTCCCGCTCGCGAAACGTTTCTAGGAAAAGGACATGTCGTTGCGCGTAATTACGGCGAGACTGCCATCCCACACTGCCGTCTCTCGCGTGCAGTTTCCCGGGCGGGCCAAGTCAACACGAAAAGGAGCGACCAAAAAAGAAATAGACACATCGTTTTCTCGGTGGAGCGAAGCGAGCTCGAGCCACACTCGCCCATCCGGCCGCCGCTCGCCCACCACCGCCGCCAGATCCCACCTCTCTGATCCCGCTGATCTGGTCCGGCCCGACGCTCTACTCCGCCTGGACGACTCTGCTCCGCCTCCTCTGCCAACGCTCTGCTCCGCCCCGACGCTCTTCTTCTCGAGCTCGTCCGCACCAAATTGGCGACCTCAAACTCGTCCGCTCCCGCTGCTCCAGTCCGTTTCCATCTCCCGCCGGCCGCCGCATCCATCCTAGCCTCCGTTATCACTGGCTGCCTCCAATCCATCCCAGGCGCCTGGTGCCCCACCAACGGGAATTGCATGTTCAGATTTCTTCAGTTCCAAGCCATCAGGAATTGCATGTTCAGATTTCTTCATTTCTGAGCTAGTGAGAACAATTATTTTCTTGTGAGCAGTGAGCAATATGTGTGTCGTTGTTGTTGATCCCAGCTCCCAAGTAGTTTCAGTACTCTTATATTATGATCTTGTTCAACTAATTTGGCAAATTGTTTGGGCGAGACCCATATATCCATGCGTATTGTAGCTCATTTTTACTAAAACTAGCACACGTAAGATTTCATCGCTTTATTAAGTACATGTCTCAAATCCAGGGGCGTTCCAGACATCTCACAACTAGATACAGCAAATAAGCCAAATCTGCAGAAGCCCAAAAAAAGTCTCCAGACAGTTTCTACCCACCACAGTTTCTCCCCACCAAAATCCATAAGCAGGCTTCTGCTTATAGAAGTGGGTCTTAAAAGTTGGTCTCATGGGTGCATCTGCACCCATTATGTAATTTGTTTTTAGTTTTTTTCAGAATGTCAAAAAATTCCGGAAAAAAATCCGGGTGTACATTACAATTAACATGATGTGTTAGCACAAAAAAAGCAGGGTGAAATTTTTTGTGATCTGTACAAAAAAGAGAAAAAACTGACGCGTATATATACGTTTCGGTGTGTCCGGATTTGTCTTTTTTGCACAGGTTGCAAAAAAAACTTTTTTCTTCACGTAACTTTTTGTGTCAACATGAAATGTCATGAACTGCATGCAAAAATTTTATTTGGAATTTTTTGACATTTCGAAAAATGTTTTCTGGGTAGTGGGTGCTGTACCCGTATTGAATATCCGGTCTTAAAATCGCTGCATGGATACATGCATTCTAACGACAGCCTTACAATCAGTAGCAGGTCGCTGTTCCTCTTTACGGCAATTGCGTGCTCTTGTTTTCCGTCTAAATTTAAGCGACTCGGTGTGGAACCAGAATGTTGGGATCAGGCATGCAAAAGCCACACCGGTTGGCTTTTATCGCGGCCGCAGGGGGTGTGCTGGGGCCCTTCCCTCATAATTCCTGGAACTTGTGTGAAGTGAAGGCCGGCGATACCCAGAACCCACACACATGACACATGTCCTTTTCTCTCTGCAGGAGCTGCCTTGCCTGTGTTTGCTCCTTTGACCGACACAAGCGCTTCCCTCCTACCGCCTTGAAAATTAGCGTGATTGTTAGAGCATCTCCATTGAAAATAAGTGTGAGTGTTAGACAACCAAAAGTTCATTGAGACGTCGGACACGAGAAACAATCATATAGGATTCCAAGTGCCTGGTCTGACTTAGTTTCTGTCCGGCACCCCCGACGGACACCCCCGAGTGAGTCTGTAGATTTGGGGGCGGACTTAGGCATGCATGCCGGACATCGCCTCCGACAGGCAGGCCCCACCTGTCATAGACACATAAGTGTCAACCGTTGTTAATTCGTCGTGTCGGAAGCCGTTCCGCCACTTAATGGTGCACACTTAATGACGGGATGCAAAGAGACGGGAGGACACTGCGCCTGCCAGCATGTGTCACATTAACGACGGCGCCAGCGCAGCGCCGGTCCACGCGCCGACGTCGCGACGTTCTAACACAATGCATTTACAACGTCACAAGTGCACCGCCCACCTCGGCGATATAATCCTCGCCTCGCCCGCCTCCATTCGCATGATCGCATCGCATCGCACCGCACCTCATCTCCCTGCCATCCCCCACCTCGCCTCTGCTCGAAATGACGAATAACCACGAGCCGGGCACCTCAGCACACCTCGAGGAGGCATGGGACATCTACTGGTACGGCCCCCTCGTGTGCCCCTTGGGGTTGCGCCTCGACCTCCCATGTTGCCTCTACCTCCACCGTCGTCGTCTACCTGGACGACGACAACGTCGACTGGGACAACCTCGGAAAGGAGCAGGTTCGGGTTAGGTTTATAGACGTCGGTGAGGCCGAGTGTCTTTATTTTTCATTCAAATGTTTAGAATATAACGAAGTTTGAATCAAAATTTAAATATTTAATTCGTAATGTTGTTTGAGGTGTCGGTGTGGGCAGCACCCGTGATTGGTCGGACAAGTGTCCCGCACCCCTCAAAACGGACAGATTTAGGAGGTACAGGCGAAATTCCATTTCGTGGTGCCTGTGGAGATGCTCTTACAGCTCGAGCTGTCTATTTTATTTTCTTCTAGAAAAGAAAACCATCAGGTTGCTATGCTGTTGGATGCATCAGCATCAGCTGCAATCAAGGCAATTTTGTTAAGCTTTCTTTTGTTTTGGGGTAGAGTTGACCTAAGACGATGGTTAGCACGTACTTTACGGAGCTGGCAGTTAATGTACGTTGGCTTTGATCGCGGGCTGTTTTGGCATTTGCAACAACACTGCAGTGCGGCTCAGTAAGAGAGAGAGAGACGGTACTGTAGTACGTTGTGAAGTGACTGGCGCTTTTGTACAGTTGTCCTACCCTCTTTCAATCTACTAGATACACTACCCTGCTCCCCATCTTCTATCTCCTCTCTCTTCCTCTCTCTCTCGCGTAACTCCATGAAACCTGTGCCGAAAGCAGCCTTCTTTCAGCCACTCTGGGCAGCATCCAGCGACCACATCTATGCAGCAGTGATGACAGGGGGAGAGAGATGAACATGGCGGGAGGAAGAGAACGGTAGGAGGAGCTGGCCATCTTGTCCAATGGCAACTTCATAGTTAACTTCTTGCATCTTTATAGGGGCTCCCTAGTCTTCGTGTATGTGTCGCCGCTAGAGTTTTGGACAGCGCGGTGCGTGGCGCGCGGCCTCAGTTAAGTGGGCGAACCCAAGCTAGGGTCGGTTCAAGAACACAACACGCACGACATCTTTATCCAATCACAGATCCCCATGGAAACGCATGCCCTAGATTTTTATATGCTCGCTCTCATATTGAATTAGGACTTGGGAGAGTGGTACTTATCCACCGCTTTGCTTTGGCCCCCTCCCTCTCATTCCTTCTGCTCAGTTCACGGGTCCCTCTCGTCTTCCTCGTAGTTCACTTCACTTTTACTACTGCCTCTTACATGGACGGCGTTGTCGTAGAAGGGTAGTACCCATTGAAGTAGTGGAGCCAAGAGTGAGCGCAAAGCGGCAAGTGTTTTGCGTTAGATTTTGTTGATCATTCAGAGCAATATGGCTAGCGGAGGCAACTGGTTAGGCTTCTCCCTCTCCCCTGAGTCCCCTCACATGGCCATGGAGGTGCCCTCCTCATGTGAAACCGACCACGCGCAGCCTCCGCCGCCCGCTAGCGCTAGTGCGATGTCCGGTTCACACAACAACGCTGCGACCTGCAACTTCCTCTTCTCCCCACCGGCGCAAATGGCCGCTCCCCCTCCTGGCTACTACTACGTCGGCGGCGCCTATGGCGATGGCTCCAGCACCGCCGGCGTTTACTACTCCCACAACCCCGTCATGCCCGCCACGTCCGATGGCTCGCTGTGCATCATGGAAGGTGTGCTCATTGTTGCACTACTTCTCTCTCTAGTCTCTATATCTCTTGCTTTGGTGCTTGCAATGAAGCTAATGCGCGTTCTTATTTACTGCCATCGAGTAGGCATGATGCCGTCGTCCTCGCCGAAGCTCGAGGACTTCTTGGGCGGCGGCAATGGTGGGGGACACGACACGGCAAGTTACTACAACCATCAGCAACAGGGCCATCAAGACGAGGCAATGAGCAGCGGTTACCAGAACCATCAGCAGCAGCAGCTAGCCCCCTACAACTTCCAGCATTTGACGGAAGCAGAAGCGATGTACCAAGAGGCTACGGCGCCGATGGATGAGGCAATGGCCGCAGCCAAGAACCTCCTCGTTACCAACTATGGCGCCTCTTGCTACAGCAACGCGGGGATGCAGCCGCTGAGCCTGTCCATGAGCCCCGGGTCCCAGTCCAGCAACTGCATCAGCGCAGCTCCTCCGCCGCAGCAACAGCAGCAGCATCAGATGGCTGTTGTCGCTGCGGCTGCGGCTGCTGCTTCCCAGGGAGGCAGTCACGGGGAGTTGCAGTGTGTGGGGAAGAAGAGGGGCACTGGGAAGGGAGGCCAAAAGCAGCCCGTGCACGGAAGTCCATTGACACGTTTGGGCAGAGGACATCCCAGTATAGGGGCGTCACCAGGTTAGTTGCTTATACAATGATCCATCTTTTGGATTCACGTATGATCTATCTTGCCTATATGCCTTTTTTAGTTCTATTGACGATGGTAGTAAGTGTCCTGCGCTCCTGCTTGCTGCATTTGATCATTTGACATTTCTAATTTTACATTGCTGATCTTGTGCAAATAAACTGATGTCGAATGATTCCTGGTTCATTTGGAATATATGGTACGTGGTAGTGGTACTAGTCAGTTGTAGCCTTATGTTTTGCTCTGTGATTTTGTCCTAGTTAGCAGCATTGATGTCTGCTATCTTGTTATTTTGCACCTACTCATTCTTTGTTCCAAAACAATTGAATGCCCTGGAATAGTTCGATTTGTTCTCCAGTAACATGATTTGTTCCATCCCACAAGATCAAAAGCCTGAGCGCATCTGTTGCCTCTTCAGTTCTAGTATTAATGAGACACAGCACCTACACTTTTGCTTTTTTACCAAATCACCTGATTCATCTTGCCTCCCTTTCTATATCGAATGACCAAGGTTTATATGTGTTTGATTCACTGGAGCAGGCACAGATGGACTGGGCGATATGAAGCCCACCTCTGGGACAACAGTTGCAAAAAGGACGGGCAGACAAGGAAAGGGAGGCAAGGTTGATAGCTAAACTTCAAACACAAATTGTATCAGAACTTATTCACTGATTTATAACTCAACCTGACTAACTGATTCCTATTCTTTTCGCATGTCACCATCTCTGGGGTTACCATCACTGGAAACATGGATTCTTGCAGTTTATCTAGGTAGCAATGGCTTCATACTACATTTTTGTCACACCACTTGTATCAAGCTCTGCTTAAGTTCCTGACTTTTTCTGAATTTGTGCTAGGTGGTTATGACAATGAAGACAAGGCCGCCAGGGCATATGATTTGGCTGCTCTGAAATATTGGGGGACATCAACTCACACCAATTTTCCGGTATGGATAACATGGCTTTGTCCATGGAAACAAGAATGTCATCGTCGATTTATGTATGTAACGTGGACTAATGTGTTGAGTTTCGCAGCTAGAAAATTATCGACAGGAGGTCGAGGAAATGAAAAGCATGACAAGGCAGGAATTTGTTGCACACTTGAGAAGGTATAAGAGGGTATTCATTTTTCTTCCACTCTAAGGTTATTTTTGTTTGATAGATCCACTAACAAGTTTCTGATTCTGACAGGAGAAGCAGTGGGTTTTCTCGTGGTGCTTCGATCTACCGAGGAGTAACGAGGTAAGATGCCTGCACATTTCCCTTAATTAAGAAAATGCGGCATAAGGAAACAATCTCAACGCACTGATGTTCTATTTCAGGCATCATCAGCATGGAAGATGGCAAGCTCGGATTGGCAGGGTTGCTGGAAACAAAGACTTGTATCTCGGCACTTTCAGTAAGAAACGACATCTCTGCTTGGTTTTAGTAACCAAAGTGATTTCACAAAGTAATGTGCCATAAGTGAAAGAAGCTTTTAGTGCTAATCTTACCTAG
Source organism: Poa pratensis (assembly GCA_947311845.1). Classification (NCBI taxonomy): domain Eukaryota; kingdom Viridiplantae; phylum Streptophyta; class Magnoliopsida; order Poales; family Poaceae; genus Poa; species Poa pratensis. The sequence continues at coordinate 21,130,425 of CAMZMU010000117.1, forward strand.
CTGTCATTCCTTTAGGAGTACCACTATCAAGCTATGCTAATTGTCGTCTCAAAGTAGATTTGCTAGAGAAGATAGAAATCCAACAGAAGCTTTTACTGTTAATCTCTAGTTATGTGCGTTGCTTTAGGATCCAGCTTTAATTCCTGAGGCTCATCTGCAACTACGATCCATTCTTCCCTGATCATTCTTTGCTTTTCCAGATGTTTTATGCTTTTCATAAGGCTGTGACCTCTGAACAAAGTTATCAGTTGACCGTTTTGAATACTCCATTGGACCGAAAAATCAATCACACTAGCACGACGTAAAAAGTAATCAGATCGGAAATTGCACTTTACAATAGGAATCTACCTTGGTTTCTGTATGTATAAACATGAAAGTTGCGAGTGACAACGTCGTCTAAAGTAACACCTCATGATTACACACGTTTGGTAGATCTTAACATGTATTGAATCTGTGTGTGCAGCCACTCAAGAAGAAGCAGCTGAGGCATATGACGTAGCGGCGATCAAGTTCCGTGGCTTGAACGCTGTGACGAACTTTGACATAACCAGATATGACGCCGACAAGATCATGGAGAGCAGTTCCCTGCTGCCTGGGGACGAAGCACGCAAGGTCAAGGCGGTCGATGTGCCTGCCATGCACAGTGGCAGGGAGCTCAACCCTGCAGATGGAAGCTCCACGGACACCGGCGTCTGGAGGATGGTGCTCCATGGAACACCGCAGCAAGCTGCACCGTGCACCGAAGTGACGGACCTTCAGAAGGGCGCCATGGGTGACCCACGCTCGTCCCTGCATGGCATTGCCGGGTTCGACGTCGAGTCTTCCGGGCATGACATCGATGTTTCGGGCAAGATCAACTACTCCAACTCGTCTTCCCTGGTGACCAGCCTCAGCAACTCGAGGGAGGGGAGCCCGGAGAGGCTGAGCCTCGCCATGCTCTACGCCAAGCATCCAAACGCCGTGAACCTTGCCACCATGAGCCCCTGGATGGCGATGCCGACGCCCGCCGTCACACACGCGTTGAGGGGGCCGAGTTCTTCGATCCCTTCTATGCCTGTGTTTGCTGCCTGGACGGACGCATAGCCGCGTTGCATGCTGCTCAATCTTGCTTTCCGTGGCCCTGTTTATTGTAAACTTGGGCAAGATTAGTACTAGTATCCGTTGCTTTTGAAATTTTAGTTAGCTTGGTTGGCAAGGCTGGTTAATTGGTTATCATGAAGGTGGTGTAGTGGTGCGTTGGAGAAACATGCATTTTAGTCTCTAGCTAGGTCACCCGCTTCTAGTAGTGTGTTCTTACTTAGTTTTGAGCCTCTTTTTATGTAATCTGCTTGGAATGTCATGTATGGCTTTATACAATACATGCATGGAAGGGGCGCTGTCCCAAGAAAAGGGAAAAGGTTTGTGGGATCGGAACTAAATCGAGCTGTTGTGTCTTTATTCCAAACACACATTAACATTTTAGGCAGTAGGTTTTCTTATCAGTGGGGTCGTCGATCAGCATGCAATTCACTGCCGATGTTGATCTTTTGACCGGTGTCTCAGGTCGCTTGTCTCACGTCCTTTAGCTTTTCTCTGCATGGCTCGGCACTTGTTCATGATGGCGATGAGTATCATAAACATTCCCCTCTTCCCGAATGAAGGGAACTTTGCCGCAAGGCTTCCTACATTCCAGTACCAATCATTCCAAAGTGGCCGAGAGATTCGCAGGGCATGTTTCCATGTCCCAACCTGCGGGTTCATGATGGCATGGACATGTAGGATCCAAAGTCGATGATGCTGCCATGCTGGTGCAGATGTGGTTGTCTGGCCATGCTTATATTTGTGACGTGGGAAAAAGCATGTGTGGTTGTGTCACCGCACCGGAAGAAAGATTTCCCGTTGAACCTGGTGGACATGTGGAGATTTGAGAGTACCTGCAGCCGTACAGTGTTAAACTTCCATGAGAATTTTCTACTTTTCCTTGCCCCCGCATTCAAGATTATTCTGCTCTCCATCGGAGCATCTCCACCTGCCCATCCAATAGGTCTCATTAGGGCACCTCCAACGGTCTTCCGCATCCGGACAGCCAAAGCGGACCGATTCTGTCCGCTTTGGGCGAACCGCGGACAGATTTTGGGCCTCTGTCCCTTTTGGGGTGGAGGTGCCCCCAACGGCCGGCCGCATTTCTGTCCTGGGACGGCACATTTGCACAAAGTTTGCAAGTTTCGGTTCAACAAATTGATAAAAACACGCTGAAATATCGTTCTACAACAAAGTTCGAATAGAAAGAAATACGCTGAAATATCGTTTATTACAACAAAGTTCGAATAGAAAGAAAATTGAGAAGGAAACGCTACTGGTTTCCCAGATGAACCCACATGTGCTCTATCAAATCATTCTGGAGACGTTCATGTAGTGGCTTATCACGCATCTCTGCATACACGTCTGAAAACTTCTGGTCCGTCGCCAGTCCAGGTGTAGGCGCAACCAACTCGCCCTCAAATTCCCATCCTTGATCAAATAACCTCGCATCATCCCGTTCATTCTCGACAATCATGTTGTGCATGATCACGCAAGCAGTCATCACCTCCCACATGACCTCCTTACTCCACGTTCTTGCGGGGTGTCGAACAATAGCAAACCGGGATTGGAGCACACCAAATGCTCGCTCCACATCCTTCCGGCAAGCTTCTTGTTGCTGAGCAAACTTACGAGCTTTCTCACTTTCTCGTATGCGAACGGTCTTCACAAATACGGGCCATGAAGGGTGTAACACCCTGGCCTACCCCCGGGCCGGGCCTGTCACCCCTGGCAGCTCTCTAGGATCTCTAGACTGGCCCCACAGATCAACACCAGTCTTTTCTACGCACTTTGTCCTCACTTGTGCGCACCCGGGAAGTACTTCCCGGTCGGTCACCCATCCTTGGGAGTGCTCCAGACCAAGCACGCTTAACGTCGGAGTTCCTTCCAGATGAGCTTCCGGAAAAGAAGTTGCAACTTGTTGATATGAGTATTCCATCAATCCTGTTAAGCCCTGAGCCAGGATCTCACATCCTTCCCCCCTTAGAAGACCGACGCCCTCGTCGGTCAGCCCCCAGTCCAGGAACTTCCCCTCTTGGTACACGTCTGTGCGCCCAGTGCCGGCACATGCTCCACATGTCCGCGCCCCTGACCCGCACACGCCCGTGTTGCCACGAGGGTCGGCTCTGATACCAAATGTAACACCCTGGCCTACCCCCGGCCGGGCCTGTCACCCCTGGCAGCTCTCTAGGATCTCTAGACTGGCCCCACAGATCAACACCGGTCTTTTCTACGCACTTTGTCCTCACTTGTGCCCACCCGGGAAGTACTTCCCGGTCGATCACCCATCCTTGGGAGTGCTCCGGGCCAAGCACGCTTAACCTCGGAGTTCCTTCCAGATGAGATTCCGGAAAAGAAGTTGCAACTTGTTGATATGAGTATTCTATCAATCCTGTTAAGCCCTGAGCCAGGATCTCACATCAAAAGCCGTGTCCGCGGTTATGGACGACTTGGTGACGGATTCAGAGATCATAGAATAACTTGAACGGAATGCTTAAAACCTGAGTACTAAAGGTACTACTCAAGAATGCAAGGTTGACTTCCTCGAGGGTGATTCGGGGAGGTGCCTTTGTAGAACAGGTACAGTGATGATGGTGGTAGATGATGAGAAAAGGATCAAAAGAAAAGAGTTACTTCTTACCCCTTTTAAAAAATACTCTGTTTAGTCGATGCCATGGAGTTATGTTTTCATAAATAAAATCGGCTTTATGAAAAACAGCCATAAAACTTTGAAAGCCTCATCGAGCTAAAGCTCTATATTTTAATCTTGCGAGTTCGTCGAACTCAACGTCGTTTGTTTTGTTTCAGAGGAGGACTTCACCGACCTCGAAGGTGGGTTCCTTGTGGACGTCGACGAGTAGTCTGGGGTTCCCAGGTGGCAGCTTGGGACATCTCGGAACAGCTGGCGCTTGAATGTTTATCTGTAGGCCTCTTAGGCCATAATTTGGTTCTTGTTGTTTAGAACAACCTAATTCGCTTCCGCATGATGTAATGTTGGGTCTGTGACCTCTGGTTGTAATTTGCTATCTTTCTCTATTATAAGAGTTGAACTATAATGCTTTGAGTCGTAGAGTCTGTGATGTGCCAGTTGTTCCACAAGTCTTGATCTCTCTATTATGCATTGATAGTTGTGCCTGTGTTAAGGCATCAATCGGGGTGTTGCGTTGCCGATGATCAATTCCGAGCAACGCCTGCCAAAGGTTTTGGCCGGGGATTAGTAAACCCGTAACCTCCGGTTGTATTGCTTAACCGGTGACACACAGCATCACTGTATAGCAGTTGGGTCGGGGCGCCACAAAGGGTATATACCATCAGCAAGGTAGTACCCCTTGTCATATGCATTTCCATTCACCTCAAAGTTGATCACCGGTGCATCGCCCTCGGCCAGTCTGTCGAACACTGGTGACCGCTGAAGCACGTTGATATCGTTGTGAGATCCCGACATGCCAAAGAAGGAGTGCCAAATCCAAAGATCTTTAGATGCAACAGCCTCAAGTATGACTGTGCACTCTCCAACGTGTCCCTGGTACTGTCCTTGCCAAGCAAAAGGACAGTTCTTCCACTCCCAATGCATACAGTCTATGCACCCAAGCATTCCAGGAAAGCCTCTGCTCGAATTCATGTTCAGAAGACGGGCAGTGTCTTCCATATTTGGCTCCCTCACGTACTCGGGACCAAACACTTGAACTATAGCTTCACAGAACCTGTACATGGCTTCTAGGCAAGTTGACTCGCTCATGCGCAAATATTCATCTACTAGATCACCGGCTACTCCATATGCAAGCATCCGTATAGCTGTCGTGCACTTCTGATAAGAAGAGAAACCGTACATACCAGTAGCATCAGGTTTGGCCTCGAAGTAGCCATCATATGCCCTCACTCCTTCGAGTAGACGAATGAACAGGGGCCTTGACATCCGAAAACGGCGACGAAACTTGTGATCCGGATATGTTGGCTTCACGGAATGGAAATAGTCCTTCCAAAGTTGGAAGTGACCTGTTTCCCGGTCACGATCCAACGCCGGAGCCCTTCCAACAACCGAGCCAACATGCCGAGTCCATTCCGCCTGGTTGAAGTTGTGGATGAGCGTGGCCGCGGCCATCATGATGTCGGTATCATCGTCGGATTCCTCGTCCGACGTATCGATGAAGGTCTTGTAGAAAAACTCATCATCACTGTCCATCTAAGCAAAACAAACAAATTAGTATGGAATTCACATCAATTTGGGCCTCGAAGATAGAGATTGAGTCTCATATACCTTTCGTCGAACACCTGCCGGGCGGTGGACTTCGCGGCCGCCTCTGGTGCAACGGCCGAACGTCCCGGGAAGCAGCGGTCGCGGCGGACGACGGCGACGGCGGCGCAAGGCGGCCCTTGTCGCGGCTCGACGAGGCCGAATAGATTGGGGACGGCGGCGGCCGATGCGAACCAGGCGGCGGCCGATGCGATCCAGCAGCCGGCCGGTCGAGATTTGGAAGCAAGGGGGAGAAAGGGGACTCTGTCGCTGGCAAACGGGCCCGGCGCGGACAAGGAGGACCAAGGGCGGACCGAGAAGCTGTCCGTTTCTCCCCCAAACCTGGACCAAATTTGGGGCCAGAAACCTGTCCGCGGGGACAATTGTCCCTTTGCGCCGGGCCGTTGGAGCGACCACTCTGTCCAGAAGGACAGATTCGGACAGGGCCCGTCCGGATGCGGAGGACCGTTGGAGGTGCCCTTATGGGTCAAATAGTTGTCTAGACACACAAAACGCACAAAACGCCCCCAACGGTGCTTCGGACGGCCTGAACGTGTCCATTGTTCCCTTGTCCGTCCTCAAGTTTCGGGACCGGCTCGGAAGTGTTGGACACGCCCACGACGTAGATTCAAATAGAAGGGCACCACGGGTTAAATAGTCGATGACATCAATTATCGATGGTCGACATTTGTGAAGACAATCTGTAACCATGTTGATAACAAAAAAAAAGGGTCTTGCTTTGGTGGGCAATAAGAGAGTTGTAAGAAAGATGTGAAGCGAGCATTTGGTGTGCTCCAGACTATTTTGTTATTGTTCGATACTCTGCTCGAACATGATCAACAGAAAATATGTGGGAGGCCATTAATATTTATGTTATCACGCATAGCATGATAGTGGAGAGTGAGTGTGGTGTTGTCGTGTTGATATGGTGTTTGATCAGGAGTTGACTACCAGAACCCTCTTGCCAAGCCACATCAGGGCGTCCGGTCGATTTTGCTGAATTTTTCGCCGTGCACCAGGAAATTCGTGATGAATGTGGTAATGATCAATTGCAAAAAATGATCTATTTGAGCACTTGTGAGAGTGTCATTTTATATTCTAGAACTTTCCAAATTTAAATTTTCATTTCACTTGTAGTGGTATATAATTTCTATGTTTATACTTATTGTTGAGCTAAATTTATGTGTCAAACCTAATATGCATTCTAATTATGTCTCACTCAGATAGAAATGTGAACATAGAGCAGGACTCGTACGGATTACAGGGATAAGTAGGAGGTTCTTTTGAATTCTAGCTAGCTAGTAGTACTAGCACTCACGCGCGCCGATGGGTATAATGCCATCGTCGTCCTGCTGGAATCTCGATGGATTGCTTTAGAGCCCTCCTCGTCGTCGTACCGTTCGTACCCTAGCTTGTCGCAGTCGCGTCCAACGTTTCCGGGCACAGGGAACCGGAAGCGACGCCTTTGACTCCACTACATTGGCTTGGCGGCTAACCGCACAGTGCCCCGCATGCCCCGCTTCCCCCTCCATTGGTCCCTTGCCGCTCGCCGCGAGACAGCCTATCGTGTGATCCCGTCGGTGGATCGCTCGCTCGCGCGTCCATCCCATGCATATTCCCATGTGCGCTCCCCGCCGGATCGGCCGGCGAGGCGTCGGGGCCAGGCGCTGGTTCGCTTTCAAGCTATCAGCAGTTACACAGTGGTGGCGGCCGGGTCTGGCGGTCTCGTACAGTCGTACGTACGTTTCGGCCGGCGGGTGGGGTCGACTGGAGCGCCGCGCCGGGGCCGCTGTGGTGCTTTGGCGTCGCCGTGCTGTACGCTTGCATGCAGCTAGCTCGGGCGGGGTGGCAGGGGAGCCTGCTCGCGGTTAGCAGACTCACCGTGTCGCCTTCCGCCTCGCCGGCGGTATTTTCGCTGCGCCGGACGGACCGCGCTAGCTGCCTCCTGCTCCTCTGCTCCGTCCTCCGTGCATGTCGGCCGGCGTGTTTCGTCCGGTTTTGAAAAACGCGGCGCCCTCGACCTAGATCTTTCTCTATCGGGGACTCCTGCAGGCACGCCGGAGTTTACCTGGCTACAGTTGACGCAGCGGCGTGGGAAGGAGGATTAACTGCATGCGCGGTGGTCCAAATTTTGCTTCCTGGTCGATCGTGACAATGACTAGGTGGCTATCTTCGTCTGTCTGAGCTTGCGGTGCTGCAAATACAGCATTTTTAGCTTCGGGCGGCGTGACGCCGCGTGAGGGACTCTAGCAAATGCGTACAATGAAGTTGTAATTCTGGATATGAGATTGCTGCTTGCGGAAAAGTATACCAGAGCATAAGAGCATCACTAGTAGTGCCCTCAAACCCCTAAACTCTTATAAATACCTGTTTTTTTACAGTTTGGGAGAGAGAAAACGTATAGAATAGAACCCCTTAACCCTCAAACCCTCAAAAAAATTTAAGGGTTGAACCCGCAAACCTCTTCCCAACCTGTAGAAGTGGGGGTTGGGAGGGGAAACTGCCCCCAACCCGCACTCGCGTCCGTCTGCGCGCGCGAGGGAAACTTCCTCGTTCCCAACCTCTCGCCCCCGTGCGCGCCCTCCCGCCGGCCGCCGCCGGCCGCAATCCGGCCGCCCCCGCCTACCCCGCCCCGCGCCCGCCTCAGCTGCGCCGCACCCTCCGCCGCCGGATCCGCCGCTCACCGCCGCCTTCCGCGCCCCGCAGCAGCCGCGCCAACCTTCCCTCCGCCGCCGCGCCATCCGGCCGCCCCCCGCCGCCGGCAGCCTTCCTCGAGCTCCGATAACCCGCCGCGCCCGCCACCCACCCCCCAGCCGCCTCCCGCACCCTCCCTCGCCCGCCCCATCCTCCGCTGCTCCGCCTCCCCCCGCCTTCCTCGCCTAGCCGCGCCCCCCGCCCCCGCCTCCCCCAGCCGTCCGGCAGCAGACTAGCCGCCGCATCGCCCGCCGCGCCCGCCACCCACCCCCCAGCCGCCTCCCGCACCCTCCCTCGCCCGCCCCATCCTCCGCTGCTCCGCCGCAGCTGCTCCGCCTCCCCCGCCCCGCCTTCCTTGCCTGGTCGCGCCCCCCGCCCCGCCTCCCCCAGCCGTCCGGCAGCAGACTCGCCGCCGCATCGCCCGCCGCGCCAGAGCCCGCGCGCGCCCCGCGGGTATGTTTCATTTTCTTTCTTTTTTGTTTCAATTTTTAGCACTCAAAATTGAATGTATGTTGTATTTTGTAGATGGAGGTGAACACCGACGACGAGATGGAGTCATTGTCGGATGGTTCCGGTTGGTCGTCGTCGGATGATTCGGACATTGAGGAGTTGCTTCAAGACGACGACGTCGAGATGATGAGCCTCCTCGTCGACGTGCAAGCGTTTGAAGACCGCGCGAAGCTGATGGATCAGAGGAGAGGGTCGAAGATGGGGCGAGTCACCATCTACCGGAACCGCGCTCTCGGACACGAGCATTTGATGCAAGACTACTTTGCGGAGGTACTACATACCCTCCTCGCCTCTTCCGCAGAAGGTACCGAATGCGTCGTAGTTTGTTTGTGAAGATTGTCACAGATTGTGAGGCCGCCTCCGATTACTTCAAGCGTCGTAGATCCGCCGACGGTATCATGGGGTTTAGTGGATACCAAAAGATATCGGCGGCAATGCGGGTACTCGCCTATGGCATACCCGCGGACTATACCGACGAGTATCTTCGCATTGGACAAGATACAACCACGGAGTCCGTCCGTAGGTTTGCAAAGTTTGTCATCCGGTTGTATGGTGCAAAGTATCTTCGGGCACCAAACGAGAAAGATACGAAGAGATTGATGGAAATTAATGAAAAAAGGGGATGGCCGGGGATGCTTGGTAGTCTTGATTGCATGCATTAGACATGGAAAAATTGCCCAAAGGCATGGCACGGAATGTATTGCGGTAAAAGCCGTGATGCTACCATTGTGCTTGAGGCTGTGGCATCGGAGGACACATGGATTTGGCATGCATTCTTTGGGTTGCCGGGAACACTCAATGATATCAATGTGCTCAATAGATCTCCTTTGTTTAAAAGATTAATTTCTGGGGATGCTCCAACTTGCAACTACAAAATCATGGATAATGAGTACTCAATGGGATACTATCTCACCGATGGCATTTATCCCGATTGGGCAACTCTTGTGAAGTCCATCAAGGAGAAAAATGGGGTGCCCTTAACCAAAAAAGAGGCTCATTTCACCAAGGCACAAGAGGCAGCCCGCAAGGATATTGAGAGAGCTTTCGGTGTTTTGCAAGCAAGGTTTGCCATAGTTCGGGGTCCAGCTCGGTTTTGGGACAAAAAAACCTTGGTGAACATCATGAAATGTTGTGTGATTCTGCACAACATGATCCTAGAGGATGAGAGAGGGTTAAACCTGCCTTGTTTCTATGACAATGTTGGTACCCGTGTGCAACCGGAAAGAAACCCTTGTCGCGTACAGCTTTTCTTCAAGCACATCGTGAGATTGAGGATGCAAACACTCATGGTCGGCTCCGGGATGATCTAGTAGAGCACCAGTGGCAGTTGGATGGGCGGCGCCATGGCCCATGATCTACCTTTGTTTTACTTTTCTATGTCCTATTTGATTCGAACAATTATTGTAATTTGCTCCAACATTGTTGTAATAACTTGAATGATTATTATGTGCTTGAAAGTACTATTCGGTGGTGTAATAATAACTAGAATGATTATTGTTTTATGTCAAATGTGATGAAATTTGTGATATGTCAAATGATGAAATGTGATGAAATTTGTGATATGTCAAATGACAGTTTTAAAGGTTGGGTTGAGGCAAAGACTAGAACCCTCAAACCCAACCCTTATAACGGAATATATATTCCGTTATAAGGGTTGGGTTTGAGGGTTCTAGTCTTTGCCCCTGTTTTTCAACCCTTAAAAGTGCCAAAAAATGCCAATTCTCAACCCTTAAACTGCTATGAGGGTTTGAGGGTACTACTAGTGATGCTCTAAGTAAGTGATGATGCTAGAATACACAGTTGGGACATGCATGGATAACAGCAAACATATGATAGTTCACATTTAGTTGAGCTAGAATTCAAAGTTGCAGTTATCATTCTAAAAGTATAGTGTGTTCCATGCGGAAAGTGTTCTTCACTCCCGAGCATCAGTGCTCCCTCCACATAAAAAAAATCGAAAATTATATTTGTGAGTTTTAAAAAAGTCTAATAAAATACGGTTGTAGCCACTGGGCACAGATGTTTCCATAAATGTGCAAAACTTCAATTTTACTTTTTATTATGAGCCACATAGAAATAACGAAAAACCGGTAAAACTTAGAGATTTGAAAATATGCATATTTAGATCTAAACCTTGTCATTTTTGTGTAGCACAAAATACAAATTTTTTGAATTTGATATTTTGCATGTTCGTGGGTTATACTATTGGCTACACGTGGATTTTTTTCAAAAAAAAATTGACACTCATAAATATGATTTTCGATTTTTAAATTGGAGTGAACACTAGAGATCGGAAGCCAAAATTCTCTACTCGTGTTCCATGTGTTGTCGAAGGTACCTATATAAGAATTCTTAATCTATTGCCCTACCCTCCGAACATTGGCTATCATCGGCTAGAGAAAGTACCTATATAAGAATCCTTAATCTATTGCACAAACTAAATGAGCTAAGTTGAAGTGCATCGCAAACACAATGATATAGACCCTCTGATCGTCCTCGTTTGATCTATATCATCTTAACGACACAAAGTCACCGGTCTTAAAGACCAACATATCCCTCTCTGTTGAAATAGGACACCAAGTTCATGTCCAATCACTAGGGTTAAATCTTCACACAATGTAGGTGAAATTTTTCAAAAACTTCTCGACTCCTTCACAAATCTGAGGGCTTCCAAGTGATACCAAACTTTTTGAATTTCGTAAAAGAATAAATTATTATCCCAAAACAAACAAACTTCCCCCAATTTTGTAAAATTTCCAATTTATTTTTGATAACTTGATAATTTTTATTTTAGTTTGGATAATTTTAAATCTTAAATACCATATAAAAGAAACATAGTATAACTTGTAATGTCCGAGTTGTTGCGATGTTGGATTCTCTAGCACAAGATAAAAGAAGTTTACCACATAAACCAAGTTAGAGATGGCAACGGGTGTGCTCCCCACCGGGGACTGCCTTCTCTCCACATCCCAACCCCCACCGAGTTCGTGGCGGGGATCGGGTTACCCATTGACAACTTTAATTCAAATGATATTGTCTTAATTTCATGAGCTGTCACAATATTAAATATATTACATACTTCTCCGTCATGATTTTTTCCATTCCATATATATTTATACTAATTTAATAGATATAATCATATTTAAAATTATAAGTCATTGACCAGCGAAAATCAAGTGCTCCTTACATTATATTTTAAGTACATGTTGGCTATAAAAGTATATCAATTTTGTAAAAAGGATATAACGGGGTATAACGGAGAACAGGGAACGGGGATGGAGGGGATCAAAGTTTCCAATATCCGTCCCCTATAGATGAATTCCTCGAGAGTATGCAGGAACGCCCCCCCCATTGCCAACCTGTTACCAAGGTCATGTTTGTTTTTTTGAGAAACTAAACCAAGGTTATGTGGTTACTAGATTCGAACGGCACGGCTTGCCGTGCGGCACTTGTTGATTCTTTTAATTTCTTGCCCGTGATTGTCACATTTTGTACAGATTATTAAAAAGATAGTTAATATCCAGATGCATAAGTGAAACATGATGTTAATAGCCAGTTTAAGCACAGAGATAATAGCCTGTTTAGGACAGAGATCACACTGTTGTTTGATCACAGGTCTATAGGTATGAAAGCATATCTCTGGGATCACATGAAATGAACAATTACCACATCATACAATGAGGAACATTAGAAACCGGAATCACACCATCGTCTTGGCATGAATATAAGCTATATTGATTTTGAACATATTCCGCTTGTAGTCTCAGTAGCTAGAGCAACCAAAATAAAACCATCAGCGGTTAAACCAAAAGAAAACCAACAATGAAATTAATTATACTATATTAACACATTGATAGATAAAACTTGCAAACCACAACAGTGTCTCTTAATAAGACTTAACGCAAAATAGAAAAATAAATTGAGCAGCGTGATGGACATAACAACTAAAGTATTTCTTTCAGCGTAATAATGTCAACATCACCACATGGAAAAATACACTTCCAAGAATAATCCAAGAATGCGTCAATCATACTGCAAACACGGTATCTTCTCTAGCTCATCATTTTATCTGCGGAAGAGTAATCTAAGAATGAGTATCCGGGTATGCTCAGCCGCACATGTTAACCTGGGAAACAAAAAAAAGTCAACATAGTGATTGCAATTCTAGTGTCATAACAAAAAGAGTGTTTGCTACATTTGTACTACTCGTCAAAATCTGCTAAGTAATAAAACACACAAGTCAGGGTTCTTAAAAAGGAATAAGTTGAGTGGAAATAATTGTCTAGCTGAAGCTGCAAATCATCAAATAAGATGCACTATTTTTGTGATTTTGTCATCAGAAAAGGATGTAACTGCTAATTATCGATGATTAGGTTACATAGCAACTGTGACTCCCATTATGTTAAGTACAACAGCTTTAGAAGCAATATTCTAGCTTGGAACTTATTTTCATTCAATGGGGCTTGGTGGTAGTCCAGGTAGATGTAGTAAAGCACGTCCATTCATTGTTTTCACATCCAAAATATTCAAAAGCTCAGAAGTAAAAAAATTCTTCCAGCACCAAAAGAAAAGTACATAATCTAAAGGATTCAATGGGGCTTGGTGGTAGTCCAGGTAGATGCTTATCTTAGCATGATTTGTTCTATAAGCATTCAGCAACAATAATTCAAATGCACTCTACTTCATGCAATTTATTTCACTGCAGTTCCGCTGCTCTCCACATTTATATAAATCATTAGAAACATTCACATCTATATAATTCTTGGTGTAATAATGCACATATTTTTGAAAAGTGTAAAACAAACAGGAATTATGAGTATCGGGCTCAAAGGAATCTCATATATCAATGAATCACATATAGTTTGACTGAATATACACCTGCTTTGAACTTTAATCACAGGGTTATAGTCGTTAACGGCGCATTAGCTGCATCATTCATCTCACATGAAGTTTGCACAGAAAAAGTGAGAATATCATCCTATGCTAGTAAGACGAAAAGCCCACAGCAATTTTGCACAGAAAATCGAAAAACAACTTTGTATAAAGGAATTTGTAAACAGACAGACCTTCCTATGAAGAGATACAAAGAAGTAGTTACCTATACAAACTGGATAGGAAATGCATGGAGAAGTTGATGTATAGTGCGGGAGCTTCTACACTGGGTTCTCACAGTCACAGAAGCAGTGTCTGGGCATGATATATGAGACAGCAGGCACAGGCAAAATAAGCACCGAACTTACTGCTACAAAGAAAATACAAACTGCTTTAAATAGCACAGGCAAAATAAGCACCGAACTTCAAGAGTTCTATTGTTTTGTAATCTGCGATTATCAGAGTACGCTAACCAAACTCAATTTGAGTGTGTCAGAGAGCACCGAACTTACTGCTACAAAGAAAAATACAAATTACTTTAAATGTGCAGATAGCAGCACCGTGGCACGTGGAGGAGCTACAGGTCCACTACACACACTCGCATGGAAATAGAAAATATATGATAATATGGTTCTACAAAGTACTAACATCACATCGCTGATCGAACTCAGATTAAATAGAAACATGACCTCCTAAGAGAATGAAGATCATGTAACTGATAACATGACATCAAAGGGGAAGGCACTCGGTTTCAGAGGAGCTAATGCAAGAACAGTGTGCCTTCTTTTGGGCGGGCACCGACAAAGTTTCCGGTGGCAAATGTAAGGTGAATTGGGAAACCGTGTGCCGCCCCACCGATATGGGAGGACTTGGGTTCCTCCACACCGATAGGTTCGCAAGGGCATTGAGGCTTCGTTGGCCGTGGCTCCTTTGGAAGGACCCCATCAAGATTTGGGCCGGATTGGGCACCCCATGCACTATGGAGGACATGGACCTCTTTATGCTTCCACCACCATCACCGTTGGGACGGGGCGAAGACGCATTTTTGGGAGGCTCCATGGCTTGATGGACATAAGCCAAAGGAAATTGCGCCCCTTATTTTCCATGCCTCCTCTAGAAAAAATTGGACCATCAATCAAGCTTTGCTCAACGATGATTGGGTCCGGAAGATAAAGATGGACGAGGACTTCACCATGCAACACGTGCTTGAGTTTGTTGATCTATGGATGAAATTGCAACACTTCGATTTTGACATTTCCATTGAAGACTCCATTGTGTGGAATCTCACGCCGAATGGTGAGTACTCCGCCAAGTCGGCCTACCAAGCGCAATTCTTCGGCTCTACATTCACCGACATGAAGCGGATTGTTTGGAAAGCTTGGGCACCTCCAAAGACCAAGCTTTTCGCGTGGCTTGCTCTCCAAAACCGGCTTTGGACGGCCGATCGTCTTGCACGTAGAGGTTGGCAAAATTGTGGCCTTTGTCCTCTTTGCAAGGCGACGCCCGAGACGGCCGACCACCTTCTTCTTCATTGCCGCTTCACCACTAGAGTTTGCCCCCTCTTGAAGGATTGGCTAGGTGTCCCTCTTGACCAATCGCTTTGGCCGACGCTCTCATTCGAGGATTGGTGGCAACAAATGTCCGGCGTCGGGGTCGCTAACCGCAAGGCGATGGCCTCCCTTGTCCTTTTAACCTCTTGGGAGATTTGGAATGAGAGGAATGCGAGGGTTTTCCGGAACAAGCACACTTCCTCTCAAGCCATCATCGCAAAGATCAAGAACGAGGCGAAGATTTGGGTCCTTGCGGGCGCTAAGCGTTTAGGAGAAATTTTACCGGGAGAGTAGTCCGGTTGTATCTTATTGTCGGTTGTTCTAAATTTGTTGTCTCAACTCTCTCTTAATTAATATAAGGGCAAAGCTTTTGCCCCACAGTTTCTAAAAAAATGCAAGAACAGTTGGACAACACCAATCCGGATTTAGCAGCACATCAAAATAGCACCGTCTAGAATGGTGATAGTTCTTGTAAAGAGAGTTGGCATCGATGGGGAACGCGACCATGGCGACACAGAGAGAGCTGCAGCCGCCGCCGGCCTGATCTCCCTCCACAGGCGACCTCTTCCTATTCCGCGACCGGATCCGGGCTCCTCTCCGCGTCCTCTTTCCTTCTACCCCGACGTCCAACGCCGGCTCCCGAGGGCGCGGCGGCCCCCAACCATCTCATCGGCTGGGCCAATGGCGGGTGGTTGACCACCATGCGTGAAGAGTTGGAGGCAGCCCTGGGCAAGCTGGCCACGGGTGGGTCCTTGCCGGATGCTCCGGCGCCGTCGGCCTGTTGGATGTATGCCCAAAAGGCAATAAAGTTTAACATCTGATTCATAATTATGCTTCATGATTCTATGCTATAACTGCGGTGACTCCTGAATATGTGATTCAGAGGAAAACTCACTCGCACGTGTAGAGACATGAACAGAATAAAGTATACCCTAGTCTTGCCTTTTAGACTAATTCGTTGATTGCTAGAGACCATGTTTTCCTGGTCTGGGACATTGTTTATGTCAGCATCAATGAGTGGCATATTGTTGGTGGAAACAATATGGCTGGGTAGACCCAAATCGTTGATATGCTAAGAAGATTCCAAAGTGTATTTTTGTCCTTAGTGCAATATCGCAGATGATTATAATATGACATGTCCTTAGACCATAAGGTTATTAGGGTTGTGCATATTGGAAGAGTTACTTTGGTACTGTCAAGCATCATGGACGTAACTGGGTGATCATAACGGCAGTCACTGGGTGATTCCGAAGGTGTGCATATATCCTAATGTTCCAAGATAGGAAATTACTCCTCTGTCAAAAGAGAGATACTTCCAGGGCCCACTCGGTATGTATGATATCCAATATGTTCTGCAGACAATGCGTGATGAAGTTACATCATGTGGGATATCGGATTACGGGAACGAGAAAAGGAAACTTACCGGTAACGAGATAGACAGAGATATAGTGAATCAGGGATTGATTCATGGAAATATCAGGAATACTTTATCTCGGGTAATTTCAGTATCATGAGTAATGGGAATGACGAATTAATAATCAACAGGTTCAACAGAGTATCATTCGCATAACGGTAGCAGTTATTCAGGTAGCCCATGTACCTAACCCTGGCCAGTGATTAGATGGAAACATCTAATTATAGCTACATGTTATCGAACCTGTAGGGTAACACGCTTAAGTCAGTTCTAGTTTGTTGTGTATATGGTTGGTCTGGATACCGAGAGAGTATCACCGGAATGGTTTTTGTGTGTTAGATAATATCTTTCTCAGAGAGATTGCATTATGCAGACACTAGGTGTCTCGAGTAATAGAAATAGTTTCTATCACTAGTCAGATTTATTCCGATGGTTTATATAAGAGGGAAATATTTATCCGGAGTATTTTGTCAGCGGACACTAGGTGTCCCGGATCATGTAAAAGTGTTTTATATGATAAGTAATTAATTCGGGGAATATTCTGTAAAAGGAAATATTCAAATAAGAATTAATTAGACAAAATATTAATTAATTAAATATTAATTTATTTAATTAATAAATAATTATTGGAAAAAATATTAAATAAATTGGAAGCCACCAAGAGGGGCTGCCAAGTGGGCCCATGTGGCCCACTAGGCAGCCGCACCCACATAGGGGTGGGTGGGCCAAGGCGCACCAAGGGGGGAAGTTCCCCCCTTGGCAAAACCCTAGTTGGGCCCTGGGCCCAATAGGGAGAGGCGGTTTGGGGGGGGGGGGGGGACCTTGTTGTACAAGGACTCCTCCCCCTAAAACGAATTGGCTAGAGGAGTTGGAGTCCAACTCCAACTCCCCTAGGGCCGGCGCACCAAGGGCAAGGGCTTGCCCCTTGCCCAAGCATCCCTACCCCTGGCCTCCTATATAAACCCCCACCCCCTCTCCTTTGGAGAAATACAAGTTAGATCTCTTCTAGTTGGATTAGAGGGTTCCTCTCTCCAATTAGAGCTAGATCTAATATCTAATCTCTCTCTCCCTCCTTCTCATGTGTTGAGAACTCCACCTTCATATACACCAACGGTGAGTGCTTCAAGTGTGGACGGCGAAGCCCTGCTGGACTAGATCAGATGTATGCGTGCGAAACTCAGAGGGGTGATCCGTTGAGAAACGGTTGACCCTAACTCACTTTGTTGGATCAAGGCGGGACGCGAGGAGTCTACGATATTCTCTCGGCTAGGCTTAGCCGAGGGAGTTCTTCCACAAGGTTCATCAACATCGTCATCGACATCTCTTCCGCTTCAACGGTGTCGGTAACGATTTACAGTTAGATCAAATATGCATGTCTTGTCACTTGTATCTTCATAGTAGATCTTGGCTGTTGCGCTGTAGTGGCGAAATTTTTGTTTTCCATGCACGTAGCCCAATAGTGGTATCAGAGCGGTCTATGCGTAGATACATGATTTGATCTAAAGCACATGGTGTGCGGGCATTGCATAAGTTTGTGCAAGTATGTTATTGAAGTCGTTTCTTCTAACATTCAGTTTATTTATGTTTGCTTCCCAATAAACTCTTGAGAATTGTTTCCGACGGCATAGTTTGATCTTACGGACTTCTGGCAATCCGCGGACCTTCCGGGTGCTTCTATAGTTGGTCTCGTTGACTCGATGGTGGAAAGGGCATGTGGACTAGGTCCACACAGGGGTCACGTGCACCGGCAATTGTTTAGATGGGGACCCGCAACGTTTTCGTAATGTTGGGATGTCCATCACCCCGCAATGTCAATCTAGCAACATGAATAATCATGCTTGGTGAGGGTCGTAGTTTTTTCGGGTTTGGGAATCCTACAGCCACGCTAAAAGTTGCAAACAAACTTTAGCGGCGTCTAACTCTGTTTTGCAGGACATGTGATGTGGTATAGTCTTGAAATATTTATTTTGTTGACTAACCTTGTTTTGTTTGGCCGGCGTGCCGTTATTCCTTATTCATCGAGCTATGATGATAGTGGAGGATAGGAGAAGGCATGCACTTGTCGTGAACCTCGACATGGCCGCACCGGTAGAGGAGCCACCGGAAGATGAAGGAAGAAGACTATACTACATCACGAAGTGTTATTTACTTGTGCATGTTTTATACCTGTTTTCTTGCTTTTCCCTTGGTTGCGCAGTATACGTGATTATTAGGGTGATTCCTCAGAAGGAGCTACGGATTTAATTATCCAAGCTATATAAACCAATATCAAGGAGATCGTGCTCATCCAACCGCAGCACCATCAAACCAGATACTTGTCACCGGGCGCCATGTCCCCATGAGTCACGTGTGCCAAGGGTTTGGGAGGCGGGCACGAACCGTTCTAGCAGCATGATCGGTTGGTTGTCTTGACGTTCGGGCATGACTAGTCATGAGCTGGGAGCACATCCATCGAAAGATGAAACGGACGTCACGACAGGAAGTGATTGGTCTGTTGACCTACCCGTTGTGAGCTACGACATGCGATGTATCCATCCTTGATCGTATGTTGAACGTGGATTTCGTATACACTAATTTGCTCTTAAGGAATATCAATTTTAGTGGGAGCACATTATTAGTTTATCTTTAACTAGTGCTAGAAAAATAATTATGAACATGTCTTAGTGAACTTTAGATTGTTGTAGATCGACACACGTAACACCCGCTATTAACCTTGGTCCACTAATTTTAAGGAAACCACTTTTCTACCATTAGGAGTAAATATGTTGATTGCGTATGTTTCTGTGGCGCCCCGACCCGACTGCTATACAGTGATGCTGTGTGTCACCGGTTAAGCGATACAATCGGAGGTTACGGGTTTACCAATCCCCGGCCAAAACCTTTGGCAGGCATTGCTCGGAATTGATCATCGGCAACGCAACACCCCGATTGATGCCTTAACACAGGCACAACTATCAATGCATAATAGAGAGATCAAGACTTGTGGAACAACTGGCACATCACAGACTCTACGACTCAAAGCATTATAGTTCAACTCTTATAATAGAGAAAGATAGCAAAACTACAACCAGAGGTCACAGACCCAACATTACAACATGCGGAAGCAAATTAAGTTGTTCTAAACAACAAGATCCAAATTATGGCCTAAGAGGCCTACAGATAAACATCTAGCTGAAAGAGCATTGTTGCTCTTAATCATGTTTTGATGTTGATGATAATACAAAGGTTGCATCTAACAAGTTTATATGAGTTTAAACAGGTTTTATATTTATCCCCGTTGTCTCGACGCGATAAAAAGGAGCCAAAGGAGTGAAAGCTACCAGGGAGCGGTAGTACCGCTGGGATAGGCGGTACTACCGCCAGTTCGCTGGGGCGAGCTGCGAAGGGCAGTACCGCCGCGGGTACCGCAGCGTGTACCGCCATTTTCGGCGTTCTGCCCGCGGTTCCGGTATCGCCAGCGGTACTGCCAGCGGTACCAAGTGGTACCGCCATCTCCTGGGGCGCAGAGGAAAAGGGTACCGCGGCCGGTACCGCTCCCGGTACCGCCGTTCGGGCCGTTCTGCCCACGGTTCCGGTACCTTCAGCGGTACCTCTAGCGGTACCGCCTGGTACCGGCGAGGTGGGATTCGTCGTCGACAGAAGCGGGCCCGTTGACCGTTTGGAGGCGCGCGTGAAGACCGCGGCGGTAGTACCGGCTAACCCAGCGGTACTACCGCTCGTGTGGGTTTTTTCCTCCCAACGGGCAGAAGAAAGGGAGGGGGTATTTATACCCCTCCACCTACCTTGGGACACTTTGAGCTGCTAGAATTAATTCCCCATTCTTTGCCAAAGCCCCATTGTTGTAAGAACTTCAAACTACTGATCTCCCACTCTATCCACCCAATCGTCCCGATTCTTTGAGGAGTGAAGGAGGAGGTCTAGATCTACATCTCCACCGAAGGAATTTACGTTCCCCCCACACTTCACGTGTGGATTCTACATCTTGGGTTGCTTGTAACCCTAGGTGTCTTTGTGAGTCTCGGAGGGAGTCCGAGGCATTGTTGGGAGGCTCCAACTCATTGTGGAGTTCCCCGACCTTTGTGTATCGGCTTGGTCAACGTCATCAAGGTGACCTCATAGTGGATGAGCCAAACCCCCACGGGTAAAGCTCACGGAGAATAGAGTGAGCACATCCGTGCTATTGGAGCGCCTAGGTGGCTCCACACTCCTCGAACGTAGACGTACTTCCCTTGGGAAGGAACTACGGGAAACATCTCCGTGTCTCCACTTTGCGGTTATTTCTATCCTTTACTTATTGCTTCCGCTACGTTACTTACCTTGTTTGTATCACATAGGTTGCTATCATCTAGTGCACATCTAGTCAACCTTTGTTATACTTGTTCAAGCCCTAATTAATCGAAAAAGAATTAAAATTTGGTAGTCGCCTAATCACCCCCCCTCCTAGTCGACATATCGATCTTTCACTAGAGCCAGCTGTTCCGGGATGTCCCAAGCTGCCACCTAGGAACCCCAGACTACTCGTCGACGTCCACAAAGAACCCACCTTCGAGGTCGGTGAAGTCCTCCTCTGAAACAAAGCAAACGACGTTGAGTTCGACGAACTCGCAAGATTAAATATAGAGCTTTAGCTCGATGAGGCTTTCAAAGTTTTATGGCTGTTTTGCATAAAGCTGATTTTATTTATAAAAACATAACTCCATGGCATCGACTAATCAGAGTATTTTTAAAAAGGGGTAAGAAGTAACTCTTTTCCTTTGATCACTTTTCTCATCATCAACCATCATCATCACTGTACCTGTTCTACAAAGGCACCTCCCCGAATCACCCTCGAGGAAGCTAGCCTTGCATTCTTGAGTAGTACCTTTAGTACTCAGGTTTTAATCATTCCGTTCAAGTTATTCTATGGTCTTACCTTCACTTCCCAAGTTCGTCCATAACCGTGGACACGGCTTTTCGAAAAGATTTAACCCTGCAGGGGTGCACTGTGTTTACCTTCGGTACCGTCCGGCTCATTGCCTGATCATTAGCTCTCTTCCGGGGAAAGCCGGCTGAGTGGGAGCGGTTACAACCTTTACCTTGTTAAGGACTAACCCAGGATCATTAGTGAGGACGGGACAGGTTCAGTGCCTCCAACACCATGTCCCGTGGCCACTCATTTTCCTAAACACCACCATCCTCATCTCAGTCTTGGCCACCATCTTCACGCACACGCAAATGGAAGCTCAAACTAGAGGACCCTGGCCAGTCCCGCCCAAGTTAGTTGGTCGACGAGGGCTCCATATACCCCACTGAATGGAAGCGCGCTCATTCTTGGTTCAAGAGGTAAAGAACTCGCACCTAGGCGGCGAGAGTGAGACAAAACACCACCATACCATAGTGGCCTCTCATCCCCACCTTTAAGCATTTTATTACCTGTCACCACAATTCCTCCACCATCATCCGAACATTTCAACATCTGTTTCCAACATGAAATATCCATCGGACGACTAAGCATTTAACTAAGCATGGCTAAGCAACATCATAGCATAGTTAAGTATCTCAGGCCAACAATACAATCCTATGGATAATAGGAGGGGAAACAGGTAATGGCATCGGAATCTTAATGCAACTATAGGATACTCTAATCCAATAAAATTGACATTTGGAACCGCATGCAATATTATAGTGGAGAAAATATTTGCGGAAACATAGGATAAGATATGCTCAGAGGGGGGATTACGCTTGCCTTGTTGATATGAAAGGTAGTAAGAATCGTCGAAGAATTGTGGTTGCACCTCAACTCCTCGATCTACCGAAGCACAAACAACACCGGAAAAGAAACAACATAAATAACACAAATACAAGTAGGTGCAATGCACACTCATGATGATATGACATTTTAATGCAACTAAGAGATCCTAGACATGTTCATTGGGTTAAATGAGTGTCCCGAGATATATTTAGGAATTATTCGGTTAACCACCCATATTTATCTTAATGACCAACATGTTGTTCTAGTTATGACCAGTACCACAAATGATTGTACATGCATGAGAATGATGTTTTCTGTTAGTATTTAACTTGCTGATCATTGTGATATGTTGTTTGCAATTTTCGGAGCAAATATGAATATTTGGTGAGTATTTCAAATTGCTATTTGAATCTGCCATTTTAGGGAAGTGCAACTTATTAATATTACCAAAGTTCATTACTGGTTGGCAATACTTGAAAATAGATGGCAAATGTTCCTCTGAACATTTTGTGCCATTCAACATAATTTGTGGCATTTTTTTGGATGAGATATGAATTTCCAAAGTTGCATTTCAGTTCTGCCATTTTTAGTAATTCATTTAAACCGAGAAGGGAATTCATTCAATTCTGTCCAATAAAACATGGATGTGTAGGGGAAGTTAAGACAAACATTTTGGCACCTCATTTGCTCCATTTGGATTAGCAGAGCAAAAGATATGCATTTTCAAAGTCTACAATATTTTTCCTGCCTTCTATTATTTTTCCAGCGTACTGATTATTTTCGGATTATCCGATTGGGTGGGAATCGGAAAATCTGATTGTACTGCTGAACTGAAACAACTCGTATTGGAACGTCTCGGATGATCCGATTTGTTAGGAATCGGAATATCCGGCGAGTTAACACTACGACGACGGATACTACGGCGGCGGGAGCCACGGCTAAACTACGGTGGCATGCACCTTACGGAGCACGGCAGAGCTAGGGGAGAGAACGGGGAGGCGCGCTAGCTCACCCAGAAGGCGTACGCATGCTCGGGGAGGCCGGTGATGCAACGACGGCGACGAACTCGTCCGCGACGACGGCGACCAGAGGCGGAGGAGATGATGACGGCGGCGGCGATTCGTGACGCCTCGGCTCGATTGCTTCTGCGTGGGGGAGCAGCACGGCGAGGCGGTCCCGTCGGTGGTCTACGATCTGGACGGGGAGGTCCACCGCGGCGGCGCGAAGCTCGGCGGTGCTCGGACGGCCGCGGGGAAGATGGAGATGGCGGCATCGATTTGCTGCGCTCCCGGGCGATTCCTTCTACGAGGAGGAAGAGGAGAGTTTGGCGGAGCTCGTGGTGGCCTCGGCTTGCCTCGGGGAGGCCTACAGCGGCGGCGATGTGCACGGCGGCCATGGCGGCGTCTCGGTTGCGGGAAGAACAGAGAAGAGCGCGAGAGGGAGCCAGGCTAGGGTTAGGGTTAGGGTTCCGGGGTGCTCTTCTTATCCCGGTCCAGGAGGCAGAGAGGGGCCAGGCGAGGCGCGTCGGGCGGCAGGGCAACGGCGAGCTCGCGGGTGCGGTCGAGCACGGCTCGGTCGCTACAGGAGGAAGAAGGAGATTTAGCAAAAACCCCCCTGACTTTCTTTTCTCATTTACAACTAGATCCTTTTCTGTTTTAATTTTAAATACCAGTAGCTATTAGAGATTTAATTGGGGCACCTAAACTATCCCAAAAATTATGAAATTATTTGGGTAGGCTCCCCTTGTCACATAGAAGTTCCACAAAATTTGGTGATTCCAAATAAAATAGTTTGGACAACATTTGTTCATAGGGTTTATTTATGGCCTTTTTCTTAAATCAAAATTATAATACTTTAGAATTTTAGAGCAAGTTCGAAATATTATTTTTGAACTCTTGGAACTTGCTTGACAAATATAAGATGTCAAAGTAAATTTTGTTTTGCAAGTTTGAAAACTCTCATTGATTTGAATTTGTAACTGAAGCAGTTCATATTTGAGGTGTCTCACTGTTATATTGTCTTGAGCATTTTTATTAAGGATGCCATGATGCACAAGAAATGAAAAGCGAAAATTTTACTCAGGTTTTTAGGTTCGCAAACTTTGGGCTGTTACAATTCTACCCCCCTTACAGGAATCTCGTCCCGAGATTCTAAGAGTAGGAAAGAGGGAAAAGGGTTACAACGGTACTACACAATCTTCTTGCTCCAGGTGGCTTCTTTCTTGAAGAGGTTGACCGAGGGCATCATGAAGATCTTCATCGGCTTCACTTCGAGGTCACTATCAAAGTACACCATAGGAATGAAGGAAACCTCTCCGAAAGGATGGGTCTTGGTAGATATACAACGACCGAGTACCTCCTAGTAGAACTTAGGATGAGGCTTCAAGCATCCCTTGATTTGACAGTTAGGAGACACATGCGTTTGACGGGAGATCGATAAGTAGTTTCCAGTTGGTAGACAATTGTTTCTCAAAGATTCAGAATATGAACTTTGCACAAGGCCTTAAGACTCCGAGGAAAAACATTAAAACAAGATTCCGACAGATGAAGAGGTAACTTCTACCAAACAGCTTGAGTAGAACTTTCCTCACAGAGGAGCATTTCAGATCACCGGAGAACGATCGGGGAGATGGACCGAGAGAACTTTAGAAACTCCGCAAACGTTAGTATTGGGAACACTTCTTGATTTTCCAAACATCGGGTCAAGCTTCTTGAGGATCACCAACTATCGTTTATGATTGAGATTTAGATCTGGTCAGGTGTAGAGATACTTCAGACTCCACATGTATGAATAGGAAGTCTTTGCACGGGATATCAACATATTACATTTGCTAGAAACCCAAGAGCTAGACTAGAATGTCTATCTCCAAAGGACGAACGAGATTGTGGAACTCACGTATTAGCAACTGTCAGAAGACATCTGCACCTACTTGGATTACTTGCAACGGAACACAATTGAGTCTCTGCTGGGGAAACACCAACGAAGACAAAAGAAGTTCTCAGACTTCCTCTCTTTCAGGACAATTCAATCAGTGGCTTGGATGCATAGATGAAATTCTCAAGGAATGGAGGTAACAACATACCATTCCAAGAATATTCTACACATGCATGATCGAGTTGAAATGATTCCGAGGAAACCAGACAATTCACTCAGATCCACGGCGACATCTTTCAGCAATTGCACGTGAACCAGGGAGAGTCACTTCTAACTTCCAGAACACATACCTTGACACAAAGTTAGTTCCACCAAGTTTCCAATGCTAACGCCCAGTATCCAATATGAATCTCCTCAAACATGGAGAAGGTAAGAAGGTAGTTGATGGGCTCAACAACAAACTTATCCACATACTCCATGACGGTAGACTCATATTTCACCAGAACGGGGCATAAGTATTGGTCAGACTAACACATTCAGGTAGGTCGGTCTGAGTTTGATTTGACGATAGCCCAATTCAAATCAAAAGATTTGGAGGGTAGCATATCCAAAGAGGAGATACCACCTCGCTTCAACACGGACGGACTAGACATCCCTTTAGGAAGGAACTATATCGGATAGAGCTTTTGTCTTTTAACTCTCCAAGTTGTTTAAGCTCAACCGAATAATTCAGGACATCCAGCACGATTTTCTTGGAGAAGGGAGTTGTTCAGAGAACCAGCTTACTCATAAGCTCAACATCACGGTCAGGTGACAACCTGGCGATACTTCTGGGAAGACCTCCAGAATATAACGATTCACCGATATGTCTTGAGTTCGAGAGAGAAATCATGCCTTACAAGGCAAGACGATGTGGTCTTGGGAGCTTCGGCGCAAACCTAGCTCTTTGACCGAGGAAGTGCACCTGAACAAGCAGACTTGGTAGCACAGTTAAACTCAACTTATTGATCGGCTAACCAATCATGATAAGAGGGACAACGAATGTCCTTGGATTCCGGCGCAGTAAGAACTGCTAAGAATATCCGATGGATACAACATTGCTCACGTCTTAACATTCTCGAGTAACAAGTCACTCGGAAAAACGGAGAGTAACCAGGTGTAAGAGCATCACTTCATCAAGAGGATCATGATACTTAGCACGATACCCTGATATCAAAGAGTGTGACACTCTAAGGTGGAGCAGAAAAAGCTAGACAAGGCCCTTATTCTGCAGATTACATTACTTTGACCTGGTCCGAGAAGTGGACAAGGTAGTAGAGTTTGTTTCTCCTAACAAGACGAAGTGGAAAGTCTTGACGGATCAAGCGGGTGACTTGCATCGGAACATACCCACGCACGATGAAACTTTACTGTCAACTGACAGACAATGGTCGGGAAGCAGATCAGAGTAAGAAACATGCTCTGGAGAAATCCTAAGATGTTGAAGATGCACCGGTTATTACTCAGTTGTGATAACCATGCCCAAAAAGGAGAGATGCAGCAGAGTCATGAACATAGATGGGGGATTCGCTAAGGGAATTCTGGTCATACCCCAGATGGTTCCAAGACAGAATCTCCAGCTATGGCAGAGCTAAAGTTACATAGTCATCCGAGGTGTGGTAAATGGTTGAACATTACCAAAAACAAAGGACTTGGGTAAAAGGGCAGCTTCATGTACCGGGATTCACAATTAGCATGAGGATCACATGGGTCACAACCCACATAATTCAACACACCAGAATCAAAGTACAATCCGGGACCTTCGGTTCAAGTCCTTGGGTTAGAACCCAGAGAAAGATTAAGTGATCAGACTCGGTAGAAACATCTGAGTTGATTTTGGATTTGCAACGCAGCGGGAGCAACCGGACACATAACACTAAAGGTAGAACCCAACCTCGTGATACTAATAATTTTGAAGTAACAGATGAGGAGAAAAACCTTTAACTCAAATCGAGGTAAGATTGCTCCGAGATTAGAGGGTAACCAGATAAGGAGTAAAAATAATCCTAAGATGGTTTTCACAACTCATTTTTAGGTTAAAAATATTTTCACAAACACTAGACCGAACGTCGACCAGTAGAAGGGTTTCCTACAGGCAGTCCTGCTCTGATACCAACTTGTGGCGCCCCGACCCGACTGCTATACAGTGATGTGTGTGTCACCGGTTAAGCGATACAACCGGAGCTTACGGGTTTACCAATCCCCGGCCAAAACCTCTGGCAGGCGTTGCTCAGAATTGATCATCGGCAACGCAACACCCCGATTGATGCCTTAACACAGGCACAACTATCAATGCATAATAGAGAGATCAAGACTTGTGGAACAACTGGCACATCACAGACTCTACGACTCAAAGCATTATAGTTCAACTCTTATAATAGAGAAAGATAGCAAACTACAACCAGAGGTCACAGACCCAACATTACAACATGCGGAAGCAAATTAATTTGTTCTAAACAACAAGATCCAAATTATGGCCTAAGAGGCCTACAGATAAACATCCAGCGCCAGCTGTTCCGGGATGTCCCAAGCTGCCACCTGGGAACCCCAGACTACTCGTCGACGTCCACAAAGAACCCACCTTCGAGGTCGGTGAAGTCCTCCTCTGAAACAAAGCAAACGACGTTGAGTTCGACGAACTCGCAAGATTAAATATAGAGCTTTAGCTCGATGAGGCTTTCAAAGTTTTATGGCTGTTTTGCATAAAGCTGATTTTATTTATAAAAACATAACTCCATGGCATCGACTAATCAGAGTATTTTTAAAAAGGGGTAAGAAGTAACTCTTTTCCTTTGATCACTTTTCTCATCATCAACCATCATCATCACTGTACCTGTTCTACAAAGGCACCTCCCCGAATCACCCTCGAGGAAGCTAACCTTGCATTCTTGAGTAGTACCTTTAGTACTCAGGTTTTAATCATTCCGTTCAAGTTATTCTATGGTCTTACCTTCACTTCCCAAGTTCGTCCATAACCGTGGACACGGCTTTTCGAAAAGATTTAACCATGCAGGGGTGCACTGTGTTTACCTTCGGTACCGTCCGGCTCATTGCCTGATCATTAGCTCTCTTCCGGGGAAAGCCGGCTGAGTGGGAGCGGTTACAACCTTTACCTTGTTAAGGACTAACCCAGGATCATTAGTGAGGACGGGACAGGTTCAGTGCCTCCAACACCCTGTCCTGTGGCCACTCATTTTCCTAAACACCACCATCCTCATCTCAGTCTTGGCCACCATCTTCACGCACACGCAAATGGAAGCTCAAACTAGAGGACCCTAGCTAGTCCCGCCCAAGTTAGTTGGTCGACGAGGGCTCCATATACCCCACCGAATGGAAGAGCGCTCATTCTTGGTTCAAGAGGTAAAGAACTCGCACCTAGGCGGCGAGAGTGAGACAAAACACCACCATACCATAGTGGCCTCTCATACCCACCTTTAAGCATTTTATTACCTGTCACCACAATTCCTCCACCATCATCCGAACATTTCAACATCTGTTTCCAACATGAAATATCCATCGGACGACTAAGCATTTAACTAAGCATGGCTAAGCAACATCATAGCATATTTAAGTATCTCAGGCCAACAATACAATCCTATGGATAATAGGAGGGGAAACAGGTAATGGCATCGGAATCTTAATGCAACTATAGGATACTCTAATCCAATAAAATTGACATTTGGAATCGCATGCAATATTATAGTGGAGAAAATATTTGCGGAAACATAGGATAAGATATGCTCAGAGGGGGGATTACGCTTGCCTTGTTGATATGAAAGGTAGTAAGAATCGTCGAAGAATTGTGGTTGCACCTCAACTCCTCGATCTACCGAAGCACAAACAACACCGGAAAAGAAACAACATAAATAACACGAATACAAGTAGGTGCAATGCACACTCATGATGATATGACATTTTAATGCAACTAAGAGATCCTAAACATGATCATTGGGTTAAATGAGTGTCCCGAGATATATTTAGGAATTATTCGGTTAACCACCCATATTTATCTTAATGACCAACATGTTGTTCTAGTTATGACCAGTACCACAAATGATTGTACATGCATGAGAATGATGTTTTCTGTTAGTATTTAACTTGCTGATCATTGTGATATGTTGTTTGCAATTTTCGGAGCAAATATGAATATTTGGTGAGTATTTCAAATTGCTATTTGAATCTGCCATTTTAGGGAAGTGCAACTTATTAATATTACCAAAGT
The DNA here is from genome assembly GCA_947311845.1 of Poa pratensis. NCBI lineage: Eukaryota > Viridiplantae > Streptophyta > Magnoliopsida > Poales > Poaceae > Poa > Poa pratensis. The sequence continues at coordinate 21,159,624 of CAMZMU010000117.1, forward strand.
TCATTACAGGTTGGCAATACTTGAAAATAGATGGCAAATGTCCTCTGAACATTTTGTGCCATTCAACATAATTTGTGGATTTTTTTGGATGAGATATGAATTTCCAAAGTTGCATTTCAGTTCTGCCCTTTTTAGTAATTCATTTAAACCGAGAAGGGAATTCATTCAATTCTGTCCAATAAAACATGGATGTGTAGGGGAAGTTAAGACAAACATTTTGGCACCTCATTTGCTCCATTTGGATTAGCAGAGCAAAAGATATGCATTTTCAAAGTCTACAATATTTTTCCTGCCTTCTATTATTTTTCCAGCGTACTGATTATTTTCGGATTATCCGATTGGGTGGGAATCGGAAAATCCGATTGTACTGCTGAACTGAAACAACTCGTACTGGAACGTCTCGGATGATCCGATTTGTTAGGAATCGGAATATCCGGCGAGTTAACACTACGACGACGGATACTACGGCGGCGGGAGCCACGGCTAAACTACGGTGGCATGCACCTTACGGAGCACGACAGAGCTAGGGGAGAGAACGGGGAGGCGCGCTAGCTCACCCAGAAGGCGTACGCATGCTCGGGGAGGCCGGTGATGCAACGACGGCGACGAACTCGTCCGCGACGACGGCGACCAGAGGCGGAGGAGATGATGACGGCGGCGGCGATTCGTGACGCCTCGGCTCGATTGCTTCTGCGTGGGGGAGCAGCACGGCGAGGCGGTCCCGTCGGTGGTCTACGATCTGGACGGGGAGGTCCACCGCGGCGGCGCGAAGCTCGGCGGTGCTCGGACGGCCGCGGGGAAGATGGAGATGGCGGCGTCGATTTGCTGTGCTCCCGGGCGATTCCTTCTACGAGGAGGAAGAGGAGAGTTTGGCGGAGCTCGTGGTGGCCTCGGCTTGCCTCGGGGAGGCCTACAGCGGCGGCGATGTGCACGGCGGCCATGGCGGCGTCTCGGTTGCGGGAAGAACAGAGAAGAGAGCGAGAGGGAGCCGGGCTAGGGTTAGGGTTCCGGGGTGCTCTTCTTATCCCGGTCCAGGAGGCAGAGAGGGGCCAGGCGAGGCGCGTCGGGCGGCAGGGCAGCGGCGAGCTCGCGGGTGCGGTCGAGCACGGCTCGGTCGCAACAGGAGGAAGAAGGAGATTTAGCAAAAAAAAACCTGACTTTCTTTTCTCATTTACAACTAGATCCTTTTCTGTTTTAATTTTAAATACCAGTAGCAATTAGAGATTTAATTGGGGCACCTAAACTATCCCAAAAATTATGAAATTATTTGGGTAGGCTCCCCTTGTCACATAGAAGTTCCACAAAATTTGGTGATTCCAAATAAAATAGTTTGGACAACATTTGTTCATAGGGTTTATTTATGGCATTTTTCTTAAATCAAAATTATAATACTTTAGAATTTTAGAGCAAGTTCAAAATATTATTTTTGAACTCTTGGAACTTGCTTGACAAATATAAGATGTCAAAGTAAATTTTGTTTTGCAAGTTTGAAAACTCTCATTGATTTGAATTTGTAACTGAAGCAGTTCATATTTGAGGTGTCTCACTGTTATATTGTCTTGAGCATTTTTATTAAGGATGCCATGATGCACAAGAAATGAAAAGCGAAAATTTTACTCAGGTTTTTAGGTTCGCAAACTTTGGGCTGTTACAGTTTCCTAAGAGTTGTACTTAGGGTTGCCAAGAAAGAGTACGTCTTTGACACTTCTCCTCCGGGGTTGTTGTCAAAACTACTTATGAAAGGGAAGCTCACACCTTGAAGAGGATGAGGCCGACACTACTAGAAATCCCCTTATTTTCGACGGTGAATACTAATAGCCGACGGCCCGTCGGCTGTTACACTAATGGCCGACAGTGCTGCTAATCACCGACGGTTTTAGTCCACCCCTCGGTTATGACCTTGCTTAACCGACGGTGTTATGAAATAACCAACAGTGGTAAAAAAAACGCTCGGCTATCGACCTGTTATATCTTATGGTTCATACTAATACCCGATGGTACATTTACCACCGTCGGGTATTTGGTACATAGCCGACGGTTCATTAGTAACTCTCGGATATATGAATTAATAGCCGACGGTCAATTAATAACCCTCGGTCATAAGCGACAAATAGCAATGGAGGCTAATGGCCGGTGGGTGTTTGTGGTATGATCGAACATCGCCGATGGTACCGGACAGAAGAAGTAATATACAAAATGATTTCTAATCGTCATTTTCATGGCCATTGACGGTACCAGAAAGTCACTAGTTTGCACCACCAAGTTAATTAAGTAATTAGCTTATATTTGGACGTCTAAAGAAATCTGGTAATTTCGGCTACTATTCGATTAGCGAAAATATCGACTCGATACGACGTGAAAGAAAAAAAAATTAACTCCATATGGCGCGATAAGGTTAGACGGTTTTGCTTCTCCACGATTCTTGGCGCGATCGCCACGCGCAGCCGCACTCCCCACGCCCACCTATTTTACTCCCGTAACTTCTGCAGTCTCCTAATCTTCTGCGCTTCCACAACATTCCCCTCCATTCCCCTTCTCTCTTTCCACGAGGGTGATATTCCGCCGCCGCCGCCGCCGCCGAAAGGAGCGAGAGCAAGGATGGAACTCTCAACGCAACGTCGCCGCGCGCCTGAAGGATACAAATCTACGTTTCTTCAATCATCTCTCCACTGCGCACGATTGGAAAAGAAGGTTACTTTTTGTTCGCTCCTTGTTCCCCGCCGATTGCTATGCTGCCGTTAATGCGTACGTAACCATTGATACAGAGTTCGCAAGGAGCCTGTACATGAACGGAGGCGCGAGGTCGACGGCGTTACCGTCGCCGCCAGCAGCTACCGCGGTCGGCGGCGCTGAGCCGCCTGTCTGATTCGCACAAGAAGCCGAACCAGAGGCGTAGTCAGGACACCAAGAGGGAAGTACCTTCAAGATGGACAGAGGACGCCGCCGCTCTAGAACCGCCAGGTCGAGGCAGGAGCGCTCAGAGTCTCCAGATCTGCCAGAGAGGTAATCTCGTCTCCTCTAAGTCTCTGTTTGTGGCTTGTCTCCTCAAAGTGTGTACTCGTTTATAGCGCTGCAAGATCAGATCGATGGGATGCATGGTCATCTTTTCCATCTGCTAATCAATCGACCTCTGATGTACGTACTTACCTCAGATTCATCTTTCCCAACTACTAATCAATTCATCCAAAAAAACAACTAATTAATTGTTATCTGGTTTTCGAAATTGGCACAGATACCCGTTTCTACTAATTGGAGGTAATGGCCGTGGCGTGGAGTGGTCATGATGCCAAGATCAAGTATTGGCAGGCTTGGATGTCTGGTTTTTCTATTGGATGTGGTGACTGCAATGACCGAGAAGGAGCTGCCGAGGCCACCTCTGCGTCTCAGAGGCACTGATGCGTTGCTCAGTCCCGCCGGCAGGAGCCCAGGCGACCCTCCGCCGCTGGCTTTCTCACACACTACTGCTATGGGAGACGCACTGGATCTTGTAATCGTGATCCTATTTTTATGCAAATGTGTGCATCTGCAATATGTGAAATATGTGCAATGTTAAATTTATTTCTCTGACGTGTATGAAATCTTGGGCGATTGATCTAAAATCTACGGATTAACATTATGTGAGCTAAATAAAGAGAGAGCGAAACAGAAAAACAAAATGGGTAGCAGGCCTAAATATTTTCATCGTCAATAATTTACAAATCTATGTGGTTTATTAATTGTCAAAAAAAAATTACTGATTCTCTTGGTTATCAATAACTCCGACAGTGAAATGTGCTGTCGACTACTACAAAAACCGACAGGATGCAATAACCCTCGGAAAATATATAACCGACGGTGAACAGTCGGATATAAGCATCATTGAGTTACTGTAAGGCGGATGATTGTCAAAATATTTCCGACGGCTCACTGTCGGGTTCTTACCGTTGGTAAAGATATTATCCGACGGTACCGTCGGCTATTCGAGTAATGGCCGACCGAGCATAGCCGACGGGAAATTGCCGACGGTGAACCCTCGGATATAAGTGTATCCGACGGTGAACTAAAATAACCGACGGTAGTTCCACCCTCGGCTATAAGGGGATATCTAGTAGTGCGACTCTCTCCAATGTCTTATGTTGACATGCATGGGCTGTTAGTTGCAGAAGCGGTTGGATCGCACATCTGCTAAGCGCCATGATCGTCGTACTCATAGCCATGTTCCAGACTCAGGCAAAGACTGAGAGTTATGAGATAACAAAGGTTTTCTGGTCATGTCACATGGCAGAAGGAAGCTCAGCAAACGAGCATGTAATCATGATGATTGGTTACGGTATAAGGCTACAGACTTTGGGGTTTTCTAATCCGACTGAGCCAAGTACAGATTTGATGTTAACTTCACTTCCCCGTTTTACAACGGATTTATCATGATTCACAACATGAGTGGGAGGAAGAAAACATTAAATGGCTCCTTGCTATGCTGAAATCTGCAGAAGCTAATGTGATGAGGGATAACAATCAAGTTCGATTGTTGCCCAATTCTCATGCTTCAAGAAGAAGAGGAAGAAGAAGGTTGAAGGTGTTAACACACTGGATAAGCTTTAAAAGGTTAGTTCAGGAGAATCCTGAATATCTCTTCCAAGGAAAGAAAAGATATTGAAAGTGGAACTGTAAAAGGTTTCGGGCACTAATAAGAAGAAACATGCTAAAGGTATAGAAGGTATAAGAGTTGTACTTAAATGATATTCGTTATTCTTACTAGTAACTCTAGAGTATTGATTGCAAAGAATTTTTCTTGCATTCAATATAAGGGTTGCGGAAAGTAAGAAGGATGGAGGATAAAAGGTGGTGGTGTGTGCTAAGTTTGGCGCATGGACCTTCGTCCTTGGGATGAAGACGTCTCCACTTTTATTTTTCAAGTTGAAAGATTTGTGAGCTTCGGCTCAAAGTTATTAGGTCGCATGTTTGGCGATCAATACTCTTGTGAATTTATAGGACAAGTTGGTCCTGTTTATTATGATAAAGAATATTGGAGATCACTCCCTCTAGGGATGATCAAGTTGCAAATCTTTTGAAGTTAAGGGAATATCACTTGTTCTAAAATATTTTGTGATTGTGTTGATATCACCTTCGGGTGACACTATCATCTTGGATGCGTCATATGCATGATGGAAGGAAATCCAAGATATCGTTATGTGAAACGAGTGAAAGACTTGGTGAATTACACTTTTCATTGAAGTTTGAATTCATTAAATATTCCGACACATAGTGAAAAATCAACAAAGATAAGTTCATGGACTATTAATGATTTTATCATTGATGTCCAAAGTTTCACAAAATGTTTTAGATCTAAAGTCTTGGTGATTAGAATCATGTCTTGAAAGTTATCAAGTCATGATCTGACTGAGTGTGACGAAGTCAGCACTAAGAATCTTCTTGTTTTTGCATAATGTTTGGCAATACTGAATCTAGAATGTGTTTGCTCGCTAGGTAATTTTAGCACAGTTAATTGTCTTGCTTCGTGTCAATGTTTTGAAAGATAAACTATGGATGAACACGTTGGTCTTAGGTACTAAAGTTTCTGAAATACTGGAACTTGGTCCTAAGATAAAGGACAAAGATAATTTCATTGTCTCTTGCCTCATGTCATTGTTTTGAAAGATAAACTTTGGGGACATGATGGATTTAGGTTCTGAGATTTTCTGAAAGATGAAAGTTGATCCTAATAGTAAAAGACAATGAGTTACTTTGTAGGTTGTTCCAATAAGTTAATTGGAAGTTCTCTTATAACACCACATAAGTGACAATGTTTTGTTACTAAGATAAATGTGATTCTTAAGGAATTTATTCCTTGTTGAATTCAGTGGGAGGATGGTGATTCTTGAAGAGATTATTGAATCTTCGGTAATAGTTATCAAAAGTTGTGCAGGCGGAAGCAATTCCAATTGACAATTCTTTTAGACTAATACCGAGAGTTATTGCAATATGAGCATGACTTCTTGTCAAGAAATAATCACTTAAATAGATAAAGAGCATATGAGTTTCTAGGAAAGTTGAGTCCATATGCTAAAGACAAAGTAATAAGATAAGGTGCTATAGTATCCAAACCTTCATGACTTAGAGTCACATTAATTAGTAATATCATCAAATTCAAGTTGAGAGACTTGAAGGAATTCCTATTGGAATATTTGATCATAAAGCTTGTTTTGTCATAAATGGTTTTATGACAAAATCAAGAGTTGACTACTCAGGATCATATGATCTGTAGCACGGCTTTGGTGATCTAAATAGGACTAGTAGATTTGTATGAGATGTTAACAAAGTGAATTCCTCTAAGGAAAAGTAATCGAGTATGTGTACGATGTACAACTCGAGGGCTTTCTTAAATGAATAAAATACTAGTTATTTAATGAGTATGTTTGTATAAGATGTTAACAAAAAAATTCCTTTAAAGGAAAATTTATCGAGGATGTGTACTAGGTACACCTAGAGGGTTTTGCTAAATGAATACACAACTTGTCATTAAAAGTATGTCTGTGGTGGCAGACAGATGATGATATGAAGGTTGGGTTAGTTTTGTAATTTTGTGAAGTAAAACAAGCAATGTTTGACTTCATAGGAAATTGCAAAGTTCTTAAAAGTTAGTGGGAGTTATTTTTATGGTATTCAATTAATTTTGGAAACCATTTGACGAGGTGTACCCTCATCAAATCCCATGGTTAAGGACCTAGGGTTGAGATTATGGGGAGAGAACGTGGTAGTACTGGTAGTTTCGTCGGCTGACAAGCAGAAGCAAAGATTTACCCAGGTTCAGGCCCCTCGGGTGGAGGTAAAGACCCTACTTCCTGCTTGTCTGTTATTGATCGCTGGAGATTATGTGGTTACAAGGTGGCTCCGGCGAGATGACGATCTCGCAAGAGCTTTGGTGGTTCGAGTATGGCTTCCCCTAGATCGGCACCCTCCCAGCCTTTAAATAGGCTGGGTCTCGGGAGTTTGTAACCGACCTAGTTTACACATAAGGAAAGTATAAACCGACTATGTCTATGTCTAAACTTGGAAGTTACTTCATCTTGTTGGGCCTCTCGTCTTGGGCTTCGAGTCGTATCTTCGCTAGTTGGGCTTTTAGTCATCACGTGCACCAGGTACCCTCACAGTAGGGTACCCGAGATGTATATCCTTGTCAGTAGCCCCCGAGTACTTGTCTGACTCGAAGAATCAGGCATGGACTCATTCGCAGGTGCACGTCATATTCTTAGTACTATAATTGGAATTCCTGTATGAATAGCACATGTTGGCTATGTCGAGTATTTCATCGACTGTGGTTTTTGCTTATGATGATCAAGGGATAATAGCTTAGCAGGCCCAGTTCACTCGACGGATCGGGACTGGTTAACTACACATTTGGGTAACACCTTACTAGCTTTCAATCAAACTCGAGTCCCCGGACTCGAATCTGGAACAAACTGGTCAGATTCGACTAGGCCGCTGAGGTCTTACTGAGTCGATCTGCAGTATAACTTTGAATTTTACCCAACGCGTCCGTCGGGATTTTTCATCACGTCTGCTGACACAGGAAAATATAAGGATTGACGTTGCTGGAACGGTCCTTAGCCCAGCTCGAAAGTTCGGCGGGTCTTACCTTTGCACTATGCGTGCAGCATCCGAGGTATTTGCGACGGACGCAACTCGGGAATGTTTCGAGTATGATTTTGCATATGAACACAGTCGATATATTCATCGACTGACACTTTGATCATCTTTCTCTACATTTGTTAGTCGAAGAAAACCTTTAGCCATAATTCTATCGGGTGCGCGTCAGCGCTCCCGATGGGAGTAGCCCCCGAGATTGTGCTTTATTACTTGTAATGGAGGATAATCTCAGAATCACCCAGTCATGATCATCTTTAGTCGAAGAAATTTTTGATACGCTCCCGATGGGAGTAATATGTATTTGATCGTAGAAACAGTCGAGTGACCATACACCCGACAACGAATCGAGTGATTAGTATGCTTTGGGCGAACCCGACATCTTTTCGGAACAAATTTGCTGCAATGACGTCAGGGATGACGTTTTATGGCGACTGCGCCACCTGACACGCGGTGGCGTGCGCTGTGCTGCGAGAGATGGGACGTGACACGTCTTGTGGGCCCATTGTACAGCCGTTTGGACTGGATTTGACCGTTCAGGCACGATTTCTCCGGGCCATGATGGTAGTTCCTAGATTCCCGTGCGTAGTGGGCGGAGTGGCCGGCGACGGTTGCCCTCCGTGGCTGCCACGTGTACGGTTAGATTTGCTTATGTGCCCACGATCTCGCATCGACGGTGCGGATTCTTTTGCTTTGAGGTTAAAAAGGGGACGACGGCGTAAATAGTGTTTTTACTTGCCATTTGCTCTCCGCCGCCGCTACTTCTTCTTCCTCCTCTCGCATCGCCATTGCCTCAGAGCAAAGCTTGCGCAACCACCACCGCGATGACGAAGCCTACCACCCGAAGGGGCAGGAGTGCTGCATCGGCGGACAGCGCCGCGGGAGCCGCTGCCAGCGGCTTGAAGAGGGAGAAGGGCGCGTGGACCAAATCCACCTGCAGCAAGAGGATGCTCACTGGCCTGCGGAACGACGGGCTGATCCCTGAGGACACCTCTCAAGTTCGCCTCCCCGGTGCCGAGGTAATCCCGCGCCCAGGCCCCAATGAGCGGGTCTGCTTTGTTGATTTTGTGAACAGGGGATTCTCCTTCCCTGTTCACAACTTTCTTCGTGCACTGATGCACGTGTATGGAGTGCAATTGCACGATTTCACGCCCAATGGGCTTTTGCACATTGCGTGTTACTTCGTCCTTTGCGAGTGCTTCTTGGGCGTCGCACCCCACTTTGGTCTGTTCCGCCGCATCTTCAACGTCAAGCGCCAGCACAGCACCAAGGGACCTGGTGGTTTTGGAGTACAAGCTCGACCTGATGTCGAGTACTTCAAGATCAACTTCCTGGAGTCTGTGCAAGGATGGCGCCAGAAGTGGTTCTACATCAAGGATGTGACCATTGGCGACCAAACCTTCGGGTTGCCCTCCTTTGACGCAGACGCCCTGGTGAAGAAGAGGCCATCATGGATCGCCCAGCCGACCGGAGTCGAAGCCGAAGAGGCTGACATTCTGATGGAGAAGGTGCTGAAGCTTCAGACCACTGCTGGTCGAGAGGTCACAGGGATCCATCTGCTAGCCATTATGGCCAAGAGGCGAGTGCAGCCTCTCCGAGCCCGAGTGCATGCTTTGTGGGCATATGGTGGGGCTTCTGATCCAACCCGCTCACGCGCAGTGGAGCTATCTGATGCGGAAGCGGAGAAGTTGGTAAGGAGCCTTACCAAGCTTACCGATGAAGATCCCTGCGAGATGAACTCGCCTGTGCCTCCTTATGAGACCAGCAACCCTCTGCCAGAGGTAACAGTTGATACTACATCTCAGTTGATATGTTATGCATGTGTGATGTTGAATCCTTTGCTGTTTATGTGTGCAGGGTCACAAAATGTTTGAGTCAATGCCTCCCTTGCCAGAGAGCGGCCCAGTGCCAGACAATGAGCCACTCGAGGTAGATTCTGATGATGAGATGGCTTCACTCGCCACCGCACACACGCCAGAAGCCGATGAGGGCGATGCTGAGGTGCAGGGCAAGCAAAAGCGGTCACGCGACGAGGAGGATACAGCTGACTCGGAGGAAAAGGAGGAAGACAAGATGGAGTCGATGACGGCGCCACTCGAAATTCCTCCGATTCGCTCGCTTCCCCCTCGACCACCGAAGAAATCGCGCCCGAGCATGGGTGTGCTTGCGCCTGGTCGATTGTGCGACCTTACTGAAGAGTAAGTACTATGTGCACTTTCTTTGTCATGTTATGAATAATATCACCTTGTATACTTATAATGTGTGAAACAGTGTTTCCTCGATGAGGATATGCCTCCGCCACCTACGGCGGAAAAGAGCAGCGCAGCGTCCACTGCACGGACGCTGCCACCAGAGCAGCCGCCTACCCCGGCGACTCCTGCCGCTACAGCCACAGCTACGCCACCCCAGCCGGAGGTTGCAGCAACTGAGAGTGGAGCTGCGGCTGCAGGTGTCCCTGCGTCGACTTCTTCCTTCTTGGAACACGTAAGTTTGTGCTTGCCAAAGTTTGAATCAAATGCGAAATTTTTGCCTATACTCAGTTATTGAGTTGTGAATTTGCCCATGTCGTGTACTTAGGCGTTTGTGCGAGAGTTGCTGAAGGCTGGTGCCCAGTATGTGCACAAGGAGACTGAAGCCGCCACCCTGCAGCAGCAACTCGAAGTTGCAAAGAGTGCGTATCTTTTTATGCTATCACCACTTGTTGAGGGTGATTTCTCTTGCAGCCTACTAATCATGTGCATCTGTTTTTGTAGAGGCCGCCACTGAAGCGGCAGAAAATTTGAACAACGCCACCCGTCGAGTGGCTGATCTGGAGAAGAGGCTGAAAACAGCCGAAGTTAGGGAGGAGTCGGCGATTGGTCGACTCTCTGCCGCCAGCACCAGCTTAACTGGTAAGAATTTTTGCTCTGCTCCTTAGATGTTTGAGGTTTCTGATACATGGTGCTGATTATTTTACCCTTATGCTAGGCGTGATGGATGGCCCGACTGCTACTGGCAAGCAGAGCCTTGGCACCTCACTTGATGAAAGTGTGGCTGTCTCGGAGGCCACCAGTAGCAGAGCAGGGGAGATGCTAACGCAGGCGGCGAGTGCCCTGGGTGCCCTCCATGGCAGCTTCTTCCCCGGCGAGGAGCTACCATCTTCCTTTGCAGAGCTGGTTGATCTATTCAAGCCTGAAGGGACTGCCGTTGCTGACTTCAGTCGCGAGCAAATGGTAAGTGGTGCTCAGACTACTTTTCTCATGTTGCTCGCGCACGGAGTCGAGGCAGATTTTGACGCAGCCACAAAGAAGTTTCCACGGGGTCCTGATGGCAAAACCGTCGGGCTCGGCACTTGGATGGAAGCCGCCAAAACATATGCCCAACAGCTGGTAACAACTGTTGAAGAAAGGGCAGCCAAGGTCCAGGCGAAGAAAACTTCCTCCAAGAAGTCGACGACTTAGCCAGTGACCCCTTTGTTTGACTAGGTCTAGGAATTGCGTCACTTTGCTTTTGCTATATGTAAATTATCAGACATCGTATCTGTCTTGTTATGAAACATGAACTTCAGTGATCGGGAGGCGCAGCCCCCGAGCCTTTTGTTTGAATTTTTTATGCTTCCTTATGCATTGAATTATTCTGACTGTAGAACCGAGCTTCTAAACCATCGACTGGCCCTGTTGTGGGTGGTTCTTCGAAGTCACGAAGCGTTAATGACCAGAAAATTATGGACTTTCTTCATCAAAAGCTTTCCGAAGTTACTCGCGAGCTGAAGGAAACGCAAGATGCGTATGCTGAGTTGCAGTCGAGGTCATCCCCAACTACAGAGCGAGAAGCCTTTTTGCTTGAGGAGTTGGAGAGAATAAATCTGCAACTCGAATGTAAGACATTTTTGAATCATCGAGATCTCTTCTTAGCAAGGTGACTCGACTGGGCGATGATGAGCCCTTTGCTTTTGCGCAGGTGTTTGTTCTGACCCAATAAAGGAGGAGGCACGAATTCAGGATCGACTCGATGGTCATGCGAGTAGCACTGAGTACTCCGCCCACCCCTTCTGGTCAGACAGGGAGAAGAGTGCCATTTTGGTAAGGCTTCTGGACCGTGCTTGGCGCACAGCCATTCGACTGGAGACTTGCAGGCTGGCTTTATTTCGAGTCCACGAAGCTTTGTTTCCTTTGAATGAGCAACCACAGGGCCTTGTGGCTTTGCTGAAGAAATTTCGAAAAGGCAAGGCGATCAAGAAGTTTGTGCGTGAGCAACTGATTAGCGGGGCTAACGTTGCTCTTGCCTTTGTGCGATCGCACCTTCCGCACCTTGATTTGAAAAGGATTGCGATGGGACCCGCACCCTTACCAGGTGGTGGTCCTGTGCCGATGGAGGAGCACTACCAAGAGACACGAGTGGACGCACTGGTCCTAATCCATCGTGTGCTGAAGGAGGAGGAAAAATGGACCGAACCCAAGGAAGAACCTGTTGAGTAGGTTATGTGTATGGGAAGTAACTCCAAAGTGTAAAACGCAACACTTGTGATTATTGTACATTATTTGTTTACACGTATGCAGCCCCCGAGCCTGTTGAGCGGGGTGTATGAAGCAACATGCTGTAAAATTAGGACTATCCAGCCCCCGTGTATTTTGAGTGAACTTGATAGAAATATTTTAGAGTATCAAACATAAGCTGCACAGTCCATGACTATTTATGTGCGGTTATGAATTTTTGCAATACTTGAAGCTTCACTTGATGCTTCTAGGCTCAACCCTCGAATAATTGAGTGGGTTGAGCAACTTTTGTGTTTATGTATGATTTTTATGACCCAGCCCCCGAGTATTCGAGTGCGGCTGGGGTATTATGTTGTGAACAAGCGGAAACACATGCTTTTTGAGATAGCGCAGCCCCCGAGTGCTCGGGTGAGGCTAATTTTGTGAAATCAATTTATGCGAGTAGTAAGCAGGGAGAAATATGAGGAATCATGAATTATATTCCTTTTTTGAATGTTAAGCTGCAGGCCGCCTCATTAAAAACCTTCCAGTCCCCTTAGGTACCCTGGTAAGGAAAAGAGCGCGTCTGAAACCTGCAGCTATCCGACATATGTGCCTATTACATTGTTCGACTGATCAATCTAAGCATAGAAACGGCGCAGCTGCGCAACGTTCCAAGGATTATGCGAGAGTTCTCCTGTCTTCGCGTGCTTCAGTCTATATGCTCCACCACCAACGACCTCGGTGATGATAAAGGGTCCTTCCCATGGAGAAGCGAGTTTATGCACCTTCTTTTGCTTCAGTCGAAGTACCAGGTCGCCAACCTCGAAGGACCTGGTACGCAGTCGACGGCTGTGATAGTTGCGGAGGTCCTGCTGATAAATAGCTGTGCGTGCGAGCGCCGTGTTACGTGCTTCTTCTAGCAAGTCGACTGCGTCTTCGAGTGCCTCGTCTGCATCTTCTTCATTGTATGCTTCGACTCTTGGTGCGTTGAACCTTACGTCTGATGGCAGAATTGCCTCTGCGCCGTAGACCATGAAGAATGGAGTGAATTGCGTTGAGGCATTGGGTGTTGTGCGTAGGCTCCATAGCACAGACGGAAGCTCTTCTACCCAAGCACCCGCAGCCCTTTTGAGTGGCACCAGGAGGCGCTTCTTGATTCCACTTGTCACAGCCCATTGGCCTTTTCGACTTGGCCGTTTGATTGCGGGTGCGCCACAGATGCATAATTGAGCGTGATATCTTGCTCTTTGCAGAAGGATTTGAATTCCTCAGCCGTGAAGTTTGTACCGTTGTCAGTGATGATGCTATTTGGCACACCAAAGCGGTATATGATGGATTTTATGAAATTGACTGCTGTAGCGGCAGTCGAACTTGTGATGGGTACTGCTTCAATCCACTTGGTGAACTTGTCGACCGCCACCAGAAGGTGAGTATGCCCTCCATGGGAGGATTTTTTGAGTGGCCCAACCATATCGAGCCCCCACTGGGCGAAAGGCCAGGCCAATGGTATTGTCTTCAACGCCGATGCGGGTGCGTGCGGCTTTGTGGCGAATTTTTGGCAGCCGATGCACCTTTTGACTATGTCCTCCGCGTCTTTGAGTGCTGTGGGCCAGTAGAAGCCTGCGCGAAAGGCTTTGGCTACGAGTGATCGACTGCTGGCGTGATGCCCGCAAGTACCTGCATGAATATCACGAAGGATGGCTTGGCCATCTTCAAATGCTATGCAACGCTGGAACATACCTGATATGCTGCGTTTGTAAAGTTCACCGTTGATGACAGTGTATGCTTTAGATCGTCGAGTGACGCGTCTTGACTCTGTGAAGTCTTCGGGTACCTCGCCGCGGAGTATGTATGCGAGGAAGGGTTGAGTCCAAGTTGGCTCGATGAGGAGTACCTCGACTGGTGGGTCCTCTGTGCTAGGTGTTTTGCTCTTGGCTGGTGCGGCTGTGCAGGAGTTCCGCTTCTTTTTGATTGATCTGTGTCTATGCGCTCGAAGAAGACACCAGGTGGCACTGGTGCTTTGGTCGCACCAATGTTGGCTAACTTATCTGCTTCTTCATTGCTTTCACGCCCTATGTGCCGCAACTCGCAGCCTTCGAAGCTGCCCTCCATGATGTTGTACAAGTCACGGTAGGCGATCATGTTATCTGCGATTGCGTCACAAGCCTTCATTGTTTGCTGCACCACCAGATTCGAGTCGCCGTAGATCATCAGTCGAGTGCACCCGAGGGCTTTGGCCATCCTCATGCCATGGATCAGAGCCTCATATTCTGCTTCGTTATTGGATGGGAACTCGAATCCCATTTGCAGATGTAGCGGAGCTTGTCGCCTTTTGGTGATATGAGGATGACACCTGCGCCTGCGCCTTCGTTTTTCTTCGAGCCATCAAAGTACATAGTCCAGGAATTGGACACATCTGGTGCTCCTGGGAGCTGAGCTTCAATCCACTCGGTGTGGAAGTCGGGTAAAACTTGTGCTTTGATGGCCTTCGGGTAATCATACTGATGTCTCTTGGTGCTAGCTCGATGAGCCATTTTGCTACTCGCCCAGTCGCATTGGGGTTTGTGAGGATGTCCCCGATCCCTGAAGTGCTGATTACAGTGATCGGGTGCTCGGAGAAGTAATGTCAGCTTCCTTGAGGACATGAACACGGCGTATGCCAGCTTCTGATAGTGCGGGTACCGCTGCTTTGATGTGGAGAGCACTTCACTCAAGTAATAGACTGGACGTTGTATGCTTTGGCGTGCCCTCCTCTCTGCGTTCGACCACTAGAACAGTGCTTACCACCCTGTTAGTTGCAGAGACATATAGGTATAGTGGCTCGCGTTCCTTTGGTGCTACGAGGATTGGAGGGCTTGTGAGGACTCGCTTGAGGTCCGTGAAGGCTGCTTCGGCTTCTGGCGTCCACTCGAACTTATCTGCTTTCTTCATCAGTCGATAGAACGGGAGTGCTTTTTCGCCTAGCTTGCTGATGAATCGACTGAGCGCTGCTACTCGACCCGCCAATTTTTGCACGTCATGGAGCTTTGAAGGCCTTTGCATCGTCAAGATGGCCTGTATTTTCTCCGGGTCCGCCTCGATTCCTCGAGCTGAGACTAGATACCCGAGGAGTTGCCCGGCTGGCACGCCGAACGTGCACTTCTTCGGGTTGAGCTTGATGTGGAAGCGTTTGAGGTTTGCGAATGTCTCTCGCAAGTCATCGAGTAGTGTTTTCCTCTCTTGTGGTGATGACGATATCATCTACATAGACCTGGACGTTTCGCCCAATTGCTTCTTGAGGCAATCTTGCATCATGCGCTGGTATGTTGCGCCTGCGTTCTTGAGCCCGAAAGGCATTGTGGTGTAGCAGTAGACCCCGAGTGGGGTTATGAACGCCGTTTTCTCTTCATCTTCTTCCTTCATCCTTATCTGGTGGTAACCCGAGTAGCATCCAGGAAGGACAAGCGAGCGCACCCGGCGGTGGAGTCGACGATCTGGTCGATTCGAGGTAGTGGAAAGTGATCCTTTGGACAACACTTGTTGAGTGCTGTAAAATCAACACACATCCGCAGGATGTCTGTATGCTTCTTTTCTACAAGTACGGGGTTGCCACCCATTGTGATTTCTTGATCTCTCTGATGAATCCTGCTGCGAGTAGCCTGTCGACTTCGGCTTCGACTGCAGTTCTTTTTGGGCCATATGCGGCGCATTGTTTGCTTGACTGGTTTAGCACCTGGAAGTAGCTGGAGAGAGTGCTCGGCGAATTCCCTGGGAATACCTGGCATGTCTGCTGGACACCATGCAAATATATCCCAGTTCTCACGGAGGAATTCGACGAGCGCGCTTTCCTATGCGATAGGTAGACTCGACGAGACATTGACTGTCTTGGTCGGGTCTGTCGGGTGCACCTGATGCGATCTTGTGTCGTTGGTGGCACTGAATGCTCTGTCGACTGCCACCTTTTTTGCTCTGGCATAAGTGTTCGATCGTTGGAGACCGCTAGATCGGCGAGTGTTGCTTCCATGCCAAACATCTCAGAGATTTTGCTGAATTCTCGGTCGCAAGAGTCAGACTTTTGGAAGTTCCCCTTGACTGTGATTACTCCTTTTGGTCCAGGCATTTCAGCTGGAGTATGCGTAATGTGGCACCGCCATGAATCGAGCGAACGTCGGGCGTCCAAGTATAGCATGGTATTGTGATTTCCAGTCGACCACTTCGAACTCAATCGACTCTGTCCTGAAGTGGTGCTTGTCCCCGAACGTTACGTCGAGTTGTATGGTGCCCTCTGGGCTTATTGCTTTCCCTGGAACGATACCGTGGAAGGTATTTGAGGATCTTGGCAGGTTTTCGACTGACCTATTCATTTTGCGGAGCGTATCTGCGAAGATGATGTTTATGCCGCTCCCACCATCCATGAAGACCTTGGACATGGCGTAGCCTCCAATTTGCGCGTCGAGTACCAGAGCAGAGTGCCCTGGTCGAACAACCGACGGAGGGTGGTCCTCTTTGCTGAAGCTTATTGCAGTATCAGATCCCTTCAAGTACTCTGTCACCGCAGGCGGTGACATGACCGCCATGTTTACCTGTCGAGTGCGAAGCTTTTGCTCCCTGTTGGAAGGTCGACCTTTCTGTATCATGTACATCTGCCCTTGGGGCGGAGGGTACTGTGGTTCGTCCACCCGAGGCACGGGCTGTATGGCACCCGCGAGATTTCCGCCTGGGGCAGGCTGTGGTGGTGGAGGTGGTGCCATCAGAACAGGCACGTTGTTTGGCTGAGGCACGGGTGCAGGTGCTTGTGCGGCTGCTGCCTTTCTGCGATTTACGTAATCAGTCGCCATCTGGTCGAACTCCCTGCAGTTTCTCATCGAGTGGTTGGACCGCAGTTTTCCATCGTCCCCCTTGTACAGGTGGAATCTGCAATCAGCGTCCATCTTTTCTTCGAATGATCGCTCAGATTGTGCCCGTGACTTGCGCCAATCCTTCCTCTTGTAGCTGTCACTGCGTTGGCCATCGCGACGATCATCTCGACTGTTTCGCCGATCATCTCGACTGTCTCGCCGGTCGTCTCGACTGTCTCGCTCTTCCGACCGTCGGTCGCTTCTGTCCTGATCATTGCGGGGTGTGGAGAACCCAGCCGCCATGAATTCGGGTCTGTCGTCGTCGTAATGACGTTTTGAACGTTTGCGCCTTCGGTCGTCTCTGTACGAGTCTCTATGGCTTCGACTGCTATTCTCGTGTTTGTCACGGGGTGAGGACCCGCGTGTGGTGCGTGCCATATCCTCTCCATCTGCCCACTCAGTCGCGATCTGCAGGAGGTGGGCTACAGATTTTGGCTTTTGGCGGCCAAGTGCTTCTTTGAGGTCTCGCCTGGCGAGGCCCATGACGAAAACATCCATGGCCATATCTTCTGAAACCACTCCAACTGAGTTACGTATCTCAGTCCATCGTCTGATGTATGACCTCAACGCTTCGTCTGAACGCTGAACGCAGGCCCGCAGCTCCTCGAATGTTTTCGGGCGCTCACATAGAGGCTCGAAGTTTTTGATGAAATCCCTGCGGAAGTGATCCCACGAGTCGTATGTTGATGGAGGTAGGGCCTTGAGCCAGTCGCGGCTGTGCCTTCGAGCATGAGTCGTATGTACTGCATGGCTGTAGTGTTGGTGCCCGCTGGCACGCAACTGCCAGCCTGTAATCTTCCAGCCACCCGGAAGGTTCCTGTCGACCCGTGTACTTGGGCTGTTCGGATGTGAGTTTGAATCCTTTGGGCATCCGTGTCTCGCGGATGCGTCGAGTGAAGCACAGAGCTCCATGTGGCTCAGGCTCTCGATCAGAGTATGAGTCGCTACTGTATGATCTGCTCCTGGACCTGCGCCTTCGCGAGCCGCTTCTTTCTTCGAGTGGTGGCGACGACCACTGTGATTATGCTCTTCCCGAGGCGTCGACTAGGGCACGGTCTCGACTCCCACCTGGAGTTCTTGGAACTTGGCGTATGGCCTTTGCAGCTAAGGCGAGTGATTTGATCTGTTGGCGGTGTAGTTTTGCGTTGGGGTCATCCGCTGGGGGCTTGATTGCCTCCAGGTATGCTGCAGCGGTGTAGAGAGCACCTGCTGCTGTTTTGGGCACCGGCAGTCCTTCCTCATCGTATGTCATGAAGGAGTTGCCTAAGTTGCGGGTGAGTGCCGCCTTCTCGCCTGGCGAGAGGTGTGACAACCTTGATCTGCGTCCTGTGTCTGCTCGCCCGGTGGAGCTCAGGGAGAGCTGTCTTCTGCGCACACTCGACAAGCTAGCTTGCTTTTTGCGTTCTTCGAGTGTGGCTCTTATCTGCTTCAGTCGAAGTGACTCCTGCCAGTTGAAGTACTGGAAGGTCAACATCTCTTCTTGTGTTGCGTCTGCTGGCATCATTGTGCACTCCTTGATAACTTTATCTGCTTTTGCTGCCATCTCAGCAGTGATTGTGAGGGTTGTGGCTCCGTCCGGCATAGTGACTGTGCACGGAATTCTGTAGGCCTGCGACTGGCCGCAGTTTCTGATGTTTCTGCGGCGATGGCCACATAGACCTGTTGGGGTATGACCCGAGGGCATATGTATGTACTTTCGAGTCCCGTCATAGACTCGACATCTTCGTCGAGGCTCATGTCTGAGCCTGTATGTTCATCGAGTGGTTCGTCTGGACGGATCTCGCAGTCGACGTCTTCGTCGCCTATGCCCATCTCGGCGTCGGCGAGGTTGTATGAGCCTCGGAGTCGAGGTTGTTGTTGGCGCAGATCTCGGAGTCGACGTGGTTGTCGATATGAGTTTCGAGGTCGTCGAAGTCGCTGAGGGAGATCCCGCAGTCGAAACTATCCTCGAGTGGTTGATCTAGCTCGGGATCGTTTGTGCGGTATGCTGATTCGGCCTCCTCGCCCTGGAGCTCTTCAATGAGCTCGCGCATCTCTCGTGTGGACATGGTTGTTGCAGATGAACAGGCTTGGAGGGTTGATGATGGTATGGACGCAGCGGAAAGATCCGCAGTCGAAGGAGTCGCAGCCGATGGAGCCTCGGGTGCGAAAGTCGCGAGTTGGCGTGGATCCGTCAAGTCCTGCACACCAAGCTTGTTGACGAAAAAATTGAACGAACCAACGGTTAAACCCAAACCTGACTCGAGATCGGAGAAGGCCTCCTGGAATCCTGGCGAGTGTGGCTCGAAATCCATCAGAGGATCCGATGTGCTTTTTGCGGGTGAAGCTGGCGTGTTGCCGTTTGTCGAGTGAGCCGGCGAGTTGCCGTGTGCCGCCTGAGTCGGCGAGTTCTGGTTTGTCGATGCAGCCGGCGAGTTGCCGTTTGTAGATCCGATCGGCGAGTCGCCGTTTTCCGATGGAACCGAAGAAACCGCGAGTCCAGCACTATTCTTTCCCACAGACGGCGCCAATTGACGAGGTGTACCCTCATCAAATCCCATGGTTAAGGACCTAGGGTTGAGATTATGGGGAGAGAACGTGGTAGTACTGGTAGTTTCGTCGGCTGACAAGCAGAGGCAAAGATTTACCCAGGTTCAGGCCCCTCGGGTGGAGGTAAAGACCCTACTTCCTGCTTGTCTGTTATTGATCGCTGGAGATTATGTGGTTACAAGGTGGCTCCGGCGAGATGACGATCTCGCAAGAGCTTTGGTGGTTCGAGTATGGCTTCCTAGATCGGCACCCCTCCCAGCCTTTAAATAGGCTGGGTCTCGGGAGTTTGTAACCGACCTAGTTTACACATAAGGAAAGTATAAACCGACTATGTCTATGTCTAAACTTGGAAGTTACTTCATCTTGTTGGGCCTCTCGTCTTGGGCTTCGAGTCGTATCTTCGCTAGTTGGGCTTTTAGTCATCACGTGCACCAGGTACCCTCACAGTAGGGTACCCGAGATGTATATCCTTGTCACCATTAAAATACTTCATTTGATAGAATATGTGTATCATTGAAAAGTTGTTCAATGAAACGTAAGGAGCAAGGAATTAGTATCATGACAGGATGTATCCTGATAATGATTTAATATCTTGCTGCAATAATGCATACAAAGTGTTTTGAAGTGAAATTCGAAACATGAGAGAACTAGGTACTTATAAAGGATAAGGAAATTTATATGCGAGAACCACGATGGTATATCGGTGGTGAGCATGATCAAATGATTCTTTCATTTTATCTTCATGGGAATTTCCTAAATAATGCACTCTTGGATTTGAATATCAAATGATAAAGATAATTGTTGACAAGTTGACTTTGTAACAAAAGTTCAATTGACTTCAATTATATAGAGTATTCTCTAAATGGTGTTTTGGAGAAATATCTTCAAAAGAGAATAACTCATGATGTAAGAGTTACATTGGATAAAGACTTATGAGATAAGCATAAAAGATAAACCAAGGATAAAACATGATCTTATGGTTTTGTGAAATATCAAGGGTTAGGATGCTTAATTAATTTTGAGCATAGAGTTATGTAACACTACAACAAGGCGCAGTGACAGTGGGAGCTTAAATGATTCCAAAAGGATTATCGGTTCATTGGATGAACTAGATGTGGTTCTTTACAAAAGCGGCAGCAATGTTGTGTAAACAGCGGAACTGTTTTCTTAGTTAGAATACCAAGGTTTCACCTTGAATAGCCTAGAATGCATGTGATCGTATGATCAGGGAGATTATGATAGAAAAGAGTTTTCTGCATAATGCATAAAGTTCACACAGCCCCGAAAGGGTCTGATGAAAAACGTCTACCACAGGAAAGGAAGCATGAGAAACCATCTGTTTCACCTAGATGTTGAGTCTTGTGCAAATAGTTAATTGCCTATTGTGCAAGTGGGAGACTGTTGGATGTATGCCCAAAAGGCAATAAAGTTTAACATCTGATTCATAATTATGCTTCATGATTCTATGCTATAACTGCGGTGACTCCTGAATATGTGATTCAGAGGAAAACTCACTCGCACGTGTAGAGACATGAACAGAATAAAGTATACCCTAGTCTTGCCGTTTAGACTAATTCGTTGATTGCTGGAGACCACGTTTTCCTAGTCTGGGACATTGTTTATGTCAGCATCAATGAGTGGCATATTGTTGGAGGAAACAATATGGCTGGGTAGACCCAAATCGTTGATATGCTAAGAAGATTCCAAAGTGTCTTTTTGTCCTTAGTGCAATATCGCAGATGATTATTATATGACATGTCCTTAGACCATGAGGTTATTAGGGTTGTGCATATTGGAAGAGTTACTTTGGTACTGTCAAGCATCATGGCCGTAACTGGGTGATCATAACGGCAGTCACTGGGTGATTCCGAAGGTGTGCATATATCCTAATGTTCCAAGATGGGAAATTACTCCTCTGTCAAAAGAGAGATACTTCCAGGGCCCACTCGATATGTATGATATCCAATATGTTCTGCAGACAATGCGTGATGAAGTTACATCATGTGGGATATCGGATTACGGGAACGAGAAAAGGAAACTTACCGGTAACGAGATAGACAGAGATATAGTGAATCAGGGATTGATTCATGTAAATATCAGGAATACTTTATCTCGAGTAATTTCAGTATCGTGAGCAATGGGAATGACGAATTAATAATCAATAGGTTCAATAGAGTATCATTCGCATAACGGTAGCAGTTATTCAGGTAGCCCATGTACCTGACCCTGGCCAGTGATTAGATGGAAACATCTAATTATAGCTACACGTTATCAAACCTGTAGGGTAACACGCTTAAGTCAGCTCTAGTTTGTTGTGTATATGGTTGGTCTGGATACCGAGAGAGTATCACCGGAATGGTTTCTGTGTGGTAGATAATATCTTTATCAGAGAGATTGCATTATGCAGACACTAGGTGTCTCGGAGTAATAGAAATAGTTTCTATCACTAGTCGGATTTATTCTGATGGTTTATATAAGAGGGAAATATTTATCCGGAGTATTTTGTCAGCGGACACTAGGTCTCCCGGATCATGTAAAAGTGTTTTATATGATAAGTAATTAATCCGGGGAATATTCTGTAAAAGGAAATATTCAAATAAGAATTAATTAGACAAAATATTAATAAATTAAATATTAATTTATTTAATTAATAAATAATTATTGGAAAAATATTAAATAAATTGGAGTCCCACTAGGCAGCCGCACCCCATATAGGGGCGGGTGGGCCAAGGCGCACCAAGGGGGGAAGTTCCCCCCTTGGCAAAACCCTAGTTGGTCCCTGGGCCCAACAGGGAGAGGCGGTTTGGGGGGACCTTGTTGGACAAGGACTCCTCCCCCCCAAACCGAATTGGCTAGAGGAGTTGGAGTCCAACTCCAACTCCCCTTGGGCCGGCGCACCAAGGGCAAGGGCTTGCCCCTTGCCCAAGCATCCCTACCCCTTGGCCTCCTATATAAACCCCCACCCCCTCTCCTTTGGAGAAACACAAGTTAGATCTCTTCTAGTTGGATTAGAGGGTTCCTCCCTCCAATTAGATCTAGATCTAATATCTAATCTCTCTCTCCCTCCTTCTCATGTGTTGAGATCTCCACCTTCATATACACCAGCGGTGAGTGCTTCAAGTGTGGACGGCGAAGCCCTGCTGGACTAGATCAGATGTATGCGTGCGGAACTCAGAGGGGTGATCCGTTGAGAAACGGTTGACCCTAACTCACTCTTTTGGATCAAGGCGGTGAAAGTGCATGTGTTGCCCCATGTGTGGTTTTGGTAATTAATGACAATCCTTATGGACTAATGTTTGCATTGAGATATTCTTGTAGATCTTGTCCATAGGAAAAGATTGAAGTTCATGTGTTAAACTCTAGAGGAGTATATGATGACCAAGGTCCTATCCAAGGGTTTATATGAAGAATGATCATTTAGAGATGAGCTTATTGCAAGCATGGCTTGAAAAAGAAGATTGAGTGAACATTCATGTTTAGCTCCAAGCCATCATATATATCAAGATAAGAAGATGAAGTTCAAGTGGATTCATGAAGACGGAGCATAGCAAGGCTCTCCCATCCCATCATGGTGTATGGGGGAGTATTTGGAGAAGTCTTCATCAAGCATGAGCTAGCAAGCTCAATCAAGAAAGGTGTTCCAACTTGAGGGAATCAAGATCGTCATCATCTAGCTCAAGTGGAATGCGCAAGACAAAGGTATGATCTTGATAGGGTTTCTATTTTACCGGTCTCATGATGTTAGTGAGAGACCGGGTTATAGGATAGACGGCGTACTATCAAGAGGGGCTCTCAAGTGAGTAACTTGATCGCATCTTTGTGGAGAGCTCGAACCTTTGCATATTTGGCATATCATCTTTCTTGGTTCTTATTTGGCTTTTATCCATGTGAGAATTTAGAGCTTGTGTTCATCTCCATACCAAGCTCTAGTTCATCAAAAACGGATTTATTTGAATATCTTGTGGTGTTTTTTATGTTGGAGGTTTTACCGGTTCGTCTCTTGTAGAGAGGTCAAACTCTCCTCTTGTGTTATCCTCCTCACATGATGGACTATGATGTGTATATGCATGATCTTGTAGTGCTTGTGATTATCTTCGGAGCAAGCCCAAGATCATAGAAAACGGAGTCCGGATGGAAAACTTGTTGCGTTTTCGTGTTGGAAATATTATCGGTTTATCCGTGAGAAAAGTTCCACACCTTTCCATGTGCGGCAACTTAACTCTTTTTATGGTTCTTAATATTTCCTTTCCAACAAAATTGGTTTCACCTGATTTGAAGTTCGAACGAGAAAGTTATTGCATTTCAGGTGTTTTGAGTGGCTGCAGGAAATCCAGGCCGGAGTTTCCGTTGCCCCTAGACCGGAGTCTCCGGTGTGTTCACACCAGAGTCTCCGGCCTGCCGGTTTGGCACTCGTGCCTCCATGGATGGCACTCTCTGCCTTCGGTCCGGAGTTGGTCCGGAGTGACCCCGGAGTCTCTAGACTGGCCGGAGTCTCCGCCCCTCCCAGGCCGGAGTCTCCGCCCGGACCGGAGTCTTCGGCCCTCCTGGACCAGAGTCTCCGGTGTAAGTTTTCCTGCAACGGCTATTTTTCTGGGGACCTATAAAAAGGCTCCCCTTCTTCCCCAAAGAGTCAGCTCTTCCAAGCACAAAATTTCCCCCTCTCTCACCTCCATTGTTGACCTTGGAAAGCTTGCCTCTCTCTCAATTCCTCCCATGATTCTTGCATATCTTTGAGGGATTTGAGAGAGGAGATCTAGATCTATATTTCCACCAATCCATCTCTCCTCTAAGTGAGGGGAACCTAGTGGATCTAGATCTTGGAGTTCTTGTGTGGTTCTCTTCCTTGTTCTTCCACTCTTCTCCCCCACAAGCATTAGTTGATTTTGGTGGGATTTGAGAGTGAAGGACTTGAGCACTTCTTGTGTTCTTGCCATTGCTTTTGTGCATCGGTTTGTGCTCTCCACGAGGATTCGTGGAAGTGAAAGTTCGTGAACTTGTTACTCTTGGGTCTTTGGACCCTAGACGCCTTTTGTGGCGGTTGAGGCCTTTTGTGGCCACTTGGGAGCTCCCAATCTTTTTGTGGGTTGTGTCTCAAGATTGTTGTAAGGGACTCGATTTCCACCCAAAAGGAAATCAATAGTGGCAGGTGAACCGAGCTTTTGTGCGAGGTTCATCGGAGAATAGGATGAGGCCATTTGTGGCGTCTTGAGTTTGAAACTCACACCCCTCCAACGAGACGTACTCCCCTCAAAAGGAGGAACTCAGGAATACATCATCGTCTCCGCGTGCCTCGGTTATTTCTATACCCGAGCTCTTTACTTATGCAATTTACATTGTGATAGCCTTCGTGCTTGAAGTATTATATCTTGCTATCACCTTGTTGCTTGTCTTGCTTAGCATATGTTGTTGGTGCACATAGGTGAGACTAGTTTATTTAGGTTGTTGGCTTGTTAATTTAAACACCTAGTTTTATTACGCAATTATCAAGCCTAAACCGGAAAAGTTTTAAATCGCCTATTCCCCCCCCTCTAGGCGACATCCTTGTCCTTTCAGGCGGGACGCGAGGAGTCTACGATATTCTCTCGTCTAGGCTTAGCCGAGGGAGTTCTTCCACAAGGTTCATCAACGTCATCATCGAGATCTCTTTCGCTTCAACGGTGTCGGTAACGATTTACAGTTAGATGAAATATGCATGTCTTGTCACTTGTATCTTCACATTAGATCTTGGTTGTTGGGCTGTAGTGGCAAATTTTTTGTTTTCCATGCACGTAACCCAATACGGCCGCCTCCGACGGCACGCTGGCTGCGTCCGCGTTCTTGCCGGCTATGGCTCCGTCGGCGGCTTCCTCCGCCGTGATGGCCCCTCCATTGGCGGACGCCCGGGCCGGCGTCTCTCGCTCGCTTCGGCTGCCCCCAGCAGGCAGGTTCCGGAAGGAGAACGGAGGTGTGAAAGCCTCGCACGCGGCCTTCCCCAAGACTGCAACGTTGGCCGTCTTGTGCCCGACGCTCACCGTCTCAGCTGTGCTTGATGGCGACGTGTAGCGGACCTGCACTTAAAAATTGGCAAGATCCCTGTGTATAGTGCAATCCCCTGGATCGATTCATTTGCACACACACAGTATAAGATGAATATCACAACAAAGTATCAATTATTACACGTGGATCCAGTACTTAGGAAAATATTCAATACAAATTGCATAGCACGAAGCTAGCTTTGCAAGAGTAAAGCAACGAAAATAAAAGTAGCAGTGAGTCTCCATCATCTTCATGTGCCACAGGCGAAACATGTTGGTTGTAGACTCGAAACCCCTTAAACGAAACCTCACTCATCGTCAGAACAACCTGCAATAGGAAAAATGTTGCAACAAGGTGGGTCAGAACCATAAAAACGGAACTGGCAAGTGACACTCTGTGGACTCATAGTGGAATAACTCTAATAATCTATATGCATATTTCCAAAGGTATAAAGTTTGTAAAAAATGGATTTGTGGTTTAAAAGATATGATGCTTTGAAGTTACAAGGGCTTTTCTGCAAAACTGTAATTAAAAATCTATTCGGAAATAAATCTAGAAAAGGCAGGGCCACGTGGCTGCTTCTGATTGGCTGGCAGATCTGACGGGACATGCCACGTAGGCGCTGACTGGATATGATCTGGATCATCAGATCCAGATCTGACGGCTGACAACTCCCCGTACCGCTTCGATCTAAATGATCTAATCCTAACCGTTGATTTCAGATCCAAGGGACAGGGGTGAAAGGCTCACCGAGGCGGCGCTGGGTCCCCGGAGTTGGAGGGGACAGCGGAGTGGCGACTCGGGCGTGGACGTGGCGGTCACTCCGGTGGTTCCTGGGCTCGGGGAGGAGGTCTACGAGGTGCAGCGCGAGGCGGCGGAGACAATGGAGGCCACGACATCGACTCGTGCGTCCTGGTTCGCCGTTGGAGCACAAACGAAGAGGTGGCAGTGCGGTTGACCTTCGGGTCAAGCTCGTTCCAGTCGATTCGCTGCACGAAAAAATCAACAGAGGTTCTCAGGGGGTGCGCACGCGCGAGGGAAAAGAAGAGGAGTAAGATGGAGGTGGCAGGAACCCCTGGTGTCGCCGGAATCGACAAATTGCGGCGGCGACAGTGCGGAACTCCGGTGGTCAATTTCGCCGGCCTGGGAGTGTGTCTGGAGCGAGCGCGTTGTGGGAAATGGAGATGAGGGAGAGGGGCTTAAGAGGGGCTCGGGGGCGCGTTGACTAGGGGCCTTAATCGCCCTTATTGAATAGGAATTAAGCTCGGCCGTTTTTGGAAGGAGGGCGCGATTTCGGGCCTAGGTTGAAGACGACGCCGTGGCGCTGACATGTGGGGGCCACACGTCAGTGGCTGGAGGAGAGGGGCGCGTGGGCTGGTGCTGGGCTGCGTGCGCGCGAGGAGAGATGGGCCACGGTGGGCTCGGCTTGGGCAGGCGGCCCGTTTCTATTTATTTTTTTGACTCCTTCTTTTCTGTTTTTCTGAAAACTTTTGTATCTTTTGAAATATACATCCAAATGGATTCAAACAACTTTGTAAATATTTGTATAAATCATATCTATCATTTAAAATATTCAAGTACACTTTTCTAAAACATTTATAATTTGAAAAGTTCAAATAATGTATAAAGGTTTATTTGAACCTTTATGTCATTTTATAAAATAGGATTTTGTAAATTATTTTTGAACTTAAATCAAATCCAGGAACAAAGCATGAGTAATGTCATTCAATATGATAAACCCACTAAAATAATTTGGTACAAAACATTTAATTCAAAATAGAGTTTGATAAATCATTTGAAAACAAATTCCCATTTATATCATGGGTTTTATAAAATCCAAATAAATTCCCACAAATACATATTTTGAAAATAACTTACTTTGAACTTATGTTTCAGATAAATATAATCAAATCAAAACCAAAGAAAATCAGAAATGTTATATAGAGCATAATATGCCCTTTTATGACATTTTCTCAAATATGCTTTTAAGTGGAAATAAAATTCCAACTTTTCAAGTTTGAAAAGCAAACAAGACTAGAAGATGATGAATGCATGCATGATTTTAAAATTTTAAATCAAAGTATATATAGTTTTCCAAAAGTTTTTGATCTTTCTGAATTTTCAAAATTTTGAAAAGCTTTGGATGTTACAGACTACGACCCTTAAATGGAATCTCGTCCTCGAGATTCGGGCAAGCTGGGAACAAAATGCAAGTGCTGGGAATGATTTTGATAACCGGGGAGGGTGGAGTAATGCAGCTGCTGACACGGGAACTGCAAAACCATCAGAGAATGATTCCAATGATTGGGGAGGTTATAAAGAAGGATAGGTTTGGGCAACTATTTTTTTATGACAGTTGGCTGGGCTACCACCCTTAAAAGAAATTCTTGTAGTTAATCTTGCCTCCATTACTTGAGTATCGTCCTGAACTTTTTGGTATAGTATGTACCAACACCTTGTTGGGATTTGGGGTTTTGAATCCTTGAGTAGAACTTTCCCTCACGGTAGAGTTGTAGAAAACCCTTTGAACTACTTTTGATATTGAAGGTATCTCTTTAGGTCAATAAGAAGACCAAGATGAGAGGATTTTACAACAACCCGTTTATCACACTTCACTTGGTGTCCTAGGATAGAGATGTCATGGAGCAAGGATGTGATTGTTCCTTCACACAAAATAATTAACTAGAGTTGGGAGGCATTCCTCAGTTGGATGGCGGGTAATACCATAGGGAACTGGTCCTCAGTTACTTGTGGTCAAAAGGATAAGGCATCTGGTTGGGTTTAGCTTGGATGAGTAGAGATAAAAAGATGCTAAGGAGAATCCTACCCCAACACGGCAAATCAAGGCAATTCATCTTACAAACAACATCTAACAAACATCAAATAACATGGTTCAAACACAAACAAACAATCTAGTATTGTCATACAACCTATGTTGGTATGATCAATACACTAACACGATATCGTTGTTCTAATTAAGCGGTGGTCTCTAGTCTATCTCCTTCTTGAGTGCTTCAAGTACTTCTTCAACTGTCTTCAAAATCTTCTAAGTGTTTGAGCTCTGAATCTGGGTTCTTCAATGGTCTTCCATGCATGTAGTGCTTCGTGTTGAATCGTAGCTTTCCATATAAAGTATCACACTCATACGTCAAGGACATGGTCATCACCAAATATGTCTTGATTGATTCAAAGAGCTAGGTCATCTAGAACAAGAGAAGATATTTTCAGAAAGTAGATAGTAGATGAGAGTATCAGAAAGATAAAAAGTTTTGTTTTTAGAAAACTGAATAAAAATAGATTTTCAATCCTATGGTCAAACTTATTTCTATCCAAACCAAGGGTTTCGAACCTACAGGCAACACAGTGCTCTGATACCATCTGTAGCGGACCTACACTTAAAAATTGGCAAGATCCCTGTGTATAGTGCAAACCCCTGGATCGATTCATTTGCACACACAGTTTAAGATGAATATCACAACAAAGTATCAATTATTACACGTGGACCAAGTACTTAGGAAAATATTCAATACAAATTGCATAGCACGAAGCTAGCTTTGCAAGAGTAAAGCAACGGAAATAAAAGTAGCAGTGAGTCTCCATCATCTTCATGTGCCATAGGCGAAACATGTTGGTTGTAGAATCGAAACCCTTAAACGAAACCTCACTCATCGTCAGAACAACCTGCAACAGGAAAAATGTTGCAACAAGGTGGGTCAGAACCATAAAAATGGAACTGGCAAGTGACACTCTGTGAACTCATAGTGGAATAACTCTAATAATCTATATGCATATTTGGCTGATGGAGTTCAAGGCTATTTTGCATAAAGCCAACTTTTTCCTAACTCTTTGGAAAAACTCTTTTATCTAATCGAGACAAGTATGGCATGAAAACCATTGTCTCATCTACCCTTGTTCACCCTTTAAATTTTACTTGAGAAGTTGGAATGTTTGGATCCTCCGTTGACGTCCTTGATCAGCTGCTCAAAATTGTCCGTAACCGGGGACACGGCTAAGTACTTAGTTTTGTGACTCTCGAGAGTTTGTGCACGTTCACCACTAGATTTAACCAACCCAAACTATCCCCACACTCCATTAGTGATCGAGGAAAAGAAGAAGGTTAAAACGAGATCCTTCACAAGCATTTTCCCACCCCATACCGGCCTGACGCGCTCCACCTACAAACCTCTACCACCACCTGTCAAGCCGAGGTGAGTCCACGCAACTTATTCGATCAAGACAGAGCCCATATGACTAATGGCTGCACTGGAAGCAATCTTCACTTGGAGCACTTCAAATCCCTTTGTTCCTGGGTGGCCATCCACAAGTGTACTACCTCAGGTAAAACCCCTGAGAAGCCACTCAACATAAACCATGCAATACCAATTCCACCCAGGTGATTCATTAACTTAGTAGAAATTAGCTTTTTATAAAACAACTTTTAGCATAGCAACACAATATCTCTACTAAGTTAAAATAGGATTCTAGACCAACTAGTATAGGGGTGCTACTCTAAACAGTTTTTGCTTAGCAATACTACTAACACCTACACATGCTTAAGGAAAAATACACTAATCATGCATAGACAAAATAATAGGAAATTTATGAATGTGCCACTTGCCTTTGAAAGTTGTCGTTGCTCACACACTCTTTTCAACAAGGAACGTTGCACACCGTTCAATCTATACATAGAAATAACACAACAATAAACAAACAACTCATAGCATTCCAAAGAAAACATGCATATCAAAGTCTTCACAAAATTTTGGTCAAGGATTATCACATAATTCAATATGAAAAATGAATTAATGTGATTGGGTTTAGTGTTTGCCATTTTTGGTCAAGGGATGGTCTAGAGTCAAAATTGAACACACAAGAATTTTGGTCAAAAGATTTAACCCATTTTAAGACAAAGGTTTGCAAAACAACATTTTAAGAAGGCTTTTAACACAAACTTAATTATTTAAGTCGAAAATAAATTAAAAAATATGGGTTTTGGTCCCTCTGGTCAAAGGCAATTATTTATGATATTTCTCAAAAAGAAACATATTAAAAAGAATTGATAGAATTTAAACTATGCCAAATATTAAACTGTGCCAAATAATCAAATTGAGTCTCTGATTTTAAATCATCAAAATAATGCTCAAAATTATTTATAACAGAGGAATAAATTTACACATATTCTAAGGTTTCTAAAACTATTTTATATGAAGATTTTGGAATTGTAGATTTAAAGATATGCCAAATTTACTCAAATTGTCCATTTGCAATTTGGATAAATTTAAACTACTCAAAATTGAAAACAACAGAGCCAACACATCCTACATGCCAAGGGCTTTCCAACGATATTTTATTTATAAATTTTGGACATACAAATTTATATCTATTGTCAAATTTACTCAAAACATCCATTTGTAATTTGAATAAATGTGAAATACTCAAAATTGAGCCTCTGATTTTTAAATCAGTTTTAAAATTATCAAAAATTATTCTAATAGTGTCTAACTATTCTACAGATCCAAAGGTTTCCAAAAATATTTTATTTGCAAATTTTGGATTTATGGATTTAAAGATATGTCAAAATTACTCAAATCACATATTTAAAATTTGAATAATTTAAAATAAAGCAAAACTGAAAATTAATAGTGCTAAAACATCCTACAGGCTAAGGGCTTTCCAAAGGTATAAAGTTTGTAAAAAATGGATTTGTGGTTTAAAAGATATGATGGTTTGAAATTACAGGGGCTTTTCTGCAAAACTGTAATTAAAAATCTATTCGGAAATAAATCCAGAAAAGGCTCGGCCACGTGGCTGCTTCTGATTGTCTGGCAGATCTGACTGGACATGCCACGTAGGCGCTGACTGGATCTGATCTGGATCGTCAGATCCAGATCAGACGGCTGACAACTTCCCGTACCGCTTCGATCTAAATGATCTAATCCTAACCGTTGATTTCAGATCCAAGGGACAGGGGTGAAAGGCTCACCGAGGCGGCGCTGGGTCGCCGAGTTGGAGGGGACAGCGGAGCGGCAACTCGGGTGTGGACGTGCCGGTCACTCGGGTGGTTCCTGGGCTCGGGGAGTAGGTCTACGAGGTGCAGCGCGAGGCGGCGGAGACGATGGAGGCCACGACATCGACTCGTGCGTCCTGGTTCGCCGTTGGAGCACGAACGGAGAGGTGGCAGTGCGGTTAACCTTCGGGTCGAGCTCGTTCCAGTCGATTCGCTGCACGAAAAAATCAACAGAGGTTCTCAGGGGGTGCGCACGCGCGAGGGAAAAGAAGAGGAGTAAGAAGGAGGTGGCGGGAACCCCTGGTGTCGCCGGAATCGACAAATTGTGGCGGCGACAGTGGGAACTCCGATGGTCAATTGCGCCGGCCTGGGGGCGTGTCTGGAGCGAGCGCGTTGGGGGAAATGGAGAGGAGGGAGAGGGGCTTAAGAGGAGCTCGGGGGCGCGTTGAATAGGGGCCTTAGTCGCCCGGATTCATAGGAATTATGCTCGGCCGTTTTTGGAAGGAGGGCGTGATTTCGGGCCGAGGTTGAAGATGACGCCGTGGCGCTGACATGTGGGGGCCACGCGTCAGTGGCTGGAGGAGAGGGGCGCGTGGGCTGGGCTAGTGTTGGGCTGCGTGCGCGCGAGAAGAGATGGGCCACGGTGGGCTCGGCTTGGGTAGGCGGCCGTTTCTATTTTTTTTTACTCCTTCTTTTTCTGTTTTTCTGAAAACTTTTGTATCTTTTGAAATATACATCCAAATGGATTCGAACAACTTTGTAAATATTTGTATAAATCATATCTATCATTTAAAATATTCAAGTACACTTTTCTAAAACATTTCTAATTTGAAAAGTTCAAATAATGTATAAAGGTTTATTTGAACCTTTATGTCATTTTATAAAATAGGATTTTATAAATTATTATTGAACTTAAAATCAAATCCAGAAACAAAGCATGAGTAATATCATTCAATATGATAAACCCACTAAAATAATTTGGTACAAATCATTTAATTCAAAATAGAGTTTGATAAATCATTTGAAAACAAATTCCCATTTATATCACGGGTTTTATAAAATCCAAATAAATTCCCACAAATACATATTTTGAAAATAACTTACTTTGAACTTATGTTTCAGATAAATATAATAAAATCAAAACCAAAGAAAATCAGAAATATTATATAGAGCATAATAGGCCCTTTTATGACATTTTCTCAAATATGCTTTTAAGTGGAAATAAAATTCCAACTTTTAAGTTTCAAAAGCAAACAAGACCAGAAGATGATGAGTGCATGCATGATTTTAAATTTTTAAATCAAAGTATATATAGTTTTCAAAAAGTTTTTGATCTTTCTGAATTTTCAAAATTTTGAAAAACTTTGGATGTTACACGCCGCCTCCGACCTACTGCCGCCGTCCTCGACGTCGGCCGCCTCAGGGTCTCCGACCGCGCACGTCTCCAAGGAGTTGCAACTCAAGACGTCTCTCCGTCAGGCTCCAATGCCAGTTGATCCTCAAGCCTTGCTGCCGCCTCCATCGCCGATTGCCCCTACAGTTGGGATGTGCTTCGTTGTTGTTGTGAACGACGGGTCTGGAGGTGCTGTTTCCAGTGAAGTTCTAGAAACCGGCGATGGGTGCCATGACGGGAAGACTCCAGAAAAGTTGAAGGCTCCTCTGTTCGGTCCAGCTTCAGCGTTAGCGTGTGGCGGGCTCTCTGATGTCTCGCCTTTTGAAGCTGAGGAGGGTTAGGTGCACGTAGGTCGGGGGCGCTGCTCCAGTCGAGACCCTCCCCCAGAGCCGTCGAGGGAAGCGCTTGAGCGTTGCCTCGCCTTCAAGCGTTGGGATCATGGAAGGTGTTTTCGTTGCCTCGAGCGTGGGCACCAGGTCAGAGCATGTCGTGGGCCATTCAAATGCATTCGTTGTCGTTGTCCTGGTCATCGGGAAAGATTTTGTCGTGCTCGCTCACCTGTTGCTCGCGACCTCTCTCCGACTACTCGCATTGGCTCTCCAGTCATCGTGGACCGCCCGTCCATGTGTGTGCCGGTGCCGCCAAGATCTCCATTTGAGTGTTGCAAGGATTCCGATGCTACCGCATTTTTGGATTCTACTTTGGAGTCCCAGCTTGGCCTGTTACGCATGGAGTTTCTTCAGAAGGTTGAGTTGCTTCGCACTGAGCTTCGCGATGGTATAGCCAAGCTTCAGGCTACTTCGGTTGTGTCTTTGCCGTCGGACCTCCAGATTGGTTTCGTTGATGAGGGAGATATTTGCTTCTTTGGTGAATTTTCTCCTCGTGCTGAAATTGTGGCTCCAGTTGTGCAAACTACTCCTGAGCTGCAAGAGCCCCGTGGGGATTCATCTATGGTGCAACCGATAGAGTTGGGCTCTCTGGAGTCCTTGGCGGTGGGCATAGCGCCATCATCACCTTCGTCTGAGTCATGTCAGCCGCCCGCCTCTGTTGATAGTGGATCCTTGGTTGCTTCTGTCACTTTCTCATCTTCGAGTGACCAAATAGATAAGATAGGTGTGTTGGCGTCCAACTCAGAGGCTCTCTTTGGCAAAGAGGTTTGCGACTTGCTTGTCGATTTGGATGCGGCTTGTCCTGGATATGGCAAGGATATTGCTTGTGTCTTGGCGGGGAAGGCTTTAGAGGCTCTAATCATGAAGGTGGAGAAGTCTCTTAGGAGGACAAAAAACAAGTTTCGGAAGGAAATCTTCCGCTTTGCTTGATTGTTGGCCCTTTTTAGATTCTTGTGTCGTTCGTTCGTGATTGTTGTACGTTGGGCGAGTTTGTCGCCGGTCGGGTGGTTGTTTGGTTGAGAGTTGTTCGCCCGTGGTTGTGGGGTTATTGTATTGGTTTTCGCCCGGTTTTCCGTTAATTAACCGGGCAACTCTCTTCTTCTTAATAAATAGATGGGGCAAAACTTTTGCTCCCGTTTCAAAAAAAAATAGTTCTTGTAAAATTTGAATTAGTGCTGACAATGATCATGCTTACAATAGGACCACTATAAAGGGCCTTAAGTCTAGGACCTGTTCTTGTTGGCTAGCGCGATAGCCGCACCTTTTCTGGATGATGAACTACGCCCACAGTTAAGATCAGAGAATCACATATAATCAGACAAAGAGTAGAAGATAAATGTATGCACAATTCATTCATATGGACATGCATGCTGCTAGGAACATGCTGAGGTGTTAGTGCTATCGCACTGGATCAACAGGTAAGGAGGCACATGCCTTACCGCTGGATCCACAACTGCGAAGGAATTTACCACCACTGAGCTGACTGATGGAACCTTGACGATTTGGAAGTGTGAACCATAATTAGGCAAAATATACATATGGTTTTACGGAAAAAAAATGTGAACAAATATAATCGCATGCCTACAAAAGAGGACAGTATCAGCCAGATGGCGTAGTACCTATCTGATCAAGCCTCCTACTCGATCCAAGCATGTTGATTAAGACAATTAAGTTCCATCTCTGTGCAACTTCAAAAGCTATCCCGACGTATTAGCGTCATGTTGATGGGAATATTCCTTCTATCAGGTCTACAAAACTGTATCACACTAAGAATTTGATTTGGGGATCTGCATAACACATAAGCATAGGGTTTAGTGTCTCTTAATAGAACGGCTACAGTTTTATATTAATTAAGAAGCACACATAAATAACTGCAAACTAAAAAGGATAATAAATAAGCAGCAGGAGGAGTAACAAAGAGATGAAGCTCATCAGGACTGTAGAGAATTACCTTGTCATGCTATTCACAGATCTATCCACTGCTATTTCAGAAAAAAAAACTACACACGAACCCAGTACAAACTAAGCAGCGTCAATAAGTGCATTGTTCTCACAAAAGAAAAGGGTGCATTGTTATAGGCAAAAGCATATCCAAAAAGCAGTGAGGGCAACTTGGAAGGTTCAAGGTAATGTACCTTTAACATGTCAATGGGAAAAGGAAGGACAAACTATCTCAGTAGATATATACATACCTATCTCAGTAGATATATACATACGCTGTTCTTCTGTTTTCTTCTACTATTTGATCTTGGGCATCTCAAAACTAACCTGCAGCAAGATACAAATTATTGATGGAGAACATAAAATTTGGAGAACATAAAAGACGAAATATTTAATTGTTAAAGTAAGCATTGATCTTAACTGTAACTATGCCAAGGTTCAGTTTGTGAGGATCGTAATCCTGTTTAGATAACACTAAAATAGATTGATGGAAGGATATTTCCTTGAACGCAGCTGATGGAGCAATAATGGCAACTAAGTGATCACCACATACCACTTGAAAATAAATATATCTACTAAATACTTCTTTCCTAAGGCACTGTAGGAAATATTTTAAATCAATAGTTTGAAATTCCCGAAGAAAAATAAAAAACTCTTCGAGCATTCCAACCCACCAAGTCAGGTCACAATGTTTTACAATCTTGCTAATTCATTGGTCGTAGATACGTCCTAATTAATTGGGCTATTATTCCAAAAGAACAAAAGATAATTATGCACCCTTTGACCAAGTCATGAAACAGAGAGTAAAAAGCTTGCACTTCCGACCTCTGTTCACTAATGGCATTCTCATGTCCATATAAGGATAGCAAAAGGCCTACCAATGCTACATTTACTTAATTTTATTTTGCAATATCATAGTACCATCATTTACACTTAATACATTGATTTTACATTATGTATCCTCTTTTCAAGATACATGCTAATTGATGCCAATTATGGATTCTCTGTTCATGACTCCATCTCCCTCCTACCCTTACCCAGTGATATTCAAACATATCATAGACCGGATCAAAGTGAACTGTAATGCAAATAGTATTCCATTTCAAAGATGAGCACCTGCTAAAAATGCAAGGTGTGTGTTCTCATTTGTTGCGCTTGGGCAAACATGGATAGGTAACTCTCAGGATTTCTGTAAAGGGAGAAGATTAATTACGACATATGAAGAAGATTACCATTTAGATGAGGTATTCACATGGGCTTGCCACGCACAACTGCTGATATATATTGTTTAGACGGAGGGCATTATACTAAGCATCCATCCAATAAAATTTATGTACATGATAAAACTCACTTAAGCTAAGTATCAACACTTCTCTTATATATGCTGTATCAGGACATAACACAACAGTTGAGGCGACACATAGTACAAACACAAGTGACAGATTTATTGGTGGACTATGCCATATGACCTAGACAAATAAGACATGATTTTACATGACGTGTAGACTAATATGAGAGCTTATCCGAGAAAATTAAGAGAATACTGCAAATTAAGAACACAAGAAACATAACCGTTAACTTCTGGTTGAGGATATGCATACCTTAGAGCATCTCTAGCAGAACCCGGAAAACGCGAACCCGCAAAACAGTTTTGCAGGTCGCGCAACTCGCGGTTTTTTGCTCAGAACGCCGCGCGGCGGAGCAGAACCCGCAAAGCAGAACCGCAAAACAGAATTCTGTTTTGCGGTTCTGCTTTGCGGGTTCTGCTCCGCCGCGTGGCGTTCTGAAACTGCATATGCAAAACAGCAAGATAGGCAGAATATCATAAAAATGGAATGATAAATAAATTAGACCTAAATTATAAAGATTCATATTACAATAGTAGGATATTATGAATCCTCATCAATAATGTATTACAATAAAAGTTTGAATCACACGAATTAAACAATAATTCAATACAAGAAATGTTGTAGAATAAAAATATTGTTTGAATCAAACATGCTTCAAATGAATTTAACAAATTGCTACTGCCCATGCCGCTGCCAGGCGTGTTCAACTAGGTCTTTCTGCAGCTGGGTGTGTGCGTCCGCATCCTCTATCTCACAGTAAGTCTGAAGAAAAGCTCTGATGCGATCTGGGTTTCTAGCAGGCTTCACGCGGCTACCAACATTTTCATAGGACAACTCCAAGTCCAAGTCCCTTTCATCCTCTATGATCATGTTGTGAAGAATCACACAACAAGTCATGATGTTTTTCAGAGTTTTCTTGTCCCAAAAACGAGCGGGGCCTCGAACAATGGCAAACCTAGATTGCAAGACACCAAATGCCCTCTCTATATCCTTTCGGCATGCCTCTTGAGCCCTTGCAAATTCAATTTCCTTGTTGCCTCTTGGATTTGAGATGGTCTTCACGAATGTAGTCCAACTTGGGTAAATACCGTCGGCAAGATAGTACCCCTTTGTGTACTCATTCCCATTAACAGTGAAGTTGCAAGCCGGAGCATCACCTCTAGCTAGCCTTCTTAGTAGATGAGACCGTTGCAACACATTGATATCATTCAATGTGCCCGGCAAACCAAATAAGCAATGCCAAATCCATAGATCCTCAGACGCAACGGCCTCAAGCACAATTGTTGCATCGCCTCCCCTGCCACAATATTGTCCATGCCATGCCTTTGGGCAGTTTTTCCAAGTCCAATGCATACAGTCTATACTACCTAGCATGCCCGGCCAACCTCGCGCCTCATTCATCGCCATCAGCTTCACCGTATCTTCTTCGTTTGGTGCCCGAAGATAAATCTTTCCATAGACTTTTATAATCGTTTTGGCAAACATACGAACGGACTCGATCGTAGTATCTTCACCAATACGAAGATACTCGTCGGCGTAGTCAGCCGGGACGCCATATGCAATGACTCTCATTGCGGCGGAGATCTTCTGATATGCGCTGAATCCCAACAAACCCGCGGCATTCTGTCGACGCGTAAAATAGCGACAATTCGCCTCGCAAGCTTCTACTATCTTCACGAAAAGAGAACGGCGCATACGATACCTTGTCCGGAAGATGTGAGCCGGGTACGTCGGTATTTGGGCGAAGTAATCCCGCATGAGCAGTTGGTTGCCGTAGAAGCGGTTCTGTGGTATGCAAAGGCGGCCAACCTTCGATCCTTGCCGCTGCTTCGCATACCGGTCATCGAACTCCTTGACGGCGAGGACGGCGACCACCATTTGCTGCCGCCGGCTTTCAAACAGCGTCTCCACGTCGGAGTCGTCGGAGGAGGACGAATCCGACAGCAAAAACTCCTCCTCCGGGCTCAACTCCATCTGAAACGGGTACCGCATATCACTACCGGAGTACTCCGTCCGAAAACACAACAGAATCGAGCGGAGATGGACTCACCGACAGATCGGCGGCGGCGGCGCAGATTTGGCCGGAGAGGGTTCTCCACGGGCGGGGCGAGCCGGAAACCGGCGGTAGGGTACGTCCGCGGCCGGGGGGTGTCGCCTACGACGGGGCGCCTGCAAATGCGGCCGGGAAAAGGGTCGAATCGCTGGCGGCGGCGCTGGCGGCGGAGGCGGCGGCGAGATGGGGATGAGGCGCGTGGTGAAAAGTCCGCCCCGCCAACTGTTTTGACGCTATGCAGGCGCCCCTCGGTTCGGCGGTTAAATCTCCGAATTTGACGTTCCGAGGGGCGGATTCGCGGGGCCCCTCAAAAACTTTTGCAGGTCGGGAGTTTTGAGGGTTCTGCTCTTTGCGTTTTTAAGGATTCGAATCCACATCGGGCGGTTATTTTGCGGGTTTCGGCCATTTGCGGGTACTGCTAGAGATGCTCTTATAGACGTAGCTTGCATAGCTAATTGTCAACATTCATTCTTTCTGATCCGTGGCTCCATACCTCCATGTTACAATAAAAATAACCAAAAAATGTAAAGCGTGTCAGAAAGTGAAGGTTGAGTGCATCTTGCAAGGATATAGACAAAAAAATAAAATCTAAACCACTATTGAAAAGATGCGGGCTAACTGTGAATACTAAAACCACACGAACACGGAAGCAGTCTGCGTAATACAATGATGGGCGGACACAGATCACATATGCGATACCGTAAATTGGGGAAATTTCAGTATTTGGTGCTTCTATGAAACAACAATTCAGTTATAGAATGTACCTTGCCCTTTCTCAATGATTCTGTCCCTAAAATGGTTGAGAGCTATTGTGACCCGCACTGTCTTGTCTTTCACATAGGAGTCAATATGACCAGAACACCTGCATATATTATTCACTTACCATCAGTGAAATATAAATGCGAGATGCTTGTATTAATGGTGCCAAAAACAAATCTTGAGACCTTAATATCATACCTATATGGAACCCAGAAAACAGAATAGGTTCATTGTACATATACCTTCTCCAGAAATTTCTCTAGTCTCACAAAATAAGAAGTAAAATATGTAAGTGCATATGACGTATTGATCACGATAGTTTGGGATTGTAGCAAGCTTGCTACATGACAATGAAAATAGAAGGAACACATGCTGTTATTTACCCCATTATTCAACATTGATAGAGAAATGCACTTCGGTTTTTGTTTTGGAACAAAAAGAAACTGAACTTCATACATTACCGAGCATCTTTACTAATCATAAAATTTAGAACCATGAGCCCACTCTGTTGGTTACCTTCAGCTGGGCATCATCACTAATGGTAGTGACAAATACAACAACGGCAACACGACAGCCCTATAGCTCCAACCTGTCAATACATATAAATAAATGATCTTAGAAGAACAATAACAGAGGAGGTAAATTAGCCAAACTGAGGTAGAGATATTGACCATCCGAAACCAAGCAAATAGATCTGTTACAGTCTTGCAACAAATATATTGACCATCCGATATACTGCATCCAATATACTGCATTCAGGAAAAAAGCGACCAGATCTGAAGAGCTCATGGAGGAACATGCAAGAGAAGATAAAGGGAAAGAGTACAAAGCCATTGGAGTGGTTTTCGGAAGCATACCGTCTCGCACTGAACCCGCTGTGGAACCATGGAGTCGGGGACACGCCAATGGAGGTCGAGCTCCTCGTGTGCGCCGCCTCTGCGTCGTCGCCAGCTCCAGCTGAGAGAGAGAGACCACGGGAGGAGGTCAGACCGGAGAGAGAGAGAGATAGAGAGAGAGAGAGACCTGAGAGAATGGGCTGCTGCGGGAGGTGCTCGAGGCTTGGAGGAATGGCGATGCAGCAAGGTGAGCCGGCGCTGAGCGTGCTTCCGCCGTGCCTCTCGCCGCAGGCTCCTCGTTTCCGTCTCGATGCACCATCGATGCGCCCTGCTGCGCGGGGAGGACGTGGTGGCTCGGCGAGGCGGCGGCTGGCGGCGCAGAGGAGGAGGCGGAGGGTCTCGATGCACCATCTACGCGGCCTGCTGCGCAGAGGATGAAGTGGTGGCTAGGCGAGACGGCGGCCGGCGGCGCAGAGGAGGAGGAGGGGCAGGAGCATGAGGGCGCGAAAGGGAGGGTCGTGGAGAGGCGACGCGCTGTGACGGCTAGGGTTTTCACCGCGCGGGTGCGGTTTTATACCAAGCGGTGAAAAAACAACCGACGACCAGGATCTCATCAAGTTTCTATAGGACAGTCGAAATTGTCTGAGCTCTGAGGAGCTCTATGTTTCACCCAAGAATGTAATCTTTAGATGAGAGATGAACATTTGGAGTGTCAGAAGCTGGGCTATCTACACATTTTAGGAAACCCTGCCCAGTAGCTGGGTCCTGCAGATATATGGGACTAAACCGTACAAGTTTTTTTTTTGAGAGTAACTGAACCGTTCAAGTGTTCTGCCTAATTTGGCCTGGTAAGGCCCAAGAATGTTTCATCGTTATCCTAAGAGTAAAGGGCCATCTTCTTACCCAGCCTGCTCGAGCCTGTTTCAATCAGGCCCGCACCAAAGCGGTGTACATCTCTTACAGTAGCTGGTACTATTGCATCGCAAACCCTATATATCGCCTGTTGCGAGTCCTAACTACGACTCGCCCGTTACGTATGCGCGCTTTGGGCCGGCCCATTAACACTTCTCAACAGCACAAAATAGAAGAAAATATGTTGCGCACGGGGGGATCGAACCAGCGACGTCGGCGCACTACGACGGGGCGAGTAGCCACTGGACAAGCGTCGTGTTGTTGTCTGCATACCATTATCCATCCTTCTATTGTTTACAGTTTTGGGTTTTAGGTTTTTCATTTATTTTTTGTTTTCCGTTTTATTCTTTCATTTTTTTCTTTTTTTCCTTTTGATTACTTAGGTTAGTTTCTATTATTTTACTGTTTTCTTTTTCTATTTTCTTTTTTGTTTACTTTTTCCGTTTTATTTTTATTTTTCTTTTTCTTTTTCTTTTCCGTTTTCTTTTTCTTTTTCTTTTTCTGTTTTCTTTTTCGTTTCCTTTTTTACCGTTTTCTTTTCCTGTTCCGTTTTCTTTTTCTTTTTTATTTTCTTTTCCCGTTTTGCTTTTATATTTTCTTTTTCGGTTTTATTGTTTTGTTTTCCGTTTTTCTGTTTCACTTTTTTCGTTTTTCCTTTTTATGTTTTAATTTTCGCTTATTTTGAAAATGGTTTATATTTCGGAAAATAATATTTTTTAAAAAATGGTTCCGAACCAAAAAAAATGGTTCCAAAGCAAAAAAAAAGGTTCCTTTTAGAATATGGTTCCGAACCAAAAAAAATGGTTTCGATTTTCTGAAAATGGTTCCTATTTTAAAATGGTTCCGAACCGAAAAAATGGTTCCTTTTAGAATATGTTTCTGAACCGGAAAAATGGTTCCGAATGAAAAAAATGGTTCCGATTTTTTGAAAATGGTTCCGAACCAGAAAAAACGGTTCCGATTTTTGAAAATGGTTTCGACTGGAAAAATGGTTCTGATTTTTCAAAAATGTTTCTTTTTTGAAAATGGCTTCTTTTTGAAAATGGTTCCGAACCGAAAAAATGGTTTCGAACCAAAAAAATGGTTCCGAAACGAAATATGGTTCCGATTTTAAAAAATGGTTCCGAAAGAAAAAATGGTTCTGATTTTTGAAACTGGTTCCGAATGAAAAAAATGGTTTCGATTTTTTCAAAAATGGTTCCGAACCGAAAAATGGTTCCGAACCGAAAAAATGGTTTCGATTTTTGAAAATGGTTGCGAATGAAGAAAATGGTTCCGATTTTAAAAATGGTTCCGATTTTCCGAAAATGGTTCCTATTTGAAAATGGTTCCTTTTTTAAATTGGATCCAAACCGAAAAATGGTTCTGAACCGAAAAAATGTTTCCTTTTTGTTTCCGATTTTTGAAAATGGTTCCGAATGAAAAAATGGTTCTGATTTTTAAAAATGGTTCCGAATGAAAAAAATGTTGTGATTTTTTCGAAAAATGGTTCTGAACCAAAAACTGGTTCCAAACCAAAAAATGGTTCCAATTTTCCGAAAATGGTTCCTTTTTGAAAACGGTTTCCAACCGAAAAAATGGTTCTGAATTTTGAAAATGGTACGATTTAAAAAATGGTTCCGATTTCGAAAATGGTTCCTTTTTGAAAATGGTTCCTTTTTGAAAAATGGGAAAAAAGAAAGAATAAAACGGAAACAAAAAGAAAAAACGAAAAACAGAAAAAAAAATGAAAAAGAAACGATAACAAAAAGAATAGAGAAGGAAAAAACGAAAACATAAAAGAATAAGAAATAAATCGGAAAAAGAAAACAGAAAATAATATAAGAAAAAGAAATCAATACAAAGGTAAGTAAACATATACTTACAGCATTCCGCGCGTAACCCAGCGGCTGCGGTCTCTACGCGTTGAAGCGAGGTCTCTGGTTCGAGCTCCCATGCTGCCATCTTTTATCCTCTTTTAGGAGGCGGGCCGTCGTGGCAAGGATGCGTACGCAGGCGAGTCCTAGATACGACTCGCAGAAGGCGACGTATAGGGCCTCCCCTATTGCATTGCCCGATTCTGATATCCTCTCACCGCCTCACGTGCCGTCCGGATACAGAACAGCAAAATTCCCCACGAGACGACTATGAAGCTTCGATTGCGATCCATGGACGCGCGCGGCGGCCCCGCGGAGACGCACCGAGTGCAGCTGCCGGACACGGCCGCACTCTCGGCCGTGAAGGACTTCCTCGCCGCCAAGCTCTCCGCGGCGCAGCCCGTCCCCGCCGAATCCATCCGCCTCTCCCTCAACCGCTCTCAGGAGCTCCTCTCCCCCGACCCCTCCGCCACCCTCGCCGCCCTCGGCCTTGCATCCGGTGACCTCCTCTACTTCACGCTCTCCGCAGAGTTATCTCAACCGCCGCCTCCTCAAACCCTCCCCCGGAACCCTAATCCGGAGGCAGTCTCGACCGGGAAGACTGCTGTCGGTTCCCAATCTGTTGGGGAGGCTGGGGGATCCTCGTCAGTGCCGCAGGCCCTGCACGTGGAGCCCGTTCATCCGTCGCTGCCGCGAGCCCTGCACGTGGAACCTAGTTTGCCCGTGGCATCGGATCCGCCGGATGTGGTGATGGCTGAGGCCGTTGACGCGACCAAGAGCCCGGCGAGCTTCCTGATTGGCGCTCTCAAGCGGGAGATGGAGGCGGAGAATGCGTTGGGAGAAGACATCACCATTATCCATCGCCTAGTCGTGGCCGTGCAGGCCGCTCTGATCGATGCTGGCTTCCTTGCAAAACCGCTGGGGTCTCGCCTCGGGTTGCTGAAGGACTGGGCCTCTGGTGCTTCGGCAACACTGACAG
Source organism: Poa pratensis (assembly GCA_947311845.1). Classification (NCBI taxonomy): domain Eukaryota; kingdom Viridiplantae; phylum Streptophyta; class Magnoliopsida; order Poales; family Poaceae; genus Poa; species Poa pratensis. Next base: position 21,203,599 of record CAMZMU010000117.1, read on the forward strand.
TCAAATACACCCTACCGGAGCTTGTTGCCATGTTACCTGAGGCTGAGGAGGGGAAGACAGTGGTGTTGAACTACTCATTGATGCCGAATTTCGTGATGATTTATGGGTGTGTGCCCGGGGCACAGTCAGAGGTACGTCGATTGTGCTTGGAGTTGCCAAAGCTGGCGCCGTTGCTATATCTGGATGGCGATGGAATGGGTGCGGCGGAGGAGAAGGAGATTCTTGAGCTTTGGAGGGTGCTGAAGGATGAGCTGTGCCTTCCGCTGATGATATCATTGTGCCAACTGAACGGGTTGATCTTGCCACCATGCTTGATGGCATTGCCAGATGAGCTGAAGGCTAAGGTTTTGGAGTTTGTTCCTGGCGTGGGTCTTGCAAGTGTTGGGTGCACATGCAAGGAATTTAGGGATCTTGCAGGAGATGATAATCTTTGGAAGACAAAGTTTGAACTGGAGTTGAAGTATTCTGGTGAGGGTTCTGTATGGAGCAGAAATTGGAAGCAAAGGTTTGGGGAAGCTTGGACTCAGAAGGTGAACAACCGTAAAAGGCAGCAGAAGAGGCCCAGTCCGAGGTTTTTTGACTATGGCTGGGGGAACAGTCCTCCTAGCCCAATTAACTTCCCGGTAATTGGTGGTGATTCGGACCGTCTGCCGTTTATAGATCACAATCCTCTTCGGCGTAGTTTCGGAAATCAGCGGAGGAACATCACACCCAACTGCAACTTTGGGTTTCATCGTGAAGGCTTTCCTTGATTGAAGTTGTCATATGGGTTTCTGTAGTATCTTAAGTATTTCGTAAGTCTGTCTTGTCCATACTTGTAAGTTGACCGTAGGCACGTTTATGCACATGTGCAGTGCTCTTATCCTAATAAACTTTTTCTTGTGTATCTTATATCCTATGTGTTGTGCCAATTTCGATTTATTCCATGATTTTTACTATGGTACAGTACTTGTTCCTCTTCTTGGACTACTGATCGAGCTAATTTCATTGGCTGAATGTATAAGATAATAGCCTTAGACTTCGATGCCGAGAGCTTAATTTTACTCTTTGTGCATGTTTCAATATTTAGTCAGTTTAATAAGTAACTTTGGTACGTTTTATCCCCCTTCTTTAAGTGCGCTGGGTTTTTCATTAATAAATCTGGAAATAGGACTCAGGTTGTGTTTCTATCTCGGCACAATCTGTTGAAGAGATCAGAAGTATCTATTGCTACTATGAAGCATAAAATGGCATCTAGAAAGTGAAAAATTTAAAGTTATGCTGATGCTTTTCATAGTAGCAAGATGGAATAGTTTTCATAGACGCCGCCATCGCCCATCCGGCATGCCGAATTAGGTTTTCACATGGGGACAACACCGTGGCAGCTGAGGAGATGTCGGAGCTTCACGGTGACGCCTCCATGGAGGAAAACGACGCCCAAAGGCGCCGTCGTCGCCGGCACCGAAAGAGGTCGGGCAGGACTTTCGTCCGAATTCCGCACACCAAAAACCCAACAGCGGGCAGCACACAGCCCGAGCCATGGTCAACCGCGCCGCAGCAGCACCTTGTCGACGTCGAAGAAGCGGTGCGATCCACTCCACCACCACCATAGCAGCAACCAGCAGTAACAGCCGGCCCAGCAGCAGCTCGGCCTCGCCGGAGACAGCTACGCAGCCGAACGAGCGCGGCCCGCGTGGCCCAGAGCGGGCCCGCGAGGCCACCAGCAGCTGGTGAAGGACAGCGCCGAGCGCTGCCGACCGACGCAGAGCGCCGCCGCTTCTAGCAGCCAAGGTGGTGAAGATGCGCCTGAGCGCCGAGCGCCTACACGGCGAGCTCCCCCCCAGCACCTTAGTGGTGGCGAGGGCACCCGCCGCCGCCGCGTCGACGGCCTGCGGCGGCGGCGGCGAGGGGTGGCGGAGGTGGGAGGGGCCGGCGGCGGCGGTTTTTTTTTGGGTTCCCCGAGCCGCCCCGTCCGGAGCGACGCGGGGTCTTTTTTTGCAATACTGAACTCCTTCTCACTCGTCCTTTATTGGTACACGGCATTAAGATGCACTCTGAAACAAGAAGACATTCCGTCGAAACATTATGTTATACCATCAACAAGATAGACCCTGATAAAACTAGAAACCTGGCTCACATTCTCGGTCCCAAAGAACAGCGTATCCATGAGCGTGCATTGTAGAAAAGTTCGCTCTCACGATTATAGTGTTATCTTGTTTCTGACAATGGAATTATGTTTTATTGTGCTTCAGAAGAGCATGTTGGTTTGGGTTAAGTGGGTGATGCTTAGTTGCCAGTTGCTTAGGCACTTGCACTAAGGGAGACATCTAACACTTATTGATGGGGCATTCTTTACTTTCCGCTTGGAAAATGCTTATCGAAATGCTGACATGTAGTAACAGTGGCTTCTGAAATTGGAATGGATGGTGATTTTTTTTTGATAAACAAGGAGGCGGTTGTTATTTGTGCAGACTTTTACGTGGTTGGAGCTGTAGAACAGATTTTCACTTCAGTGTGACAGATGGTTTTAAAATTTGAGTAACGTTGTTGCCTCAGTTTCTAGAACCAAAATTAGGTTCAGTTTAGGAATATACAATGAAGTGCATCCCTCACTCAGAGAGGGTTGACGAAGAATTTAAAGAGCTCCAGTTCTTATTACAAGTATAACGTAGAGCTCATAATGTTTTAATAAAACTTGCCCAAGGAGAAGAATGCATTACTCAGGCCAGCTGCGTTCTTCATGCCAACAGGTAGCATCATGGGATGTCAGGGGAAGTATGATACTGCCCCATACTAACCCAGTATGCAGTCTGGCATTGTTCATTGTTGGATAACTGTTGGGTACCAGCAGCTGGGCTGTCTTCTTGCTCTTTGTGGCCCATCTGGCCCAGTTTGGTCCCAGTCATATATTTAGGTCTCTCCCTGTACTGAAGGAGTACGCTTCCTCACTCATCCTCCTCTCAGCCGCCAATGGAACCCTAGACAGGTTAGTCTCTCATCCTTGCCCACATGGTATCAGAGCGAAGGGCATGAGGGTGTCGTCAGCAGAAGTGGTGGATCTAGAGGAGTGAGCAGGCTACTGCGGTAGCAAGAAGGCGGAAGGAGTGAGCAGGCTGCTGTGGCGGCGAGGAGGCGGAAGCTGAGGCTGCTGCGGCGGCAAGGAAGCGAAGGCTGCTGCAAGCAAGGTGAAGAAGTAGGCTTCCTGCGGGTGAGTCCTAGGTGCTGTGACAGGTTCCTTTGCTGTCAAGCCTGGTGGAAGTGAGAAAAAGGGGAAGCACGACAGTGAAGACAGGCATGGGGGACAACGAGGGCTTGACCAAGGCTCTGGTGAAGCTGGCGGATCTTATCAAAGGGGATGGAGCAGCATCTGCTGCAGGGGGAGCAATTGTTTCTCAGACTGAAGCTGTTCAGAGGCTTGAACTGATGCCAAATGACATCAAGTTAGAAGGAGTGTCCAACTATCTCCGGTGGTCGCGGAGGGCCCTGTTGATTCTGAAGACAAAAGGGCTAGATGGGCATGTGCATGGTGAAGCTATGGAACCACCAGACAATACCAGTCAGGAGTGGAAGAAGTGGTCTGCCACAAATTCCTTGATAGTGGCATGGATGCTGAACTCCTTGGTCCCTGACATTGCTGCTTCAGTGGAGGCACTCTCAACGGCTACAGAGGTATGGGATACTTTGTCAAATCTCTACTCTGGAAAAGGGAATATTATGCTGATTGCTGAGATTGAAGATAAAGTCCATGACTTGCGACAAGGAGACAAGACTGTGATGGCATATGTGGCTGAGCTGCAGCATTTGTGGGGAGATCTAGATCATGTTGATCCGCTTGAGCTTGCCCATGGAGAATGTGTGACCGCTGCTACAAGTTGGATTGAACGTCGACGTGTCATGAAGTTTCTAAAGGGTCTTAATCCAGAATTTGAGGGAAGAAGGGCTGCTCTGCTGCATCAACCTACTACTCCCTCCCTCAAAGAAGCTATCGCTGCTATGTCCAGAGAGGAAGTGAGGCTGAAGATGACAAAAGGCAATGATTCGGTCTCTCATCCTACCTTCTACAACACTGAGAGAAGGGAGACGAGAGATTGCTTCACTTGTGGAATTAGAGGGCACTTGAAACATCAGTGTACCTCCTCCGTGATACCTGGTAGGGGAAGAGGAAGTTATGCATATGGCAGAGGAAACTACAGAGGAAGAGGTGATGGTAGAGGTGGACAGCAGTATGGAAGAGGTGGTGGACAGCAGTATGGCAGAGGAGGTGGACAGCAATATGGCAGAGGAGGTGGACAACAGTATGGACAACAATACGAACATCAGCATGCTGCACCATTCAAGGCACATCTGGCTGCAACGGAAGAGACCAAAACCAGTACATCACAAGGACAGTCAAAGGAAGAAGGAGAAAATGAGGCAACGTTTGGAAACTTTGCCCACTATGTCTACAGCCACTCATAGCTTTGATTCAGAGTGGATACTAGATTCTGGAGCATCCAAACATGTAACTGGAAATATTAGAGAATTTGATTCTTATTGTCCATATCCTCCCACACATAGAGGCACAATCCAAACAGCTGATGGCACAGCACAACCTATAAAAGGGGTGGGCTCGGTTCAATGTACACCCAACATTAAATTATCATCAGTTCTACATGTTCCTGCCTTTCCAGTAAATTTGGTGTCTATGACTGCCCTATGTGATCAGCAGGACTGTCGTATAATGGTTGATAAATATATGTGTTTAATTCAGGAGAGGATGACGGGCAGGAAGATTGGGACTGCAACCAGGCATAGAGGTCTTTGGCGCATGGATCGAGACAAGGTGGGACATGAAGAAAACCCTATGCTTGCTGCAATTGTAGGAGAAAAGGAGAAGATGGCTCTGGTGCATCATTGTCGTATGGGCCACATGGCATTTGATAAAATGTTTCAAGTGTTCCCTGATGTTATGAGTGGGGTGGACCGCACCCAATTAAGTTGTGATGCATGTGAGTATGCTAAGCATACAAGAACCTCTTATGTTAGTAAGGGGATAAGAAGTGTATCCCCATTTGTGCTTGTGCACTCTGATGTATGGACATGTCCAGTCGTGTCAGTCAGTGGTATGAAATACTTTGTGACCTTTATTGACTGTTATTCCAGAATGACTTGGGTGTATCTTATGCGTCACAAAGATGAAGTGTTTACCTGTTTTCAGAGTTTTTGTGCCTATGTGAAAAATCAGTTCAATGTACAGGTCCAGATGATTAGAACTGATAATGGTACTGAATATGTCAACAAAACTTTTGGTGCTTTCTTATCCTCACAGGGTATCCTGCACCAGACTTCATGTCCTGATACTCCTGAATGGAGTTGCTGAGAGGAAGAACAGACACATTCTTGAAGTTGCTCGATCTCTCATGTTTACCATGAATGTACCAAAGTTTCTGTGGAGTGAGGCGGTTATGACAGCAACTTACTTGATCAACAGAATGCCTTCAAAAATATTGGGTATGCAATCTCCATGCCAACTCCTTCTGAATATGAATGACTTTGTTGTTCCACCCAAACTTTTTGGTTGCACATGCTTTGTTAGGGATCACAGGCCATCAGTGGGCAAACTTGATCATCGAGCAATCAAATGTATTTTCATTGGATATTCCTCTGGACAAAAGGGGTACAAATGTTGGAGTCCAACAGAACGGAGGACATTTGTGAGCATGGATGTCACGTTTCGTGAGTCGGAACCTTATTATGGTGAAGCAAATGATCTCAGTGACTTGTTCCAGGGTCTTGACCATCTTGGTGATGCTCAAGAGGGGGAGAAGGTTGGAAGTGACAATGATTTACAGCAGCAGGGTGACCAACAGCAGCAACAACTTCCTATAGTTGCAGAGATTCCTGAAATTCAGCAACAACTTCCTATAGTTGCAGAGATTCCTGAAATTCAGGACAGACCTGGAATTCCGGACAGGCCTGCACCACCACAAAGATGGCTGCAGAATCCACGTGTCTACTCAAGAAGACAAGTTCAAAGGGGACATGAAGTAAATGAGCAGGGGGAGCAACCAGTTGAACATGAACAACAAGAGGGCACAAGTGTGGAATCTGTGGAAGAGAGTTCATCTCATACTACATCTAATAGTCTAGACTTGCCTATCGCAGTAAGAAAAGGGGTACGGAAGGTTAATCCAATACAGCGACTGGGTTACGGTGACCATGACATAGGAAATTATATCTCATATGAGGCTTTGTCCCCCTCATTTCGGGCATTTGTTGTATCGCTGCAAGCTGTTTCTGTTCCTAAAGATTGGAAGACAGCCAAGCAGGACCCAAGATGGTGCAATGCAATGATGGAGGAATTAGAGGCATTGAAGAAAAATAAAACATGGGAATTGACATATCTCCCAGAAGGAAAAAAGGCAGTAGGATGTAAGTGGATCTATACAGTAAAACAAAATTCAGAAGGGAAGATTGAGAGATATAAGGCAAGACTTGTTGCGAGAGGTATAGTCAGACTTATGGCATTGATTATGATGAGACCTTTGCACCGGTGGCAAAAATGAGCACTGTTATTAATATTAATCTCATGTGCAGCAAATTTTGGATGGACCTTGCACCAACTTGATGTCAAAAATGCCTTTTTGCATGGTGATCTACAAGAAGAGGTGTATATGGAGATGCCACCAGGATTTGTCTCATCTGAAACGAAAGGAAAGGTATGCAGACTGAAGAAATCCCTATATGGTCTAAAACAATCCCCACGGGCCTGGTTTGATAGATTTAGACAGGCTGTATGTGGCATGGGATATGGTCAATGCAATGGAGATCATACTTTATTTTACAAGCATGCTCAGCAGAAAATCACCATTCTTGCAGTGTATGTTGATGATATTATCATCACAGGAGATGATGATGTGGAAATCGTAAAACTAAAGGAGTGCCTTAGTCAAACCTTTGAAGTGAAAGATCTGGGAAGACTTAAATACTTTCTCGGAATAGAAGTTGCTAGATCATCAAAAGGAATAGCACTATCTCAGAGAAAATACACCTTGGATCTGTTAGAAGATATGGGCATGCTCGGATGCCGGGCAGCTTCAACCCCTATTGACCAAAACAACAAAATAACTGCAGAGTCTGGCGAGTCTGTAGACAAGGAAAAATATCAAAGACTCGTTGGAAGACTAATCTACTTATGCCACACCAGACCTGATATATCATATGCAGCGGGTGTAGTGAGTCGCTATATGCATGATCCCAGGGATGGACATTGGGAAGCTGCTCAAAGGATCTTAAGGTACCTAAAAGGAACTCCAGGGAAAGTAGGCCTGTAAGTGGGGACGGGCAACCCACGGCGTCCCGAAGCCCATCACATTAAATTCACTAATTGGACACCCACGGGCAGAAAGAAAATCCTGGCGAGCACTCACGGCGCTGCCGCTACCGCCGCCACGCCCGATCGATACCTTGGCTCCATGGTGATGACGGCGGGCAGCATGGCCGGCAGCCCGGAAATTCCTCGCTCTTGCCGATCTAACCGTCCCCTGCCACCTCCCCCTCTGTTCCCCTTCTTCGGCCGCATCCATCTCGCAGAAGACGTATCGCGTGCTGCTCCGGCTCCGGCCGGCTCGGACGGCACCGCCGCCGCCTTCCTCGTGCTCCTCCTCACGCGGGAGCACGGCGGCGTCGTCCATGCGCACGTATTTGTTCTGCTGGCCTAAGAATCCGGGTAGTCTCGGCAAGTTGCTGCCGCCGTCGGGCTCGGAGCCCAGGAGCCCCATGGACATAGTCAACACAATCGGGCAGGGGAAAAAAGACATGGACGCCCGTGGCCCGTCCGCTACCGCCGCCACGCCGCTGTCCGGGATGCGCGCCACCGTCGGCGACCTCAGAATGGCTAGCCGGCTTCGGTTTCAACCACGGCGTGGCCTCATCCACAACCGGCTCTATCCCGACGGCGAGCTGGGACACGTTCGACCTGCTGTCCTCCGCGCCGTCCTGTACCTCTTTGGCCCAGGTGAGCACCATGGCGCCAACGACCACCACCTCACCGTCCCCGAGATTCGAGTGGGAGCTCTTCAGAATCTCGTGTACTACGCTACTGTGACGAAGCGGGCGTAAATGGGGAAGGTGGACGCCGTTGAACAACAAGAAAACCAACTGGGCATAAGTGGCATCCCTGTTTATTCACATGGGCAAAAGGGGGCAGCTGGTGGGCGCCCACGGGCATGCCCAATTACAGCCTGAAGGGAAAGGGCTATGGTTCAAAAGTAATGGTCATTTGGATGTGGATGGCTACTGCGATGCAGATTGGGCTAGCTGTTTGGATGATCGAAGATCTACCTCAGGATACTGTGTATTTGTTGGAGCAAACTTGGTGTCATGGAGAAGCAAGAAACAATCGGTTGTCTCAAAGTCAACAGCTGAAGCAGAGTATAGAGCTATGTCACAAGGTTTGAGTGAAATGTTGTGGGTGAGACACCTCTTAAGTGAATTGAAAGTACTAAGGAAAGGGAGCTTGAAGGTGTGGTGTGATAATATGTCTGCCATAAACATAGCAAATAATCCTGTTCAGCATGACCGAACCAAACATGTGGAGATAGACAGGTTCTTTATTAAAGAAAAGATTGATACATGAATTATATCTTTGGCTTATATTCGTTCAAGACAACAAGTGGCGGACTGTCTGACAAAAGGATTGGGAGCAAAAGGGTGTGATCTTGCATGTGTCAAGATGGGAATGATTGACATCTATCACCCATCTTGAGGGGGAGTGTTGGATAACTGTTGGGTACCAGCAGCTGGGCTGTCTTCTTGCTCTTTGTGGCCCATCTGGCCCAGTTTGGTCCCAGTCATATATTTAGGTCTCTCCCTGTACTGAAGGAGTACGCTTCCTCACTCATCCTCCTCTCAGCCGCCAATGGAACCCTAGACAGGTTAGTCTCTCATCCTTGCCCACATTCATCTTGTATTTTTCAAGTTCCAGTTTTTTTCCTAATTATGTTCTTGCTGGTGCCACGGTCTGGTGGGTCTACCGCTAAGAGCTGAATTATTTATTCTCTGTTATTTTTCATTTTAGGAACCAAATCTACCCATGCTGGTATAATGCTGTTACATGTCAGATCAGTGAACCTAAAACCTCACTCTGTACATAGTACAGATTAGCAGTTCTCTATATGGTAGAGAAACAGTCAAGTTGCACCATGTGGCATATATAAAATTGGAATACCCATTGTATCAGAAAAAGAATTTTTTTCGATTAGCCATTCACAGTTCTCCAATCTACTATTTGGTCCGTGTGATCAATTGTCTAGACCTAACTCTGTTTTGCTCATTTAGGCCCCTCTGTTACATAGCGAGACTAATCCGGCCCATTTTTGTTTGTAACGATGATTTCAAAGATTGACTAGTAGATGGGTTTGTAAATTGCAATTGACCTTTCGATTTTTTTTGTACATTATGGCATAAAACATTGTTGTGGTTCCATCATTGCCAATTCGTGGAACAGGTAGGGGTTGCAGCTTCAGATTTATGAACGGATTTATTTAACGGGGTGGGTAATCGAGATCCTTATTTGTTACTCGGAATAGAGAATATGATCGTTTGTTAAAAAATGTTGACCGATTGGGGAAGGATCCCTCCCTTGGCTATACGTTGTTAGGTAGGTGAGACCTATCCCAAGATTTTTCACGCGGATAGCAATCCGTTTAGTCTGAACGTTTCACGTGTGATTCGAACCCGAGTGGGTGAGCTCACCACCGTGAGCTCCAGCCACCAAGACAGCGCTCTATTCTCTCGTCTGTTACAATTTCATAGGTTACATTTTGAACCTGTGATAACCATTAGCCAGACATTATGTCTTCCCAGTTGCCACGTGTATCTGAGCTAGTTCATGGGGTACCTTGTTCTGGTTTGATTTTATTACCTTAACTTTCCAAGAAAACTTCCCTTATAACTGATACGCTTGAATAGCTATTTTACTTCCTGGACTGATCCGGCCAGATTAGAGTGATCGTCAACTTTGGAGTTTAGGATCTGCTCAGCGTCCGGGCATGCAAATAGCACCTCTTCGGCGCTTGGCAAGATCAACATTACACACCAAGAAGGCAAGAAGTGTAGATGACCTTAGCAGATTCATTGACACAACATCACCTGCTTGGCCTGTCAATTCTATGTAAGGACCATGGAATTTGATTTGGTAGTGCTCCAGGGGCATTGACTGAGCCCATGAAAGTGAATTTATCCCTTCCAGGCTCAGTACAGTTCTCACATTCTGTTGCAGTACTTTGAAGTGCTCCATGGGCAGATGTATTGCATCTTAGCTAGCTCTCGCTTGTGGTTGTAGTGATTGAACAGAAAAATCAGCAAGAACCAGTATTATGGCTGCAGAATCAACACATATCCAAAAATTTAAATTCTGTATATCAGTTAGCCAGTATAATCTATTGAATCCATTATCCATGGTCTATTTTTCATGCCATATTCCTGGTTACCTCATGCTGCTAGCCCAGAAATTATTGTCACGTCGGTAGTTGATTCGTGCAATCAATACAGCAGTTGCATTCATAGGAAAATGGGCAGTTGTTCTTGGAGATATTCTTAGGATTTTATCATTCAGTTTTTTAAAAGGTACTGCTTACTGCATTTATTGGGCCAGCTATATGGTTCCTCTCAAGGCTTTAATATACATGAGCTACACGTCCAAATTTGCTTCTGGGGGGAAAGATGTCATGTCCAGGCTATTGAGATATTTATCAGCACGGAAAGTTGCTGTTGTCTGAAAATTCCCGAGGTTAAATTTGGAACCTGTGATATCCATTAGCCAGACATCATTTCTTACCAGTCGCCACGTGTGCTGAGCTAGTTCATGGGGTATCTTGTTCTAGTTCCATTTTATTTATCTCAATTTCCCAAGAAAACTTCGGTAGCTATTCTACTTCCTTGATTGATCTGGCCAGATTAGAGTGATCGTCAACCTTTGAGTTTAGGACCATGGATATTTATTTGGTAACCCTCCAGGGAGTTGACTGAGCCCATGAAAGTGAATTTCTCCCTTCCAGGCTTATTACAGTTCTCATATTCTGTTGCAGTATTTTGAAGTGCTCCGTGAGCATATGTATTGCATGTAAGCTAGCTCTCTTGTGGTTGTAGTGACTGAACAGAAAAATCAGCAAGAACCAGAACCAGAAATATGGCTGCAGAATCACTATCCAGGAATTTAAATTCTGTATATCTATATCAGTTAGCCAGTATATTCTATTGAATTCACGGTCTATTTTTCATGCCATATTCCTGGTTAACTCCTGCTGCTAGCCCAGAAATTGATGTCATGTTGGTAGTAGATTCGTGCAATCAATAAAGCAGTTGCATTCATAGGCAAATGGACAGTTTTTCTCGGAGATATTCATTAGGGTTATATCATTCAGCCTTTTAAAAGGTACTGCTTACTGCATTTATTGGACCAGCCATATGGTTCCTCTCAAAGCTTTAATATACATTAGCTACGAGTCCAAATTTGCTTCTGGGGAGAAAGATGTCATGTCCATGCTATTGAGACATTTATCAGCACGGTGAATCTACAAAGTTGGTGGTGTCTGAATTGCTAGAATAAGGTTCTTTGAGGATAAGAAGAGAAACTGACCTTGCCTCTATTGCGGTGATGCTTGTCGTGAGCTAAACTTTGAGTCGGTTGTTTCAGTAACTTACTTGTTCATACTTCCTGCGCGCAGGTGGTCTGCACATTTGGAAGCATGGTGTTTGTAAGCATTCTTCTTGTTCGAGGAATATGGTCCGGAGTAACATACATCAGAGAAAACCGATACAGCTATATTCAACAGCTGAAGGACGATGACAACCGGTGGAGCAGAGTACAGACCGCCGGTTGATTGATTTGCTTTCCTTCCCAGCAAACAGAACTTTGAATCAAAGGGCCCATGAAATAATCAAAGGCCACTGTTGAGATAGCATGCCCCCAGCTCCGCGTAAACCGCTGATGATCGTCGTTGCTATATAACAGGGGTGCGCGGGAATGGAAGGAGCCCTATGTATTGTATACAAATAAGTGGTTCCTCTCGACATGATCCGCGTGAGCGTAGAATAGCCAAACAGTGCTGCAAAATTGTTACGGGCAGCTAGCTGGGTTCTATGTCTGGCCCCGTACCAGCCGATTTATAAAGACTGGTGTTTGTTGTATGAAAGGTGGTGCAGAATACTTTTGGTTAGTACAGAGTGCATTGGTTTTATCTGGATCTCACAGGAAGGTATGGAGTGGTATTGAACATGTGTTCCTTTTTGTTCTGTTCTGTGATGCAATGAACTTGACAGAGTATTTGTCCCACCTTTGGAGTGATTTCATACAAGAGCATAGTTCTGGGGAGATGTGTGTCGGGCAACTGTCTCTTGATCTCCAGCAAGTTGTCCAACTTGTTCGCTTTTCTTCTGGCGTGTGGTCGTTCATTTGGATTTTGCGGTTGATGCTCTTGCACCGATGCTATGCTCAAGTCGCAAGTGAAGATTGTTTGGTCAGTTTACTTCATGTTACATACTCCGTAATACTTTGGGTTTGAGATTCCTCTCGCTTGCATTGGCCTGTTATGACTGCCAAAACGTAGGTGACGGACTAAGAGAAGCCCACAAATTCGTGAAGTCGGGTTTGCCACGTTTTGCCATTACGTTTGCCGACCACGGCAAGCCCAAGGCGACCTAACCTTGCTTACCATACCAGCCACCGGTTGTCCTCCCGTACCCGCCGTATGTTGCAACCATGTGATGAGCAGTTATCGGTTGCCATCGGCGTATCCATGGCAAATCCCTGATGACCACGCCAGGCCGTCCGATGCCCATCCGACGGCGCCGGCCCAGTACTCGTCGACCCCATGTGTCATTATTATCAGCAAGATGGAGAACTAGGCAGAGGCCTAGTGGTTGGGTCACGGTGGTGCATCCCAGCCGGCCGGGGTTCGAATCCTATCAGGATCGAATTTCCGTTGCTCTCACCTGGGTGGGATACTTCTATAAAAAAAGCCCTGGGTGCTAGTGCCCTTGGGTCTCATTTTTTTTATTATCAGCAAGATGGACGTGCGCGCCCGTCCCAGAAATGTGGGAGTGCGCAGTGTCGACGAGGCAGAGACGGACTTGGCTGCACGACGGCCACTGGGAGTCTCGTGTTACACGTCGGATCCTTTTATAGTAGTCCCTCGTGTTCCGCTGTCCAACGTACTACATCTCCTTGCGGTTGACCGACAATTGATTTATGGGAGGATCCTGATCGATTGGCTGATCCGGCAAGCACAGCCTGGGATGCATTTACGTTGAATATGACCTGCTCGAAAACGAGTTCATCGTGGCCTGGATTGGGGCTTGGCTGCTCGCAGCGGGGCCGGTGATTCCCTCCGTCTAAAAAATATAAGATTTTTTAGATATGTTATACTCCCTCCGTATCAAAATATAAGACTCTCTAACTACTTACCACACACATGTATCTAGACATGTTTTAGTGCAAGATTATGGATCAAATGAGTGAATCCAGACACTAATACGTGTTTAGATACATCGGTCTTAAAAAATGATAAAACATCTTACATTTTGGTACAGAGATAGTATATACTATTGAAGATGGTATATACTACTCCCTCTATCCGGTTTATAGGGCTCGTAATCGTAAGTGACCAAGCTAGAATGTTAGTGGGTAAAAAAATACTATGACTTTTTGATTTTTTTTCAGCCAATCAGTTTCAGGCCTTTCAGCGCATGCATCGCAATCAATTCTTTCCAAACGTGAAGCCAATCAGGTTCTTGAATCACACACATGCAGGCTAATAAATTAGGAAATTAAGTAGTACTAAATGTGTCTTATGAATGAGATAACCTGATTTTAGTTTTTTTTTAATTTTCCACTATATATAAAAAAATAAAGTTAGCAAGCCGCCTCATTAAAAACCTTCCAGTCTCCTTAGGTACCCCGGTAATGAAAAAAGAGTGCGTCTGAAACTTGCAGCCACTTACAGTTCAAACAAGTTACATCATTGATTACATCAGGAATAATAAAACTAGGGGGATCTCCATCCCAAACGAAGGAGCTATCAGAATCATTGGCATGACGAGCTAAGTTGTGTGCCACCGAATTTGCTTCCCTGTTGCAATGTTGTACTGTAATGGATCCAATCCTGGATGATCTCATAAAGCAATCAGCGAGGATAATCCTTATATCACTAAATTTCTTGAGAAAACTTATTCTCCAGAACAACTTGCTTCTTTTCAGGGACCTATGGAAGAAGAAATTGCTGAAACTGTGATCTCATTGGATGAAAAAGAGGAGGAGAGTGAAGAACAAAAGGAGGATCTACCTTCTAATAATAGTAACTCTTTAACTCTTACATTATATGATTACCCTCCATGCCTACATAAGGAGGAAAAATGCTATATTGTTGAATGTTATGATTCTATTGAAATATCTCCTTTTGATAAATTTGAAATAAACAGCTCCTTGAATCAAGAAAAGGAAATTGCAGAAAGTAAAAATGTGCTCCCTAATGTTATATATGATAATGCTCTTGATGATGGTCCTATATTGCCTAATGATATTTATGATACTATTATTGTCAAAAGTGGGTTTGATAACCCCACTGTTTTTGAGCTTAATAAAAATGATGTGTTTGTAGATCATGAAAAGCATGCTTTATGTGATAGTTATATTGTTGAATTTGTTCATGATGCTACAGAAAGTTATTATGAGAGAGGAAAATATGGTTGTAAAAGTTTTCAAGTCACTAAAACAATTCTCTTTATGTTGAAAGTTTTGAAGTTATACTTGTTTCATCTTTCTATGCTAGTTGCTTTCTGATTCAATAATTTGTTTTGTTACAAGATTTCTTTGCATAGAAAGTGGGTTAGACTTAAATGTGTTTGATATTGCCTCTTGATGCTCTCTTTTGTTTTTCAACTCTTATTCTTATGAGAGCATCATTAAAATCTTATAGCCTAGCTAAAAGGCATTAAAGAAAACGCTTTTGGGAGGCAACCCATTATCTTTTGTTTTCAGTTTTTAGTCAAGGAGTTGTTTACTTCTGTAACAATTTCTTTGTATCTTTATTTTATCGCATTGTTGTGCCAAGTATTGACTCTAATAGGAAGATGATGCTAGATTTGGATTTCTGCGCAGGAACAGATTTCTGCTGTTCACCGTTTTAATTCTGTAAAATCACAGAAAAATTATTTAAATCTGAAATTTTTTGTGCGTGATCCTCAGATATGTACGCAGCTTTCGTTAGTTTAAAGTTTTTCGATCTGAGCAACGTATGTGCCCCGAAAAAATTCGTCTTTGCGGACTGTTCTGTTTAGACAGATTCTGTCTTTTATTTTTCGCATTCTCTCTTTTACTAGTGTTGAGTGGAATTCTTTTTTATGGTGAAGAGCTTCATATAACATCAGTGGCGGTAGCTAATGTTAAAAGTAACGGTCATGTTTGTGTCCTTATAGAACATGTGAGTTTTTGATTGTGCACTAAGAGCATCTCCAGCAGCAACGCTAGGCGCCGGCGCGCTAAATTTTTTTTGCGGCGCCAGAATTGCGTTTTTGCGCGCGCAGCGCCTGTTTTGCTTTAGCAGCAGCGCTAAAATTTGCGCGGCGTGGCCGTAAAAAAGTATAGCTCCAGCAGAGGCGCTAAAATCCCAGCGCGCGCGCCCAGCGCAAACAACTTCAGATGAAGTTCAGATGAAAATTCAGATCGAAATGTAGACTAGAAATAAAAATTTATTACTATAAACAGACTCGTTCGTTGACTAAAACAGACTCGATTAAACTAAACAGACTCGATTAAACTAGAACTAAACATCTAAAAGTCGAACTCGTCCAAGTCGGAGTCCGAGTCCGACGTATCGGAAATTTCGGAGAAGAGATGCTCCCACCTGGGGTCTTCTTCGCCCCAGGTGGTGTTGTTGAGCTGCGCCTCCGCCTCGGCTTTGCGCCTCCGCCGCATCGCCCGCTCCTGCGCCCGCGCGTGCCTTCGCTCCGCCCGCTCAGCCGCGAAGGTTGCCAAGGCCTGCGCCTCGGCGGCGGCTTCTTCCGGGTGGCGCCGGCGATACTCCGCCACGAGTTGCTCGTCCCGATGCGCGACCAGCAAGCGGGCCTGGAGCTCGCGGTCGGCGGCCTGGTCCTCGGCGGTGACGAGGCGTGGCGGCGGCGCCAGATCCTGCGCCTGTTGGACGGTGCGGGCGTCCGTGAAGTTCATCTGCCGGCGGGAGCGGCCGAGGCGCCACGCCGCTGCGTCGTACGCGCGGGCAGCCTCGTGCGCCGTCTCGAACGTCCCGAGCGAGATCCGCTCGTCGCCGGCGCGAATCTCCGCGTAGAAGGTGCCGTTGGGCCGCGCGCGCACGCCGCGGTAGCCGGACTGGTTCCTCCGGCGCGGCGGCATGGTGGCGACAGCGCGGGCGTGGCGCGGCGACGGCGGAATCCGTGCGGTGGCGCGAGCGGTGGTGGGAGGGGAAAAAACGGTTGGGGAGAGAGGAGGGGACGCGTGGAGTGAGCGCGCGCTGGCCGCGGGGCAGGTTATTTAACGCGAAACCTACCGCGTTGGCCAGCGCGCGCTTCCGTTTTCCGAGCGCGCGCTTTTTCCCCGCGTCTGCTGGAGCGCGCGAAATGGCCCCGCGCGCGGGAAAAATCGGTTATATGGCGCGCGCGCTCCGTTTCCGGCGTCTGCTGGAGATGCTCTAACCCTCTAATGAGAATTACTTTGAGTTTGGTGTAGCGGAAGCTTTCAATGGTCAAGAGAGAAGGATGATATAATGTGATCAAGAAGAGTGAAGAGCTTAAGCTTGGGGATGCTCCCATGGATCACCCCAGCAAATTTCAAGAAGACTCAAGCGTCTAAGCTTGGGGATGCCCAAGGCATCCCCTTCTTCATCAGCAACTTATCAGGTCATCTCTAGTGAAACTATATTTTAATTCTTTCACATCATATGTGCTTTACTTGGAGCGTCTGTGTGCTTTTATTTTCAGTATTTTATTTTTTGTATGGTCAACTTGATTGGACCCCAGCATTCTTGATTGAGAGAGACACGCTCCGCTTTTTCATATGAATACTCCTATTCTTCACTTATACTTGTTGAGTATTCTTGTCTAGCTATTGCTATGCTTTTAGCTCATGTTTTTCATGCATCTCTTATTCAGAGCTATTAGTTCTTTTAAAGAAAGTACTCTCTTGCTTCACTTATAATTGTTTGGAGAGTATGTTGAAATAAATTGATTGGTGTTTGGTTGGAACAGAAAATGTTGCATGTGGTAGATGGTATAATGGAAAAAGCTTACATATTCTTGTAGATCGCTGTATTGGATAATTTGATACTTGTCAATTGTTTTGAGTTATTAAGTAGTTCATGATTAAGCTTTTGTATCATGTAGTTAAAACCTATTAATGAAGAACTACCGTAAAGCTCGTTAAAATTTGGTTTACATGTTTGGTATCTCTAAGGTCTAGATATTTTCTAGTAAAAAGGTTTGGTTAACAAGGAAGACAGTGTAGAGTCTTATAATGCTTGCAATATGTTTTCATATACGCCTTGCTGTGTCGGTTGATATCATGTGTTTGCTTCAAATAATCTTGCTAGCCTAAACTCTGTACTGAGAGGGAATGCTTCTCGTGCATCCAAACCTTGAGCCAAAATCCATGCCATCTGTGTCCACCATAACTACCTATATGTGGTATTTTCTTGCCATTCCAAGTAAATTTTTCATGTGCTACATTTAAACTATTCAAACTTTATTACTCCTATTTTGTGTCAATGTTTACCAAGCTCATGAGGACGGGGTGGATGTCTTTATGTCAACTGTCAAACAGACTTTACCACCGGACTAGCGGCATATACATCCGCTTATCCATTAATTTTGCAAAAAGAGCTGGCAAATGGGGTTCCCAGTCTTAATTAATTACAACTTTAACCGCTTAATTCTCTTCATATTTTTGCCCTGGTTTATCAGTCAAGTAATGACAAACAGTGAAATATCTGCATGTGTAAACAAAAGAGAAGAGGGATGATCTGCCTTGCTGGTAGAAATAACGTCCTTCATGGGAGCCGCTCTTAAAAGTCTGTTTGGCAGGGGTCATATTGTACTTTCCATTTTCTGATTCGTTGACAATTAACAAACACCTCTCAAAACTTATTTTCAATCTCTATATGTTTTTCAAAACTTAAAAAGCTCTAGCACATGATTTAATCCCTGCTTCCCTCTGCGAAGGGCCTTTCTTTTACTTTTATGTTGAGTCAGTTTACCTACTTCTTTCTATCTTAGAAGCAAACACTAGTGTCAACTTTGGTGCAACAATTTTTATATGCTCATATATTGCACTTATTATATGCTTTGTGTTGACAAATATCCATGAGATATATATGTTGAAAGTTGAAAGCAATTGCTGAAACTTAAATCTTCCTTTGTGTTGGTTAAATACCTTTTGCTTAGAATCTATTGCTTTATGAATTAACTCTTATGCAAAACTCACATAACCACAATCCTCTAGTTCACAATCTTGTAAAGCAGTTCAGAAATCATGCATAAAATGTTTAGGCCTGGGGTTGCCACCCTCCTTTTTGAACTGATATAAAATCTCATTCATGTCACCCATAACTAACCATGGAAGCTGGACGGCCGTATGCAACTCACGCAGAGTCTGCCAGGTGAGATGTTTATCCTGCCACCGAGGCTCCCCATATAATCCCGTGAAGCGCCAGACGTCGGCCTGACTATTACCCACAAAAACATCAATGTAATTGTGAGTCTTGTATCTCAACGTCACCATAACCTCTTTCTTCCAGAGTAACAGAAGACCACCACTCCTACCATCACTTCTACTAACATCCTTAAAGTACATACCAAGCTTACGAGTTACGACGAAGACATTCTGCGGGCCACTCATCAAGATGGGTTTCCAACAGAAAGATGATATCCGGGCAACACCGCTTAATTAACTTCAGCAGTGCCCGGATTGCCGTGGTCTTATTCAGACCATGACAGTTATAGCTTAGGATCTTCATTGCATCCGGTCAACCTCCGCATCGAAGGTTGCCGATATCTCTGTTTCATTGTTGTTTTCACCATCAGTTACCTTTGTCCTCTTGGGTTGTTGGACCTTCTCAGGTGTTGAATTCACGCTCATCGGATGATCGGTCACAGCCCCTTCCTTCTCCTTCACTATCATAGCTAAACTGTTTGTGTTCCTGATCTCACCCTTCTCCGTAGAAGGTTCTTCGCCTGGCTCGTAGGTGAGCCTCTTCCTGGTTCCAGTATCTTTTTCTAATCCTTTCCCATCTGCAAGTTCTTCATCCTCGTTCCTAGACCTGAATATCCCCGGAGCTGATTTAGAATTATAAGGGCCAGATCTCCCGCGTCCTCTTCCCATGGGTGGAGCGCATCTAACTGTGTTATCTCGACCAGACTCATGGCCACCACCCCAACCTCTTCCTCCATCCACCAATATAAAATTTCCCCACTCTAGCGTGTTGATATCATGCTCACCCGTCCCGCACTCCTGGTACCAATGCCCCAATAACCTGATTTTAGTTAGATGCCTAATAAACCGAGATCACGCGAAATAAATTCCAATAACTTCGACTTAGGTGGCAGTAGGCACGCTAGTAACCCTAGGCATGTATACAGAAAGCAGCTTGGCACTACCAATCGACAGTAATTAGGCATGCGGAATAGATAGGGGATTTATGGAGCTTGTACTACTGGTACTGTTTCGTCTATGGATGGTTGAAGAGGGCCTTTTCCTCTTGATGCGTTTAGATACCTGTACTATCATGCGTGGAGGCAGTACGGTAAGTGGGGTTCGCCCTCGAACATAGCACTAGTTTAAAGAGAGAATTCCTTATATGACACTACTTGAAATTTCAGTTCCTTATTTGACACTGAAAACTTTTTTCTTCCCTATATGACCCTAGGTGCAAATTTGTTTCCTTGTATGACATTGTCGTTCGATCCGTTAGTTCAAGACGTTATTTTTATTTTTGTTGGACCAAACTAGCCCTGTCATCAATCCATTTGCATCGGGCATGTCGTCTTCCGCGTGGCCGCACCCGGCGCCGTACATGAATTCCCACCACCGGCCGGGGATAGAGCTGGGGCTCGGCTCAGGCCGGTATCGCACCAACCGGGGACGGCGGCGTCGGGCGTGCTAGTGTGCCGGCCGAGAGACCCGAGTTTGGAGCTCATCTCCATCTTCTACGACTACGCGCCTCGATGTTGGAAATAGGCTTGTGTGTCCAGTCAACGATCCCTTCGAGTGTGGAGGAGGAGTCGATAAGTTAGAGAGTGCCGACTTCGGGGTCTGTCCCAAGTCGAGGAAGTGTTCGACTCTGGGGCCTGTCCCGAGTCGAAGTAGTTGCCAGGTTCCTCTGGTGCGAGGGCTTTTCTCCTGTAGCCAGTGTCCTGAAGTGATGCGTCAGCATCAAGTACAAAGTAGGTAGCTAGGACGTGCTAGACGTCACCTACAGTGGTTCCTAGTCTGTGACATCGCCAACAGTGGCATGTCAGATAGAGGTATGTGATGTCTACGCACGCTTCTATTCTTGTAGACAGTGTTGGGCCTCCAAGTGCAGAGGTTTGTAGAACAATAGCAAGTTTCCCTTAAGTGAATAACCCAAGGTTTATCGAACTCAGGGAGATAGAGGTCAAAGATATCCCTCTCAAGCAACCCTGCAATTAAGATACAAGAAGTTTCTTGTGTCCCCAACACACCCAATACACTTGTCAGGTGTATAGGTGCACTAGTTCAGCGAAGAGATATTAAAATACAAGTGATATGGATGATTATAAGTGGTAATTGCAATCTGAAATAAAAATGGCAGCGAGCAAACATGTAGCAGAACTGGTTGTAAACGGTGTTCAATGCTTGGAAACAAGGCCTATGGATCATACTTTCACTAGTGGACACTCTCAACAATAATAATATAATTGAATACATAGATACTTCCTCTTCACTCTGCTACCCCGAACTACTCTCCCGTTGGATAACGAACACCAATCCACTGCGTAGGGCTGTAAAAGCACGCCTCAAGTCTGTATTCCACCTCTGGTGCACCCCACGCTGTCACTATGAGCGCCCCAAATTAGTACTAAACAAACGCCACAATATCATAGAGACATCCAACACAAAGAACAACTCATGGCAAGTATTCGCAAAAACTTTAATCCAAAGAGTCACACACGGTGCGCACACTGTCAACTTCGCACCGTGGGACAAAGGTGACTCCGGAGTTTACATTAATAAAACCACTTGAGTAGCATATTCATAAGATTAAGAAGAGTAACATCTATGGATTCAACTAGATTACAAAGCTCATGATCACATAAAGATCACACCATGGGAGAGAGAGATAAACCACATAGCTACCGTACGAGCCCTCAGCCCCGAGGGAAACTACTCCCTCCTCATCATGGGAGGCAGCAACGACGATGATGGAGGCGGTGGCGTCGATGAAGATGGTTCCGGGGGCACTTCCCCATCCCGGCAGGGTGCCGAAACAGAGACTTCTGTCCCCTGAATTAGGGTTTTGGATGGCGGCGGAGCTGCAGAGATTTTCTGGAGAAATGGTCCTCCTCTCTAGGGTTTTCCAGACGGGAGGAATAAATAGGCGAAAGGGCGGCGTCAGCGGGCACCCGAGGGGCCCACACCACCCTCGGCGCGGTAGCACTGTAGCTGGCGCCGAGCCCTGGTGTGGCCGCCTCGTGGCTCAGCTTCATCTCCCCTTTGGACTCCGTGGACGTGTCGGTGAAATAGGGACCTCCGTTGATTTTCGTCCAATTCCGAGAATATTTCCTTAATATCTTTTCTGAAATACAAAAACAGCAGAAAACAGGAACTGGCACTGTGGCATCTTGTTAATAGGTTAGGCCCAGAAAATGTATAAAAATGATATGAAGGTTATATAAAACATGTAACAATTGGTATAATATCAGCATGGAACATCAAAAATTATAGATACGTTTGAGACGTATCAGTATGACCGGTCACATCATAGTGATGTGACAGGATAGATGACTTAGGCAGCCCGGCTGCATAGCCCCTATTTAGAGGGAGAAATACAATGAGAAAATTGAGGCAAACCATTTCTTTGGCACACACTCCCCTCTCTCTCTCTCATAGAATCGAAAGGGAAACAATTGGTATCAGAGCCTGAGTTCTTGAGAGATCTCACCGGAGATGGGCGAGGGAAAGGCGCTCATGCCGGCGGAGGTGAAGGAGGCCGCTAGCACGCTGGCAGTCCAGCGGGTTGTGCGGGAGGCCGGTAGTTCGTGGCCGCTGCTCACGCGGTCAAACTACGCTGACTGGGCGTTGCTCATGCAGGTGAAGCTTGAGGCACGCCGTGTTTGGGCCGCCGTGCACGATGGCACGGAGGAGCGCGAGACGGACCGAGCGGCGCTGGAGTATGTGCTGCTCGCCGTCCCGTCGGAGATGATCTCCACACTGGCGTCGAAGAAGACGGCCAAGGAGGCGTGGGAGGCGATCAAGACGATGCGGGTCGGAGACACCCGTGTCCGGGAGGCGAAGGCGACGGCGCTCAAGAAGCAGTACGAGGCCATCAAGTTCGGCGACGACGAGAACATCGATGACTTCACCATGCGGCTGTCATCGCTCGTGTCGCAGCTTGGGGTGCTCGGCATCACCATCACCGAGCCGGACACTATCCGTAAGTTTCTCTCGGTCGTTCCCACAAGATTCTCGCAGATGGCATGCTCTATCGAGACTCTGCTCGACCTCGACAAGCTCCCCATGGAGGAGCTCATCGGCCGCGTCAAAACGGCCGAGGAGCGACATGAGGCGGAGAAGCCAGAGGCCAAGCAGGCCGGGAAACTACTCCTCACGGAGGAGGAGTGGTTCTCTCGGATGCGCCTGCAGGACAAGGGTGGATCCTCCAGCCAGGCCGGACGCGGCGGCGGCAAGCCGCGCAGTCGCGGTAGGGGCAGCTCGGCTCGCGGAACCGGGAACCGCGGCACATCGAAAGACACGTGCCGCTACTGCGGAGTCGCCGGCCATTGGACGCGGGACTGCCGCAAGAAGAAGCGTGAGGAAGCACACCTTGTGCGCGCAGAGGGTGCGGAAGCACACCTTATCCGTGGCGGAGACGACGAAGACGATAGCGCACTCCTCATGATGGAGACCTGCACCATCGCGTCTGCCCCTCAACTCCCTGCTTCGACTCGCCAGGCGGAGTCGAGCACCTCAGAGGCGGCACCCTTGTCTCAACCGGTGGCAGAGTCAGCGACTCGACCGGTGGCGGAGTCAGAGGGATCGTCGACTCCTACGAAGGAACTCGCGCCGATCTAATGGATCGTGGAGTGGGACACGTTGACTCGAGAGGAGTCGACAGGATCGTCGGGTCGCAAGGACTCGACTGCCCCAGCTTGGGAGGAGCTGGGCTCGTCGACTCAGGACGAGTCGACAACATCGTCGGGTCGCGAGGACTCGACTGCCCCAGCTCGGGAGGAGCTGGGCTCGGCGACTCGAGAGGAGTCGACCGTGTTGGGTCGCAAGGACCCGACAGAATCATCGAGTCAGGAGGACTCGACAGCGTTGGCTCAGAAGGAGCTGACCATGGCGACTCGGGAGGAGTTGGCCACCCAGCTCCAGCAGCCGGGAGTGTCGGGTCGCAAGGACCCAACAGCCTCGTTGAGTGGAGAGCACTCGACTGCGGTGACTCGAGAGGAGTCAACCACGGCAGCTCGGAAGGAGCTGGCCAACCCGACTCGCAAGGAGCCGGTCCTCCTCATGCTAGAGGAGAAGGCGCAGGTCAACCTGGCGCAAGAGGGGGACGCCAAGAAGGGCGTCTGGTACATCGACTCGGGCGCCACCAATCACATGACTGGTGACCGCGCCGCGTTCGCGGAACTCGACACAAGCGTCACCGGGACTGTCAAGTTCGGTGATGGCTCGCGAGTCGATATCTGGGCAAGGGACGGTGCTCTTCGTCTGCAAGTCAGGCGAGCATCGGGCCGTCACCGGGGTGTACTACATACCCCGGCTGAACACGCAGATCATCAGCCTGGGCCAGTTCGACGAGAACGGCTGCCAGGTCCTGATCGAGGATGGGATCCTTCAAGGGCGTGATAGGGAGCGGCAGCTCCTGATCAAGGTCAGGCGAGATCCGAACCGGATGTACAAGCTGCACGCGCGAGTCACGCAGCCAGTGTGCCTAGTCGTGGGCACTGGCGACGACCCGACGTGGACTTGGCATGCGCGGTTCGGGCACCTCAACTTCGACAGCTTGCGCCGACTGGCGAAGGGCGAGATGGTGCGTGGCCTCCCTCTGGTGGAGCACGTGAACCAGCTCTGCGACACCTGCCTAGCAGGGAAGTAGAGGCGAGCCCCATTCGCAAAGCAAGCGAAGTTCCGGGCGAAGGAGCGACTTGAGTTGGTCCACGGCGACCTCTGCGGGCTGATCACCCCGGCCACACCGAGCGGGAAGAGGTACTTCCTCCTGCTGGTGGACGACCTGTCGCGGTACATGTAGCTCGCCCTTCTCTCGACGAAGGATGAGGCCGCAGCTGCCATCATTCGACTCCAGGCGGGAGTCGAGTCGGAATCTGGCTGCAAGCTGCGCACGCTGCGCACGGATCGCGGAGGCGAATTCACCTCCGGGTCCTTCACAGCATACTGCGCTGAGCTCGGAGTGGAGCGTCACCTGACGGCTCCGTACTCCCCGCAGCAGAACGGCGTCGTGGAGCGACGCAACCAGACGATTATGGGCATGGCCCGCAGTCTGCCGAAGGCCAAGAAGGTACCCAGAGAATTCTGGGGTGAGGCGGTGACAACGGCCGTGTTCATCTTGAACAGGTCACCCACCAAGTGCGTGGACGGCAAGACGCCGTTCGAGGCCTGGCATGGCCGTAAGCCGAATGTGAGCTTCCTACGCACGTTCGGGTGCGTGGTGCATGTCAGAGAGACGCGCCCCAGGCTGAAGAAGCTCGACGACCGGAGCAGGTGATACCCGATGAGCAAGTCTTGATGCCTGCACAAAATAAACGGGATTAGGTTGAGACTCCAAGTGCAGAGTGTATAGTATAGTGGAAGACAGTTTTCCCCACGAGGGGTAACTCGAGGGTTTAATATCGAACTCTCGGGGAATATGAAGTGGTAGATTTATCTTCTTATCCTTCTTTTGGTTACCTACAAAACAAGGTTAGATGTTTTGGTCCTCAACCTCACCTGTGGTTGTCAAGCACAAGGTGTAAGAATGATATCAGGATAGTTATGCAATGCAAACAAGAAATAAATATGCAATGATGGTAGATGCAATGGTAAATGATATTTTTGGGTTTTTGAATGATGTATGCAAGATGAAAAGTATTTTTGTATTTTCGGATTTAATGATGGCTGAAAATAGAAAAGTGCTATATGGTGTTGGAAAGGTGTTTCTTATGATTAAAAATGGACTGGGTTTCATGGTTTCACAAATGCACTCTCTCTTTATAAAGTGGTAGACAATGGAACACACAAAGTTAACATATGAGATTGCAACACAGGGTTTGATAACAAGTTACTTAGATATATGGGCATCACGTCCTAACATAGAGATCTTTTGGTTATTAACCTCTCTTATACTTCACCAAGATGCGAACTAAATCATAACACCTCAGTAATTAAGATAACTCAGAGTATAGCATTAAGTATCATGACATGAAGTGAAAATAAGAACATGCTAGATCTAGACATGGAGTAGTGGCAATGGTCACACCCACATCCCCGGTAGCATGGTATTTTAGTTTATCCCTAGTGAGGCAACAAAGTAAGGTAAAGATACCAAAGTGGATCGCAGAACTTTCTCTCACGTTCACTGCACTAGCCACCCCCCGTTACTCCAACTAATGCACACGTTCCCCCACACACGCTCTCATAAACTTGCTTGATCAAAACAAGTAGACAAGAACGGGGTACATAATATGCATCTATACTCATAACTGAAACAAACATTGCAATCTCAAATATATATTAACTCATAAAGATCCACCACAAAGGTATTACAACGGTGACCGTAATCATGTTCAGCAGCTCATACGGTGTTAATTAGTGAAGCTCAAGAGAGGAGAGATACATAAGTTACTTCCACAAACCCATAGTCCAGAGGTGGACTACTCCCTCTTCATCATGGAGACGGTGGAGAAGTCGATGGAGACCACGCCGGCAGCGCCCCGCCGGGGTTTTCCCCCTCCAATCTGCTGCTCCTGATCTCCGTTTCGATGTTTCTGTGTTTGTGTGGCGCTCCTTCCAGAGAACGTCGGGGGACCTTTTTTATAGGCGTTTTTAGGTCAAAACTATGTCGGTGGAGCGAAGATCGACGGCAACGGAGCCACGAGGGCCAAACGAGTGGGCCCCACGTGGCCACAGTACCTGGCCACGTGGGCCACCCCCGTTTGGTCCTCGGACCTCCGTTTGTTCGCTTCCTTCGCCCACAGGTCTTCTTCCTTCCAAATATTGACGCCCGTAAATTTCCAGGTGATTTCGTTGACGTTTGGGTCCCTGAAACATTAAAATAAGAAAACGGGGTTTTCTGCCTGTGCAGGGTTAATTCCATAAAAATAGGAAATCATTGAGATATTTCCAAAATCATGATAAAACATTGATATAACCCCTATATGATGCAAATATGATTGGAATATGAGTGAATAAAGTGCAAAGTTCATGTATGCATTTTACATGCATCAGCAGGCCGATGATCTTCGTCGGGTACCAACCTGGGGCGAAGGGTTATCGGGCCTATGACCCGGTGACCAACCGCGTGACCATTACGCGAGATGCCGTGTTCGACGAGAACGCGCGCTGGGACTGGAGTTCGCCGGACACTCCGGTGAACACCTTCGGAGTCGACACCTTCGCGGTCGAGCACATGGTGCTCGAGCTGCAGCCAACTCCGAGAGACGGGAGTGCGGGTCCTACACCCGACTCGCCGGCTCCAGACTCGCCAACTCCAGGAGTCAGGAGTGCATCCCCAGCTGGTTCTCCAACAACACCGGAGCACCCGACTGCCGAGTCTTCGACTCAGGCTGTCTCTGGCGTCGAGTTCGTCAAGCCGCCTTCGAAGTACTCAGGTATGCTCGATGCAGAAGACGACATGAGCTTCGATCACCGGTTCCGCACTCTGCAGAACGTGCTCGAAGTGGGTTCGGCCCTTGAGCCGGACGAGGAGCTCCACTATCTCGCCTCCGAAGAGCCAGGCTCGTTCGATGAGACGAAGGCGCATGCCAGCTGGAGGCAGGCGATGCAGGAGGAGCTGGAGGCCATCGAGTCCAATTCGACTTGGTGGCTAGCCACCTTACCACCAGGTCACCGCGCGATCGGCCTGAAGTGGGTGCACAAGGTGAAGAAGGATGCGCACGGCACAACCCTTAAGCACAAGGCTCGCCAGGTGGCGAAGGGCTACGTGCAGCGGCACGGGGTCGACTACGATGAGGTCTTCGCACCCGTGGCTCGACTCGAGTCCGTCAGGCTACTGCTAGCCGTGGCGGCGAGTGCGGCGTGGGACGTCCACCACATGGACGTCAAGTCAGCCTTCCTCAACGGCGAGTTGGAGGAAGAGGTGTATGTGCAGCAGCCAACTGGCTTCGCTGCAAAGGGGAAGGAGCACCTGGTGCTTCGACTCGCCAAGGCGCTCTACGGCCTCAAGCAGGCACCAAGGGCATGGAACATCAAGCTCGACGCATGCCTCGTCAAGCTCGGCTTTGCAAGGTGCGAGTCTGAGCATGGCATGTACGCGCGAGGAGCGACTCCGAGCCGGCTCTTAGTCGGTGTCTACGTCGACGACTTGGTGATCACGGGCTCGGATTCCAGCGACATTGACAGATTCAAGCTGGAGATGCGGAGCCTATTCCAGATGTCCGACCTCGGGTTGCTGAGCTACTACCTCGGCATTGAGGTTCGACAAGGACCCAGCGGGATCGATATCTCGCAGGGTGCCTATGCCCTGAAGCTGCTGGAGAAGGCGAGGATGGGCGGGTGCAACCCCGTCCACGCACCCATGGAGCCGCGCTTCAAGCTGTTCAAGTGAGCACGGCACCCGCGACGGATGCTACCGAGTACCGGAGCATAGTCGGGAGCCTCCGGTACTTGGTGCACACGAGGCCGGACCTGACCTTCGCAGTCGGGTTCGTATCACGGTTCATGGAGGCTCCGACTCTGGAGCACCTCGCGGCCGTGAAGCACGTCCTACGCTACATCGCCGGGACTCCGCGTCTCAGATGTAGGTATGGGAGGAATGCAGGTACACCGCGCCTGGTCGGCTACAGCGACAGCGACCTGGCGGGCGACGTCGACTCGCGCAAGAGTACGTCGGGCACCCTATACTTCCTCGGGAGCAGCCCAGTGACCTGGCAGTCACTCAAGCAGAAGGTCGTGGCTCTGTCGAGCTGCGAGTCGGAGTATGTGGCGGCTGCCACAGCTGCTTGCCAGGGGATCTGCCTGGCTCGGTTGCTGTCCGAGTTCAGCAACGGCGAAGCTGAGCACGTGGTGCTCAAGGTCGAAAACAAATCGGCTATCGCGCTCGCCAAGAATCCCGTCTTCCACGAGCGCTCGAAGCACATCGACCTGAAGTACCACTTCATTCGAGACTGCATGGAGGCGAAGAAGGTCGAGCTGGAATTCGTGCCCACCGAACACCAACTCGCGGACATGCTGACCAAGCCACTTGGACGAGTCCGCCTGGCGGAGCTGCGCACAAGGATCGGCATGGTGGAGGTGTCTCCGGAACTCAAGCCTAGGGAGTGATTGTTGGAAATAGGCTTGTGTGTCCAGTCGACGATCCCTTCGAGTGTGGAGGAGGAGTCGATAAGTTAGAGAGTGCCGACTTCGGGGGTCTGTCCCAAGTCGAGGAAGTGTTCGACTCCTGGGCCTGTCCCGAGTCGAAATAGTTGCCAGGTTCCTCTGGTGCGAGGGCTTTTGTCCTGTAGCCAGTGTCCTGAAGTGATGCGTCAGCATCAAGTACAGAGTAGGTAGCTAGGACGTGCTAGACGTCACCTACAGTGGTTCCTAGTCTGTGACATTGTCAACAGTGGCATGTCAGATAGAGGTATGACCGGTCACATCACAGTGATGTGACAGGATAGTTGACTTAGGCAGCCCGGCTACATAGCCCCTATTTAGAGGGAGGAATACAATGAGAAAATTGAGGCAAACAATTTCTTTGGCACACACTCCCCTCTCTCTCTCATAGAATCGAAAAGGCAAGACTCGACGCCGGCATGCCGCCGGCTCCTCTTCCCAGCCCGGCTCGACGCCCTAGAGCTTGCGTACCGAACGGGGAAAGCCATGGAGATCGCCGGCGAGGTTGCCGCCGGCCCTGCTGCTTTCGTTGAGTGTTTCCTTATCCACACAGCAGTCTAGCACTCTAGCCGCAGCTTCCGACCAGCGCGTCAGAAGGATCCCCGCGTAGCGCTTCCGTTACCCTCGACCGGGCCGCCGTCGGAAGGCTATCCCGGGCGCCGCCTCTTACCTCCTCCTGCTCGGCTGCTCGTGCTCGTGTGTGCGGTACAACTGCGAGACGGCGTGGTGCTCCTCGAGCCGCGCGTCAAGCTCCGTGGAGCTACTGAAGTAGGGGGACACGCAGGATCCGCGCGACGCCGGTGAGGTCGATATGCATCCCACACTAGGGTAAGTACAGTATGCATCAGCCGCCCGCAGTAGGCTCGGTACAGTACTACAGTATGCATCGGCTGCAGAATGGGCTAGCTCTTGGTAATGATCGATATGCAAACTTTGGTATATATTGATTTGTAGCTGAGTTGGTGCTGTATTCGGTAGTAGAAGTAGGTATACGAGAGTACGAGACGATGCAAAATTTGTGGAGTAAAAATTTGAATTAAAGTCGGTTATGTGACCAAATGCCCAGGGTCTCGTTTGGTCATTTAACCTGTTGTTAAATTTGTCCCATAACATTTTTTCGTCACATAATGCACCAGGGGTAAAAGGGTCTTCTAACATCCCGAGTTAACACCGTTTGTGTTCAAAATGCACTAGTGTCATATAAGGAAACAAATTTACAGCTAGGGTCATATAGAGAAGAAAAAAGTTTCTAGTCTCTACTATATAATATAGCTAGACGACCGTACGTACGTCGGGGTTGTTTTGCATTGTAGCCCCCCAGATTCTGTGAAATTAACCCGCACTCCAACTAAACTTCACGAAACGTTTTATTTTGACCGATAGAAAAAAAGGCACGCATCTCCTTTTCCCCTCTCCGCCGCCGCCGTGGCGATGGCTGGCTGCTTCGGCGCCGCCCCTGCCGCCAATCTACCCCGGCGACTGCTAAGGGGACCTGAGAGTCGGCAAGAAAGGAGGACGCCGGCCTCCCCCTCTGGCACTCACCCCGCCGCCGGAAACCCCCACACCACCACCGCTAACCCGCCGCCGGCAGGCCCTGCACTTTCCTCGCCCCAATCCCGCATCCCCATAGCTGTGCGAGAGGGAGATCGAGGAGATGGAGGCTGGGCTTTCTGCAGTACCATTAAAATATCACGGACCAGACGAGGTCCCAAAATCTTGCCGAAACAAGTGCACCACGAGGGAGCAGGACGCGACGCCGTGGCCGACCCCGTGTGCTCCTCACCGTCGAGGTCGACTCCTTACGCTTCCCGCGGTCGTCGGAGAAGCCCAATCCACGACGCCACCAGAGAAGCTTGCAGAGGCATATGGCGTTGGAGAACTTGTGGGACATGCTGCTGCAGTTGCCGCTGAACTCCATTGGCCAGCCTTCCTTTCAGTTCCAAGCATGCCAAACATCAGCCAAACGAATTGCTTCTCGAGCCAGAGATCGATGCGGCCATGCATGCCTCTATTCTGTCCCTCATGAAATTTGGTAGATGCGGCTATGCATGTCATTATTCCCTCGTGAAATTCGGGTTGATTTGATTGATTTGCACGGCGGCATCAGCAGAACAATATCGAGGTCTCACGGATGATCACAACAGGTATAATATGGTCTAGCAAAGATGCATCTTATTCAGATAAGCTTCCCATGGTAAATACTTTTTGATTCCTCATGGGCTTGCTATCACTACTTTGGCTTCGTTTGGCTAATGGCTGGCTAGATGATTTAACCAAGTTCTAGATAATCAGAAGAGAAATATTTGTGCCCTTGAAATCTCCACAATGCGAATGTTTATACTCCCTCCGTTTAGGTGTGTAGGGCCTCTAAGGCACTGCAGCGCGACCAAGGTGTATAACGATTGGGTGAATGTTTATTGGTTGAATCAGTTTGAGCCAATTAAAAACGAATACAAAGACGAGCTGATTACTGCTTAGAATGACTATTAATTAGGGAAGATGAACCACTGGCCAATCCCGTGCGCCCGGTGGGCCATCAACATTTGCATGCGAGGGAATCGTCCAATCAATTTGCATGGTGTAACCGTCCATGCTGGCAGCCCAACATGTTTACCCTAATTAATCACACATATTAAATGCTAAGGGGCCTTAGTTAGCTAAACAAATAGATTTTCACCAGGGGCCTAACAAACCTAAACGGAGGGAGTATTCCTCACTCAACGAAAATCATACTGTCTGGATGCCATGTACAGCAGTGCAAATGTCTTACTCCATGCAAAATTAAGTGCAATATCTGCATTTATGGACAACTTCCAACGGTGGGTTACAGTTCAATATATTTATGCGCCCTTTTATGACGCCACCAATAATATAATTGCATTAGTATGTTCCTTCTGCCATGATTAATATTTAGCACCAAGCAGTTGATTTTTTTGGGCGACGGAGCAAAGAGTTACGCTCATTCTTATTGATTATGCTGCTGGAAGTTTGAGATTAGGCAACCAAACCAGCTTCGATGGAACTGGCATGAACAATGCCACTGGCGATGCACATCCGGCTAGCCGCCCCCTGCTTTTTTTTTTAAGATGGGGAGAGATGGATTGAGGTAGGAGATGTATATGACATGTGGACCCGCTAGTCAGTGAGACAATAGTTATTCCTGCTCAAGATGTTTCTTTTCCCGGTACCCCAAACAGCTCCAGGGTTTAATTTAGACCGGGATTTAATAGTTCAGGGCGCGAACTACCGGGATTTCGACTTCAGAGTTTGATTTGTCCAACCTCTACGAGTTCAACGTTGAAAATAGACTTTTCCCCTCACAAATCGAACAGCAACACTGTCGACTGATGGTCCACAACACGAATTTTATATGGTTGGGATTCGACGAAATCTAGCAATGACGCAGATAAACGAATTTTCTTTTCTACGTGAGAGAACGGCTTAATTAGGTGAGTTAGGTCTCTGGATCCTCTGGTCCATATGAGATCACAGCTCCGCGCACACTCCAAATCACAAATATTCTAGTGTATGAATGTACTTCATCTGACACGATAATGGTCAAGAAACTGGCGGCTAGCTACTTCGTTTTCCAAAGTTTGATTACAAATAGTAGCAACTTGCAAGCATCCATGGACGGCCACGGCCATCTCTCTCGCTCATCAGATCCGTAGACTACAACCACTCAGACTTATTATGTTAGGATTACGAGGGATTCGTTGATTCCCGAGGTTTCCAACATGTCAAAAATAAGATATGAGTACCACGATGACATCCTGAAAATCTGAAATTTGTATACTTTTACCCTATTTATGAAAGTGACACTAATTACCCCATCTAGTTAAAAATCATCTATATTAGTAATTTGGAAAACTGTGTGCCCTCCTTTTCATGCATGTTTGTTGATAAAGATGTGAGGTGATGATTGATACTCAAAATATCACGACAAGAACGAAGAATATAACAAGTGGTAGGTGAAGAGAAGGCTTGACATGATCATCGATGACGCTCTCCGCTCTTTACATTTTTTTTTTTTTTTTGCATCACACCAACCTAACATGCCGGTGTATTCTAACCAAATAGCATAATGCAAAACTGGGATCAAACCATATTTGCGAGTAAAATGGGATTAAACCATGTTCTAATTGTTTTCTAGATGGTGGATTTTATTTCACTATTTTTTTTGGGTACTAAGCAGTTGTGGGGTGAAATGTTGATTTCAGTTCACAAACACTGTATCATACTTAGTACGTGAAAAAATAGCAAAGTGAGAAAGTTGATCCCAAGAGATCTTACAAACAGTAGCACGGTACACTCCATTTTTTATAGTACACGATCAATCACTATTTTAGATTCATGAAGAAAATAAAAGCTAGTACTAAATATGAAACTTGCTTAATGCTATCTATTCTACAATAAAATCATAGCACTTTAGAAGCAACAAATTTCAACGATTTATTCTACATCATAGAAATCATAATTATTCTTAACAATAAAAAGTTAAGGTTTCATTATCATTGTACTCACATTAGAATGGAAGGTGCTTAGTGTCCTTCTAGAGTAACAAGTGTATCATACTCACTCCGTATCTGAAAGTAAGGCGTATTTTTTTTTTGAAAAGTCAAGTGATGTAAAGTTTGACAAAGGTTTAAGAAAAACGGTGAACAACTATAATACTATATCAACACAATATGAAAATATATTTCATGATGTATCGAACGGTATTGATCTGGTATTGTAAATGTTATTGGTTTTTTAAAAAAAAAGGTTAGTCAAACCTTACACTATTTGACTTAAAAAATGTCTTACTTTCAGAATGCATGGCATATATATAAAACAAATCTCTAGCATAACAATGCAATAAGTTCATTCGATCTCATAAGTGTTTCCTTTTTAGACAAGCGGTGTTCCTGCAAAAAAAAATGTTGATCTACTATGAACCCCCTTCCTAGTAAGAATGGGTTTCTAAAAAGGTAACCATTGATAGAAAGCGAAAAACGAGTCATGGTAACAAGGTAAAACAAAAATGTAGTGTTTCTGGATTTTTTGTTGTTGTTTTTAGTTTTAAAGCAAGCAAATAAGTGATATATAAAAAGTAACTAAGCAAGATAGATAACAATTAACAAGAGCATAAAGTAGAGGTATGTAGGACTCATAGTTGATGACAATAGTTCCCCGGCAACGGCGCCATAAATTAGCTTACTACTTATGAATAAGTTGTTGGAAACACCAAGTGGAAGGGATGGTGTAGCCCATCAGTAAGATTTCCCTCGCTTTATAACTAGGATTTATTGAATAGTAGGAACTAATAAGACTTCAACTAAGTTAAGAGCAACTGCACACAACCACAAAACAATGCTTGTCCCCAACGTTTTAGTAATATTATCAAGCTTCCGGCCTACTTGTTATAAGAATTAAATGTATGGTGTGATAGAAATTGATGAATGAAAATAAATAAGCAAATGGATTAGTATGTAGATGATATGAAAACAAGTAAAACAAAGATGTAAAAATATTAAAAGATAGACTGGGTCCTATAGGTTCACTAGAGGCATATCTTCAAATAAACATAACAATGTTGGGTAACAAACTACAGTTGGGCAACGATTATATTGTACTTATCTTTACTTTTATGATTATGATTATTCATGACATGATTCGTATAGTAATTACTCCAATATACATAGACAATTACTCCAACCGCATCTAAAACTAATATTGCACTGTGAGGCTACTATCCTACATGCATCTCAAAATATTAAGTTCCTACAAATAGAGTATTACCTTAAGCAAGATGACATAACCTAAACAGTAAAAACACCATCAAAATGTGGTATAGAAACCATTGTTTTATCCTTACCAGTAACAACACATTGCATGCCTTGTCCCATACTGTCACGGGATATAGAACACTGCAAGATTGAACCTACTATCATGCACTACCACCCGTGATATACATCATACTTGAGCAGGGCAGAAAAAAAATCAGAAATCATATATTACTATAAATTACACAACAAGATAACGTCAAAGCTATCAATATAATTTACGAATAGATCTGATTATCATAGAGTGACAGTTCAGCATATCCGAACAAACACAACAACTATTATATCAGATGAACCTCAATCATGTAGGGAAGCTCGTACGACCTTTGTATTGAAGAGTAAGGGAGAGTGATGCTATCTAACTAGTGCTATGAACCCATAATTTAAAGGGGGGCCACACACATATCGTCATGGAGTCAACCAGATTGATGAAGAAGACTCGGCAATGGACCCCCTGTCGGCGTTCGGAGAACGGGGGTTCCCCGTACCCTGGGCGCGCGCTCCCGGAGAGACACCATCGACATCCAAACTGCGGAAAGGCAGATACCAGAGAAGACCCGGGGAAGGAGCCTCCGGAACGCCCAGGACCACATCCATTGTGGGGATCCCCCTGGGAAGGACGCAGTCGTCTCGGGAAGACAAAGGCCAGCAACGTGGCACGCGATTCCTGCGTCGCGCCCTGGCAAGGGTTGCTTCACAGTGAAGAAAGGCGCGGCAGACGTCAAGGACAAGACCGCTCACGCCCTCTACCGGGTGCAGGCGTGACACCGACAAGACCCGGCGCACTGTCCCCTCGGTGCAGGCGCAGTGCCCGGCGCGATGCCCGGACCTTTGACAAGACAAGACTCGCCGTGGCTTCCGTTCCGGTGAGGCAGACAGCATGGAGGACAGCGTGGCGACGTGCTGCCACGAAGGCGACCGACGAGCGCCACCTGGGCTAGGGCGCGACGCGTGCCCTGCCTCGGTGGCGCGAATACGGCGTGACCACTTGTGGTGTCCCCTTGGCATGTAAAAGGAGGCCCTAGGTCATCTTGAGGGAGGAGGTGTTGGAGATATGCCCTAGTGACAATAATATTTAGTATTATTTTATCTCCAAGTTTATTATTAATAGTTTATATCTTTATGCTACAACTGCATTGGGTACTTGAATAGCGAATTAAAAGTATTCAAGAGGAAAACCTCTGATGCACGTGTAGATATATGAATAAGTAAAAGCGTTCCTAGTCTTGTCTCTAAGACTAGCCTATCTTGTTACCTGATGATCGTGTTTTCCTGATCATGAACTTTGTATAAGTTATGTAACTATAGGAGTTTATTATTGGAATGATAATAGTACTGAACCGACCCATCCTATGATCTTGCTATGAGACAAAATCGTCAAGATGAAGAATAGCAAAGATCATACAGAGTTTTCATTAGTTAGTTCCTATACCTTGATAACATCTAGTGACCGCTTATTCGACACTCACGCTTTGATTCTCATCTAACATTCGGCCGACCGTAACTGGGGACCATAACGATGGCTATTGGGTTTGAACTAGAATAAGTAATGGAACTAAGATTGTTTAAGAAGGGTACTTACTCCTCCAGGCGATGGAGAGATACATCCTCTAGGCCATCTCTAGTATAATCATGCCACCCTAATCGTCTGGCCAGACACAGTGTGATTTATCACAGGACATTGATAATACAGAATGAGAAAAGAGAATGATATTGGTACGAGTTTCATATGTGTTATGATCAAAGGGTTTTGATCACACTAGAGCACATTTGTCTCACACTCATATCATTGGTATCGTGTACGTAAGGGGATTAGCATAATGAGAAACATAAAGAGGTTTTGTCGTTCACTCGGTAATACATAGGAGCCAGTACATACGTCTAGGTCCCAATGCTGGTTATTGTCTGGTAAGCTCCCAGGCATGTCTATGTGTTACAGCGAACCTTTCGGGTCACACACTTAAGCTGTGAGTCAATCTTTTATTGAGAGAATAAAGATGTAGTATTAGCGGTCATGAGATAGTGTCGGAGTAGCTCCGATGTCACCGGGACTTGTTCCAGTGAAGGTATAGAGAAAGAGAAGGCAGACATTCTATGTCTCGGGATAATAGGAAGTGTTTCTATTATTGTCAGATTTATTCCGAGGGTGTTTTATGTACGTGGAAATATTTGTCCAGAGTATTTTGTCTGCGGACACTGGGTGTCCCGGATCATATAAAAGTGTTTTATATGATAGGTAATTAATTTGGGGAATATTCTGTAAAAGGAAATATTCAAATAAGAATTAATTAGACAAAATATTATTTAATTAAATATTAATTAAATATTGATTTATTTAATTGATAAATAATTATGGGAAAAATATTAAATATTTTTTTATTTGGAGCCCACCAAAAGGGGGCTGCCAAGTGGGCTCGTAGGCCCACAAGGCAGCCGCACCCCCAAGTGAGGCGGGTGGGCCAAACCGGATTGGGGGGGGGGGGACTTCCCCCCTTGGCCGAACCCTAGTGGGCTTAGCCCACTAGGTTGAGGCGGTTTGGGAGGAGGAGTCCCCCTCCAACTCCCAATCCGAGTTGGGGTAGGGGAGTACTCCCCTTCCCTTAGGTGGAGGTGGTTTGGGGGAGGAGTCCTACTTCTCCTCCCAGTCCGAGTTGGGGAAGGGGAGGGACTCCTCCCTCCCTTCCTTGGCCGACGCACCAAGGGGAGGGCTTGCCCCTCCCCCAAGCACCCCTCCCCTTTGGTCACCTATATAAACACCACCAACCCCATGGGTTGAATCAATTTAAGCAATGCACAAGTTCCTCTCTCTAGATATTGTGCAATTAGAGGATGCTCTAATTAGACGGCGCTCTAATTAGACATTGTTCTAATCTCTCTCTCTAGTAGATCTCATGTGTTGAGAATTAGATTTCTCTAAATCTCATATTGCTCTAATCAACTTTGATTAGATCAACCACTAAAACTACGCCGCAAGGCAGTCTCTGTTCGTCGAACGCAAGTAGCTTTGGACGGCGAAACGCTGACGGATTGGCGCGGTGTACGTGTGGATACTGCTAGAGCGGGGCTGCGTGAGTAGTCCCTCGACGACAAGAATCGAAAGGCAATCTCACCTCCCGACGTGGACGTGAGATTCTTCATCAGGTTTCATCGACATCTACTTCGACTACAACAAGATCTTCCGCAACGGCTGTAGTAAGTTTTCTAGATCTAGCATTATGGGGTGCTGCATATCTTCATAGTATAGATCTTGGGCTATTGCGTATTATGGTAAACGCAATTTTTAAGTTTTTGTTGCGCAATCCAACAGGAGGAACCACCATTGCTAGCAGTCACCTTGAGCTCTCCACTTAGACTCGGGGGCTGGACGGACAACACCCCGGGAACCCCTGGACGTGTTCTTCCCCAGACTACGAGAGCAGTGCAGCTCTTGTTGGCATTCCACGGTAAATCATCACCACGACAATACATCCAGACAAGCAGGACGTAGGGTGTTACGCGGCAACGCGGCCTGAACCTGGGTAAATCTTTGTATGCTTGTGTTTGAGCTCGGGGACCGAATCCGGAGCACCTCGCGCCCTCCTACCGAACAAACAGGGGGTGCCTAGCATCCTCGGTGTCCGCGTACCGATACGTGACACCCCCTATCTGGCAGAGACCGGAACATGCCTTCAAATTTGATCTTAGTGGTTTTGGTGCCGACTCTCCAAAATAAACTCCATCTCATATGCTCCGTTTGGATGTTCGCATTGGGAGCCTAGACATTATATTGGACTCAATGTCCAATACCCAGGGTATTGATATTGAGATTGAATGTCAATATTTTCTGTTTGGATGTGTTAGATATTCGGATCCAGACAAGATATTGAGGTTGAATGTCAAATGCTGTTTGGATGGTATAAAAGCATTTTTTCGAGACATTGATCATTCTAGTGTTATATTAATGCCAAAATGTACAGAACAACCACATATTATGTTACTGACGACATCTAGAAGAATAATCAATATTCTCCAATATTTCAACAACAACATTATATCAAAGTCAATGCATAATCCATCATAAACAACCATTTAATGAAGTCTCAAACAAACAAAGTACATACTCTCGTACGCAATATGACAAGTTCTTACATAGCAATTGAAAGTGCATGTGTTGCCCCATGCGTGGTTTTGGTAATTAATGACAATCCTTATGGACTAATGTTTGCATTGAGATATACTTGTAGATCTTGTCCATAGGAAAAGATTGGAGTTCATGTGTTGGACTCTAGAAGATTACATGATGACCAAGGTTCCATCCAAGGGTTTATATGAAGAATGGTCATGTGAAGAGTTGAGCTTATTGCAAGCATGGCTTGGAAAAAAAGATTGAGTGAACTTCATGTTATAAGCCATCATATATATCAAGATAAGAAGTTGAAGTGCAAGTTCAAGAGAAGCATCTCGAAAAAATCCTATGCTTGAAGCTTGTCACCCTTGTGGAGATATTGGTCAAGTGAAGATGTGCCTATGAGAGACTCTCCCACATTGGTGTATGAGGGGGCAACATGTGAGTCTTCACCAAGCAAAGCGCAATCAAGAAAGGTGATACACTTGAAGAGATCAAGATCATCATCATCTAGCTCAAGTGGAATGTGCAAGACAAAGGTATGATCTTGATAGGGTTTCTGTTTTACCGGTCTCATGGTGTTAGTGGGAGACCTGATTATAGGATAGACGGCGTACTATCAAGAGGGGCTCTCAAGTGAGTAACTTGATCACATCTTTATGGAGAGCTCAAACCTTTGCATACTTGGCATCATCATCTTTCTTGGTTTTTATTTTGCTTTTATCCATGTGAGAATTTAGAGCTTGTGTTCATCTCCATACCAAGCTCTAGTTCATCAAAAACGGATTTCATTTGAATATCTTGTGATGTTTTTGATGTTGGAAGTTTTACCAGTTCGTCTTTTGTAGAGAGGTCAAACTCTCCTCTTGTGTTTTCCTTCTCACATGATGGACTATGATGTGTATATGCATGATCTTGTAGAGCTTGTGACTATCTTCGAAACAAGCCCAAGATCATAGAAAACGGAGTCCGGATGAAAAACTTGTTGAGTTTTTGTGTTGGAAATATTATCGGTTTATCCGTGAGGAAAATTTCACACCTTCCCATGTGTGTCAACTTAACTCTATTTATTATTCTTAATATTTCCAACAAAATTACCTTGTCGTTACCTTTCCAACAAAATTGGTTTCACCTGTTTTGGAGTTCGAACGAGAAAGTTATTGCATTTCAGGCTTTGCTGTTTTGCTGGTTTTCCTGACCGAAGTCTTCGGCCCCAGGACCGGAGTCTCCGCACCTCTAGGTCCGGAGTCTCCGTGGTTTCCTGTCCGGAGTCTCCGGTCCCTTGCTTTCGAAGTTTCTCTGCTCCAGGACGGCGCTTGCGGTATAGGGGTCCGGAGTTGGGCCGGAGTAACCCCGGAGTCTCCGCCCAGGCCGAAGTCTCCGGCCCTCCTGGTCCGGACTCTCCGGTCAAAGTGGACTGCAACGGCTATTTTTCTGGGAGGGGTATAAATACCCCTCTACCTTCCTCTAGCCAGCCAGCTCTACCAAGCACGTTTTTTTCCCTCTCTCACCTCCATTGTTGACCTTGGAAAGCTTGCCCCTCTCCCAATTTCTCTCATGATTCTTGCATATCTTTGAGGGATTTGAGAGAGAAGATCTAGATCTACGTTTCCACCAATCCATCTCTCCTCTAAGTGAGGGGAAGTCTCTTGATCTAGATCTTGGAGTTCCATTTGTTGTGTTCTTCGTTGTTCTTCCTCTCTTCTCCCCCCATAAGCATTAGTTGCTTGTGGTGGGATTTGAGAGTGAAGGATTTGAGCACTTGTGCTCTTGCCATTGCTTCGTTGCATCGGTTTGTGCTCTCCACGAGGATTCGTGGAAGTTGAAAGCTTGTGAACTTGTTACTCTTGGGTCTTTGGACCCTAGACGCCCATGTGGTGGTTGAGACCCTTGTGTGGTCACTTGTAGCTGTTCGGGAGCCCCCAATCCCGTTGTGGGTTGTGCCCCGGATCGTTGTTGTAAAGGCTCCGGATTTCCGCCTCGAAGGATTCCGATAGTGGAAGGTGAACCAAACCTTTGTGGTGCGGTTCATCGGAAAAGAAGGTGAAACCTTTGTGGTTGTTGAACCATTGTGTTGGTTCACACCTCTCCAACGAGACATACTCCACTAAAAAGGAGGAACTCGGGAATACATTCTCGTCTCAGCGTGCCTCGGTTATTTCTATACCCGAGCTCTTTACTTATGCACTTTACATTGTGATAGCCTTCGTGCTTGAAGTATTCTATTGCTATCACCTTTTTGCTTGTCTTGCTTAGCATAAGTTGTTGGTGCACATAGGTGAACCTAGTTTATTTAGGTTGTTGGCTTGTTAATTTAAACACATAGTTTTATTTCGCAATTATCAAGCCTAATCCGGAAAAGTTTTAATCGCCTATTCACCCCCCCTCTAGGCGACATCCTTGTCCTTTCAGCAATCACAAATGCCGCCGGTCGCCGGGAAGGAGGAGTGGGGCGGGAGGCGGGCGTACCTCCAGCGCCGCTGGTCGCCGCTTTAGGTCGAGCGAGGACTCGAGGAGAGGAGAAGCGAGGAAACAGAGCGTGAGCCTCTCGCGTACCTGTTCGCGGTGCGAATATCACACGATGTCGAGGCTAACCCCTCGACATTCGCTGGCCTTCTTTTTGCCGTCCCGAGCCATCGCTCGATATTGAGTTAGAATACCCAGGCTGAATATCTACCACATCTAAACAAGCTGATTTCAGATATTCAGGAGTGAAAACTAGCGAATGTCTAATATCCAGACTCAATACGAACATCCGAACGAGGCATATTTAGGGTTTTTCGTCGGGGAGTCGATACTAAAGATGTGGAAGAGCAAATATGCATCAAATAGATAATTTTCTCATGTCCAACGTGTGTTTTATGCTTGTATTTGTGTTGTAATCTTAAATTCAAGCAATCTAACAATGTAATTTTTGTTTCGTTTGTAGCTTTGTATTTAAGACTGTCTAAACTGGGACACGGCGATTTGGCTCATGGGTGCATCTGCACCCATTATGTAATTGTTTTTTATTTTTTTTCAGATTGTCAAAAAATTCCGGAAAAAATCTGGGTGTACATTACAACATGATGTGTTAGCACAAAAAAAGGCAGGGTGAAAAACTTTTTTTGTGATCTGTACAAAAAAGAGAAAAAACTGACGCGTATATATACGTTTCGGTGTGTCCGGATTTGTCTTTTTTGCACAGGTTGCAAAAAAACTTTTTTCTTCACGTAACTTTTTGTGTCAACATGAAATGTCATGAACTGCATGTAAAATTTTTATTTGGAATTTTTTGACATTTCGAAAAATGTTTTCTGGTAGTGGGTGCATATCCGGTCTAAACTGCCCCTTTTATAATGTATCAAAATATCCTACAGGTTTAAGAATTCATATATTGTACTACCTCCGTTCACCAATGTAAGACATTTTACTTGTTTTTTGATTCAAATGTATAGAGACATATTTTGAATGTAGATTCATCATTTTAGTATGAATGTAGTCAATATGCAAATACTAGCTAAAATACGTTACATTAGCGAACGAGGGAGTATTATGTTTAGTACATTAGTGAACCGAGGGAGTATATTTTTAGGACAACAATGGACTACTATTCTATGGAATGGCACAGGTAGTGTGATTTGATATGGAAAACTTGGATGGCAGACGTGGTTTCTGGAGGATCAGTGTGCCGTGCTCGCTTGACGACGAGCTACGAGCCTACGAGATCGAGATGCGCTTGTGCCGAAACGGACATGGAAAAGGCCGAATACGATCGATCGAGTCAGGGTGTTGTTGGGGCGACATGCTTGTGCCGCAGCGGTGCACGTGAGTTGGCACGGCGCCAGCCATAGACGCACGTCACAGCTGTGGTGGACCCATTCGAGCGACAGCGTGTAGTCCCTAATTTTCTGCCAATATCCGGGCCCTTGTGCAGTTGGATCGTTGTGCCAAGCATGTTTATTTTATTCCGGCCATGTATTTTTTTCCATGCCGAGAATATTCTTTTATTTTTTAAAAAACCTACCCCATAATTTAAGGGAAAATAGCAACAACTATTAGCTTGCTATATCACACGTTATGATGCTATTAGTGTTATATTGTATACTGATTTATTTAGCGAAATAATTCTCAGCCCGCTAGCGGCGCTATTTTTTTCAGTGGTATAAACCAACACAAACCGATCAATGCTACTACAAAAACAGTTCCGGAGAATACAAATTCGAAGAGGAAACACCAGAAAATCCAGCGAATCCACCCAGGCCAGGCTAGGCCAGAGGCATCTAGCTACACGACGGACAGACAGGGTGGAGAGGAGAGAGCGGCGATCTCCCAATAAAAACGGACGCGAGAATCTCCAACTCGAAGCGGTTGCCTCGTCTCGTCTCTCCCAAATCCCACCACCTGCCACGCGCTCCCCCCTGTTCTGTTCTCCTGCCGTTTCGTCCCGCACGCATCAGCCTCCGCCCCGCCCAAGAGAGCCCACA
This sequence comes from Poa pratensis, assembly GCA_947311845.1. Classification (NCBI taxonomy): domain Eukaryota; kingdom Viridiplantae; phylum Streptophyta; class Magnoliopsida; order Poales; family Poaceae; genus Poa; species Poa pratensis. The sequence goes on from CAMZMU010000117.1 coordinate 21,246,757, forward strand.
CGTCTCCAAACGGAAACAGCCGCGCCGCGCCGAGTCGAGTCGAGAAACCCTGAGGAGGACGGCCACAGGAGGAAGTCCTCATTGCGGCATGGCTGAGGCCGCTGGCGTCGGGCACCTCGTTGGCGTCGCCGCGGCCACGCTCCTCGCGGCGCTCTTCCTCGCCGTCTTCTTTGGCCGCCAGCGCCGGCGACGCGGGGCTCCGCTGGAAGGGACCCCCGCGCCGCAGGATGCCTGCGCGGCCTCTGACGGCGAAGGGAACGCGGCCGTGGATGGCCCGACGGACGTCATCATCGTTGGCGCCGGGGTGGCCGGATCTGCGCTCGCCTACACGCTCGGAAAGGTGGCCTATTTTTGCCTTTCTTCCTCGTTTCCGTTTGTTATGAATATTTTTTTTGCTTCTTGTAGATTGATGAAAAAAGTTCTTCCTTTTATTTTGCGTATCTTTTGCTTACCGCTAGGAAAAAATATTAAGTATGTATTTAACACAGAAAGATTGAATTTTTGTTCGGTGAGGTAGGAGCAGGGATCGAAAAATTTCCACCATGGATTCCGAATCTTTCTTGAAGTAGATAATCTAAGAACCCTCTCGATTTAGTTCAGAAAGGAACCGCTTTTGTTAGCCCCTACCGAAATAATCAATTCGTAGCCACCTTCTGGTTAAAAAATGTCATGAAACGGCTGGCGATCCGGGGTAGTTGCATGGAGGGAATAATTGTGTTTCGTTGCAACTTCTCCTTGGTGTTTTTTTCGCATGTCTTCACTGCTCGGAGAAAGCGAAGTCCCTGTCATGTAATTTGAAAAATCTCTGATGTGGACATGGATTTCGTGTGGTGTTGGAAGTGCTATGCTGCTATGTACATATCATCTCACGCAACTACAAATAGAAATTCTCTTTTAGAAAGCTGATTTGTTACCACCTTGTTTCCACGTATGAATCAAATCTTTGCTTTCTGCTGGCCATGACACGCCTGGACAGGCAGAAAAGAGGAAGAAAGCAGCGGTGGCAACAATATTCAACATAAGAAATCCATATAAAACTAAACCTGAATGCTTGGTTGTTTAGTACTCCATAAAGTACAATCTTGATGAGCTGGTGTTGACGATTTGGATAAACAAAGGAGTTCCTTAGAGCGCACAGGAAATTTGCATGTTACTCCATTTAGTCAAAGAAACATGGGGTATATTTAACTCGAAACAGTTTTTAAATATATTTCATAGATATTTAAATTACCTTGCGAAAGTTATCCCAGGGCTACCCTGCAAGTTTTGCTGAAAGTAGCTTTTCTCTCTGAGCAATGAAGGAGAACGTTTGAAAATATCGTGCCAACACAATGTGGATGACTGGACTGTAAACCACTCATAAATGGGCAACAAGAGAAGAGCATATGTGTTATGTTCTTTCGATCTGTACTCTTTTCTATGCCTTTTTGTCCTACCTGCTCCAGCAAAGCAGTGATGTGCTCTTGCTTTGTGTAATTAATGATCTGCCTAACTAATTTCATGACCCACTGACTTTACTTCATTGGCTCACAGCAACCCTGACAATGATATTTCATTAATACAAAACCGTTGAGCGTGTTATCGAACTTAATTCTCTTTCTTTTGTTTGGAAGTACTCCACACTAGAAGTAATAGTTTATAAACAAAGTAAGGACGCAAGCTCCTTTTATAATTTTCAGAAATTATCTGTACCAGCCAAGCTTGATAGATAAAGATATCAACTGAGGCTTTGTGTGCACAGGTTAATTTATATTGTCAAAAATATTTAGTATCCCTCATCTCATGCTTATTGGACTGTGAGTTATAGTATATTTATTCCCTAAAGCGTATTACCGTGGTAATCCAGTCTCATATGGATCTGGATATAAATTGTAAAAAACGATTATGTAGCTCGTCATGATCAAGTATTGCATTACTTTGCTTTTTGTCCTTGTATCCCTGCTTAATTTGTTGGTGACACAGGATGGTCGCCGGGTGCATGTTATAGAGAGAGACCTGACTGAGCCAGATAGAATTGTGGGTGAACTATTACAACCTGGAGGCTACTTGAAATTGATTGAATTGGGTCTGCAGGGTAAGCTGTGCTCTCTCTTGCCCACGGTGGTTTCTCCAGCAGTACTATAGACAGTGTATACTAACTCTTTCACTCGATGCAGACTGTGTTGATGAAATTGATGCACAGCGTGTCCTTGGTTATGCATTATTCAAAGATGGAAAGAACACCAAGCTCTCGTACCCCTTGGAAAAGTTCCATTCAGATGTTGCTGGTAGAAGCTTTCACAATGGACGATTTATACAGAGGATGCGTCAAAAAGCCGCGTCTTTGCCTAAGTAATACCCGTTGTCTAATTGAGCTATCCCTATTATCATTCTGCTATACCTCTTTGTATGGTTGTCATCTGGATTATTCTATATGATAATTTCATTTTCTTGCTAAGCTATGCCTCAGAATGATGAACTTTAAAGGGCACCGCCCTATTTGATAGTTTAATTCTGATTAATATGGAATTTCTTGATTTGGGTATATTTGCTCTCATGTGTATATTTTCCACTTTACATGGGTTGCCTTAGCATTTATATAATCCATCATGCACCTGGATTTTTCTATGATTAATGTTTGGCGCACTGTTGGGTTTTCAGTGTCCAATTGGAGCAAGGAACAGTTACAACTTTGCTTGAAGAAAATGGTACAGTTAAGGGTGTGCAATACAAGAACAGGTCAGGTGAAGAACTAAAGGCTTATGCACCATTGACAATTGTATGTGATGGCTGCTTTTCAAATTTGAGACGCTCCCTTTGCTCTCCAAAGGTACAGTTCTCACATTATACCTACTAAGGAATTTTGTGTTATCCAATACGAGAAGGATATTAATGGCATTTTACGCTTAGGTTGAGGTGCCATCTTGTTTTGTTGGGCTGGTCTTGGAGAATTGTGAACTCCCTCACGCGAATCATGGTCATGTTATCTTGGCTAATCCTTCGCCCATCCTATTTTACCCAATAAGCAGCACTGAGGTTCGCTGTTTAGTTGATGTCCCTGGTCAGAAGGTGCCTTCCATAGCAAGTGGTGAAATGGCAAATTATCTCAAGACCATGGTTGCACCTCAGGTACTATTGTTAATATTATTAATTCAGTTGATCTTGTATGAACTGTAATTTGCACTGTCTGAGCACCACAGCGAGATGTTAATGTATAGCTTATGTTGTTGTTTGTCAGATTCCTCCAGAAATCTATGATTCCTTTGTAGCTGCTGTTGATAAGGGAAGCATAAGAACAATGCCAAACAGGAGCATGGCAGCTGCGCCGCATCCAACACCTGGTGCACTTTTGATGGGGGATGCTTTCAATATGAGACATCCTTTAACTGGTGGAGGAATGACCGTTGCATTATCTGACATAGTCGTCCTACGCAATCTTCTCAAACCTCTTCGCAATCTCCATGATGCCTCTTCACTGTGCAATTACCTTGAATCATTCTATACTCTTCGGAAGGTTAGTCTTCATGTTGTGGTTTATGATCTAGCTTGTTTCACATCATAGCATGGGTGCACGGTTTGTTTAACACAGTTATTTTCTTTCTTTTTAATTTTTTCAGCCGGTTGCTTCTACAATAAACACATTGGCCGGTGCTCTATACAAGGTCTTCAGTTCCTCACCTGACAAGGCTAGGGACGAGATGCGCCAAGCTTGCTTTGATTACCTAAGCCTTGGAGGTGTCTGCTCGAATGGGCCTATTGCTCTACTCTCTGGTCTTAATCCTCGGCCATTGAGTTTGGTTGCACACTTCTTTGCCGTCGCTATCTTCGGTGTTGGGCGGCTAATGCTCCCTCTTCCTTCACCTAAAAGAATGTGGATTGGAGCGAGATTAATTTCGGTAAGTTCCTTTTATTTTCCGAACATTTATCATATCTGTGTTTATAATAGTATGGTGATACACACTTTGTAGCAGTCAAGTTAGACATAGTAATAACATGAAGACAGTCATACAGAAATAACTTGGTTGCCTGTTTTGTTCATGCTGCTTTGCATTTAATCCAGAATTTTATTAATATGGGTAGCAGGATTCATGATTTTATTTTGGTCAGACTGTTTAGATGTGCTATATCCTTGCTACTGTTTTACCGTACTTGTTTGCTTCGTGTGATACTGTATGGTTGTACCAGCCTACTAGCAAGTTCTGGTATCCACACTATCTTGCTTTGAATCGCATGTTATAAGAGTGAAAAATGGAGATGACCCCCACTTGAGCAAAATTCATGCTAGACTGGTCATACAGGCTATTTTGTACTGCAGGCCCGTCATACAGTCTGTTAATAGATGCAAATTGTGTGGCTGATAAATACCTTTCTCTGCAGGGCGCATGTGGTATCATCTTCCCGATCATCAAAGCTGAAGGCGTGAGGCAAATGTTCTTCCCGGCTACCGTCCCTGCGTATTACCGTGCTCCTCCGGAAGCAGAGTTCTAAACGACGATAATGATGCCGCTGATTTTCAAGTGAAGTTCTAAATGACGATGATGATGCCGCTGATTTCTCGCGCGATGACATTTTGCCTGTGTTGCTAGTCGTTCATCAGTGTTAGCCGGTCGTGTTTGTACTGTTGGAACGGAATGAGGAACCTGTATAGTACTCTTCTCCCGTCGGTGTGGATTATGTGCAAGATGTTTCTGAACTGTTCCATCAGTGTATGTCGATTCGTCCTAACTAGTAGTTGTACATTAGCGAACTAGTAATACTAATGGCGTTCCTCGTGTACTTTACATTAATAATATAAAACCGTCCGAGTACTAATTCTACTACTACCTCCGTTCTGGAAAATGTGTTGCTGGGATTGAACTATACAGTATAATTCTTACATACTCCGTACCACTCCCGACACATTTTTAGGATCGGAGGGATTACATTGTTTTGCTGAGACCAGACTTTATTTGCCGATGGACTCTGATGGCACCTGTCTATCTAGAGAAGGCAGCGACAACATGTTATCCACATAGCCCTACACGCTATAGATTGCTAAGGGCATGACAGGGATCCAGCTGGAAGATATCGCCACGTTATCCCGCATCATCTTGTCTTCCGATCAGATCTGCTGAGCTAAAAGAGCCGTGTTTTTTTTTTTTTTGAGGAAAGGATCCGACACATATATTAAGGTAGCTCGAACACTTTACAAAAAGGCCCAAAAGAAAACAGAAAATACAAAAGGACCCCGAAAAGTGTAAAAGCCACCCCAAGCCACCGCAAGGAAACACGATCGGATCCACCACCGCCGCGCCCCAAGCTCCTAGTCGATGCCGGAGTCGCCGTACCGCCAGCCGCCGGGAAGAAAGCGCCACCACCAGATGTAGAAGACCGCAGGAGCCATCCGCCGCCTAGCGACAGAATCTAGTCTCGATGAACGAGCACGGCCACAGCACCGTCTCCCCGCCTCCGCCCATCTTCCAGCCGCCTCCGCATCGCCCAGGACCACCACCACCAGAACCCACCTCCAAACGGACGCTCCCCTCGCCACCACGGCCGGCCAGAGCAGAACCATCGAAGAAGAAGACCACCTGCAACACCACCACCAAAAACGGATCGCCCACAACCACCTCCTTCTCCCCTCACCATCACGGCCGGCCGGAGAAGCGAAGATGGAAGAGAGCGCATGCCTCACAGCTTGAACACCTGGTACACCTTCCTCCTGAAGCCCCCCATCTCCACCATGGAGTCTTGAGACAGAGCTGAAGGAGGAAGACAAGATCTCCCAAACAGGAGATCGAGAAGCGAGCTTATTAACGAAGCCCACACCAGATCCGCCACCCCTTATTGAGTCCCTTCAAATCAAAGGTTTTAAAAAGAAGAAGAAATCCAGCAAGCACGCACGTTGGGTCCTGTCTGGATTAGCATGCGTGCCTCGTTGCAAACTTCCAGTTCGGCACACGTTTCCTTGCCTGAATTTAGTCCAAGATAAGGTAAGTTGACCAATTTTGAACTAACACAAGATTTTTGACAACTAACACGAGATACCATCGCGATTATTATTTACACCGGCAAACACAGAAGAATACTGAATGTTCCTGGCACCGTGCTGCACGCGCCCACGCTGGAATTCACGGTGGAATCTACCGCCACCGTCCTCCGTCAGCCCCATCTGGACAGTTTCCGGGACAAGGTGTCTTCACCAGTCCTGAATTTGTACCTGAACACGCAAAACCAATTCAGGTCTCTGAAAGCTAGACGTATTTTAGTCTGTATATTTACTAATTTCATTCCGTAGTTCAAATTGAAAATTAAAAAACATCTTATTATTTGAAATTGATAGAGTAATAACCTGCAACATCTCTGTTAGATTATGATGCATGAGAGTACGATCTACTGGCAAACATGATGTCCAACAACTCATCAATCAATAGTATAACGTAAAGGCTCTTTCAGTGACCAATTTTGAACTTGATGAGGACAAGCTTCTACTAACACGAGATGACATGGCGATTATTAGAATACTGAATGTTCCTGGCACGTGCTGCACGCATCCACGCTGGTATTCTAATTAATCTACCGCCACCATCCATCCTGTTTTGTCCTCGGCTAGCCCCATCTGGACAGTTTTTGGGACAAGGTGTCTTCACCAGTCCTAAATTTGTACCTCGACACGCATAACCAATTCAGGTATCTGAATTTCGCATATAGCTAGACGTATTTTAGTATATATGTTCACTCATTTCATTCCGCCTGTAGTTCAAACTAAAATATGTAAAAACATCTTATAACTTGAAATTGAGGGAGTAAGAGCAACTCTAACAGTTACCGAATAAGGCCCCGGACCGGAAAATAACTGTTTTTTTTTCGGGTCCGGGGCAAAACTTCCGCTCGACCAGACGCCGGATAAGCCCCCGTACCGGAAATATTTTTTGGGGAGCAGGTAATTTCGACGCCGGTTCCCTACTTGTTGCGTTTTGGTGTCCGATTTTCCTGCTCTACTCACACTTGGCGCGAACCTTCCCGCCCGGAACTTTCAGCTCGGGTACCCGCCCGAGTTTGGCGCTGCCGCCGCCGATTTTTCGCCCGCCCCACCGCCGATTTGCCTCGTGCGGCGCCGCGCCGCCGCCGATTCGCCTCCGATGGATCCTCCCCAACCTCTGCACACCGGCTTGGTCCCTCCGCCGGGCCCAAGGGCACAACCACGACAGCCCGCGCAGCCGGTGGCCGCTGTCCCCGTCGCTGCACCAGTTCCGACCGTCGCCGGGCAGAAACGGCCGCGGACGCTCGGGGTGGCCCGTCCTCCCGCGGCGTCGCATCCTCTTCCCGCAGCGTCGCATCCTCCTCCGGCCGCGTCGCACACTCGTCCCGCCGCGGCGCAGTCGATGGAAAGAAGATGGAGAAAGAGCAAGCAAAGAGGTCGGCCGAGGCTATATCTTTGAGAGACCAAATTGCTTCGATGATGAAGTCAAAGGAAGTAATGATGGCCAAACACTTGGCGGTCAAGGTGGCATTTGGCCGAAAAGAAAAATGAGGGCAAAGAGAAGAAATGTGTGACAAGATGCTCCTTTGAAGAGCACAAGATCTCCATTGAAGAGGAGAAGATCAAGGCGGATAAGAAAGCCGAAGAGAATCGGTTGATGTTGCTTGATCCCACCACCAATGGCAAGAGAGTTTTGGGAACTAACAAGAGCGGAGATCATGTTTCGGAGGAGACAAGAGCTTCATGATCTCATGGTTGGTTATGGTACTCCGGCATATGGTGGTGGTGGTGATGGTGCTTTGGCCAACGATGGTGGTGGTGGTGGTGGTGGTGGTGGTGATGGTGGTGGTGACGGTGGTGGTGGTGGTGATGCCGGAGGTGGTGGTGGTTTTTCTCAAGCTTCGATGTGTTGGACATTGATGCTTGATTGATCATCAAGTTGATTGATTGTGCATTCTTTTGGACAAATTTATTGCTATCTAGTTGCGCATGATTTTGGTTGTGCTAGTTTGATGTAATAGACCTAATTCGGTGACGGGACATGTTTTAAAACTTCTATGTAGGTTATGTGAAACAATGTCAAATGAGATGAAATTGATAAGAAAAAATATCCGGTACCGGTAGCGTGCGCAGAACAGATGCGGTAAACTCGTATCCGGTACGAGTTTACTGCATCTATTCTGCCGTGGGCCACGCGGTACCGCAAAACGTTATTCCGCTCAACCAGATAAAAGTTATCTGGTATGGAATTATCCGGTAACTGTTAGAGTTGCTCTATTAACCTGTAACGTCTATGTTAGGTTGTGATGCATGTGAGTACGATCTAGTGGGAAACAAAATGTCCAACAACTCATCAATCATAACGTAAAGGTTTTTCAATGACCAATTTTGAACTTGCTGATGACTAGCTTCTACTAGCAGAGATACCATCGCGATTATTATTTACACCGGCAAAACATAAGAATACTGAATGTTCCTGGCACCGTGCTGCACGCGCCCACGCTGGTATTTTTTTTTGAACAGCCCACGCTGGTATGAATCCTAATTAATCTATCGCCACCGTCCATCCTTTCTTGTCCTCTGCCAGCCCCATCTGGATGGACGTCAGGTCTGTGTACAGTTTCCGGGACAAGGTGTCTTCACCGGTCCTGAATTTGTACCTGGACACGCAGGACCAATTCATGTCGCAACACATCGTTTTTGTACATATTCAGTGAACAGGAAGAACTGAGTGCGATGCGATCGATTTTACCTCGTCCCTTGGTAGGTAACGGTCGACACCGGAGTGACGCCTACGGCTGTTCCGGTGCAGAACACTTCGTCTGCACTGACCAGCTCGTCGATGGAGACGAGGCGCTCTTCGACCTGCTTAAATCAGAACACACAGATCAGAACTGAGTTACTAGTAACTTGAGATGTCGCTGCAGCTGGTTACAGTTGAGAGCAGTGCGGAGCGTAGACTAGTTTGACCTGATAGCCTCGGTCCCTGGCGAGCTCGATGATGCTCCGGCGCGTGATCCCCGGAAGGATGGTCCCGGCCGTCGCCGGCGTCGCGACGGTGCCGCCCTTGAGAACGAAGAGGTTGCAGGAGGACGCCTCCTCCACGTACCTCTTGTGCACCGAGTCCAGGTACAGCACGTCCGCGAACCCCTTGCTCTTGGCGTCCATCTGCGGCTTGAGCACCTGAAATCAATCAAACACAAGTCCGTCAGTCACAATTCTGTAAAGAAAATGACCGGCGGCAGGGTACGATAGTATTTTCTTACGGGCGCGTAGTTGGTGATGGTCTTGACACCGCCGGTCCCGCCCGGCATCGCGCGGTGGAACTCCTCCTCGACCAGCAGGTTTACCGCCGACTTGTCCACCTCATTTTGCTGCAGATTATGCAACTTCCAAGGTCTATAAACTTCCAAGATGGTAGTGTACTACTACGGTCCAAACCCACAGCAGACTACACTGACCTTGAAATAAGTTCCGACGGGTGAGGCGTAGATCATGAAGGTGTACTCGGGAGCCGGCGCCAGTCCAAGAATGGCACCGCTCCCAATGAGCAATGGCCTGATGTACAGCGAACCCTTCCCTTGCGGCGGCACCTGGCGAGAGGTGGTTGAGAAGATAGATCAGATCAGCCAAGAACGAACGGCACAGCTTGCCGTGGGCTCACGTGAAAGATCACCATTCGTCATCACGTACCCAGCGCCTGTTGGCGAGGACGGTCTGCTTGACGGCGTGCACGAACTGCTCCACGGACGGCGCCGGCATGCACATGCGCTCCGCCCCCATCTGCATCCGCCGCGCGTTCTCCTCCGGCCGGAACAGCATGTACCCGCCGGCCCTGCTGTCCGACCTCCTGTACGCCTTCAGGCCCTCGAACAGGCCCTGGCCGTAGTTGAGGACGCCGGAGGAGGGGCTGAGCTCGATGTTGCCGTAGCCGCTGAGCTCGCCGCGGGAGAAGCCGCCCTCGCCCTGCGAGCACCGCATCACGTACATGTAGTCCGTCGGGGTCAGCCCGAAGCCCAGGTTGTTCCAGTCGATGTCCCCGCCGTTGGTCTCCTCGTCAGACCTACATGCACGCAGCGTTTACAGAGGCGAACAATGACGAACTGAAAACCGATTGCAGATTTAAGGTCGGAGAACAAAAAATCGGGGTATATGGGCGAATGGCTACAAAGACAGAGGGACGGTATCGATCACGGTCGTAAATCATCTCACCTGTCGACGGGGTCCAGCTGCGGCAGCGATGACTTCCACCGGGTCTGGAAAAGAGAGCAGCCGCCGCCTCCGTCCTGCATGTTGACAAGGCAGCGCCTGCTGTGAGTTCCGATCGATCTCATCCCCATCCTCATGGAGGCAGGAAGGAAAATCATCTTGGACATGGAGAAATCAGAAATGGCAACAACAGGAACAAGAAGAAAGCGAATAAAAAACAGCAGGCTCCGATGACGCAGTCAGATAGAGCGAGGGGATCTGAACCGAAACGACGCAAAGAGCGCGCACGCACCGTCGCGAGCGCTCCTCGGAGGCTGCCGCTGACCGTCGCCAAGGCGTGGCCGTTGCAGGCCCATGGAAGCACGCGTTTCGCAGACGACAGCACGGGCACGGCCATGCACGTACTGCCCGCAGTTACCTCTCGGCGGAGTCTTGAAGAGCTCGAACCTTTGCGGCGGCGACCAACGGCTGATTCGGCGAGCTACTCGGCGCAAAATGTGGATGAGAGCACGCGTCAGTTTGTAATCGTTCGTAGAGAGGTGCCAGGCTTCTATATAAGTCGTGGAGAACTTGGCTAGTCTTCAGTTTGACGTGCTGAATTCCAGCCTTGCATAGGAGAACGCATGCAGCATGCCAGCATCGGTAGATTTTTCTTGGTAATGTTCGATGGAGACAGTGCAATGTTACAGGGGAGCGTGTGCTATACGATCGAGCAGCAAATCTTTTCACGGATCGAGACAAATTAACCAGAAACGGCCGAGGATGCGATGGCCTGGCGTGCACGGGGTCCTCCAGACAGTGACAAGAGTAGTACTAGAGCAGCCAGGCCTGGCAATGGCATGGCATCTCCCTAGAACGAGGAAGTCGTTGTCGCCGGCTAACTCTGCCGCGTGGCGGCCCGTCAATCCTTACCCCTTGCATGGTGCCGCAGTAAACCAGAACTCTTCCCGCTCCACCGAATTCTCTCGGAGAAGAGATTGCCACCACACTCCGTTCGCTTTCATCGGTCGATCGCCAGCACTATTGCTAGCCAGTTACGTTGAAGGTGTTCGACCGAACGAACCTAGTCGTGTTTCGTTTCTTCTCGTCGTGTTTCGTTTCTTCTCTTAATCCACGGCGGCGCGGACCCACCTCCCAACCTCTTTTGAGCTGGCGATACCAGCGAGTCCGTGCTTGCTTGCTTATCTTCTTTCTTCGTTCAAAGCCCTTTGCTTATCTAGTCATCGGTGCATGCCATGACTTGTTGTCCGTATGCTACTTCTCCCTCCGTTCCAAATTTCTTGACATGCATTTGTCTAGTAACGAATGTATCTAGACACTAAACAAGTATAAATATATCCGTATTTGGACAAACACAAGTCAATTAATTTGGAACGAAGGGAGTACGTCTCTAGCACTAGAAGGTGCATGCATGCGGCTGCAACTCTGCAATGTACTCATAGCGTACTCTGGCATGGACCTCTCGTAGCGTTATCGCGTTCTCGAGTCGGCTGACAAGATCCCTGGAATTCCACATAATCGGCCAAATGGAGCAGATATACATTCATCGTTACTCCTTCTTTCCGATTAAAATGCGGGAAGTTTTTTTTTGCTTGAACTGCAACCCATTTCAAATAGTTAGTCCTAATAATCCCCCCAATTGCAAGTGGTGATTCAACATGGACTCTACGACCAGACCAAATTTGGGAGGGGCTTTCTGTAACACACAGCCCAGCAGCCCAGGGATCATACACACCGCAAAACTAAAGAGCCTTGAGTACTAGAACAAAAGCATGTAGACCTAACAAAATTGTACTCCTGAGGAATAATTATCGTTTTTTTATAAGTGAAAAGAGAGAAAAACTAGCTAGTGAACAGTTATACCGGATGCGTCATCCCATGTCTACCTGAGCCCAGCTACAACGACGCTGCATGCACCGGATTCGTGCCAGATATAACTAACCGATAAAATCTCCAAGACATGGACATGCACACGTTAATTGTTTCTTAGCGAAAGTAAACTACTAATGCTAGGAGCCGAGCTCAACGTGATTACACGCACATCATTCAGCCCCTTAAGCCTGTTGTGCAGCCTTGATCTCTACCACACACATCTTTTCCTTCCTCGACGCATGATCTGATGTAGTAATACTTGTGTCAATGTGTTTACTACGATCTGTTAGACATGTAATCGGATACCGTTCCTAGTATGGAGTAGTACTCCAACTAGGATACGTTCTCTCCTGTAAACGCCTGACGAGGGCTTTCTCGTTCTTTATAACAGGCAGCCGGTGCACCCAATAGGTCACCGTTCCTCACAATATTCATACGATCATGATGCACCAAATTGTTGCTAAACACGAGATAAGTGATTCTTTTTCAACCATCAACGTGAACTTCGCCGGAGCTCACCCAACCATCTCTCCAAGCAGACGATTAAGCAAATGGATGGTTATTATGAATGATAAAAGTGTGATCAACGACTGATGTGTTGCGTCGTAACAAACTCGCACACGATTTTGTCGTAGCTGAAGCTGTGCTCGTGGAGATACAGGGCACCCTCGCGCCGCCGCTCTGGTAAGGTTTTTCCTCGCTTCTGCCGTCGCCATGGCCGAAAGAGGAGCAAGCTCGGCCCCCGCGTGACTCCGGCCACCTCGTGCCCTCCAAATTCGCCATCAACTTCGCCCCGACGATCGCAAGCTCTGCTACACACACTACTAGAAACAACACCTTTCGACCAGGGCCGATTTTGCCTCTAGTCCTGGATGGCTTAAGACCCGAGACTAGAGGGGGGCACTAGTCCCGGGTCAAACGTTTTCCATTTGTCCCGGGTCGTGAGGGAGCTCTAGTCCCGGGTGGTGCCACGACCCGGGACCATAGGTGCGTTGGCAGGGCTGCCCAGGGCGTGGGCCACGCGAGAACATCTCGTCCCGGGTCGTACCACGACCCGGGACAAGAGGTGGAGCTTTTGTCCCGGGTCGTGATATCACCCGGGACCATTGCTCGCCGTGCATCATCTTCTACCCCCGAGAGCAGCCCCTCCATTTTTCAGCTCGAGTTCATCTTCATTTGCTCCATTGTTTCCTCTCTCTAGCTCAAGTTTATCCCCGTTTTTTCTCACTATTGTCAAGATTAGCGGCAGCCATCTATCCGAGGGTTAGCAACTTGATCCTTTCATCCGTCATTGCCCATTTTAGCTCATTTCTTTACTAGCTTAGCTCATTGCATTTTTGTAGTGCTTGGTAGGTGTTTGATGAAATGCCTAAGTTAGGAAGTTCATTTGTTTCATATGCAATTTAAGCTAAATTAAAATATTTTTTGTGTGTTCCAGTGTCGTGCTCACCGTCGTTGATCGCCCCGGTTGTCCCGTCACCGGCACCACCTCGGTAAGCATATTTCTTGAAACTTTTATTTTTAAAAATCTTAGTTGTATGATTTAGATGCATAATTATTATTTGTATTTTTTTATTAGTTGTATAATTGTTTGTTATATATATAGTGCCATGGTTTTGACACATGCCCACACCGGCCCTCGTCCGCTCTATTATTCGGATGTGGTATGATTGTTGTTATAACTATATATTTGTTTCGTTTTGTGTTTATGACAATCATGCCGACCAACTTGACATAGATATATTTTTATCTAGGAGGTAGTTGAACCGGAAATTCCAACCGACCCTATTGTCGAGTATTTTATAAAAGAAAACAATGATTTGAAAGCAAAACTGAAAAGAAGTGAAGATCTTCGTCTCCAATGCCTAGAAGAGAACAGGAAATTGGTGTCCAAGCTTGCCGACATCGCCGATGAACACCAGTTTAAGCTTGCCGACGTCGCCGATGCTCACGAGATCAAGATGGATGTAATGCGCTTGAAGATTAAAAAATTAGAAGTTATGCCATTAGTCAAGAGGCTTGGTATCATTATGCTGTTGGTTCAGTAGTTACCTTAGTTGCGATTTTGATCGCATTTGTTGTTGGGTTTAAATTCTTTGGATAGTTGTATCTTGGTTTAAATGTATGTTTTATGAGAACTATGTATTACATTTGGTCACTACTGTACTTTGGTTTTAATGTGATGAACTTGTATTAATGAATATGGTCAGTTGTCTATTATGTTCGTTTACCGTAATGGGTTTTAGCATCGTGATTGCGTTTGACATACTTATATAATGCAGATGAGCCATCCATGGATGTACGCTGACCGACGCTCTAGAGAGTACATGCAGGGCGTGCAATCTTTTCTCAAAGTGGCTGAGGCGAATCAGCGGGATGGTTTTATGTTATGTCCATGCCTTAAATGTCAGAATGAGAAGGATTACCCTCGGTCACGAACCCTTCACATCCACCTGATAGAGCATGGTTTCATGCCCGGCTATAATTGTTGGACCAAGCATGGAGAAAGAGGGGTTATGATGGAAGACGACGAAGAAGAAGAGAACGATGACAACTACATGTACCCTGAATACGATGGTAATGCAACTGGGGAAGATGAAGATGAAGAGGTACCAGATGAGCCCATCATACATGATGAATTACGTGGGGTCATCGTTGATGCACAGAACAAAGTAGAAAGTGAACTTGAGAAGTTGAAGTTGGATCGCATGTTAGAGGATCACAAAAAAAAGTTGTACCCAACTTGCGACGATGACAACACAAAGCTCGGCACCACACTGGAATTGCTGCAATGGAAGGCGGAGAATGGCTTATCTGACAAGGGATTTGGGAATTTACTGAAAATAATGAAGAAAAAGCTTCCAACGGATAACGAATTGCCTGACAGTACGTATGAAGCAAAGAAGGTTATCTGCCCTCTAGGATTAGATGTGCAGAAGATACATGCATGCATTAATGACTGCATCCTCTACCGCGGTGAGCAGTACGAGAATATGAATGAATGCCCGGTATGCGGTGCATTGCGGTATAAGATCAGACAAGATGACCCTGGTGATGTTGAGGGTCAGACCCCCAGGAAGAGGGTTCCTGCCAAGGTGATGTGGTACGCTCCTATAATACCACGGTTGAAACGTTTGTTCAGAAACAAAGAGCATGCCAAGTTGTTGCGATGGCACAAAGAGGACCGCAAGAGCGACGAGATGTACAGACACCCGGCGATGGGTCGCAGTGGAGAAAAATCGATACAGAGTTCAAGGAATTTGCACGTGACGCAAGGAACTTGAGGTTTGGTCTAAGTACGGATGGCTTTAATCCTTTTGGGGAGCAGAGCAGCAGTCATAGCACCTGGCCTGTGACTCTATGTATCTATAACCTTCCTCCTTGGTTGTGCATGAAGCGGAAGTTCATTATGATGCCAGTGCTCATCCAAGGCCCGAAGCAACCCGGCAACGACATTGATGTGTACCTAAGGCCATTAGTTGATGAACTTTTGCAGTTGTGGTCCGAACCAGGTGTACGTGTGTGGGATGAGCACAAACAACAGGAATTTGACCTACGAGCGTTGCTGTTCGTAACCATCAATGATTGGCCTGCTCTTAGTAACATTTCAGGACAGTCAAACAAGGGATACAATGCATGCACGCACTGTTTAGATAAGACTGAAAGTATACATTTGGAAACAAGAATGTGTACCTGGGGCATCGTCGATTTCTCCCGAACAGTCATATCGTAAGAAAGAAAGGCAAGCATTTCAAGGTGAGGCAGATCGCCGGAAGAAGCCTAACCTCCCTGATGGTGATGTTATATATGACATGGTCAAGAATTTAGAAGTAATCTTTGGAAAGGGTCCTGGCGGACAGTCTGTTCCGCATGACGCTCACGGACACGTACCCATGTGGAAGAAGTGCTCTATATTCTGGGAGCTACCCTATTGGAAAGTCCTAAAGGTCCGCTCTGCAATCGATGTGATGCACGTGACGAAGAATGTTTGCGTGAACCTGCTAGGCTTCCTGGGCGTGTATGGGAAGACAAAAGATACGCCGGAAGCAAGAGAGGACCAGCAACTTATGAAAGACCCAAACAACCTGCATCCAATGAAAACGGATAAAGGACGTCTAAGTCCTGCTAGCTACGCTCTTACCAAAGAAGAGAAGGAGATATTTTTTGAAGCCTTGAGCAGTATAAAGGTCCCGTCTGGCTTCTCGTCGAATATAAAGGGAATAATAAATATGGCGGAGAAAAAGTTCCAGAACCTAAAGTCTCATGACTGCCACGTGCTTATGACCCAATTGCTTCCGGTTGCATTGCGGGGGCTTCTACCGGAAAATGTTCGACTACCCATTGTTCAGCTATGTGCGTTCCTCAATGCAATTTCGCAGAAGTCAATCAGTCCAGCCACTCTAGTAAGGTTACAGAAGGATGTGGCTCAATGTCTCGTTAGTTTTGAGTTGGTGTTCCCACCATCCTTCTTCACTATTATGACACATCTCCTAGTACACCTGGTCGACGAGATTCTCATTCTGGGTCCTGTATTTCTACACAATATGTTCCCCTTTGAGAGGTTCATGGGAGTCTTGAAGAAGTATGTTCATAACCGTGCTAGGCCAGAAGGAAGCATCTCCAAAGGCTATGGAACAGAGGAGGTCATTGAGTTTTGTGTTGACTTTATTCCTGGCATTAAGTCGATTGGTCTTCCTGAATCGCGACATGAGGGGAGACTGAGTGGAAAAGGCACTCTAGGAAGGAAATCATCAATATGTAGGGACGGGCATTCTTTCACACAAGCCCACTACACCGTTCTACATAATTCAACTTTGGTGGCTCCGTATATCCAAACACACAAGGATATTGTACGCTCCAACAACCCGGGAATGAATGACTCCATTATTGCAAAGGAACACATGGAGAATTTTGGCGGTTGGTTGGAAACACATTTGAACAATAACAACACAGTCTCAGATGAGCTGTACTTGTTGTCTAAGGGACCATCTTCGACTATTTGGACTTTCCAAGGGTACGAGATAAATGGGAATACATTTTACACGAACGCCCAAGATAAAAAGAGCACCAACCAAAACAGTGGTGTCCGCTTTGATGATTCAACAAACGTCAATGGGCGAACCGTCACGGTCACATATTATGGTTATATAGAGCAGATATGGGAACTTGACTATGGAGCTTTTTTTAAGGTCCCTTTGTTCTGGTGCAAATGGTTCAATCTGAAAGGCGGCGGGGTAAATGTAGACCCACTGTACAGAATGACTACAGTGGATCTCAATAATCTTGCGTACGACACCGAACCATTCGTTCTAGCAAATGATGTGGCTCAGGTTTTCTATGTGAAGGACATGTCAACCAAACCCAAAAAAAGGAAAGATAAGCAAGCAGATACATCAAGTACAATGAGTGCCGTGAGTGCCCGGGAGGGGGGCTATATATAGGGTCGTGGCCCCTTTAGTCCCGGGTGGTATCACGGCCCGGGACTAGAAACACACCCTTGATCCAACGGCTCACAAGCCCTCAAAAGAAACACACCCCTGATCCAACGGCTCACAAGCGCTCGAAAGAAACACACGATCCGTGTGCTTCTTCCTTATTGGTGGATTCCCTTTAGTCCCGGTTAGTTAATGCATTTTAGTTAATGCATTTTAAATTGACTTTCAAAATGGTTAAATTTGTTAATGCATTCTAAATTGAAAATGGCACGCGAGAAGATGTGAAAAAAATATGACTTTTAAATTTAAACAATATTAGTTAAGGCATTTTAAATTTAAACTATATTAGTTAATGCATTTTAAATTGAAAATGGCACGCGAGAAGATGTGAAAAAATATGACTTTCAAATTTAAACAATATTAGTTAATGCATTTTAAATTTAAACTATATTAGTTAATGCATTTTAAATTGACTTTCAAAATGGTTAAATTTGTTAATGCATTCTAAATTGAAAATGGCAAGCGAGAAAATGTGAAAAAATATGACTTTCAAAATTAAACAATATTAGTTAATGTATTTTTTAAATTGAAAATGGCAAAATGGTTAATAGTTTGAATAGTTAGAACAATTATTTTAGAAAACAGAAAATTGCTTTGGATTAGTTTAGCAAATTCAAAAACTTTTCATGTTGAATTTTTTTTCAGATTCGAAAGTATGCAGAAGCTATTCAAATTCATATTCAAATTAAGTTTTCAAAGAATTGCGTGCGAAAGTTTGAAAATTTAGGCGGGTGGACGAAAAAAAGGGACCTCTGGTCCCGGGTCGTGGCACCACCCGGGACAAGAGGGCAATTTGCGCGCGCTGGAGGTGGCGTCTGGAAAAAGACCTCTGGTCCCGGGTGGTGGCACCACCCGGGACCAGAGGGGTACCCTCTTGTCCCGGGTCATGGCTCCGCCCGGGACCAAAGCTCCTCTGTATATAAACCAGGGAGTTGACCCCGGGTCGAGCCACGACCCGGGAGAGCTTCTTCTCCACAGCGCCCCCGCGCCGCCGCCTCCGCCCGCCGCCTCCGCACGCCGTGAGGCTGCCGGATTTTCCGGCCAGCCCTCCGCCGCGTCCGCCCGCGCCTCCGCCGTGTCCGCCGTGCCTCCGCCGGCGCCTCCCGCGGCTCTCTGCGCCCGCGCCTCCTCGCCCCCTCCCAAGCCGGCCGTGTCTCTGCCGCCGCCGCCGTCCACCCGCACCGCCTCGCCCACCTCCTCCTCCGCCGCCGTGCCGTCGACCCGCCTCCGCCAACTCCACCGCCGGCGGCCGCCCTCCCAAGCACCGGTGAGCTTTTTTTCTAAAGTTTTTTTCCTAAGTTTTTTTTGCTAATTAACTTAAATTTACTAGTTAAATTTGCTAAGTTAAATTTTCTAAGTTAAATTAGATAAGTTAGATAAGTTAAATTAGATAAGTTGGATAAGTTAGTTAAATTTGCTAAGTTAGTGTAGTGTAATTTGCTAAGTTAGTGTAGTGTAATTTGCTAAGTTAGTGTAGGTTAGTGTAAATTTTGGTAAGTTAGCGTAAATTATAGTTAGTTAGGTGTAATTTAGCTAAGTGTAATTTTGCTAAAGTCGTGAAGTCGGAAAGTTGGAACGGAAAGTCGGAAAGTCGTGAAGTCGGAAAGTCGTGAAGTCGGGAAGTCGGAACGGAAAATCGGGATTCCCGACTTTCCGTTCCGACTTCCCGACTTCACGACTTTCCGACTTCCCGGTTTCCCGTTTTCACGTTTTCCCGGTTTCACGTTTTCCCGGCTTCACGTTTTCCCGGCTTTCCCGGTTTCACGTTTTCCCGACTTCACGACTTCCCGGGAAAACGTGAAACCGGGAAAACGTGAAAACGGGAAACCGGGAAGTCGGAAAGTCGAGAAGTCGGGAAATCGGAAAGTCGTGAAGTCGGGAAATTCCCGGCTTCCCGGCTTCCCGGTTTCCCGGTTTCACGTTTTCCCGGCTTCCCGGTTTCCCGGTTTCACGTTTTCCCGGCTTCCCGGTTTCACGTTTTCCCGGTAACACATACAATACACATGAAGTATCGCTCATGTTAGTTTAAATTTTGATATGGTATATTTGTAGATGTAATTTTGCTAAGTGTAAAGTTCGCTACATTGAATTATTCTGCTAATGCTATCATTGTTTTATTTTCTTTTGTAATAGTTAAGCAATGGACGATGGAGATGTTCCTCCCTTCCAATCCAGAGAAGGGGAAGATGTGTTGCTCGACTATATCCGGCAACCCGCGGATGGTGATGAACACATTGGAGCAGAAGAAGATGGCTCCGAGTTTTTGAACGAGTCCGGTGAGGGAATGGAGGTGGAACGAAGCGTCCAAGGGCAAACTAGCACAGTTCGTGAACCCCCGCAGTCCGGCGTGGTATATTAAGCCTCTATTTGATCAGATGTAAAATTTTATTTATATATATATATTAACAAATGTTTCTTCTTTTTAGACCTCCGCATCGACCCAAACCAGTAAACGAGGCCATGCCAAAGGGTTGGGAACAAAAGATCATTTCAGAATTGAGTCAGTCTCTTCAGATGGCAAACCGTTGGCGCCTCCGAAGAGCGCAACTAAGTTTGTGCATCAATGTGGAGTTGTTGTCAGGGACAATGTTCCGATCAGCCTTTCGGAATGGAATCAGATAAAAAACTTAGAGGGCAATTATTATGTCACCGAGAGAACTAAAGATATATGTTGGAAGAAGCTCATGGCACATTTCACTCTGCCGGTGTTCGATAGTCCCGAAAGGACAAAAGCCATGACGGACAAAGTCAAGCATTGGGCTCTGAAGAAGATGGCTGAACAATTCAATAAATGGAAGAACAGATTATACCAAAATTGGGTCGACAAAGAGAAAGTTCCAGATTTCACTGGGACACTAGAGAGGCAGCGGGCTCACTGGCCGGCATTTCTGCAATACAAGAATTCAGAAGAAGCCAAGGAAAGATCGGCCAAGAATAAGTTGAATGCAGCGAAGAAGATATATCACCATCAGTTGGGTGGAGGTGGCTACGTAACTGCCGAGCCTAAGTGGGATCGGATTGAGGCCACTATGCGCAAAAAGGGTCATTCCAGTTACAGATTTGTGGCCCCGTAGGGTCAGAAATTGGATACTTGCTCATGGGGGGGAGTATGACGTCGCAACAGGCGAAGTAATAGTTGATGAAACGAAAGAAACTCCTATACCCCGGCAAACAATTCTGGATGCAATCGCCGATGCTCGTGAGGGAAGGTTTTATCCCGACAGAGAATACGACGAGCTGTGGAAGGCTCTCGGTACTAAAGAAAAAGGAGGATCTGTTCGAGGCAGGGGAGGTGTGACGTGGCATGAAGGGTTTCCTGAGGACCGTGAGTCTTATAGAAGCCGAGAAAGAGCAAAGAGGAGGAAGGAGCTGGAGCAAAACGACCGGTTGAGCAAAGTGGAAAATATCATTAGCCAACAACAACGGGAACTAGATGAATTGCGGCGCGCGCAATCTTCTCGAGGGGCAACTCATCAGCTGCAGCTGCAAGATGAGGGTCCGTCTCAACGGAAAAGCAGCGTGGCTTCCGCGACGGTCGTTGCTGATGAGGCATCGAACCAAACATACCCCGTGGATTCTATCACTGAGAAGAAACTTGTGAGCTACATGAGGCAGTGAGAAACATAACCATGAAGGCGGCGGACGGCTATGCTTTACCTTGTGAATCTACAGCACTGTATTGTGGCAATGAGATTCCAAATGGCTATGCTCGTGTCGGCGTGGATCAAGTTTACCCCGGATATGCATCACTCGAACTTCATTTCCCTGGAGGTGATGATGAGAGGACACTGGGAGATGTCCAGGGTGGACTCATTCTATGGCCCAAGAAATTGATCATGTTTCCAGGCTGGACACCGCCGCCAAGGCCACCGTCGCCTTATCGATCTCCGTCGCCGCGTCAGCCGACTCCGTCGCCGCGTCACTCGCCGCGTCAGCCGACTCTGTCGCCGCGTCACTCGCCGCGTCAGCCGACTCCTGAGCCGACTCCTGAGCCGTCTCCACCGCCTCCGCCCACTAAGGCTAACGGTCGAAAGGGGATGAAGACCACCGCCATGGGTTCCCGACCCAAACCCCGACTTGAGCCCCTGCCAAAAGTACCGAAGGTTCCTCCCCCGAGACCTTACGACGTCGAGTGTACTGATCCAGAGGAAGACAGGGTGTGGCTACAAACAGAATCGAGAAGACAGTTTGCAGAAATGGCTGAGAAAAGAAAACCTAAGCCAAAGGAAAAGTATTCGGAAGCTCAAACACAATTTGCTGTTAGTTTCCTTACTCAGCCATCGCAAATTTCGATAAATAGGCCAGATGACTATGTACGGACTATGAGGAAAAATCCACCCGGCGGGAAAAGGAGAAGAGATGTTGCCCAGCTCGGACATCAGTCAAAGCAGTCCATCTCCCCGCTCAAGGTGGCCACTGATATGGGCTCTGCGCTTGAGAACGATCACGCTTACCGCGCGCAATTTGCTGCAGAACTTGGTATTTCACTTTCTCAGCTGGATGCAGATGATCTCCCCCTCCAGGTGGCACCTACTAGATGGACCTGGGAATACGGGAAGGATCTAGTGTCACCTGATGAGCTCCAGAATCTACCAACACAGATGACAAGACTGCATAAATGGTACAAGAATGTCACAAGTGAAGGTCGAATATTATCCCGGTGAAAATTACAGATGAACATTTCAACGGTGCAGACGAGGCAACTATACCTATTGAAGAAATCTATCAGTTATACCAGCTTGACGCCCTCGACTTGAGCATCCTCACTACCTATTGTCTGTAAGTGATTCAATTCATTTATTTTCTAAAATAAAGTCTATAGCTTAGCTCGGTCATTGCCTGTTCTAATTATGCTCACTACGGTATTATGCAGAATGAAGAGCGATGAATGTGACAGAAACCGAGTGTTTGAGATTGGGTTCATCGACCCAAGCCGAGTTAATGAAAAATTGCTACGTGACCACCACGAGGAAACGGTGAACAACTTGTTTAGGTCCATCCGGGACCAAAATTATAAAGGGAAGATATTGTTTCCTTACCACTTAAGGTAAGAGTCTTACTGTCTTGTACACATTGGTTTTTGCTTTCTCGATGTTAAGTGTAACTGATTAGTTACTGACATATATAAACGTGCGCAGCGCCATTACATTCTGTTAATCATTGAAATCGATAGAGCAGAAGTTGAAATCTTGGACTCATTGCACTGGCCCAAAGAGCGGCACGAATATATCCAAGGAGTGCTCAAACGGTAATTTCAATCTTTATCGTATTACATCGGTCTCTTTCCTTCCATTCCTGAGATATCAAGTAACTAATTAATAACTCGTTTATTCAATTGTTTGATGGGCAGGGTTTGGAAAGCTTTCCGAACCGCTAATGCTACACCTGGTCAATTTAAAGAGGAACTTACTTTTGTTTACCCCAAAGTAAGTAGTACGAGCTAGGTGTTCGCGCATCCCTTTTAATTCAAATTTCAATACCATCGTGATGCTTGATTATTATTTGACTGAAATCTATTCTCGTGTAGTACTTGGATAGGCAGCCTCCCGGGACCAATTTGTGTGGATATTACGTCTGCGAGTGGATTCGCACGATAGTCTCTGAGCGGAACCCAGGGACATTTATCGAAGTAAGTGAACAAATAAATTCACAATTTCATTTTATAACCATCAATTGTGTTGAGTGTCATTCATAATTTCTGTTATGATGATTGAAATTCATATTAATCTCCCTTCTTGTATAGATGGATCGAATGCGGAGGGACCTGCAACTAAAGGACCGCTTTCGACCAATTTGCGAGGAAATTGCGGGCTTTTTGATGAACTATGTCTTAGACATGAAGGGAAAATACAATGGCGCCAGATCAAATTAGATGACGGGCTCTAGTAGTGGCTAGCTTGATGATCTCCATGTAATCGAATATATGACGGTTCTAGTCCCTCTTATATATGGGATCTTTATATGTAAATTAATCCAGGAAACCGGGAAGCCGGGAAATCGTGAAAACGGGAAGCCGGGAAAACGTGAAACCGGGAAGCCGGGAAGCCGTGAAAACGTGACGTCGACTTTCCCGACTTCACGACTTCCCGACTTCCCGACTTTCCCGACTTCACGACTTTCCCGACTTCACGACTTTCCCGGCTTCACGACTTTCCCGACTTCACGACTTTCCGTTCCGACTTCCGACTTCCGATTTCCCGACTTTCGCATAAAGCTTTCTCTTACGAATATTTTGATATGCTATATGTATTTTTCTGATTTACAGATAATTAACCATATTTTTTGCAAATTATTCATAATATACAACAACCGAAACGGAAAAAAACCACAGCCCGCCACGTGGGTGCATCTCTAGTCCCGGGTTGTATTACAACCCGGGACTAGAGATCCTCTCGCATGTGCCATGTGCTGGCCCCGCGTGGACCTCTCTGGTCCCGGGTCGTAGCACACCCCGGACTAGGGGGGGGGGGGGCCTCTAGTCCCGGTTCCAATGTACCGGCTGGACATCCCTCCCCAAAGGCCTCTACCACCCGGGACTAAAGGCGTGGTTTCCACTAGTGACAGGAGCTGGACCTGGGAACCCAGATCGACGTCTTCTTCCTCTTCTTCCCGGCGGCCACTGGCGCTCCTTCCTCCTCCTCGACAAGCTCTAGGTCACCGTCGTTCGTCCCAGCTCGCCCTGCTTCGCCAACAACCTCGGGGTGAGCAACCGCTTCTCCTCCACATGTTTTACACGTCGTTTTCGTCTTGGTTCGCCGCGTAACACGTCGCCGGTCTCGGCCGCGACATGGCCGCCGCCTTGTCGAGGACGGACGCGAGCTCTAGCACGTTTATTCTTGGCACCCAGCACGCGCACAAGTACGGCCACACTCCCGCAACCTTTTGCGCACAAGCACGCACATGCCGCGCCGCCCGAACGAGGTCGTCGTCGACGAACGCCTCCGGCGACGCAAGTCTCTGTTTTTCTTCAGTTCCGACAGTTAATCTCGGTGTACACCTAAAAAAACCTCCAGATCTGTACACCAAACACCCATCCAGCCTAGTGGCTATCACGGTCCAAACAAAATGTGGACCCGGGGCGAATATTTATATTAAACTCTTGTACTTATTTTTAGCATGCTATAGTATTAATGAGTATATTATTCTTACTAATTATTTGGCATTATTGTCAACATAAAAATTGTTAAATGTTAGTTGTAACATTCATTTTATATAGTCGTATGCGTATAATTGAAAAATACATTATATGCTAGATTTTAATTCTATTTGTTCCATAGTGTTCTTCATCAGCTAGTTTCCACTAAATGTATATAGTATATAGTGTATGCTATACATGTTTATGGTAGAGATATATCAAACACATGGTCCAGCAAATATCTTAATAGATGTTTTTTGTATGATTAGGTAAGTATATTTATAGAAACTTTCAGAGTATAAATTAAACGTTGCCATGATTATTACTCCTATTTCTATGGTCAAATATGTCTCGCGAGTTACAACAGGTATAAATTAAGCGAAATGTTAAAAGAAAATGCAAAGCGCACAAAGTTGTGTGGACAGTGTGGTGCCCAAAGGGCTGGGAAAACTACATGGCCTCGACCTGTCAGCTGTGATGTCTGCTTCCTGAGCTCTCAATTTTTGGGCTGCTTCTCCCGTAGCAGACAAACCTACAAAAATGGAGTACATCTCCAAACTCTTGTACTTATTTTTAGCATGCTATAGTAATAATGAGTATATTATTATTACTAATTATTTGGCATTATTGTTAACAACATAAAAATTGTTAAATGTTAGTTGTAGCATTCATTTTATATAGTCGTATGCGTATAATTGAAAAATACATTATATGCTAGATTTTAATTCTATTTGTTCCATAGTGTTCTTCATCAGCTAGTTTCCACTAAATGTATATAGTATATAGTGTATGCTATACATGTTTATGGTAGAGATATATCAAACACATGGTCCAGCAAATATCTTAATAGATGTTTTTTGTATGATTAGGTAAGTATATTTATAGAAACTTTCAGAGTATAAATTAAACGTTGCCATGATTATTACTCCTATTTCTATGGTCAAATATGTCTCGCGAGTTACAACAGGTATAAATTAAGCGAAATGTTAAAAGAAAATGCAAAGCGCACAAAGTTGTGTGGCCAGTGTGGTGCCCAAAGGGCTGGGAAAACTACATGGCCTCGACCTGTCAGCTGTGATGTCTGCTTCCTGAGCTCTCAATTTTTGGGCTGCTTCTCCCGTAGCAGACAAACCTACAAAAATGAAGTACATCTCAGCAGGAGAACAAATATGACCAAAAGAGGAACACATAAAGTACGCTGACTCAGTTCTCGCTCCCGTGTCCCTCGCTACAGTAGAGAGCAGGCGACTCGGAGGGCGACCAGAAAGTTCTCGGTCTCGCCGGCGATTTCGCCGCTCCCCTCCGCCTCCGGTCGCCGTCTGGGCACCGGGAGGCGGGGGGGGGGGGGGGGGGGGGGGAGCTCCGGTAATCGTTGTGCGTGTAGATAGGGTTAGTTAGGTGTGCGTGCTCCCCGGCGACGTCGAAGACGGCGGCGATGGCGTCGGCGAGCTGGTTCTGGTCCTTCCCCTCCTTACCCGTTCCGGCCGTTGCGCCGGGGAGGTCGTGAAGGTGCTCCGTCGGGCGCGTTCTTCCTGCTGCGCTTCTCCGGCCGGCCGAGGTGGCGAGGGGAGGAGCCGGTGGTTGCTCGTGTTCCGCTTTTGGTGGTGCTGGTGGTGGGGGGCTTCTTCTCCGGCGTTTCTGCTCCGGCCGGCCTCGGTGGCGAGGGGAGTGGAGGCTGGAGGTGGTCGGGGGTTGGCGGTGGTGGTCCTGGACGACGGCGAGTCGGCTGGAGGTTGGGCGGTGTCGGGGTGCTGGCGCTGTGACCGTGCTCGTTCAGCGCGTTTCAGCTCCGTCGCGAGGCGGCGGACGGCTTCTGCGGTCATCTACAAGCAGTGGCGGCGTCTGCTCTCCGGCGGCTTGCGGTACGGCGACCTCGCCCGGCGTCTAGGAAGCTTGGGGCAAGCTCTGGATCTGATTGCGTTTTATTCCGGCGGCTGAGGGTGCTTTGTGCACTTTTCCTGGGTTCTTTTGTAATTTTGTGTTTTCTTCTGGACCTAGCTGTAAAAGTGTCGGGCCTCCTTAATATATGATCAGATCCTTCCTCAAAAAAAAAAAAATGACCAAAAGAGAAGGCATTGGCAAGTTCGGCATCGCCGGTGAACGAAGCTCCTACGATCACAGGCGCATGCATGAGGACAAATGCTGTTTGGGGTATGTAGAACGTCAGAAGACCTTGTAACGGAGACAGATTCCATGGACATAAATCGTGAGCTTGCAGAACTTGACAGTCTCCAAGCTGAGAGCTGCAGCTTGACATGGACACGGAGGTGTAATCTGTGCGGACGAGGGCGGAAAAAAACGTGACCAGAAGCTCAGGGCAACTCCAACAACGCATTTTAAATCGTGTTCGTAATGTGTTCATATTTTTTTTGTGTGGAGCGGACAGATAACTGTCCACGGACTGTCCTGCTGCACCCAACGGCCTGAAGACCGTGTAACGGAGACAGATTCTAACTTCCAAGGACATAAACATGAGCTTGCTGACTGACTCGGAGCTGAGCGCTGCAGCTTGAAGATGGACACGGAGTTGACATCAGTGCGGACGAGCGGACAAATACGTAACCAGAAGTTTTTGCCATGGTTTCTCTTCGTGTTCTTTTGCAGGTACTGCTCGTTCACCGTGTTCTGAAGGTTGCCTGCTGCATACAGTTTTTTCTTGTGGGCCAAATCCAGTTTCGGGGTTTTAGGTCCGATAGCTGCGGACTAGGCTTTCCGCGTATACGGCCCACAACAATTATCCCTGGGCAAACGGCTGCAACGGCTGCTCAGCCCGTCCGCGCGCTTGTCGTCACATCTTGCTAACGACCATATGCTCAAAAAAAAAAAAAAAAAAAACTGGCCATGCCGAAACGCAGTGACTGTCGGAGGCTGTCGGTGAGCCGGTGCCGATGCCCGACGACAGCACATAAGTCTCGATTTTTTAGAGGATACCACACTTTTATCGAGTACGTATTAAATAACCCACACTTTATGATTAAATAACATCAATACACAAGGTTTGTGTTAACTCTAGGTTCACGGAGCTGCTTTTCTCCTGTTCTCTTCTTGGCGTGCCGTGCTGACCGATGAACGCGTTCATGCTGAAGACATGAATATTTATCACGAGAAGAAACGTTCACGCTGATTGAACGGATGAATTAAAGTAGTATTAAACACGGTACATAGTTCACGGGATCGCCGGATCGGCACGGCCGGAGGATATAGCCTGCCCGCTCCACTCCACTGGAGGAACTGGGCGAATTCAGGGTTAACACTTAACACCTTCCAGTGGGCGCACCTTCCGCACGCTAGCATTTAAGCTCGGCCAACGAGTCTCTTCTTCCGAGTGAATTAACCCAGATGGCACTGGGAGCTCCTATTTGCCGCTTTAGGCATGCACTATGGGCGCTCCGCCTGCACCTTTTCCTTCTTGTGCCGCAGCAATGCGGCCCAATAGTAAGTGCTGTTTATTTTTTTTAATAAATTAGGTTTTTTATTCAATGAATTCAGTTTTTTACATGTTCTCTATTTTTCTATATTAATAATACAACTTTTGTTGGAATTGATAAATAAAAACATCTCACCATGCCGATTCTGTGAACATACACATTATCGAAACTGTGAACATTTCGTTGAACCAATTAATGAAAAAAACGACAAGTTTTTTCATATCCATGATAGTGGTTTTAGAAAAAACTACTCCCTGGACAACGAAAAATAAACAGAAGGAGTGTGTCTGTTCGGGCCCGGCCCATAGAAAAGAGAGAGGGGGATCTCTTCCATTCCGTGGACTAAAGAATGCCAATATTAGCAGTTTAATATGATTCATTACAATTTGTTTTTCAAAATAAACCGTTTCAGTTTTAGAACGCGGCAAATAGGATTTGCCGATGGCACTCCCGAGTCCTGCCGATGGTTTAGTTTTTCGAACATCTCTACACGATCCACACTTCTCGACCTATATATACCCTATGCATCACCGGCTACGAAAATATCGAGCTTCCACCACCTCTAGTTAACGCAAATACGCGTTGTCCCACTTCACGTGTATCCGTGGAATTGATACGACATGTACACCATGCCATACGTTGAAGCCGGAGGAAGATCGAGCAACGTTATTCTCGCCGCAGGACCAGGGATCAGTCGTCCGTGATCGAGAAGCTGCATGTCTCCCTCCATGTACTGGATGTACGTCAAATACGCACAATCTTTTTGACTTGTCTCGCCCCTCAGTTCGGAATTTCTGATCCATATGGCTGGCTGTCTCTAGCAAGACGATGATGAGTCCCACGTGCACGGTCGTGGGATTGCAAACCGATGGGATCGTATGCTGCTCCCGCTAGTGATGTGTTGGTGATAAGACGAGGGAGCCCATCGGTGGGTCTCAAATAATAGGACGGACGTACATCAGATGTACCCGTACGTCGCCACACAGAGCAATTAGCACCAGGTGTATGATGTGTAGGAATTTCAAACCCTAATTTTCCTGCATGAGATGTCCTGCTTGGGGGTTGGGATGCACTGTGCCATGTCCAGGACATACTAAAATCGCAGCATATTTCATCTGAAAAAAAAAAGGATAAAAGCAAGCGGGTCCATGCATTTCGTGTTGTTTCGTTTCATCAGTTTTTTTCTTTTGCGTGTGCGTGTTCGTGGAAAGCTAGCTAGCAGGCCGTCGGCAGGTTAAGGACATTAATTGTGGATCGTCAGCCAGCCAGATTCGAGGTCGCATATATCCCCCATATCTCATCTGATGTGATGTGCGGGCAGAAAGCAAGCAGCCCACCTACGGATGATAATTATGTCATTATGTGCAGAAGCGAGACGGAAATGATCCGCAGCTAGATCGTCTTCCTCCGATGCATGCACGCGCACCGCCCGTTCGCGCGCACCTCTCATATCAGTGATAGTAGATAACTCGACGGTACAGTACGTGATGGAGGCAGTTCATCAAACCCGGCCGGAGACAAGCGATCTGTGGACGGCCGGTACAGTAACGTTCATGTCAACCCGGCCGGAGACAAGCTCGATCGAATCGATCGGTACGTACCTAGAACGGGGATTTGATTGTACTCCACCCGGCCGAATCAATCGCTGCATGCATCCATGCGTGTGTACATACAGGATAGGCACGAATAGTCAGGATCATCCATACGAACCGTATCTTTCTTTGCCCGGTGCAGCAGGCAGGGGGGCCATGCCTAGTCACTGCTGACACGGATCCCACGATCGAGCGAACGAGAAATCATTTACACAATTAAGTCCAAGAAACCAAATACCACGTCCATTTCGAAAAAAGAAACCAAATACGTAGCGCCCATCTGCAGCACTGCTGCATGATTTAGTTGAAAGCGTTTGGCAAAACAGAGCTACCAGTGCTCCACAGTTTGCTAAATGAGGTCGGACACAGGACCTGCCGCGACAAATGCTTGCTACCCGCGCCCCGGGCACCTCATGTGGGCTTGTTGGCTGCATCACCAATAATTGGCGTACGTGCTTGCTCGCCAATTATGTCCATCCGCTATTTAATTTACTCCATAACAAATCATGCGAGATGAGATCTGTCGATCCAGGACGGGCCAATCTGCCTGTGAGAAGTGAGATTCGAGAATCCCATGCATGGGATCCACAGTTAATTAGGTCTATCGGGAGCATCTGTGCTGCGCTGCGAGCTGACCCCGCCATGCTTGTGAAGCTTGATATTGCAAAAGCGTTTGACAGTGTCTCGTGGGTGTACCTGATTGGCATGCTGCGAGCTAGAGGGTTTAGCCAGCGCTGGTGTGATTGGATCGCGCTGCTGCTATCCACTTCCTCCTCCCGGGTCATCCTCAATGGGATTGTTGGTGACAAGATTCGCCACTGCCGTGGTTTGCGGCAAGGCGACCCCCTGTCGCCCCTCCTCTTCATCCTTGCTATGGAACCGCTGCAGCGTATCATCGACATGGCTGTTCAGCAAGGAGTGCTCTCGCGGCTGCGTGGCCAAGCCAACGGGGTTCGGACCTCTTTGTACGCAGATGATGCAGTGTTCTTCATCAACCCGGTGAAAGCTGAGTTTGAGGCCGTGCGTGTCATCCTTCAGCGTTTCGGAGATGTCACCGGACTCCGCGTCAACTTCGACAAGACAAGTGTCATCCCCATCAGATGCGATGGCCTTGATGTTGCTGACATAGTCTCTCCGATGGGAGCAAGGGTTGCGAGTCTACCTTGCAAGTTTCTTGGCTTGCCGCTCAGCCTGCGCAAGCTGCGTAAGGTCGACTTCCAGCCCCTCCTTGACAGGATCGCCAGTAGACTCGCCAGCTGGAAAGCCAAGCTGCTTTCGGCGGCAGGCCGCCTCGTCCTCCTTAACGCTGTGCTCTCGGCCCTCTCGATCTATTGGATCTCGGTACACGCCATGCCGGTGTGGGTTCGCAAGGCCATTGACAAGTTGCGGCGTGCTTGGCTTTGGCGCGGCGAGGAGTCCTGCCACGGCGGCCATTGCAAGGTGGCCTGGAGCAGAATCTGCAGGCCACGTGACCTTGGGGGGCTCGGCATCATCGACCTGGACAAGTTCGGTGTAGGCCTTCGTTTGCGCTGGCTATGGCTTGAGCGCACGGCGTCGGATAGGCCCTGGGTTGGCATGCCAACCCCCTGCTCTCTGAGTGACCGATCGCTGTTTGCGGCTGCTACGGTTGCGCACGTTGGGGACGGGCGCCTTGCGAGGTTTTGGTTCGACAGCTGGATGGAGGGAGGACGCGCTCCTTTTGTTGACTTCCCTGGGCTTTTTGCGGCCTCGCGCAGGAAGCACCGGCTGGTGTCCGATGCGGTTCGTGATCAGCGTTGGGTGCTCGACCTGGCTGGGCGTGTCACGGCTGAGCTACTGCCGGACTTCGTCCAGCTTTGGATCGCTGTCAGCGGGCTTGCCTTCGGAGATGCCGTCGATACCGCGGTTGCCTTGCCCGACACGTTCGCTTGGAGAGGGACGACCTCCGGGCAGTACTCGGCAGCCTCGGCCTACAGGTTGCAGTTCCTCGGTTCTACGGACTCGCCGCTCTCTGCTTCGATTTGGCAAGCTTGGGCGCCGGCCAAGTGCAGATTGCATGCCTGGCTCATCATCCAAAACAGGGTGCTCACTGCGGACCGGCTCATGGCGCGTCAGTGGCCGAACTCGTATTTCTGCCCCCTATGCCGGCGGAACCTCGAGACTGCGGAGCACCTACTGCTGGAGTGCCCTTGGTCGAGATCGCTTTGGTGTCGGGTGGCTGCCAAGTTTGGGTTTGCCTCCCTAAACCCCGCTTCTTGGCCGGCTGGGCCCCCGACCTCTTTACCGGCGTGGTTGGCCTCCCTAGCCTCCGGTGCCGGAGATAGGTTGAAGACCTCCAAGACGATCGCCCTTCTGGTTATCTGGGCCATCTGGCGGGAGAGGAATGCCCGCATCTTCCGCGAGGTTGATCGCTCCCCCTTGGCGGCGGCGGAAGAAGTGTTCGATGAGCTTAACACTTGGGCTTTGGCGGGGTGTCGCCATCTTCGATGCCGCGAGTAGTTGTTTTGTCTCTAGGGGGTAGAGAGCTTTCGCTTCTCTACGTCGTGTCGTCTCGTTCCTCTGTAATGCCCTGTTCCTTGTAACAGTTTTCCTCTATCAATGAAATCGCAGCTCTCCTGCGTTATTTCAAAAAAAAAAATCTGTGCTGCGCATGCACTCTTGTCCCGATTGCATTGGCCAAGGAGAGTAGCAGAGGCTGCAGGGCAAGCTACGGACGGACAAGACGAACATTCTTTCAATTATAGCGGCTGGCAGTTAGCTTATCGCCTGAGCAAACCTGCACGGGTCTGAATCCACCCGCTGGCCGTACGTGCACAACTCAAGTGAGGTCACATGGACACGCAGACACCGCGGACCGGTGATCATTCATGCACTTAATCCAAGATCGAGAGAAAGGATGATGGAAACAATGCTTGTTTTTAATGCGGAAACCGTCCGGACTCCGGTTCCACGCGTCACGGCGAGAGGCAAGCCGCATTGAAAACTCCGGCCCCTCCTCTCGATCGGGAGGCAAGGCAGGGAGCGGGCGGCGGCATGCATGCGCTCCGTGTGACCGGCGTTAACTCGTCAGATTAGATTACTACTACTTCCCGTGGATTCTCGTTCCGTCGTTAGTCACGGGAAGCCGGCCGGCTTTCTCATGCGGTTTGGCTACCTATAGCTCCTGATGCTGCTGTGCACCCGCTAGTCCAAGGTAGGTACGTGAGGTGACATGGGAAGCTCCCGTGTGTCCGTGTGTGTGTGTGTGTGTGTGTGTGTGTGTGTGTGTGTGTGATTAAGGCTTCCTAGGACGGGCAATCTAGCTTGGATACTGTCATCTCTATTTTACTCCGTAAGTACTTTCTCGACTCCAAGTGATAAGTAACATATTCTACGTACTCCATGAGAAATCCTAGCGTTGCCGCGTCCCCCTCTCCCGCACGGCCGCGGGGCAACTTCTCACGATGCCATCCATGGCCTTCATCGGTCGACAACGCGTGGTTGGATTTCATATAGTGCAATATTTAAGCCGTGGTTACCTTTGTTATGTACTCTGCTAAATAATTATTAAGAATGGATGTATGGTGTGATAATATTAATTAATAGCACGTGAGGACTAATAAATCAGATGTTGCTTACTAGGTCTTTTATTGTAATACTGGCTATGTTCACAATTAATCAGCTAGCGTTTCGGGTTTAGCCAAATTCGAACTTTGTAAAATTTGACCAATATATAGGAAACATATCAACATATACAAAATAAATTTAATATTATTACATGTCATCATAAAATAAATTTCATACTACTCTTTTGATATTATAGATATTTTATTTTTTTATAAATACTTTGTCAAACTTTTTAAAATTTGACTTTATTAAAAACTAAACGCGAGGTAAATAAAAACAGGAGTACGTTTTGCGTTGTCCAGTCCACTGTGAAACGCGGTTTGGAATAACTTCACCCACCGGCCGGCCACCGGGCAGTTACTATCAGGGAGCGGTTGCAGATTCGTTCCATCATTGAGTCGGGACACGTTACATGGATGACCTCGGACGGTTGCTGTAGCCTGATACCAGACAGCCGGCTTACAACGTAACTGCCAGAGCGGCCACGACCAATCTCCACGGAGATCGACGCCCTTTAACATTCTAGCACACACGTGGACGTCCCTGATCAACGGAAAGATCGTTGTTACCTTGCGTCGGCCGGCCGGCTCTTAATCGGCATCCTGCGTGAAACTACCACGGCCCGATCGAATCTTCTTTGCTCGATCTCATGCCCTCGCTGACACAATCCGTAGCATACAGAACATCAAGATTTATTTTTCGTTACCTAGCAATTAATTAGTCAACAAGAAATTAGCTGAGAGAGAACGGGTAATAACCCTCTCTTTTTTTCTTAAAAAGAAATTAGCTGAGACAACTCATCTCATGATCATGTTGGATTTATGGGTTTGGTTGCAAGATATATTTGCAGAAAGTGTGAGTGAGACGAAATATAATACTCCGTACCATAGTTCGGAGAGAATTGGACCTATTTATTGGACCTATTTATAAGCGGAGCTCGTCTACTATCACTCAGTCAATGGACAAGCGAGGCGCGATAGATTTTGGGTGCAGCCGCCTGGAATCGGTGGCGTCGGATCTATATTCCCAGTGCAGCTGGCGTTCTGATCTTAGGATAACATGTTGATGCAGAGTCATTTTATGTTGTCCTTGTTTTTTAGATGGCTGATTCATATCACAACTTTGTGTGATCCGTGATGTAATAAGTCTGTAAGATACTCCGGTACTTTTTAATAATCAATAAAAGCCGCATGCATCAAATCGATGCAGAGGCTGGGCTTGCCCCTTTTCTAAAAAAAACTATGACTCACCTCTCTTCCTTTGTTTGCAGGAGTGCATCCCTCTCGGTCGCAGGGCTTGCTGAATCAACCAGAAAAGAAGGATGAGGAAAGTTGTTTGATTGACCACGGTTTAGGCTCTACGAAGATGGTTTGCTATGATGAGTTCCCGGAACAGATATAAAGGTGTATAAAGTAGCTACTTCTTACTAGCCAGTGAGTGAAAATAGGGGCACTTTACGTGTACTCCTCCTCCGTCGGCTGCCACGTCACGTACGGCACGTCTCGTGAATGGAGTTCCAACTCATTTTGTTGTCAACATTAAATTTTTGCATGACGGACCAACTATGTGTAGTGTCAACACTTGCCATATTTATTTACCGTGTGGTGCTTGCGTTGTGTGCCTCTACAGGCTACAGAGAACATAACGGACGAATCGACCGAATGCACGGCCGTCCGAGAGAGCAAAGCTTTAAAACCCGTCCTTTGAGATTCTACACCAAGAGAGGGTGCATAATGTTTCGTCTCGGCGCGACTGCTCGCTTGACTATACATCGGCGACCATTCGTCCGCTTACTCGTCATCGCCATAACGACAACAACAAAACAGTGGGTTAACACTTACGTGTTACTTCTCTCTGTTTGCACTATTATTTAACCAATACGTAGGTCTGCTAGTTATGTCTGTCGTATGTGGTTAGATTTACTAGTGAATACGTGCTTTTTAACCACGAACATGTTTTTGTTGATTTCCAACAAGGGAACCAACATCAATTATCTCGCAATACTACGAGCTTCTAGTTAACCCGCGAGTGGTCTTGTGAAAATTGACCTGGTTAACCAGCTGAACCACAACACAACAGAAGTACAGAACAGATTACAGATGGTTAATACCGTAAGTCGGAGCAGAGGAGAGGCTACCTAGCTTTCTCATCAATTAATTAATTAACCAGCAAAAGCGAAAGCAACAGGGACGCAATTTGGAGTTTAAGCCCCGACAGGCACAATCATTGAGACGTACTGTATATGCATATAGAAAAAAGTTAGAAAGGTATACACATTACACACGTCCGCACCCGACAGGGAGGCTCTCCCTGCCTCTCTCATGTCATCACATCCAATTAACACTCTGCCTCACACTACAAGGAATTCATGACGGCACAGCGGCGGCTTAATCTAATGGTCGTCTCCCCTCTGATAATTAACTTTTGAAACAAAAAAGGCAGAGAAGCTAACTAAAAAGGAGAGGTCCACAGTTACATGCATGCACAGGAATATACAATGGCAGGTTTGAGTACTAGCTAGCTACGGCTGTTTGACTACCTATCTATGGATTTGAGTCTATGATTGATGGATTAGCTAAGCGGAAGATTCGATCGTCGGATCAGAACTAAACCCCCAGACCAAGAAATATCAAAAGTATGAGTGTCATGTCCAAGGATCATATGTTACTTGCGAGGTGAGGTATTAGCTACGGCGGTTGTAGCTAGGCTCGCTAGCTACAGTAGCAGTGGTGCTGCTGATATGATCGATATCCGTATGTATGTACGTGCGATGGAGCGCAGATCATCAGCAGGCAGCGGAGTGGGTGAAGGGGTTGAAGAAGTGGTGGGTGGCCTTGGGCCTGTCGGAGTCGACCTTGCCGGCGGCGGTGGCGCGCTCGCAGGACGGGCAGATGCTCAGCGTGGCGGCCGGCAGCTGCATGTAGAACGGCGCCGCCGGGGAGGGCGGGGCGGCTCCCGCGGAGTGTTGGCTGGCGTTGCTCAACGGGGGTGGCGGCGGGGCGAACTTGAGGGTGCGGAGCTCCTGCAGCTCGCGCTGCAGGCGGCGGTTCTCCTCGGTGAGCGTCTCGCAGCAGCGCTTCAGGAACTCGCAGTCCACCTCCGTCTGCTTCAGCTTCGTCCTGCATGCATGTGCAACCAAATCGGTCGTTAGTTATCAGTATCACCAGGAACTGAGATGACCCATAGTTTTAGGTATGTGAAAATTTATGTTCACAAATTTTCCATGCATGCATGAACGTAAAAGAAAAGGTATTAGTTGTATTTGAGATGGAGTATTACTCGTGAGGAAATTTGTGTGTGCGCGTGGCATAATACAAAAGCTACTGCCTTGGCCTGAGGTTTAGCTGCTTGGCTAAAGCGACTTTCTGCTTCTGCTCAAATCCAAAAAGAAAAGAAAAAGCTGTTCAGTAACTCATATCCAAGAAGATCTCAGTAGATGATGGTACATGATGTAGTAATTAATTGGATTAGGTAAGTGCAGCTATCTGCGGTCAACCGTATCGAATCGAACGTGGGTAGTACGCATGCTGTACGTCGTACGTACCGGGTTGAGGGTGCTGTGCTCCTTGAAGCGGTCCTCCAGGAGGGCGGACTGCTCCTTGGTGAGCCTCAGCTTCTTGCGCGTGCTGCCGTCGTCGTCGTCCTCGGCGCCGGCCGTCGACGAGACCATCTCGCCCAGGTCCGCCGCCTCCTCCACGCGCTCCCTCTTCACCGCGCCCCCCACCGAGAGAGACGACACGCTGTGGCCGCCGCCCCCGCCGGACGCGGTCGCAGTCACGGTGGTGGTGTCGTCCGGCATGCTGAGGGTCAGCGACGGCTCCAGCGGGCACTGCGACGACGCCTCCCACCGGGCCGGCCGGCTACTGCTGCCGCCGCCGCCGAGGGACAGGCCCAGTGCCAGGCCGGCGTCGTCCTGCGCCATGGTTAACGTGCTGCTAGCGCAACCGGCAGGGCAGCTATATCAGCCGCGCGCACCCAATGGTTTCTTTCTACTAGCTCGGAAGAAGAAGAATCCGCAAGCTATCTGTGCCGCGCTTCACTTTAATCAGCTCGCTCTCGTGCTCCAACCGAGGCTGTTTAATTCTTGCGAGGTGTCGCGGAGGTGCATGCAGGCGTGTGGGTGAGCTTGGAGAGGAGAGGGAAGGGGGGAAGGAAGGAATGAGTGAGGGGAATGAATTGGTTGAGGGGTTGAGAATATTTGAGGAGGAAGAAGAGAGAGAGAGGAGGAGGTGTGGAGCCGCAAAGGCGACGCAAACCCACATCACACAAGCGCACTCGACACTTGCGAAGGTTTGACAAGCCCAGCAGCACAGACTCCACAGCACAGACCAGATCGAGTGCCGTGCTGATCGATCTCTCTCTGTGTTCCCGGCCCTGATAGCTCCTACCCATCTGTATATTTCTTTGAGACTCTTCTCAACAGCCATCACTGCTGCTATAAAGTTGAAAATTTTCTGGTGGCATGATTAGGGGATGAGGTGCAACCTGACCACGTGGACGCGTGTGCGTAAAGGGGCTGGCAATATTAGAAGCCGTCTTCTGCCCACACGCATGCATGAATGTATACCACAAAAGGTGAGACATGCAAATCCCGTTTATTTTGTACTGGTTTCCAAGGGTGGGCGCGTTCTAGATCAGTTAGGTACGCACCTACGTGTATAGATAACAGATCATGTTTTAGATAGTACTATTGGCTGAGATTTAGTTGAGTGGAGATTTCTTGCTCCAGCGATCTCTTCATTTAAAAAAAAAAATCATGCTTATAAGTATTAAATAATCTGGAAAAAAAATCATGCATTGTCAGTGATGTATCCCACAAACGTATAAAATTTAGTTTGAAATACTTTACATTCTGAGCTACCCAAAAAAGACAAATGTGTGGATCCGAGTACACACTCTCAAATCTTCAAAATGTACAAGATCTTGTCATTTTTGTGTACTCCATAATACAAGGAATTTCACATTAGAATTTTACGTTCTAGTAGGTTGCATCACTGAATACATTCAAGATTTTTTCTGATTTTTTTTAAACTTGTAAATACAGTTTTCGAATTTTCTAAATATAGACCACTGGACCTCGGGAGGCAAAGTGACTTTTCCCGATTTAGTTGTAGTATTTACATGACCATGACCCGATAGTTGTTAGGTATGTGCACAAATAATTGCGGGGGAGAAGCAACATATAGAGCGAGGGAGGCATGTGTTATGTGCGATTGTGGCAAAAAAAATGACTACTCATCATGCACCGCCCCAACCTTGAGCTACCTATACGTATGTGCTCTCATTTACTAGACGTGTGGTTGGCCTGGTTTGCTTGGTGGTTAGCTTCTTCCCAATCCCAGGTTACTTTCCTTCACCACCATCAAGCACTCCTACTTGTAGTATGAACATTTTCCTCCCAATTCCAAGTAGGCCTCGTTGTTCTCTAGCACCTTTCCCTCACCACCACCTTGCTTTCCACATAGGACATGAACGCGCACCTGGACCGGAAATTGAGCCTTTTTGCTTGTGTGTGGGGCAGGGGCTGCTGGCTCATCCGATGACATCTTTCTCGGTGATAGGCTTGGGGTTCACACTACATCCATCCATCTTTCTCATCAATTACTTGCTAACCGGGGTGTTGTACCTAGATAGGCAGGGGAAAATTAATTATGTGACGACTTTCTTTCTCTTTTCTACTAGTACTTCTACTGTTTGTTTGTTGGTTGGTTTGCGTCTTTTTTTTCTGTTGCAAATCATCACATTCCAGGGCATAAACAGGGGAATCGATGAAGAACCTTACTAGGACGGAGAGCTCGAAGGGGGGGAAGATGGTGGCGCGGGTTTTGGTGGTGAGTCGGAAGAGGGTAAATACAGTGAGGGTTTCGGGGGACGATGATCGTTGTATTAAAACGCGGACGCACGGGCGAGCTCACGCCATCTCCACACTAGCACGAGATCGGCGATGCGCTCCCCCTCACGGAATGCTACGAGGCTGACTCTATGGAATTTACCGATTCGGCTGTTTCTCAAGGGCCACTTTCACCATAAGGCCTAAGTAACTAAAGGTTCCAAATTTGGGCCCTCGGAGTCTGCATGGGGGCTTTGCGGGTAACCAAACATGCTATTTCTCTCTCTTCGCTTGATCTCCATGAATATACATGCATTCG
This sequence comes from Poa pratensis, assembly GCA_947311845.1. Classification (NCBI taxonomy): domain Eukaryota; kingdom Viridiplantae; phylum Streptophyta; class Magnoliopsida; order Poales; family Poaceae; genus Poa; species Poa pratensis. The sequence goes on from CAMZMU010000117.1 coordinate 21,286,163, forward strand.
GGCTCGGGGAAGTGAGTTGTCATTGCCAATGGTATGTGGTGCAAGCACCCTGACAAGGCCCTCTGTTTGCTTGGCCTTTGAATTGGCAGGAGAAGGACACGCCAACGAATTGCAGCAAATGGTGGGGGTGCTTAATTGCACCATGGCCCCCGCTGTTTCTAGCTTACAGAGGAAAAAAGAAGGTGATGTGGAGCTTAACACTGCTGGATACGATGCCTCGTTTAGGATTTTTTATTCGGGAGAGATTGCTTCGAACAGTAATCATATGGCCTTCTCCCCTCACTTTTGACGATGAAACTTTGATGTAGGCAGCTGCGCTCCTCCTATAACCTGAGTGTGGATGGGGGTGCATGATGAGATGTGTTATTGTTAGAGTACTTTGTCCCATGAAATGGCCATCTCTTTCAATGATCAGGAAGGGCACAATGATGAGCTAGCCTCATGACGACCAACCACCCACCGGTAACCAAACTATGTACTATTTGTAAGCGATCAAGTTGGAAGCTAATTAACTGTGGGAATCGATGATGTCCACTGCCAACCGCAAAAGCCATCTCCAAATGCATGGGCTCAGTTTGCAATTATCATAAATCACGTTTAGAACAAATCTTAACAGTGCTCATCACATGACGAGTTTGACTATTCCATAGTCCAACTGAAACCTCTAAATAACCTCACACATATCATCCATGAGAGAAAGGGTGCAAGTTAGATCACACCAAAAACATGCATGCATTTCTAGTTCTTTGGGGTTTTCGGTACAGTCAACGTAATAGATTAACTGGCGCATGATTATCGGGGAAACATATCATCATGCCCCTTGGCTGGGTGCAACTCACTACATGAAACACGAACTTTGCCGAGTGGGAAAATGCTCGGCAAACAGGGAAAACAACTCAGCAAAGGGTCACTCGGCATAGCACACACCACAAAAATAAATAAAATGTTTAAAAGAATAACAATATAACATCAAACCTCAAAATAAAAATGAAAAATACGATATTAAACTACTAGACCCTGACCTGGCCAATTTGTTTTTTTTTTTTTTGGACTCCTCCATGCGGACATTAAACTATAGTTCGGTAACGTGAAACCTTATGATTTTCAGACAGTCTGAAAAATATTATGCAAGTGTGTAAGTTGTGGTGCGAAGTATATATGAGTATTTTTTTTGTTTAAAAAGTGAATATTGCATCATATGAAGTATGTAACTATTTGTTTGTTCTTGTGTACGTAGATAGAAATTTGTCACACGCAGATGATCATGTCGTAACTGGTATTTGTGTTTTTTCTTTTCTTTTTCAAAACGTGTAGAGGCCTCTAGGCACTAGTTTTTTCCCCAGAAACTACTAAGGAGTTATGGTGCTGCTGGATTTATGATATGCTAAGTAGCTAAGTGGGCAGAAAATAGTTTGATGATAAATTTGAGTCAAGACAATAACTTAGACTAGAAACGTCTATTATTTTCATTAAGGTTGAAAATCAAAGGAAGACCTTAATACGAAACCTATCATTGGACCCTCAACTTTATTAGTAGTATGATATGACATGATATTCTTGCAGAGAGAATTCCACTCAAAAACATGAATGTCAGAAGAAAAAAATGGAATGCCGCGATTCTAGGCTATGGTAGTGGTGGGGTGGCGGGCGGTGAGCAACAAGATCAAGGAAGAGAATGAAATCTAGCAAGCTGTGAATCATGTCTTGAGCGCAAAACCGAGTCAGCTCGGTTTGTGTCCGATCATTCTTGAAAACAATGCCACTAGATGCTAGTGCTTGTTGGTCATGTTTTTGGTTCGGCAAAATGATAAGTTATGTTGAGGAGTTAAATCCATCGTTAGTCACTGAACTTATCGGACTAATTCACTTTGGTCACCGTACTTTGAGAATACACTTTTACGGTCACTGAATATATTTTTGAAGCCCATCTACGGTCACTGACTCACTGGTCACGGGCAAGACATCGTATTTGATGATGTGGCGGTTAGGGACCCAGCTGTCCGGCTTTGTAGCTGCAGTTATTCATTTTTTATTTATAAAAAGGCCCCTATCACAGCGGTGTCATCAAGGTGGATCCCGGGGGCATCCACGCGGCGGCGCGCTCGACGCCCGCGGTGTCTTCGAGGTACTGAGCAGTGCAGGCACGGAGGAACTCACCGGCGTCGCCTACCTCCACGTCTGAGATGCGTCCACGCCCGTACCTCCCCTGCTTTGCGATGGGCCGGTGGTGCATCCCGGCCACCCAAGCGGCTCGCTCGGCTCCAAATCGACCCCGCCGCAGCCAGCCAGCCACGCGCCTCCCCGACCACTGGCGCGCGCCTCCACTACGGCCCACCGTACCTCCCAGGCCACCGACCCACCGTCGCGCCGTTCCGCGTTGCTCGTCGCACTCTGACATGGCGCCGCCACACGGGTGCGCCGTGTTGTTATGCTTGTTCCGTGCGTCCTGAGGCGTCCTTGCCATGCCATACTTGTGTCCAGAGCGTCCATCTTCGAGCGTGGCATTCGGGTTGGGCATCACGGTGCCACACCCGTCGCACCCTGGCCATGCCGCATACATTATGGCATGAGTCCCGAGGGTCCATGTCGCGCCGCGTACGCGTCTTGCAAGACGCCGCTCGTGTTCCTTGTGTGCACTTCGCACGCGTCCGCGTGCTCTCCAGGGTCGAGTCACTGGTACTCGGCCGCTGCTGTGCTGCTCGCGCCGCGTCGGGTCGTCGTGCCTCGTGCGCCGGGCCAAGTTCGTAGGCGACGTTGAGGTCTAGCTCCATAGCGAGCGCGCGGATGCGCGGGTTGGCCGTGCAGAGCAGGGTCACGAGTATTAGCAGTGGGGGTCTCGCCGGATTTGGGGCTAGAGGTTAGAAAGCGGACGGGTGGACTGTTTTGCAGCATCCGCAAAGTTCAGGGGGCTTTTTACGAAACAGAATACACAGCTGGAACGCTAGGTGGACTGACAGATGGGATCCATAACTCGCTACATCATCAAATACACCTCTATACCGTGACCAGTGACCGTAGATGGGCCTCAAATATGTATTCGGTGACCGTAAAAGTGTATTTCCAAAGTACAGTGACCGAAGTGAATCAGGTCGATAAGTTCGATGACCAGCCATGCATTTTACTCTTATGTTGAGCCAAGAAGAAATATCAGACGCATGGCATTAGTCATGACAAAGTCAATCATGTGATCGTTGTCGTGCCGTTGTCTCCGTGTTTCCATGGATGCCCGCTAGTTAGCTTGTTCTTGCAGATGTATTGCGACGGCCTCCTTAAATAGTAAAAAAATGTACATGTCACCTGTTTATTTGTGGAAACGCAGGGCGGATGATTAGTATTAATTTGGCATGTTAGGTTTGATCTGACAGCTACATCTGATCTGTAGGGACCATATCGTGGAGGAAGACTTTGAATTTGGAAATTAGTTACCACTCCATTCGGTAACTCTCTTTCCCCACTTTTCACCTTTCAAGATTCTACGTCACAAGTAAAAGAAAATTGTATCAAATCTTCTGGAGATTCTTTGGTATCATTACTTACTGAAGTAGGCGTGCAACAATGCGTAGCTACGCCGACGGATTTTTGTCGGGGCCGTCAGCGTAGACCCCGAGGAGGCCAGCCCGTCGACTTGGCCGTCGGCGTAGAAAAGACCATCGGTGTAGGTCCGTGGACAATCTATGCCGAGAGCAAAGCCATAGGCGTAGATAAGCCCGTCAACCTGACCCTCGGCGTAGGTCCATGGACAAGCTATGGGGCAAAGCCGTCGGCGTAGGTAAGCCATATTTTTTTACTCTTCATTTTTATGTATTTATTTGCGTTAGTTGTGTCTTCATTACCGTGTCATAGTTTGTGATCAAGTTTTCATATTTGACACATAGGTGTGTCTTGGCATGGTAAATATTGGTTCCAAAAAGAGTTTCCAAATTATTTTTATAAATATCATTTTTTAAGTGTCAAAAATGACTTTTTTATGAAGCAAGTGTCAAAATATGTTGCAAAAAGGCACCCATCTAATTGTCACAAAGAGTAGCCCATATTTGATGGAATATCGCCAAGTATTAGGAATTTTTTCGATTTCTACCTAATTTCGACTATTTAAATGACTTTATGGCGATTATCCGAAAGTAATTGAAATTTGAACTACAAGTGTATGATAGTTTGCTCTGAAAATTGTCAAAAAATCATTTTAAGCTACACAAGTACTTATTATATCACAAAACCGTTGATAGTTTTGAAAAATTCGACCACTTTCAATGAATAGGCCGGCGGCCATTTCGGCCATTTGTTCAAAAAAATAAAAGAAAGTGAAAGAATACTCAAAAAAGGAAATCCTTTGGCATAAAATCCTTTTATGTGTACTAGTTGCTAGGGAAAATGACAAACTTGATTTTTGACAAGATTTTGAAAAAAAAAACCCTTCACAAAATGGTCTATCATCTATCGACATGTATAAGTTTCGAACCAAATGACCAAGTTATGGCATTACCGTTCCATAGTTTGTGATAAAGTTCCCATATTTGACAAATATGTGTGTCTTGGCATGGTAAATATTGGTTCCAAAAAGAGTTTCTAAATTATTTTTATAAATATTATTTTTCATTTTTGAAGTGTCAAAAATGACTTATTCAATATTAAATGGAAAAGATAAAAATGAATTAAAATTTATTTTATTGTTATTTGAATTCATGATTATTGGTACTTATTTATTTTTGTTTACTTAAATAATTGTTTGGATTCAAAAAATAAAGGTGTGTGACATCATGGTTTAAGGGTTATTAGGATTGATAGGATACTATTGTAAACAAAGTATGAGTTCTTTCTAGCTAAATCATAGGGAAGGAACTAACAAGTTAAGCGTGCTGGGGCTGGAGTAGTTTGAGGATGAGTGACCGATCGGGAAGTGTCATTAGAAGTGAGTGATCTAAACTGAAATTAAGCATGCTTAAAAATAAAGATAAATATGGAAGTGTCATTAGGAGTGATCCAAACTAAAATTAAGCATGCTAAAAAAAAAAGATAAATATGTCTCTAATGCGATTAACCGGTTAAACAATTCAAATATTTTGAAATGTTCAAAAAACAATTGGGGAAAAAATTCTAGCCTAGGCCGAGGGCAAAGCCGTCGGCGTAGTTTGGTACGCCGACGGCTTTCCTACGCCGACGGCATTATAGACTGTGCCGGATCTAAGCGGATCCACCGAAGACAAACACCGACTGAATCCCGCGAGATCCGCCGGAGACATACCTCCACACGCCTTCCGACAATACTAGACGCATCGTCGGAACGGGAGGCGGGGAGAACCTTATTCCATCTTCAGGGAGTAGCCGCCGCTTCATCTCCCTAAATAGGACCCAAAGTCTAACCAAACACAAAAAAAACTTATGAGAACGGAGCCCTCCCGCCGACTAGGACCGTTATCCACCGCGCCACCATGGCCCTAAAGCCATAGAGGCGAGATGGATCGGCGGCGGCCGCCGGCAGGATGCAGGAACCCTCGTCGCCTGTTCTGTTAGATGCCTACGAAGAGGTACGTGCGGGATGTGACGCTCCCATTTTGGGGGATTTGGTACCGCTGCGCTCAGCCGCCCTACGGATGTCATATATTCTTTTCCCAGGGGATTGTTACACAATGATGAACCTTTGTCCTGTTAAATTTTTAAACTGTTCTGTTAAATGGTTAGGCGTCACGAAATGCAAGATAGATTCCATGTACGAGAACCAAGTTTGGAACATGCATGGTAGATCTTGCAGAATGCGTACATGTTATAGAGTATAAACGGGCCTATAAAAGGAAAACATACACGGTTGGTTATGTGTACATTTATAAAGCTCGACTTGTCGAAAAGGGGTTCCGACAAGAATATAAATCCGAATATAGGGTGTTACAGATTTCAAAAAAGCATAGGGTTATAAATGTAAAAATGCACGCGAAAGGTTTCTAAATATTTTGTGATTACACGTAGAACCCAAAGTATTCAAACATTTGTTCGTTCATTTATTAATAGATACATCATCACATATATTTCCATCGTATATTTATAAAATATTATAGGTATTGATAGTATTTTTTTCTATAAACATAGCCAAACTTATAATTTTGACTTTTTTCAGAAAGAAGGTTGAAACCACCAGCCTCTACATTAAAATGATGCACACTGTTTAATATATTATCTAACAAAGCCATACAAAGAAATATATTGATCAATCCAAAGCTACCTTTCCGGCGACAATTGTTGCAACACCTACAAGGTTGATGAAGGGGGTGGCCATGATCGAAACCGTGGGACCTGACCTCACATCTAATCACATCATCTAAATTTGGAGGCCTCACCAAGCAACCCAACGACGAGCGGGGAGCAAAAACTGGCACAACAGACTGCACCATATGCGCACGTTTCAGAAGTCGTCGCCGCCGTCTTCCGTCAACCCTTTTTCAAGAGGGATAAACACAATGACATTGGCAGGCTAGCCACCACGACGCCAAACAGTGTCACCCTCCTTCGCGCGTTCATCATCCCGCGGCCGCCGTCGAGTCCCTATTGCACCATGCCACCAAGACTCGTCGTTGTCAATGGAGTAGATGCACGGGGCTCCACCTTGGCCACCACGCGAGAAGTACATAGCCAAGACCTGCACCAAGCCATAAACTCTCCAGCCGATGTGTGACTGCAAAGATGATGCACCAAAGAGGGGAAGAAGGCAGGAAGTCGCCATCATTTGACCTGGGAAGTCCAATTTTAGGGTTTTCCCAGGAGCACAGAGGAACGAGAACAACCCCATCGCGCCTCCAACAAGGTAAACGATGCCCACGGGCGCCGCAGTCGACGGTTCCGACCGAGGTGGTAGCAAGATTTCAATGGACACCGGCTAGATCACCAACTCCTCTCCGTCGACCGCGATGCCCCATAGACGTGTCTGGTCCGCCACCGGAAGCCGCCGCGACAAACTAGAGCCGGCACGGTGCCAACGCCGCTTGTATCCAGCCGCACCACTAGGGTGGTCCATCGACAGTGGAAAAGTCCCATTCAATCGCTACTGACGCCATGGCCACGCACACACACCGAGCCGACGCCCACTTGAGATTCGCCGCAAACACGCCTCAAAGTGTGGCAGAGAGATGGCATGTCGCCGCCATCCTCCCCCTGCCCGGGCATTGCCCGATGATAGGCAGATGGGTGGCGCCTGCCTAACCCTAAAACGCTAGCAGGCATAAGCATTGTTTTCAGGAACAGTGGTAGTAGTTTGCAGTGGCGGAGCCACGTTATAGCTGTGGGGTCAGCCGACCCCACAGCTATTTAGCAAATCCTTCATATACTTGTCTATTTTTATAGAAAAAATACCAAAAATTAGGTAAAATCTATGAAAAGTGTAGCTTGGACCCCACAGGATTATCTTCCTAGCTCCGCCGCTGGTAGTTTGTACTCACTTCGTTCACAAAAGGATGTAATACATGAGACATTCTTTTGTAAACGGAGTGAGTACGAGCCAGTAGTATTGAGAACGAGCTGAGATATGCACGATAGTTTCATGGGAGGATCATTGTCGGCAGCAAGGAATACGACATATATCTTTTCACTCATTTCTAACGGAAAAAGAAAGACGAGACAGAAGGAGAAACGAAGAAAAGAGAAGCTGCCGGATGGGAATTGGGTGTCGACCGCTGAGTCGTGGAGGTAGTGTGCTGACACGTGGGACGGAGACCAGATAGGGTGGTGCCCACACATGATCTGCTATCCTGGACGTGGGGGCGCATTCGATTCCCTTTGATCTGATGGGATGGATGATGATGATATCGACTATGATTTGGTGCATGCAAGTGTACACGCACGTACGGATGGATCGTCTACGCTTCACAACTCTGCACCGCTCCTTATAAGTTCTTGAACTCTAGAGTCCTCAAACTACGTGAGAAAATTAGAAATTCTGTATCTAGCGCTAGACACAAATTAGATGATGATTACAGGTTTTACAGTTCAACTAGGACACAACAAAACAACCACTCTCTCGTTTTTCATCCGATCGATGAAGGGGCCATATGTACTCAAAACCATTTCGGTAGCACTGGGCAGCAACACTTGTGTACAATTAATCATCATCTCACCGGCCGGAACAAGGTGGAAGATATATGCAAGGCCCCATCCCGGCCGGAACAAGATGAGCGTGATATCTTTGTCACCAAAGAAAGCCATTGGTCGACAACATGTGGAGCGTTTAGACTAGCACAAAACAAGTCGACGCAGGGACCGGCCGGGCATGATTGATGATTGTGCTTGCTTGCCTGCCGCTTGACTAATCTAATTATGTCTTGTGCGAAATAATCACCAGCTCCATCTCCCTCTACGCGACTCCGGCCACATAGTCCCTATCCAAAATCCTCCCTAAGCTATAACTTTAGTGTGTTGATTTACTCATTTAGTAACGAATTAGAACAAATCCAAAAATGATAGAAAGTTTTATACGGAGGAAGTAGATAGCTTCGGCACCAGGTAGCCACCCTACTAGTCTAGTCCGTGTGTTTATCGTACTACTACGTTTGCTAGCTAGAGTAGCTGTCGATCGACTAATAATCGATCGAGTTTTCTCTTAATTTGCTGCTAACGGGGTTGCACGCGTCATGGTGCACCGACCTTCCTCCTTTCTCCCAGAGCTGTACTCCATATATGGACTACAATTATTGGCTGTCGGCCGCCCCAACTTGGCAAGCACGTCACTGTACAGTGTCTCTCATCCACACCCTGTGGCCTCCATGCGTCTCACTCCCTGCACCTAGCGCTACCTCTTGCTTCGTTGCCAAACGACGCTAGCAATGTGTTGTGTCTAATTGTCGCACGCACTATGTACTGTACCCCGGCCTGCTTTATCGTCTCCAGCTTTAATTTGGGAGGAAGATATAGTTTTCGGGGAGTTAGTTCTGACCTAAAAAAGAGTACTCCCTCCGTTCCGAATTACTTGACTTAGGTTTGTCCAAATACGGATGTATCGAGACACTAGACAAGTATAGATACATCCGTATTTGGATAAACCCAAGTCAAGTAATTTGGAACGGAGGGAGTAGGTCGTAAGCTCACTCGCACCCACTGACGCACATCCACTTATTCAGGAACAACAGTGTATTAGTCAGTACCTTATGCATAGTTGCATCTGTAGTGGTGTTGTACTATTTTGCACACGGCTGGCGATTTCATAATTGGCCACTCGTCCATGCTTTGCACGTCCATCGTTTCTCCCTTCCATAAAGTTTTCTGCTAAATCAACTAGTAGTAGAAGAAAAGGAGATCGAAAACGTTGGAGAGGAGATTTTATATATTGCTCCGCTCCACTAGTCACAGTGTCGCCACATTATCTCCATAACTCGATTAATTATCTAATTCATGCTAGGCAGGTCGATCGATCTTATCTAATTCATGCCGTACATGTTTATACTTTCATTTCGATCTATGATTTGTTCGTTGCCTGTTCTGAGTGGAAGTGGACCGTCAGCCTTTTTTGCTTTGCTCTCATCCCCATCGCTTGCATCACATTAGTTGACATTCGTTGGTGAGAAAGAAAAAAATAGAATTGCTTCCGACTCACTTCATAGATTTTCCATTGATTCTTGCGAGAAAGGTGCTTTTGCACGCCTTTTCTTTTCACTCCTTGGAAAGACAAGAACAAAAATGTATAATTAACTCCATTACTTTCCCCAGCTTCATCCATGCGATATCATTAGCTGAATGCGCTCCAATGTTGGTAGGGATTAAACGCTTTTTAGCTTAGCGGAGCAAGCCCAACCTACTGTTATTTAGTGGCCAGTTGTCAACACTCAAGGTGTAAGACATGGTGAACCAAGTCAAAACATCAGTAAGAGAAGACCTAACACTACCGGAATCAGGTCGTTTGTTGTGTGCCATGGCCTTCGCCAGGAGTTTTCTATCGGGTTATCGGTTAAGCGTGTTGTATACCGAGCGCTAGGTTAAATACACTCGGTAAAATAGTGACACTCGTCAAATCATGAAAAATTCTCTCTGAAAATGAGCACCTTGAAAAACCCGAAAAAACACTCGAAGAATTTCTACCCTCCGCAAACGTCGTGGATACGTGTCCTGGCCATCCATGCTTGAGATTTAGCGGGTGGAGTAGTGGGTTTGGACAAATGGATCCCGGGTACATGTGGCCCGATATTTTCCAGAAATAAACCGACATTTTAATGTTTCAAAAAAAGATGCTTTTTTGTACAAATACATAAACATGATTTCTATGGAGGTGTAAATTTTGTCTACAAGATGTTGTTTTTTTCGCTACACAAAAATCTCAAAAAATGGTTCTAAGTTGGCATTAAAAAATATCAATTATAGGTTTCACATTTTTCATTTTTTTGTTCACATAAAAACATACATTTTAAAAAAATTATACTTTTAGACTAAGGTATAGGGGGAATGGGTTGATGTCTTCCCACGCACATGATTTCAAGTACTCATGCTTCAAATTTTCGTGATGTTGCACCGTACTCTTCTATGAAAAATGTCACAGGGTCTTCCTTGTAGGAACATGTTTTATCAAAATTTATGCGTACGTAGTAGACATCTGTATGTACTTGTATAATTGTTTGTTGGAGTTTTTTTAAGTGAAAAAATAAATATTACAAAAAAGTTAAACAAGGCTACATGGCTCTCTTTGGGGTTTTCATGTAGAGTACTAACACTAATAGATGGTTTTATTGACAAAACTAGTGTATATTCCTACCGGAGTACGAAAATTGGCAAAGTCACTATTAATATTGCAGGTATATGGAACCCAACATCGCTCTTATGGGTGAAACAAGCGGAAAAAAAAATACTCGATCCCTCTGTCTCTATTTGGGTGGCGCTGGCACACACGTTTTTCTAGATGTAAGTTCAACCATAAGTTTAACCAACAAAATATGTATTGTACATCACAAAAGTTATAGCATTGAATTCGTATCCAAATAAAGTTTTTAATGATATAATTTTCATTAAAATCACATGTTTTTATTGATCAAATTAGTGTTCAAAGTTAGGACACGAAAGACGATGGCGCCTCATGCATCAGGACGAAGGGAGTACTAGCCACCTCAAGCCTCTCTTTTGCTTCATCTCCCTTCATCGCCAGAGAGTGAACCCTATGTGGCGGAGAATGGTGATGGGGCCATCTTTGTGTCTTGGTGTCCCCCTCCGTCCTCTGGCTCGTTGGAGGAGCATCGTGCGTGTGATGCCACCTTAGTTATGCCGGCATGGTCGACTTCGTTCTCATGTCACTTTGTAGTGGGCATGCACTCATGTTCTCTTCCCATGTGACTGGATCATGAGAGGTAGAGTCATGTCTTGCCATGCAGTCTATTTCCTAGCAAGATCCATCGTCTCCGATTTATTTAGTTTCTTGATGCCTGCCAATTTTATTTTAAAAAAGTGGTTGCGTGCATCTAAGAATTAATGCAGAGACGGGGGAGGCTTGCCCTTTCTCTAAAAAAAAGCAATACTGACAAAAATCACCACAACTTGGTACCAATAATAAGTCATGATCACGTCATTTTTATGTGTGTGCCATTCGTTTCAGGTCAGCCTACCAATCATGCGTTGGGCGTTGAGGCCAAATTGCTTTGCTTACCAGTTCAAATGTCACCAAAAATTTTCCAGTATTTTGACTTAAAAATCTTGTATTTTGAAGACAAAACATTCAATCATTCATGACCCTACCATGCCTACCTTGTACTCTAGTGCTATTGCAGTCCAAGTCTCTATCTAAAGTTTTTCTCTCCGTCCACCTCTTTTGTGTCATGCTGCCATATTTCCGTGGTCAACATGCTTAATTATGATCGAATCCGAACCGAAGCCACCCATCCCTATGGACGGGGCAAAACCAAACGAAGGGCGACCAATTTGTGCCGTGCAATGATGGGCCATTTGCCCCGTCCAAGGTTTCATGTGGCTCCCCACTGCAAATTTGCCAGATCTTTAGCACTCAAGTAGCGGGCCCACCTAAAATGTAATGCATAGACAAATCGTGGATTAGGGGCTGATTAAAGTTATACTCCATGTATAGATACATTCCCCTTTTGCCAAACTTGAGACACTTATTTTTGGACGGAGGGAGTAGATAAATGGTCTGTGGTGGGGAAAAACAGTCGCCGTGTTCAATAAATCAGCTGTCATACTTCAACAATATTTGTATAAAAATGGTGTAACGATGTCTCCATTGTAACTACTACTGAATACCACTTCATCAACCTAATGATTACTGAACATAACGCATAGCAATATGGCTTCTTTTATGCTGCGGTCACATGGAAGAAGCACAATCCAGCAATAATCACTAGAATGGCAAATATCGACATAGCAAAATGTTATGTGGCTGTAGAAAAACATCATATGGATTTTCTAAAAAAATAAAGGGAAGCTGAATGGGAATTTCCTTCATGTTGGGCACTGATCGAGCAGATGGAATAAATTTCACAAGACTGATCGATCAGCAGCATGCAATATCCTTAGATGACGATATGAGTGATCATGTCTTGCAAGGATCTCCGACTAGTAGCTCAAATTATTGATGGTGCGGGCATGCATGAACCGTGACCTCACCACTATATTCTCTTCTAGATCAATTAGAAAATGGAACACTTTGTGATTGTGTGTGCCTTCTATGATTCTTTTCACCAATTGCACACCAATCATGCTATACGCAAGTTATTTCCGTGTCACGCAAGATCCAAGTGTTTGATCAAGTATCTGGCTATATGCACAGGCAATTGCATCTATATATGTATCCATTGTTGCTTTGTCTTTATCCATTCTCAAGATTGGGCCGGGTCAGCTGATTTGGCTGCTCAACTAATCTTCCGTTTTCTTAATTATGTTCATTAGCTATTGTTGTCATCAACCTATAGCTAGCTTGATTATCCAACCAGGTAACAATATGTTTAGTATTGCACCCATACCAGTCATGCATATAATGTCTTTGTTGTTGATTGATGATCCCGAATAGCAAGTCTTGATGCCTGCACAAATAACGGGATTTAGGTTGAGACTCCAAGTGCAGAGTGTATAGTATAGTGGAAGACAGTTTTCCCCACGAGGGGTGACTCGAGGGTTTAATATCGAACTCTCGGGGAATCTGAAGTGGTAGATTTATCTTCTTATCCTTCTTTTGGTTACCTACAAAACAAGGTTAGATGTTTTGGTCCTCAACCTCACCTGTGGTTGTCAAGCACAAGGTGTAAGAATGATATCAGGATAGTTATGCAATGCAAACAAGAAATAAATATGCAATGATGGTGGATGCAATGATAAATGATATTTTTGGGTTTTTGAATGATGTATGCAAGATGAAAAGTATTTTTGTATTTTCGGATTTAATGATGGCTGAAAATAGAAAAGTGGTATATGGTGTTGGAAAGGTGTTTCTTATGATTAAAAATGGACTGGGGTTCATGGTTTCACAAATGCACTCTCTCTTTATAAAGTGGTAGACAATGGAACACACACAGTTAACATATGAGATTGCAACACAGGGTTTGATAACAAGTTACTTAGATATATGGGCATCACGTCCTAACATAGAGATCTTTTGGTTATTAACCTCTCTTATACTCCACCAAGATGCGAACTAAATCATAACACCTCAGTAATTAAGATAACTCAGAGTATAGCATTAAGTATCATGACATGAAGTGAAAATAAGAACATGCTAGATCTAGTCATGGAGTAGTGGCAATGGTCACGCCCACATCCCCGGTAGCATGGTATTTTAGTTTATCCCTAGTGAGGTAACAAAGTAAGGTAAAGATACCAAAGTGGATCGCAGAACTTTCTCTCACGTTCACTGCACTAGCCACCCCCGTTACTCCAACTAATGCACACGTTCCCCCTCACACGCTCTCATAAACATGCTTGATCAAAACAAGTAGACAAGAACGGGGTACATAATATGCATCTATACTCATAACTGAAACAAACATTGCAATCTCAAACATATATTAACTCATAAAGATCCACCACAAAGGTATTACAACGGTGACCGTAATCATGTTCAGCAGCTCATACGGTGCTAATTAGTGAAGCTCAAGAGAGGAGAGATACATAAGTTACTTCCACAAACCCATAGTCCAGAGGTGGACTACTCCCTCTTCATCATGGAGACGGTGGAGAAGTCGATGGAGAAGATGGAGACCACGCCGGCAGCGCCCCGCCGGAGTTTTCCCCCTCCAATCTGCAGCTCCTGATCTCCGTTTCGGTGTTTCTGTGTTTGTGCGGCGCTCCTTCCAGAGAACGTCGGGGGACCTTTTTTATAGGCGTTTTTAGGTCAAGACGATGTCGGTGGAGAAGAGATCGACGGCAACGGAGCCACGAGGCCCAAACGGGTGGGTCCCACGCGGCCTGTACTGGCCGCGTGGGCCACCTCGTTTGGCCCTCGGGCCTCCGTTTGCTCGCTTCCTTTTTCCGTAGTCCTTCTTCCTTCCAAATATTGACGCCCGTAAATTTCCAGGTGATTTCGTTGACGTTTGGGTCCCTGAAACATTAAAATAAAAAATAGGGTTTTCTGCCTGTGCAGGGTTAATTCCAAAAAATAGGAAAACTATGAATATTCCCAAAATCATGATAAAACATTGATATAACCCTTATATGATGCAAATATGATTGGAATATAAGCAATTAAAGTGCAAAGTTCATGTATGCATTTTACATGCATCAACATCCCCAAGCTTAATCCATGCTCGTCCTCGAGTATGAAGATGATAAAACTAACATGGACTTTGCAATTTAATACTTAACAATGGATATCAAAGATGATTACTATTGCTACATATAGTCAAATGATTCATTCTTCAAAGGAGTAGCAATATGCAAATAGTTTATGAAGTGATATCAAGTATTCAAGACAAGGATGTTCATTGATAGTTCACAAAGTGTAACATAGTAGCAAGTAATATGGAACACATGTATGCATAATGATAAGTAGAACATCCTACAATGGTCATAGAGTGTAGATGAAAATCTGAATATGATAGGTGTACACTTTGGAAAGATGTATATGTGAGTAGAGGTAAAGCATGCATAAGTTTCATCCAACTTCCAAACTCTCTACTTAAGTTAATGATTGCAATAAGGTATTCATTGGTGTCAAGCTCTCATTGCCCCTATCATAGCATCTTGAATGATTAAGGTTAAAGTGAAAGCAAATATGAGTAGTGTGCTTGACAAAGTAAGGTTGAATGTCTCATGCCCCTTGAATACAAGTACCTACACCATGTGTTACTCAACTTGGAAACAAAGCAAGTTCAATTAAATATCATTGTAAGTAATAATAGTATCATCAAGAGCGTCAACTGGGGTACCTCTTGTCCCAGATATGGAACAAGCCCATATCAAAATGACAAGACAAACAAACAAATGAACAATCTCAACACCCTTTTTATTTACCATTGGAATAGTTTTTATTGTAAGGTGTATCACAGAAGGTTCACCATAGCATGTAAGTAAATTTCCACCATGAATGATGCATGGCTTAGATTAGCGGCCCAGGCGTCTCTCTAACCATTTATACAAACTCATTTAAACTCACTTCATTTCCACATTTATTTCACCATGATAAGCATCCATAAACAAAAGTACATGATATCAACTAAATGAATGAGTGCATGTTGAAAGCTTGCCATGTGACAGCACATATGGGCTAACTCCAACCAAAACATTTTCAAGCCACAAACATCATAATTTAATCACAATGGGTCATGTTTTATTATGCAATAAAAGTAAATGTGCATCAAGTTCGTGAGAGCTATATAACCAATTTTCCATGCAATCAATAACATAAACATTTTCATTCAGAGGTATAGATAACACAAAAACATGTTAAACATACTCGGAATAGCATAAAGCCAATAGGTAGATATGGTGGACTCACTGGAATAACTTTGGTTGAAGGTGTTGGAAACAAGTTTTTGCTTGTTGGAGTTTTTGGGCTAGCAAAAGGGAGAAAGTTGACCATCTAGATGCATGCATGAGTGTCCATAGAACTAACTAATCCATGTTAAACCAAGTAAATAACAATCAGCACCAAAACATGAATAAGTGATAGCTCTACAAAAAGAATTTGCAAACTATTACTCATAAACAAGCTCATGAATCATGCAACTATATGTATCATTAAAAATCAATCAAACATCCCTTTTCCCAATCTTATAAAAGCATCCAACATATTTCAACCCATATTTCCAGTAGCTCTCATATATAATTGATAGTGTGGTGGTCTCTCAAGACTCAAACAAAAACAAAAAAACGACGCTCCAAGTTTATGCGATAAAGTGTTTCGATCGAAAAACAGAAGTTGGACGTGTGCAAACCGAGAGTGTGTAGGTCCAGTGGGGTTGTCTTCACATCCCCAAGCTTATGGTCTTCACCATCCTTGGATAGCTCTTGGTGCATCTCCTCCAATCCCTGTGAAAAAACTTCAAAACACCGTTTCTCCCATCTCTTTTCTGTGGGGTGCATTAATAGTGATAAACAAATAGGTTCCTTGCTGCATATAATCCTTGAACAAAAATTCATATGAATGTCCAGAAAGTGTATAATGTTGTATGCCTACTCATAAACTCAATTGGATCAAAAAGATTCAACTTAAAAGCTCAAAGCATGCATCAAACAAAATGGGACAGAATCTGTCCAGAAAAACAGCAGCAGCAAAACGTATTTTTCTACCCTACCAAACTTTCTCGAAAAATTCCGAAAAAATTCATGCATACAGAGGATGAAAAGTTGCAACTACAGTTCAAATATGAGCTCATTCGGAGTTACAGAATAAGAATTAAAAATCATACCGTGCACTGATTCGTGCAGGAATAAAATCTCCGAACGCTATAAGCAACTTTTTCAAACCAAAAAGGGTAAAACTTGGCACTTTATTAAAAACTCCAGAACCTAACTAGACACAAAATCTCTTGTTACAGCAAGAGGACACAAAGAAAATCACACACAAAAATAACCGGGTTGCCTCCCGCAAAGCGCTTTCTTTATAGCCATATAGCTAGGCTTCTTACTTGTTGTTTTATTGATGAAGCTCATGAGGGAGCTTGAACTTTGATGTTCCCTCTTCCTTGGAAGTGTTCCATGCATATACCAGGGTCCCATGGTGCTCTCAAACCATCAAAATAATAGTCAAGTTGAAACCTATTGAGAGAAAACAAAACACAAAAGTAATAACAACGAAGTCTAACTTTCTTTCTATGCATTGGCATTTTGTATATGAATGAATCACAATAATAGAAGTTTTCCAATGCATATTAACAATAGTTACTTGCAGCCCATAATTATTAGTAGCATAAAGAGGGTTCTTATCACCTCCTCTTTCATAATAGTTGCAAGTAGTAGAAAGTGTATTCAACCATATAACCAATAGAATCTTCCAACTTAGATAATTAGGCACATAAAGAGGATCATTAAATTTATTTTGGAATTCATTAGCATGCTTCCCTCTTTCAAAATAGTTGTTAAGATCAATATCAAGTTTAATATCATGGTTGCAACAAAGATTTGGAACTAAAGATAATTGCAAACCACATAAGTATTTCTCAACATAAGCAAATTTCTCCTCTATGGTGTAAGTAGGAGAATTCAAGAACAAAGTAGGACTCTCATGAGTAAGAGACTATCACAAACAGCAAGTATATCATTTTTATCCTCACATAATTTAGTAACAACTAAACATGGAGGTTTATCAATAAGCATAGGACCATCATCTAAAGCATTATCATATAGCATATTTAAGCAATACTCCTCATTATCATCAATAAGTTCACTAGTAGCATTAATAGAAAGTAAAGGAGCATTTTTAGTTTCATCATAATAGCATGGGTTATCATATAGGACCATAGCATTTTCAGTTTCACACTCATCATAACATGGATTCTCATAAATAACAAAAGATTTTTGAGTTTGAGTGTTACTATCATTTGATGGATGTGAAGTTGGGAGATCCAACTCTTCCCCAAGCTTAGGTTGGAATATCCATTTCAATCTCCTCTTCACATACTTCTCTTCCAAGCTTATGTTTTCATCATCCTCTTGGGGTTGCACGGGCATCCCCAAGCTTAGGTTCTTATCCTCCTCTTCCTGCAAAATGTTAGTGCTTTCCGTGGCAGCAAGAATTCTTTCTTTAACATAAACATTATCACTAAATTCTTTTTTGCAAATTTGGAGAATAATAGAAACTTGCCCTTTCATTTCACGAGCTACATGACTAGTTGCAAGAAATTTATCAAGAAGAGAGTCTATCTCATGGGCTCCAACATAAGCAATATATTTCTCAACTTGTTCTATATCAGGGCATAAACATTCATCTTCACGATAACAAGCAATTATAGGATCACTATTATACTTGCATTGATAGTGGGAATGTTTAACAACTCTTCTATTGCAACAAGTTATACCATGTAACTCACAAAACTGAATAGCTATTTTGTGAAGAGCTTTAAGCAATTTACCCACTCTATTTCCCTCTTTGGTTGATTGATATTCAGAGTAGGCGTCATACTTTTAAAATAATCATTACCCATAGACATTCCAGAAAGTTTCTCCATAGTTTATCATACATATTAAAAACAACACTAGTTTTTATGGGTTTTTTAATTTTTTATGCAAAACTGAAATAAATATGATATGATATGCAATGACACTAACAAAACAAATAAATTGCTTTGTAAGTAAAGATGGATAAGATGGTGCTCACGTAGGTGCAACCTCCCCAAGCTTAGGTGTTAGCACAAGTTGGTGACGTTGACTTTGTTGTGAGATGAATGCGATGATGCACACCCTTGGATAAATCTCTCAGCTACGATTCCCCGGCAACGGCGCCAGAAAACGTCTTGATGATCCCGAAGAGCAAGTCTTGATGCCTGCACAAATAACGGGATTTAGGTTGAGACTCTAAGTGCAGAGTGTATAGTATAGTGGAAGACAGTTTTCCCCACGAGGGGTGACTCGAGGGTTTAATATCGAACTCTCGGGGAATCTGAGTGGTAGATTTATCTTCTTATCCTTCTTTTGGTTACCTACAAAACAAGGTTAGATGTTTTGGTCCTCAACCTCACCTGTGGTTGTCAAGCACAAGGTGTAAGAATGATATCAGGATAGTTATGCAATGCAAACAAGAAATAAATATGCAATGATGGTGGATGCAATGATAAATGATATTTTTGGGTTTTTGAATGATGTATGCAAGATGAAAAGTATTTTTGTATTTTCGGATTTAATGATGGCTGAAAATAGAAAAGTGGTATATGGTGTTGGAAAGGTGTTTCTTATGATTAAAAATGGACTGGGGTTCATGGTTTCATAAATGCACTCTCTCTTTATAAGGGTAGACAATGGAACACACAGTTAACATATGAGATTGCAACACAGGGTTTGATAACAAGTTACTTAGATATATGGGCATCACGTCCTAACATAGAGATCTTTTGGTTATTAACCTCTCTTATACTCCACCAAGATGCGAACTAAATCATAACACCTCAGTAATTAAGATAACTCAGAGTATAGCATTAAGTATCATGACATGAAGTGAAAATAAGAACATGCTAGATCTAGTCATGGAGTAGTGGCAATGGTCACACCCACATCCCCGGTAGCATGGTATTTTAGTTTATCCCTAGTGAGGTAACAAAGTAAGATAAAGATACCAAAGTGGATCGCAGAACTTTCTCTCACGTTCACTGCACTAGCCACCCCCGTTACTCCAACTAATGCACACGTCCCCCTCACACGCTCTCATAAACATGCTTGATCAAAACAAGTAGACAAGAACGGGGTACATAATATGCATCTATACTCATAACTGAAACAAACATTGCAATCTCAAACATATATTAACTCATAAAGATCCACCACAAATGTATTACAACGGTGACCGTAATCATGTTCAGCAGCTCATACGGTGCTAATTAGTGAAGCTCAAGAGAGGAGAGATACATAAGTTACTTCCACAAACCCATAGTCTAGAGGTGGACTACTCCTCTTCATCATGGAGACGGTGGAGAAGTCGATGGAGAAGATGGAGACCACGCCGGCAGCGCCCCGCCGGAGTTTTCCCCCTCCAATCTGCAGCTCCTGATCTCCGTTTCGGTGTTTCTGTGTTTGTGCGGCGCTCCTTCCAGAGAACGTCGGGGGACCTTTTTTATAGGCGTTTTTAGGTCAAGACGATGTCGGTGGAGAAGAGATCGAAGGCAACGGAGCCACGAGGCCCGAACGGGTGGGTCCCACGCGGCCTGGTACTGTGGCCGCGTGGGCCACGCTCGTTTGGCCCTCGGGTCTTCGTTTGCTCGCTTCCTTTTTCGTAGTCCTTCTTCCTTCCAAATATTGACGCCCGTAAATTTACAGGTGATTTCGTTGAAGTTTGGGTCCCTGAAATATTAAAATACAAAACTAGGGTTTTCTGCCTGTGCAGGGTTAATTCCAAATAAATGGGAAAATTATGAAGTATTCCCAAAATCATGATAAAACATTGATATAACCTTATATGATGCAAATATGATTGGAATATAAGCAATTAAAGTGCAAATTTCATGTATGCATTTTACATGCATCATTGATGCATCAGTTGTACGGCCTAACTCCTTTTTTTTTCTTCTTGATTTAGCAAGCTGAGCGCTCGTCATTTCTTCAACTAAGTTGTTTATATCATCTAGATAAACCTACTAATAGCTTTGTATTCATACCTGTTTCTCTATAAAAGTTTGATCGTCTAACCGAATTCCCTAATGCGGTTCTTGTCCTATCAAGTGACAACTTCTTGCCGACTATTCGGTTTGTCGAGTAAACAGAAGTCTGGCCAGAGATTATTTCCAGCAAAAGAATTTTCTCATGTGTTGTTGACACAAAGGTGAACTTTGTATCTTGATTACTGAGGATATCTACTCATGTGTGTGAACTAAATTCTTCCCAACTCAAGAAGGATTCCAAGTGATAAGGCATCAGGATAGATTTTCCATGTGTCTAAAGTATGTTCAGATTACCTGCAATGCTGCCGAAATTGGAGCCAAGGGCCGTGAAGAATCCTATTCTAATGAATATTTTCGGTCAGCATGACGCACATGAAGAAGTTCTAATTAATGACGTAGCGAAGAAAAAGTGACAATTTAGTACACCTGCCTATCCTACAAAATATCCTCTGTGAAAAGTCTGCAAATACTGTTCTGGACTTTGCAAAGGCAAAAATATTCAGTTCATCTTGTAGCATTTGAGACATAATTTCTGATTTGGCGTCACAAAACATGTCCTTCATATGAACAAACCTGCCAATGAGTGAAAACTCTTAGTTTTATTGTTTAGGGATTCTTGGTGTCTTGCAGGAAGCAAACAGGCAAATGATTGATAATAGGAACCTGAGATCACGCCCATATCTTTTGTTCGCTTTCTGTCTGCTTGGGTTGGCCTATCTGAGAGCCTAAGCCAAACCACTCCTCCATTAGTGCAATACCAAATGAATAGGCGCCAATCATTTGGTCATGTAAAGTACTGGTGGTAATATCTTAATGTGCAATATGGCCCTCTGAAAGGGACCAACGGATAACACTTCTCCTGTTAGTTTGGACTTGATTGTTAGGTCAAAGACGGTATTGGCCATTAAACAATGGACTCAAAGCAACAATGCATTAAGCCAGGGAATAGATCTCACAACATAATTTAGTCATTTTCTAGTGAGTCATCCATAGGTCAAACGTCAAGTGCTTATCACGATTAGCAGCCTTCGGTTGCATGCCTTTTGGAAAAAGCTAGTGTTTGACTAGTTGTGATGAGGTGGAGATCATTAGGTGAAGGCACAATGTTCTCTGGATCACTGATTAGCATGAACAGGGCCGGTTGATTGCGTAATGTGCTAAGAGAGAAATGAAAAGGTTGCAAGCTAAAATAAGTGATCCAAACCAGAGATAATCTTCACAAATCATGGATATGCATATGTGGTCACTGCAAGGAATGTCTAAGAAGGATGAAGACATCGAGACTAAGAAGAAGTTAAGATGATGAGACAAGACTTTACCTGCTTCCACATGTAGCCAAGGTCTGAATGTTTCATGCTCTGGAAAATCAGAGTCCACTAGCCATAAAATATATATTTTTCAGATACCAAGTTGAAGTTGACCTGTTGCCTGGTGCGTGTCAACCAAGCTAGCTAGAATTGCCCCGTGTTCTCGTCAAGCTATGCCGCAATATCCTGGAAACTATGATTGTGTCTGGAGAGAAGATTGATCAGAGTCAGCAACCACCAATCATAGGTGGCATCATTTCGTTCTTATGTTAATCCAACCTATTCCTGCCGAGAAATAAGGCTCTGAACGGACATATTCCTGACGAACAACTATTATGTTGGAATAACGATGAGTCTTATTGTTTCTTCAGATCAGTCCCATAAACTAAGCAACAGCTGATCTAATCCTTAGATACAGCCATCAATACAAGTTGAAAGCACACATGCAAGCGTAAAACTATACACGACATGCCAATAAACAATGACAAGACATACAGAAAGAATTGAAGAGGGTCTCTAGATATTAAAAAAATGATGATGAGAAGAACAAAAATCGGGGAGAAGGTCAGAGGCATATCATATCCATCATGGATGCCATGGTGGCACACACAGCACTGGCCGTATTAAAGCAGAAAGGCCCCGGCGGCCGGCCGGCGCATCATATGACGCATTGGAATGGAAGGTATATAGAGATAACGATCTTTACGCAACGAGCTATGCGACACCAACTAATCGAAAATAGACCCGCAACTTAAGAACTGCGCACTTAATTGGGAGGGAAACGGATCGATGTCAAAGGCGGCGGAGATGCGTGCGTCGTCGAACGGCGATTCGACCGTGCCGGAGTAGAAAATTCCGGCCTCGCGAATCGGATGAGGGAGGCGATCGCGTTGCATGGCATGGGCGAGGTGATCATCGTGAAGCACCGCGTAGCAGTTGGGGCGAATGATTGATTATCTTGCCGTGCAGGATGGATGACGCAGGTAGGGTGCTTTTGGCTAAGCTCTGTCGGCCGGTGAGAGGAGGAAGAGGAGGGAGACAGCGATATGAATAACCAACAATTCGGCCGCGTCAGTGTTGCTGTGTTGGATGATGGATTGACCAACCGGGAGGATGAAGAGTGTAGCGGCGTAGGCACTGTGGTCAGTGGTTGGGTGATGGCCGTGAGTGCGTCGGCGATGCTATGAGCGTCAAATAACAATTGCCTCGGCGACGCTAAGAGCGTCAGATAGCAATTGCCATAAGCAAAAACAACTAAAATAGCACAACATCGCCGTGTCCTACTCCAAGCCGGCGTCTCGTGGATGGATTTCGTCGAATCCAATTCGGTGTCCGCGAGTGACAGCCTACTTGGCACCAGTTCCTCTATCCCTGATCTGACCCTGCCTCATCGATCCTGCGTTCCATCATCATCCCCGCTCGACTCGCCTGATCTGCTACGGCAGATGATCTTCTTGACCAGGAAAGGCGTGCCCCGGCAGATGGAGTCCACAAGCGGCGTCGCTCGCGATGATCTTCCTAACCAGGAAAGGCAAAACAAGCGGCGAACCGCCGCCGGTTCTAGATATCGCAATGATCTTCCTGACCAGGAGAAACAGAGCACGAGTAGAGAAACAAGCGAGCTGTACTTGTACGACGAGTCTGGACTTGCCGCGTCTTCAAAGATCGAGCCGGCGCGAGCGCGCGACTCGCGCAAACCCGTGCCTGCATCGAGCTGTGCCATGGCGCTCCTGCACGCGCCGAGGGTGGGCGAGACGAAGGAGCGGTGCTGCCCGATCTGCCACGACGATTTCGAGGAAGGGAATAAGCTCAGGACGATGCCCTGCGGCCATTCTTTCCACGAGCGATGTATCTTCAGATCGCTCCGTGTTCACCATCTCTGCCCTGTCTGCGACCACAAACTGCCCACCGGTGAGGAGGCGGTCTTGCTCGAAGCCTGCGCCAGAGCCGGAAGCGAATTATTTCGGTTTTTCAAGATTGCCGGATCGCAGATCGGCCTCAGCTTTGTGATCTGATTGTTTAGAAAAAATAAGTTTGCATATACGTGTTAATTTGCATGTGATATATGTTATACCAGATGTGGGAAATCTTATTTTCTACGAGTTACTTATTTTGATGCATTGATTGTTATGCAACTGGTCATTCTTAGTAGTAGTAGGTTAACAATGCTGAATTTACTTTATGAACATTTTGAGCCAAGATTACCGATGAAAGGAACATCAAAACAATCCTACACAAAGGCGCTCAGGACACAATATTCACCGATGTTTAAGCAATAAGGGGTCGAGGTCATTGAGCTTTTCTTCCTTCATTCTTCTCCCCCAACTCCTGGCCCTGTACGTGCGCCACTTTTGAGTAGACAGGCACTGGGAGTTTGGGGCTTCTTCAAGCCTTGGGCTCCAGCTTATGTATCAGAGATATGTACATTGGTGAAATGGTATGGCTGCCGCCGATACAGCCCATTTTCCATTCAATCTTTCACAAACTTCCTCTCGCTTCAGCCCCCGCTCAAGCACCTTTTGTGTTTGTTTTGCCCAAGACATTGCAAGAAGTCGGTGAATATGTGCTCATAGCCTGGCATTTTCCCATATCCTGTGGCAAAAACATTAGATCGTAAACGATGAAAAACTGTTACTGTCAGGAAATTACCATGCTTTGAAGTTGTCAATAGTCAAAGACCATGAAGTGCAACATGTTCATTGCAATTTTACATACAGGTTTTGCCCACAATATAACCTAGCAAAATGGAAGCAGTTCTGCAGTATGGTTGTCTCTATAGACAATGATCTGATAGCATCACTGAAACTACCTATCATCAAAATGCATTTCATGATTTACATGTCATTTTCCTAACCACAACACAATCTATTATGAAGTTACCTGTAAAGATTAAGAATAATCTTCAGCTGGGCCGAAAAATATACAATTAGCAAGACTCTACTCATACCCAACCTGGAGAAGATATTCCTACTGGAACATGTTAAATTGGCATAGACGGCCTGAGATGTGTCGGGTTGATACACACTTCTTTCCCCCACAGCTGGGATAAATTGTTTGGCCTAGCAAGTTCTTCATGAACACATTGATAGAATAAAAAAATGCAAAGCCATCTGACAGACAAAATAACTACACACCTGGGAAGTAGTTGATATCATATATAGTACCGATCATTAGCTCCAAGCTCTCTAATCATATCTATGTTGAACAATCTTAGACCCTGAAGATTTTAACATGTCAGGTGAAGCAACGAACAGAACAGCTACACATGGTTAAGAACCAGTGTTGGTCTTACCAGCCGACCACGTAGCTCTCTGCTCAGTTTCTCTAGAAGTGGTCTTGGAGGAAGCTCTGTACAGTAATGTAAACTATTTTTAATTGAACAATTTTGAGATTATAGTAATAGAAAATGGTCACTTCATTTTCTTCATGCCAAAGACAATTCCAAAACTATTTGTGTACAAAATCAATTAAAACTGAACCAATGATAAAATTGAAAATACTGCAGAAAACCCACCTGCAATACGAGGATCAAGGTCGGCATTGTCTGCACTAGCTGCAGCACATGAAACTCTTGGAAGGCGATAGATGCCAACATTGTTTAGTAAGTCATAGGTGTTAACATCTGGAACAGAAAACCTGCGGACAACCTGTATTGCGTCACCAATGATGTACACCTTAAAGAGGACCCCGCCTGTAGAAGTATAGATCAGATGACATACTTACCAATTCAGAGCAGAGTGCCAGGATATTTCAAAAAAAAGGACAGATAAAAGAAAGCAACAACAGAATCAGGGCCTACCATGATTCACAAATTCCTGGAGCACCAGAGGAGGATCAAGCATTGACAAGGACGCCCCGTCATATGCCAGAGATAGCTCATGAGATTTAGAGGTCCCATCAACAACCAATGGCTTGGCAACTACAAGACATAAGTGTGTTCCATCAGCAATTTCTACATACTAGCTAGTTTCATCCTTTGGATGCAGAGGCTGGGGAACACCCTCCATTTCGAAAAAAAATTAAAACAGAATAAGACAATGCTCCACAGAAGCAGGATATACTACAGCTGGGAAATGCAAAAATATGTGATAATTCGAATTGCAACTGGAAGGCGATCATGACTGCATCAAATTTGAACATTAGTTTTTCTATCTCCCCAACATGCACTCCCAGTCAACCCTCCGTACTCTATCCTTATTCAAGCTAGTGTGAACTGACAGGCAAGTTGCAGGAGATACAGCTCACCAACCTAAATAATCATAGAGGATTTGTGCAACATAATATCAAAATTGCTCGTTCATCATTCCCTTCCTGTTTGGCATAAGTGCATGTACGTTTGTACTGCAGTCGTTCAGTACTGATTGAATCATAACAGAACGAAAGCATTTGTCTAGCTAAGTTGATCAAAGTTGTAAAGTATCATGATAACTGAAGTCAACTGTGTCTTGGGAGAAGCAACATATACGAATCAAGAATCATGCAACCTAGCGTACATAGTGTATAAAACTAGAACTTAGCAGAACAATCCCCTATTAAAAGTAGATAAATACAGCAATGATCCCGGTATCCTGCAGAACAGATTACAACAGACTAATTTCAGTAACAGTAAAAGAGACTATCTCAACGGTGTATATACAACAACAGTGGCAGTTATATATACTCATATTCTTCTGATAGAACCACAATGACTGCATGGAGAGTACTAACCACAAGGAAAGCATGTATACTCCGCTCCGAACATAAGCAGCAAAAGTGCACTATCAGGTAACCAGGTCGAATAAAATAAAAAGGGTCCTGAGAAGCTAAAGCAAAGTGGGTGGATCTGACTAATTCAAACAGATCACTCACAGCAATTTTCAAAATCAAATCCGAAAGAATTATTTTTTCAAGATTTAGATAAATTACCTAATGGCAAGGTTAGTCCAGCCATGGCAACTGCAGTTGGTATAGAGGACGGATCTTTCATAATGACCAGTTGGCGTGGAGTGCAAACTTCTGCCATGGTTCAAAGTTAAAACCATAAACCTTAATATGATTATAAACATATTATTTGCTTCATAGAAGGAAGCTGAGAATGCACTTTCAGCAGCCTGCATGTCAATATTCTATGTGTTCATGATGAATCAGAAAAAATACCACTGTCCAACTGAGTAATTTGTCACTGAACTCAACTAACATTAAATAAGTCAACATGGAATTTTACCCAGAGTTTTGGCATTTTCAGGAGCTAAATTAATTTATCATAAGTTTGAGATTTACATAGCAACCTTTATTTGAAACTATCATGGTCCACAAGGTAAGAAATAAGATTTTCAACCCAACTTGTTAACAGGGAAATCTTGTCTATTGAAAGCAAACGTCTATTCTTTCTAGGACTGCGGTAACATGATAATTTGCTGAGAATATGATGTATCAACGTGCCTAACGATGAAAGTTATGTTAACTAGCAACTATAAAACGGAAACCTTTTTTTTTACAAAACAGGCAGGGGCTCTGCAATTTCATTGCGAGAGGAAAACGAAAAACAAGGATTTATGTACAGAGGGAAACATTTACAGTGCTTTTTTTATGACTGGATTATGTGCTTGTGTGGGCGGGAGTGCTTCCACTATCTTACTGATACAATGTGTCTTCAGATATAACATTTTCACACCACAAAACTCACATGGGGTCAGAAAATGTGCAGCATTCACCCAAACAAGTTCAAATAGGTTTCCTTATATTCATAGCACAAATATCCATCATAAATGTATCTGCAGTATTACCATAGAAACTGGACAGGTTCAAATCTGTTACTTCTTCAAGCATTGATTGTCGATTGTTCAGATGCTCGATGGCATTGGGTGGGTCGAGAAGAGTGACTTCTGGATGCACTTCATGATAATCCTTCACAAAATGAAGAGTTTTAAATAACGAAACAACAGAAAAGGGGGAAATCCAGATTTAGAAGCTAACAGCAAAGTACTACAACCACGATAAACTTTACACAGCGAGCCATAGTAGACAGTTATGATATTTTTTCATTACATAATTGACTATCCTAACTGTCATCACCACAGCCAGGATAAATATTAAATCTTACGACCTCCGTTCCAAAATACATGACTTCCTGGAATCTGTGTATTCCAAATTTTCTAACTTTGACTCCTAATATATGATATATCATGGTATGAAGAAAACAATATCACTAGATTTCACATGACTCATATTTTCAATAATTTTCTAATAACACATATAAAAGATGATGGTGACAGATGTTTGTTGGCGACTGTCAATATCTAAAGTATCTATTTCTAAGTGGAGGGGCTATATAAATACATGACGAGCTGTGCATACTGTATCAGTATGGTACACTCGTTCATTTGCAGATCATGAGGTTTCAACATCTGTAGCCAAATATTACCTCCAAAACCTGCTGCCACTCCTTGCTAGTTATCTACAGAAGGAAGCAAGGAACCTATCATGACACTGTTTTTTGAAAGATTAAGCAGATGTCACTTGTTTCAAGGATCAAAAGGTTCATAAACGCAAAAATTTAAAATAAATAAGGCAATCTTAGTTCTGAGAACTATGCGTCCGCACATTATAAAACATATTTTTAAAAGTATTTGACTAACCTTGTGCAAGATAACATCAAATGGGCCTTGTTCTGAGAGAGGACGAGTCTCATCAATTGATATGAAACTAATTCCTTTCTTCCTGGCAAAGCCAAATGCACATGTTTAAACATACATAAAGCAACACTAAAATAAAATATTTGCAAGAACCATAGAAAACTAGTCAGCACACAGGGCTAGTGATTGTCAACTTAGAATACATCAGTAGAAAATTTCATTGAAGCCAAATTTAAGCTCTCTGCTAAACTTCGAAATAGAATTAGTGCATCCAACTCAGTTGAGGCTAACTTGTTTTTAGGGGTAACCGGATACTCAATCAATAATGCAAATAAGAATGTTACAAGGGTACCTGCAAAATGGAATGCTACAAGGGAAACCCACATCATGTGAACATTCATATATTTAGTTACTCAACAGTAGGGTAGGGTATATACACAAATTAAATAAATCAATAACTTCATATATACAATTTGATCAAGCAACAATCTTGTGAATTTTTTTTTTTGCTTGACAACTTATTTCCTTTAGTTTCTCCCGTGCTTTACTTATGTTTTTCAGAAAACATGCCTTATTCTTTAGCCTGTGAAGCAACTCACAAGGGTAAACTGCAATTGTTTCGCATCCAGAACATTTATTTTTAAGTTATTAAAAGATAAAGTAAATAAATTTAAAAGTTAAGCAGTGCTAATTATAATCATTTGTTCTTTCATACATGACACTTTATCATAATTTTGCATGATCTTACAAACTCACTTGTTCTAACATGATGCACATCTATGATTTTTTTGAGAATTTCAAGATAAGCCAGTACACAAACCATACAATAAAGCACCCACCTTTGCGTGTACATTTAATTTTCCCTTAAATCGAAACATATATCATCCTGAGAATGTAAAAATAATTTCAGTTTTGCAGGTAAAAAAGAGTCTTTGTTAGTTCCTCTTCCTTTATTTTTGACATACTTTTCTTATGTTTGTAGGTTAGGAAGCAACTAGCAAATAATTGAATAAGTTCAGTTCCTCATTCACAAATAATTAACAAGATAGCCAGCTCAAAGATTTGTTTGTCAGTGGTCCATGTTGCCATCAAATCTAGCAACGCATTCACTAAATTAGTAACAATCCCAGAAAAGACACTGGAGTCAATAAGCTGTCTTAATCCATGTGATGTGCTTATCCATAGGAATATTCCAACTAGAATCCCACATGCCAGGCAACAAGGATTAGCATGCTACAAAGCATTTTGCCAAGTGGACATAATAATATAGTACAATTATAGACTATGGATGCCTTCATGCAGTGCAACTCTCAACACGACGCCCAAATAGGGTATCTACCGTGCTATTCGAATTTTTAATCTGGACCCCAGCATGCTTCACTTAGAAGCCACTCTCACTAGCCGCTCCTGCTAACTTTATACTCCAGTAGATGTATGATTCAATCACTGATTAATAATTGCTACAAGGAATAGCATAGCATTCCATTCCTCCCCACTATATTGTGGAAATTATAATGGTTGGAACATCAATTGCTACCTTTTTATGAGCCTCTGCCTGTTCAAACAAATACTGTTCATCTTCAGATACCGATCCAAGAACAGCATTTTCGTCCAAGAGCAACCTTCGACACCTCTGGGTCAGAAAAAGATCTTATGTTTTTTTCTTTTGAGAAATTACTCCCCACACAGCAAAGAAAAAAAATGTAACATTACTCCTTTCTCTATAAATCTCCCACCCCTCGATCCCATGAATCAATGGAGCCAATCTCTTTGAGCTGTGGTCCAGGCTTTTACCTCGCCAGCAAGAGCAGCTTGGGCTGGAGGAAGCTCTTCACCTTCTTCTTCGTGAGGGCGTACCCCACCACGAGCCTCGGCGCAGCCACCGCATCCGCCACCGCCGCTCCGTTGGGCGACGACGACGACAGAAGTTCCCGACCCATCGCCGCATCCGCCTCTTCGTCATCCGACACATCCCCGTGCCGCCTCATCCACGCGAGCCCAATCCCTGAACTCCCACCGCAAACGGCCGGTGAACCCAAACTAATTGAAAATTCGCGAAGGGATGTCGAGAAGAGGCGATGCTTCGCGCGCGCGTGAGTTAGCTGGGCTTGGAACTAGGATATTAAGGGGCTTTAGCTAGAGGATTTGGGGCAAACAAAAATATTTTGCGGAGCTTTTATTAATGGCGAGACGAGTGGAAGAGGGAGGACGGACAGAGTGAGCAGGTATTTGTAGTCTTGTAGACGACGAACGGAGGAGAAAGTGAGTGGGTGATTCACGGTGACCATATTAACTGCCGCACTCTACCTATGGTTGTACACGACCGTTTTACCTTCTCCGTACAACACGAATTGCTGCGCATGAAGATGAAGTTATCCGGAGTAAGGTCAAACCAAAATTTTCACGTACAATCGTACATATCAATGGGCTAACTTAAGTACTCACTCCTTGCCACAATGTAGTGTATATTAGTTTTTCAAAGTTAAATGATGTCAAGTTT
Organism: Poa pratensis; assembly: GCA_947311845.1. Lineage (NCBI taxonomy): Eukaryota > Viridiplantae > Streptophyta > Magnoliopsida > Poales > Poaceae > Poa > Poa pratensis. Next base: position 21,317,289 of record CAMZMU010000117.1, read on the forward strand.
GACCAAATTTATTGAGAAGATTATTTATATCTATAATTTCAAATATTAATCTAATGGTATTGATTGGATTTTTAGGTGTTGATATTTTTCCTACATTTATATGCACTACATTTTGGCAAGGAGGGGGTATAAAGTTATTATTATTTTTTCACGTATAGAAAATGGCATATCTTTTAGGAGTTAAATATTACAGAACATCTAAGAACTTGTCCTCGTTGTGTATTAAATCAATAGCTAAATTGCTTATATTTTCAACAGTAAATACCCCCATAAACTTGCAAACTGGGTGGAGTGGCCCTTAAACTTGTATCAGATTCATTTTTACTCTGAAGCGCAGCTCCTTTCAACAAACATACACTCAGCTGGTTTGACAATATGAAGAACACCCCTCAATACGACTCAAGAAATATGCGTGGTTGAGGACCCAAAAAAAAGACAACGCTTGAAAACAACACCAAATGAATAACTTAAGGCGCATGCATTTGCTTGATGCTTGTCATGTCAAAAGGTTGTTGCAACGTGTGGCCGTTGTTATAGTTCGTCGATCATCGTTTTGATCGCTTCAGAGTTTTTTCCCTCCGCCTAGGCATAACTTGATCATGTATGAGTTTGCCCTTGCTGGCGTGTTTTTTTACGTGGATGCGTTGGTGTTGGTTGTATGCATCCTAGTCAGACCAGGTGGGCTCATTGCGTATGTATACGTTGATGCTTCATTGTGAGTCAATATATTTCACCCTTTGTCGAGAAAATGCACACTGGATGCGCGATAGACACTAAGACACCAACAATTATCTAGGAGATGATATATCTTGTATTGCACAAATGCAAATTGATCTATGAGAAAGACGATTCACGAACCATATGGATCCAATTCCTCTTGTTATCTTGATCCAAATCCTCTTGTTATCTTGTACTCCCTCTGTTTTTAAATAGAAACATTTTTAGATTGTTTAGTTTTTTTCTGATTAGTACATATATAGGTGTATTTTAGTGTATAGTTTACTCATTTTACTCTGTATTTGGTTTGTATTGAAATATCTAAAACATCTTATATTATGGAACAAAGGGGTACACCTAGAGGTGTCTGATAATGAATATTCCCTCCATCCAAATTAGTTGAAAGGAATTTGTCTAAATACGGATGTATTTACACACTAAAAAATGTATACATACATCCATATTTAAACTAATCAGTATCAACTAATTCGGATTGAAGTGAGTACAACATACTCGGTCCCGTGAAATCCGGCAGATCAAAATACAGTTTTTTCATTATACGTCTCGGAAAGATGTGTGTAATGACTTGAGACGTCAAGGGTTAAATAAGTGGATGATTTCGGGAGAAACTTCACAATCAAGAAAGAATTGCACTCGTTTTTCCTTGATTGAGTATCACCAAAGTTTTTCTTACGCAAAGTTTTTGTGGGGCAGTTTGTCGAATACAAGATTAGTATGCAAGTACCATTTTCCAAAATAAATTGATCAAAAGAGGGTTTTAAGAGTTTTATCGGATTTGGACATAAAACGAATAGCAATCTATGAGGTGTTAAGAATCGGAACACAATATGGGTTTTGCCAAGAGTGGACAACTGGAGGCCCACTTTCATGGAGCTCTTTATTTTGAAAAATCAAAAATATAATATTTCAAGTTTTAAAAATTTGAAAAAAATCATGAATGTAGACAATATTGTATTCTATCGACGTGTAAATATTAACTAGAAACATCTTGTATTTTAGGCTACACAAAAATGATAAAGTCTGTCATTTAAAAGTAGTAAACAACGTAAAATTTCAACTTTTCCAAATTTGTGTGATTTTGTTATTTTTATATAGTTTAGAATATGAAATTTGTATGGTTTGCAGGGTTTTGCCCCTCTTCCAAGTCAAAGGGATTTGGTGTCCTATATCGAAGGGCCCTGGAGGCGGTGAATGAGGCAGGTGCACCACAATTTTACAAATCTATTCTATCCGGAGATCGAGATCCTCTTTAATCAGAGTATAAAATGATAAATAAGTATCACTCACGGTCTGCTTTACTGACACACATGACACGGTGTTTCCACCCATGCCGGCCCTCGCTTCAGTTGGACTACACATCTAAAGAGTGGTGTAACGTGTAGTAGGACACGTGGTAGAAAGGAAAAACACGTGTCGCTCAGTCCGATATTCCATCACAGCGCCTGTACCGCGTTGCTCTTGTCGATCTGCGACACAGTGGTCGGTGAGTTCATCTTCTCTGGTGGAGCTGAGGTTAATTTAAGACTGGTCGGCGTGCACACAAACAGACGAATCGGGCAGAAATTTAACAGCTCAACATTCTTTCTTGCAAGCAGCATCCAAATTGGCTTTCTCAAGTCCTTCTAACCAGTCGAAATCTTTGATTAACACCCGACCGCTCATTTAAGTTTTTGTTTATAAAGAGAATTGTACCTCACTTGAGTATAATCTCTTAAATCAAAAATTTCAGTCAATTTTTCTCTAACGGCAAATTGGCAACTTTCCAATTTGAAATCTTGGCCACAGTAGAAGTCGGGGAGTCTGAGATCTACAAAATTTTAGTAGCTTATTACAAATTTCAGCGGTGAATGAAGTTCGATAATGCGTTGGCCACTAATCAAAGATCTGATTGTCCAGATATTCCACACATACAAAGAGAACCCTTGATGAAATTTCAGTAGTATATGGGCATTACAGGTAACCACAAACAGACTGTCTCAATGAACCAATGATGCTTTCAGGCAATAAAACTGATGGAACTTTCAGTCTGTACAGATTGCACGTTGCAAGAAACTAAGTAAAAATGTCCGAGAAATGAAGAATTACATCTAGCTTTGTGTTGGTTAATGGAAGATAACCGTTACCCCTCTATGTTTATGACACCGACAGCGATTCCGGGCAAAACTACAGCGACATGAGAAATGAAGAACTCTCTGTTTGGTACTCAACACACGCACACTGTTCTGTTCTATGGAGTCAGCCGAATTGAGCAACCCACCAGCACACAACCACGACGACAACAAAACCAGGAGCTAAGAACACCCTGCACTATCCATCAATATCCTCGGAGTTTCTTGGCCACTGTTGTCAACACCCTGTCACCGATGAAGGCGCGCAAGAAGCGGATGAACTGGTCCTTCTTGATGTGCCCTTTCTGCAGCACAAAAGGAATTGCCGTTGAGTACACCCCGTGTGTGTGCACATAATATGAAAGAAATAACTAGTAACTAGGCACACCGCATAATGTAATCAAATGCAGCAGCTGTGACGATCAGGGAAAGAACAGCAATTTACCTTGAAGCGATTGTAAGTCCCCTGCAATGTCTGCAGCTTGGGGGTTGGCACGAACCGCTGAATCTCCGCTAGAAGGGTGGGAAACATGTCACGAGCCGCCGGAGAAGGCTTCTTCAGCTCCGAGGTTGCTCCTGATGATCCTGAAATCCATGTATCAATGAACCATATGAGATCCAAGAACCGCTCGTAACAACTGCAGCATCAATTCATAGCTTCAGACTGGGTGCTCACTAACCTTGCAGCTGTTGCACGCTGGGGCACTTGAAGCTGACGACGTACTCTGGGAGAATTCTTGTGTTCATGTCCGTGCTCCACACAACGTACCACTTCGGATTCTGCATGTTGTCGACGGCGCTGTCGTACTCGTCACTGCTGGGGTGGAACTGGGAGGACCCGGCTGGGATGGTTTCTGGCCGACCCATCAGCACACGGCATAGCACGATGTGTGCCTCGCCGTTCTCATCTGCCTTTGCAAGCATGGCGCTGAACAAAAAAGATTTCATACCCGTCAGTTTTCTGATGAACTGCTTAACTGGACATTCAGAACATATTCAGAACATGCTTTAGTTCTGCTCATTGCCTAGTCAGATAAATGCATTGATGAATTGTTCTAAATGCTACAGCGGATGGCAGCTTGTTTTCCCCTTTCTACAGCATTTTATCAACTGTTCCAATAGTTACAAACCAAAAGGCTAAACAAACATGAATTAGATGGACTCCATGGATATAAACAAGCAGATCATACGAGAACAGACAGAACAAAGATTTCTTCAAGCTTTTTCATGATCTATAAACCAGAAGTCTATATAGAGAAAAAAACTCAAAAAGTCTAGACAGAGCACAGATGGAAGTATCGATGCAATTTGCAACTGTTCCCCAACCGGCAACTGTGTTGGACGAAATTTGCCCAGGTATATCCATGTCTACAGTCGAACAAAGCCACAAATTCAGAAGTTGGAACTCACCTGGCATAAGGAGACTGAGGCGGCGAGAGATGAACGCCGTCGCCGTGCGCGCGAGTGCCAAGAACCTGTCTGTTGGTCTTCCCGAACCCGTGCTCCACCGCCGCGGCCAAGTCCGTCGACGGCGCGCCGTACCACGCGAACTTGGCATTGCCACCGCCAGCGCCGCGCAGCGGCAAGGAGTTGTCCCTGCAGCTGGAACGCCCTGGACCGAGGACCCTGCGCGACCTTGTGCACCGCCGTGATCGCCACGCCGCCGGCGCCGGCGCGGGGGGCAATCCCGCTGAGGAAGAGCTTCTTGACGACCTGGTAGAACTTGTCCGTCTCCTCCAGCCTCACCGCTTTCCCCCACGGCCGGCGGGCCGCCTTGTTGACCCTGCCGGAGTCCACCGTCTCGCTGCTTTCGTCGGACCTCTCATCCACCCCCGAAGACGCCGTGTCCTCCAGCTCGGGCTCGCCCCTCTTCCGCTTCCTACCGCTGTTGTCCGGGACAGGGAAGAAGCAGGCCCCGCGGTCGTCGATCCACCCCATCGCGGCCTCCTCGGCGGTGGCCGCGTCGATGCGCACCATCCTCAGGAAGTCGAACAGGAAGGACCTGCCCCCGTACACGGCCTCGGCCACCACCCTCCCGTCCAGGAACGCCTGCCGCAGGGGCACCGCCGCCTCGCCCTCGACATCGGCCCACGCGCCGCCCTCGAAGCAGAGGAACCTGACCGGCGCGCCGCTCCGCCGAAACTCCCGCCACCCCTGGAGGAGCGTGGACGGCCCGACGCCGGAGAAGGCGCCGGCGGGCCGCGGGATCGCCTGCTTGACATCGCCGGAGAAGTCCATCGCTGCTTGGATTCCGATCTGTGCGTCGCCGGGAGCGCTGCCTACCTACGCAACCGTCTTGTCCGTCGGAGCGAGAGCGTGGCTAAGTGGAGTCGGGGCCGGAGGCGGGCGGGAATATATAGGTTGAGGAGCGGGAGAGGGGAGTGGGGCGGCGGGTCGGTCTCGTGAGCCGCACGTCGGCGAGGACGTCGGCTTGTGTTGCCGCAGGGGAAGAGAGGAAGCGGAGATGGGCGCGTGGTGCTGGTTTTTAACTCAGTTTTGGCTTGTTGCCTCGTCTGGACGGTTTCTTTCTGGACTTTTTTTTTCTTTCATTCATTGGAATGGCGGTTTTGCCCCTGCCGAGGTGACTTGGTGGGGAAGTCTAGATACGTCCAGTTTAGCCCGTAACCGTTTCCTAATCCTTACTTGCCCATGTTGCCTTTCTTCAACTACTACTTGCTTAATTTGGAAGAATAGTGTGGTGTACCCAAACTTTGAGCTAGCAAATATACAAAGACAATGCAAATATTTTCCACCTCATCAACCAGTAAATTATGAATTTATAAATCCTGATTATGTGCTCGCAATTATCCGTTCTCGCTTTCTAGATACCATGAATTTTTAAAGTTTGTAGCTTAATCACCCGATGTGATTATTAAAGTTTGTACCAAACAAATAGGTGAGATTTTTCTCATGTAAATCTATAGAGCATCTTCATCAAACGGCTTCAGATATACACTTGACTGAAAAAAATTAACTCCATGTATGTGTTCACATAATCGATCAATCTCTAGATTGAAGATGGACCATACATAATAGAAGATTACCGAGTCGGTACGAGAGAAGGAAACGCACAAGGCGACTGCAAAGGCGGATCCCGCCTCTCTCCTCGACGGGAGGGTCCATGTTTACTGTTTTAGCTTGTTTTCGTGTCTTTGTCCGGGTGGTGAGGCGGCGGGTACATTCCGATGTCAGAATAAGGTACTCCTCGCACTATCCCGCTGCGTTGGTGCGCCTAGAGGGCGCGGGGAGTTGTGTATCCAATGGATCTCCATAGATCTGGTTGGTTATCATAATCGTTGGCGTGGTTGCAGGTCAAATTCTTCCGATCTACGTTTTCATATTTGGCGTTGGTTGCTTGTATGGTGAGATGGCCCTTTGAGGTCTTAGCACGACGACTTCTCGTATGTCTACTAGAATAAGTTTTGCCCGACCCCGGTGAGGTAGGGGCGAGGACAGCGGCGCCCCTACTGTTCGCTACAGTGTTTATAACGTCGCTAGGTGGTCAAAGGACCTATTTATAAGTTTTATTACTTTGAGGTCTTAATACTAGATCAGTGGACATTTTTCGAAAAAAAACTTCAATTAATGACGTGGCGTCCTAGCTTTTTGGGTGAAGTCGACACTTTGTTCGTGTCGCTGTAACAGTTTTCTTGTGCGAAGCATGGCGCCTTAATCAGGAAGGCGGCCGTACCGAATTTGCCCTCTGCGCCTTGCCAAATCTGCCCCGTTGCTTGCGTACCAGGTTTACGAAAGAGGGGCGCGTTGCTTTCACTCCTGCAGCTGCTACTCCTCAGTAGTACTGCCCTCGCTCTTTCTTGGCGCTTAAGACGAACGCCCTCACCACGACGTTCACGCCGCGCGCCTTGTTCTTGAGAAGCAAGTAGCCACCCGCCCTGGGGCCCATCGATCGGAGCTGACTTTCCGCGGCATGGCGTTGACCGGATCGACCTTTGTGTAATTGTACCCGTGTGCTCCCGTGGCCGTCTCGTTCGTCGTGCGTGTGTTTGGATGGTGGACTTGTTCGAATTGGCGACGAACGCTTCCCATTGATTAAACTACTCCCGTGGCCGTCACGTTATTCTGAGCACATGCACATGCACATGCACGTGACCAACTTGCAGCCAGCACCCGGTGTTTGGTTTCTTTTTCCCTTCTCCATATGCTCTGCTCGGACCAGTTCTGGAAATGTCAGCAGGTTTACTCGAGAGGATCGATCGAGCATCTTCTCTTATTTTCCGTGTGAACCCCTGCCGCTTAATTAGGCCTCAAGTTTGCTTGCGCATGAATGCAAATATCTGCGATGGGATATAGATTTTTTTTCTTCTACTTATTCATTAATTATTTTTCTGTTCTGAGATTTCTTGCGTTGCGTCGTCGTAGCCTCGTAGGCCTGACAGTTGTCGTGGTTCTCCTCCTTGCAGGTACAGTCACAAAGTTCTCTTGTGTTTTCCCCTGCCAATGCTTATCTTCTGGCTTGTTCGTGTAAATGTACCTGAGACGACTTGTTTACCACTCCTGTGTAATGCTGCCGAGATTCCGGGACTCGAGATTTGTTCCTTCTGACGCCACTCGAGTCCTCTTGACGCTGCCGTTTCAGAAAAGGTTTCCTCTTTTTTTTTGTGTACGAAAAAGGTTTCCTCTTTGACGCGAGGTTTGTTTCAATCAATATCTGCTGCGCCAGTACATGCAGATAAAATGCATGTCGAAGACGCAATGATAGTTTTTTTTACTGTAACCGGCAGGAGCTTTGCCATTGCATTATTAGAAGAAAGAATTGATCAAGTTTAGAAGGGGAAACCGGACCCAAACCCATACAAAGCACGGTTAATTACGGGAACCGGTGAAAACCACGCAACACACTATAAAAAGAGTTAAGGCACATCATTGGAGCCGGAAACAAGATTCCCTAGGCCCAATTCCATAGAGAACACCTTGTAATCGGCAACACCAAGCAACACCACCCGGAGATCACTCACCCGACAACGGGAGAGCTTTCTAAATGTGAGTGTTGCTGGGGCGGGGTCGAGGAGCCTCGGTGGCCCGCCCGCTGCCAGGCCTCACAAGCTTCTAGAGACGCAATGATAGTTGCCGATGCGTCAGCTACCCTGTCACGTATGGAGTATGGTACGTCCAAATCAGGGTATGAAAACAGGCTGAATTCTTCGGTCTCCGGGATTAAGGTCGGCCGCCGGCGACCAGATCTAACATCCTGACCACTTATCATACGTAATGTGTAGTTATTAGTCAGTTGTGCAATTATATACTCTAACCAACTTTGATTATTGCTTGATTGCAGCCATGTACTCCTATGTAGACACGTACGCCGGGGCGGCAGCTGCGTGCGTGGCACAAACTTAGGGCCTAAGCTAGCTAACCTGAAGAAGGCTCAAGTAGCCAGGCCGGCGGGGCTCGCTCTCAGCGCCCCTAATTTATTCTCACGACGCATCCGGACAGCGACATGAAGAAACGAAACGAGAGAGCGACACATTACAACATAGTAAGGGTCATCCATATATAGGTTCGTCTCACGATCTCACCTATAGCTCGTATCTGCTTTCTCGTCAGAATATGCGAGTTCCACGGAGAGCTGCCGCCGGGCTTTATCTTTTCTTATAAAAACTAATCCATGGCTGATGCTTCTCTCCGCCATGGTACCAGTAGTCCAGAACCATGCTCAGGTTCGGCTTCGATTCCAAGTCTTTTGCTTCCTTCGCTCACTTTGCTTTGGCTCAAAGCAAAGAACAACGGCCTGCATCCCTCCAACAGAATATAAATGAGCTACGGGATTTTCCTCACAGGCCCCTTTAGTCTTCCAATTTTAATTATACCCATCTATCAACGGAACCTTCCCATTGTTAGGGCCGGGGTACGGTTGTGCGGTACATGCTATTCCAGTGGAACCGGAGGTGCTTGTTGTAAAGAGCAAACAAAAGGCGGATTCAAAGGAGCAGGATTAAAGACAGCAGAAAATAAATGCCCGGTCCACTTTCTTTTGGTTTTCTGAGATGGAAGGGTCTCCTCGCAAGGTCAGAATTCCACCTATTTGACCCTTTTTGACGCATTCCTTCCTTTCCGGGGGTTCTTTAGAACTACAGCTTTTCTCATATTTGTCTAGTCTGCACTCTGCAGCGCGGGAGATCAACCTATGCTGTGTCACCAAGCAAAGCACACTTCACTAGTACGACGCCCTTAAGTGAATCTCCACTACACCCCTTTTATCCCTAAACCCGCCAACCATGCTAAAAAGGTGCAAACAAGTCGCTCTAGCAGTGTCTCTAAATCGGACCCGCCTATACCTAAATTCGTATATAATTTAGAGAGTGATATGCCTTTGGAGTTGAAATGAAAAATGAACTAGCACGATGCATGTCGTGTTTAAATTTTTCGTAACATGGACAAGACGAACGTATATCCCATGAAAAGTTTTCAGCATTAGGCATTTGGCTTTGCATTGCTTTGTGCCATATTATTTCCCATGGAAAAGTCAAGGATAGAAGACACCGAATTACGCGAAATTCACTTTCCACATGCTTCTATCACCAGTAAAACATTTTAAAAGGTCAAAAAAAATTGAACAAAAATTTAGCGCGTAATCTCGACAATCTATGGGTGCATGCCAAATTCGCGGAAAACCGATACTTTTGTGACATGTGTGAAGATACAAAAATATATGTTGTGAAAAGACATTTTTTAACACCAAAAATTGTCTTTTTAAGCACGACACAAAAAATGCCGGTTTTTCAAGCAACCACTTTGTGAGCATATAGAATGTCGAGATGCATGCGCAAAATGTTTGTCGGAATTTTTTGACATTTAAAAATGTGTTTAAAACACATGCATATACTTCCCGATTTCAAAATGCCACTCACCCGAATTGCAAACTTTACAGGCTTATAATATCTTATTCAGCATACTCGGCATAGTGAAAGAAAATCGAATGGAGATACTTTATGAAATGGGGACGAGATGGAGATTGTTTATGTGCTACGGAAACCATTTGGTGGGAGATATGTAGCCTGCCTGCTACTTGCTGCTAAAAGGCCCCTCGCAACGATGAGCTTACGTAGCAGAAGGATCAAATTCCCTTTCCACTTGGAGGCTAAGCATCATGCATGACTAGGTGCTAGTCAAGAAGAAATATATGAAACTCGATTAGCACATCAGCTGAGCTCGCTCACCCCGTCTTTTGTTCTTAGTCTTTTATAGGTGCTTGAAAGTTGGACAAAAGAAGAAAAAAAATAGAATCTTTATCTTGACGAAGCATTAGCCCCAAAGGAAAGAATCAACGAACCATCTCAAAGGGTCCCGCCGAGTATAAAGGAAAGAATAATGCAAATGTGAAAATTCTCTCCTTAACCAGCTAAATACCTGGGCATCTTTCTAAAGTACATGGTCTCGAGTATATTCTTCTACCCATCTGAATGTTCTAGGGACCTAGAGTGTATGCTGCAAATCATCGCTACAAAAATATTCATAATGTAAACACAGTATGAAAATGATCTCGGAGAGCTTGTCGACGGTCGGGCTGAGGACTTGAGGAGATGTTACCTCATGTCAGCTATGTGTTAAGAGATTTAGTGCAAGCAAAAGTTCACTTCAATACCTTCAATTACGTACGGCAATGTGCACTGAACTTCGGAACTTTAAATACAGAATCATTCCACCTCTATTGTAGCCTCTGATACCATATTGTTGCCATATCTCAGGCATCATACTAAACTCGCAAGGTTTTTTACCTCTCTTTACATTGTCTTATGTTAAAGTAAGACGGAAGTAGGTGGCAATCTGAGGCCATGGCCTCAGAATTAGTCTGGCGGGTAAAGAATCTCGTGACATTTCCATAAAAGAGTGGTGTAACATAAGGGAAATTATGAGTAAGATAACTTGAACTCCAGTGAGTGCGAAGACATCAGTCTCTTCCACCAGTAGGCGATGACTTAGTCTAGATTCCCTGTCACCCTCATGTTTTTTTAAAGACCATGGATATCAGGTCAAATAAACCATATTTTTTAGGGTTAATTGGATCCATGCCATTGCATTTTTTGCCAGTTGGAGATATGCCATTACAAAAACAAAACTTGGAGATATGCCACTCCAACTTTTCAATACCTCTACATATGCCATTTTCTGCAATTAAGAAAATAACCGTTGAGAAAATACATGTATTTCATTATGTACTGCATTATTTACCATATTACCCTTGTGAATAACTTTTGGCAGCACTTTACCCAAAAAATTCAAATTTGCCAAAAATTGAACTTCTCAGAAAAAACTTTTTTTTACAGAAAATTAAAAACAATAATTTGTCGCAACTATTCATTATGTACTGACGTTTTAAATTGCAGAAACTTGTCAAATTTGGCAAAAAAAATACACTTCTCACAAAAATATGAAAAAATTACAGAAGATCAAAATCAGTAATACGAGCCATTTAATTTTGAGCAAATATGGACCCGCAAACTATCATTTTCAGTTATGTCTAGAAATGTCACGCCCCGAGACCCGGCCCGGAAGAATGACAGCCGCCGCGTGCCTATAGATCCGAAAGTCTATACACACGCAAGGCATAGAGAAGCAAGATAAACCAGCAGAGCGGATCTCAAACATCACATTTCCTCATATTACAAGATTATTTACATTTACATGGATATATAGATTCTCTAGTCGTTCCCATCCACTGGTCCAGCCTACTCTTCCGATGACGATGTCTTCCGCTGCGCACTCTGATAACATTAAAAAAAAAGAAGCAAGGGTGAGTACAACATGAGTCGCACTCACTACAAGGATTCCGGTCTATTGCAACAAAATCGTTTGTCGCAATACATGCCGGTTTGTGGCAATAGGTACCTATTGCCACAAAACGACTTTCGTTGGCAGCCGTTGCAATTGGACGCATGGTAATAGGTTATTTCCACGAAAAAGCAATTGTAGCAATAAAAGTGCGCTATTGCAACAGCCATGTGGAAAGTTGCCACATTTTTTCCCGTGGCAGCACTCACCTAATGCCACAATTTGGTTTGTGGCGATAGCTTTAATGCAACATGCAAAGAATCGTGGCGACTGATAGCTCGTGGCGATAGACATTCGTGGCAACAACCTATGCCAACGAGGATGGTTTCGTGGCGCATAGTCTTCCGTGGCAATAGTCAATCGTGGTAATAAACTATGGCAACAAACATTCCAATCGTTGTAACAGGAAATTGCGACAATTTAAACTTTTCGTCGCGATACTCTATTTCAACAAAACTTAGTTTGGTGGCACTAAACAGCTATCGCAACTGCCAAAATATTTGTAGCGAGAAACTATTGCGACAATTTGAACATTTCGTGGCGATACTCTATTTCAACAAAATTTAGTTTTGTGGTGCCAAATAGCTATCGCAACGGGCAAAATGTTTGTAGCGAGAAGCTACTGCGACAATGTAAACTTTTCGTGGCTACACGCTATGTCAACAAAACAACCTAGTGCAACAAAACAAGTAGGCGTGGCGACTGAGATTTGACGCAACAATATATTTTCGTGGCAATAGGCTACTGCAACCGTAAAAAAAAATACAGCCATTCAATTACAATATTCAAAACCATACATATAATACGTAGATTCATAATAATCATAATTCTTATAGCAAATATCCATCAACTGAGTCTCAAATATAATTTAGACATCCTAATTAAGTGCCAAGACTACAGTGCCCGTGATCTACAGGTCCAGTCCAGTCCAGCTAGTTCTTTGGATCCTCCTGCAATCAAGAAATAAAAAGAAAATTAGTTTAAGTGTGACTGAATACTCTTGTTGCATTGCCAAAACTGATACAAAAGAACCTAGTACTTAAATTACTACAGGCTGCTACATGAATAATAAAACACCCAAATTATCAAATAAACTAACAACTGACAACAGGTTGCTACTGTGGAATTGCCCTGCATTAACTAGTGAGTACGTGCTGCTACTTTTAGTCAAACAGGAACAAGGCCCAGCTTTATATTGCTTAGGAGCTTTTACAAGACCAGCCGGGGGATCACCCAGTTTAACAAGAAAGCAACAAGAGATATAGCAGAACAAGGCACAACTAACATGCACCAATCCGAACAAGCAAATCAGTCGCCACTTTGCATTACCATGAGCAAAATGGCAAATCGAAGGACATTGCCAGTCTGCCGCTTTGAAACAGAAAATGCAGAGTAAGCAGATGTACATGATCTCACACGTCAAATGAAAAGAGCACCCAGTAGCAGATAATGAAATTGACATTTAATTATCTGTAGTCATTTGTTATATTGCTCTTACTTTTCTAAAAGATACAAGGAAATAATTAGCAATCAAGTATGAACTTTTATAGCAGATAAAACGTCAACTGTCATTCAGATTTTGTCTTGCGTTTCAGCAAAAGCACATTCATCATTTCAATTATTATTCAAAATTCTGAACTTGCTCTATCAGAGTTGCTAAATAAGAGGAACAGAGATCCAAAGCTAGGAAAATAAAGACATCTGCTCTTATATAGGAATGAACAACACTGAAAAGATTCAGTTCTTATACGCAAATCAACAAACATGTAAAGGGCTGTACCTATAACCAGAAAACTTGATTAATTATAATTTGTACCCCTCCTACGGACATGCACCACAACTAACTGAACAAGCCAGACAGGAGTTACAGCTCGTAGACACAACACTCCCAGGCTACTATTGAAAACACCAGTAAAGCTAAAATAACACAACAGATGCATCGGAGAGCAAGAACTCCCACACAGGTGAAAACTCCCTCCAAACAGCCAACCAAAAGATAAACTCCCAATTACATTGGAATTATAAATAACTGATTTATCAAATAAACTAGAGTCTGAACAACTGACTACCGGTTGCTAGTGTTGCATTGCCCTGCATTCATTCCTGACTACTACTGCTGCCACTTGTCAAACAAACTACAGTGTGAACAACAACAAAATATAATAGCTAATCATGTATAAAATGCAGGTGAACATGAACCGAAAGCAAGAGGTTCTGACTTACAATTGCTCTAAGCATTCGAGAATTCCTTTGTTGTATGAGCTGATTTGAAGAAATGACACTTGGCTTTGGAGCTAAAATCCTATTAGGACTAGAGCGCTGTAAAAAATTATTTTGCAGGTTTGGATTAAAATTTTCTTTGTCAACCCTCTTTTTAGGCACCTGCAAATAGAAGTGCACTTTTAGAAATGCAAGTAAGCAACATAAATCTTACAAATTCACAAGCATTATGACTATAATCACCTGATGTGTTCCCATCTGTTGGGACAGCTGTGCAAACTTTGCCATCATGCTATTCTCAAATTCCAATCTTGATCTTCGCTCCTCTTCTATCAATCTATCCCTTTCATCACGCTCTTCTTGTAACATCTTCTCAAGATTTTCCCTCTCAGCACGTTCCAACTCAATTCTCTCTTGTGTGCTTTCACGTTCAGCTTGTAATTGATCTTGCAATTCGTTGACCTGAAGGATGAGCTCAGAGTTTACCTTTTGGGTCTCTGCTGTAGCACGAGCTTGCTCTTCAAACTGGGACTTAATCCTCTCAGAACCACTAGGTGGTTTGGCCATGTATCCATACCCACGAGGCTGCGATGACTTGCATTTCAGAGTTTCTTTATATGTGGTCTGGAATATATTGCTTCTATCCTCACTTGAAACTGGACCATGAGTTTCTTTTTCTTTGTTTTGAATCTTTTCACATGCTTTCTCCTGAAAAAGAATTGTACACACCCATCAGATGAAGAAGCACCCAGGATGCACAACAATAAAAAACTAGAGAATGACCAAAACTCAGTGTACTCACGTAAACATCCTGCGACTCTTTATTAGTCCATGTCCCATTCTTCGTGTGGGTCAGTTCCCAAAGAGCAACAAAATCTGGCTCTTCCCCGGTTTCCAAGTCTCTCTGCAAGTAGTATAACAGTGAGATGCTTGAAACATGAAAGCATAGTTAGCAGTGAAGCATATATATTAAGTTAGACTCATACCTTCTCAAAACTTAGTTGTGAGTATGATTTTGATCCAACTCTATGTTTTGTCTTCTGCTTCTTACGGTTATTGGAGTTCTTTTGGCTGATTTCCTATCCACTCATTCAAACATAGTATAACCAGTCAAACAAGATATTTCATCATAGTACACAGTTCACAAACAGTTAGCTTAGAGATAACCTGGAATTTTGAATCAGTGCCAAAGTAGTCGATCAGCCATTCCCACTCTTCTGGTTGTAAATCTTCCGGCACATTAGCCATTCTAGCAGCATCTGTTTTGTATGCCTTGTAAGTTGAGCTTAGAGTTGACCGCCAGCCTCTATACCGCTCTTTCGCAATTTTGAGAATTCTTTCTTCTGTTTCTGGATATGGGGATGGGTACTGTAGTACCGTGGTAGGAGTATTATTTTACCAGCTGATAGATGTGATCAATTTCAGTAAACTTGTCGAAAAGATTATGTACTCAGTTTCTTTGTAACTGTTTCATTGGCCAAAAGCTTGTTAATGTTTATCAATTTTGCCATGATGAAAATATTCCACATTAACTTTGCGTGAGCATTTGCTTTGCTGAGACTAGTTGATGTGCTGTTTGGTGATTAATATGTCCAGTACCGACTAGATGCTGCAATGTTCTGTCTGTTTGTTATTGTCATCAGTTTTTGGAGAATTGCTGCAGCCTTCTGACTGTATGTTATATAATTCAAGTTACTCTTTGCTCCTGACTAGATGATCGAATACACATGCTTGTTTCCAATACAGATTGATAGCTTATTTCTTGTCATCAGCTATAGTGTTGTTCATACAAATTACTAAACTTATTAGATGCCTTTGCCTTTATATATTTCATGTTTGCTTACTCTTAGAAAGGCAATGGCAATACCTTGGAATAGACAATTTCTGGAAGTAGTAAGTCACTTTGCTGTACCTTACGTAAAACATGCTGCCATACTATTTTCGCTCCAGTTGTGCTTCTATTTGCTCAATAGCTCTTCATTCGGACATCATGTTTTGTTTTTCCGGTTGTTAATAGAGTCTGTTCTGACATTTTATCTTTGCTGATCTGCAGTGAATCTACCACAGCCAGCACTCCGGTGGCTAGAGAGCTCTTCATCTGGTGTGCTCTTGCTTGCTGCAGGATTTGTTCTTGTTCTAGATGTCATCATCGATTTGCTGTAACGACTCTGAGCCGGTTAGATGGAAAAGAGACCAAATTTTCTATGTTTACTCAGGAGAATCTTATAAACCATCTTTGGTTTCTCAAATTATATATGTCATATTTAAATTGCATCCACATTTCATCAGCTGCACTTAGCCGTTGTGAATATTTGTATCGTCTGTTTGTAACTGTCAGCTTGCATGTTCTCCTGGTTATTTTACGAGTAATTTTTCCTGGTGGTTATCTGAATGAAAAATCGCATGAGTACACTTAATTTTGATGTTTAAATCTTGGGTGATAATATAGTCTGGAATAGTATACGTTCATGTATTGAGTTCATGTACAATACAGTCCATTTTCGTATTGTTTGGATGAAAGGTAAGGCCTGGTGAGGAGCCACCAGGATAAGTTACGTTGGTGGACATCAGACGCGAACTCCGGCCGGCCGGCTTGCTGAGCTGATCGATCCACCAGGATCAGAAGTTGTGTTGGTGGGCATCCTTAACTTCAGGTGCAGTTAACCTCGCGGAACAATATATGTCGGACCTCCAAACTGTCACCAACCTAAGCGCAGCCCAGTGGTCTAAACCTTGAGTTGCATCACGGAGGGCGCTAGTTAGAATCCTCGTGGAGGCAATAAAGGCTCCATTTTTTTCCTGTTTACTGCGCGGTGGCCGGCATCGATTCAAATCCAGATGTATAACTCATTAAAAATGTAAAAAGAAGAATAAAATCACTAACTCAAGCACAGCCCAGTGGTCTGGACCTTTATTGCGACATGGTTGGCGCGAGTTTGAATCGCAGCGGAGGCTAAAATGGTTTCACTTTTTCGGGTTTTCTGCGCGGTGGCCGGTCCTACTTGTCATCGACACAGGAGATTGCCATGGATGCCACACGCGCCCAGTCAACGCCAGCGATCCCCAGGCCCACATGTCAGCGGCTGCGGCTTTGTAAGTGCTCGGTCAGATTCAGATCCAGATTATATAACTTAATATCTATAAATCCGAATAATATAAATTATATATCTATAATTATCAGAAAAATGCATAGATGATTTGTTGCTCCTTTTTCGCAACACTAGGGGATTGTTGCAATATGTTCTGCATATTACCATGCATGCCCAATTTGTCGCAATATGTAATAGTTATTGCAACACAATGACTGTGAGGTAAAAGTCGTCATATTACAACCAATACATGTTTTGTTGCAATAAGAAGCCTATTTTTTGCAACAATATCTATGGCTAGCGCAACATGCCAGAATTGTTGCAATATATGTCAGAATATCGCCACAAAGATTTAGTTCGTTGCAATACCTAGTCTCTATTGCAACAAAATGACTAATTTACGCAACGCAACGCAACTGTCGCAATATCACTACCATATTACAACACTGAAACAACTTGTGGCAATAGGTGGCTTATATTGCAACAAAAGGGACACTTAACGCGATGAAACGAAACTGTGGCAATATGTTGCTCCTATTACCACGAAATGAAATTTTGTGGTAACATCGCATTTTATTGCAACGAAAGATAGCTGTAGCAATAAATTTTGTTGCAATATACCTGGATTCCTGTAGTGACTCAACAAACAATTCATACACTTTGTAAAATACACTAGGTTTTCAAAATACCAGTAAATCATTTTGTGATTAAGTTCTAAATCATATTAAAAAAAACATGGTGCCACGCATGAAAGTGAGTTTCCCTACCCGGGAATCACAGGGGTGAAATTCCACACTTATACACTCTTAAGAGGGGTACTTCGACGTCGACAGCCTCGCCCAGAACCACACAAGATTCCAGAACGAGCAGAGCCCTTTACCCGCTCAGACACCGGACACCCTGACCTACTCGTGTCGATCGCTCCTACAGATCCATCACCGACACTTTCCATTCAGGGGCCGCCCCTCACGGAGAACTCAGACAGTCCCATACCTGTACTGCGACCGGTACAATACGACCACCTTCGTAGCACCAAGTTTTCCTTATAAAAACATTAGGTTAATTTGCATGTCAACAATACGTGCTAAACCCGCTCGTACCGGTGGCTCCTATGGCACTACTAGGAACAGTACCATTAGTCCCGGGTGGTAGGGGCCTCTGGTACCGCATTCCCACCCGGGACGCCGAATTCAAATAGCAAGAAAATTAATTATATATTATTATTGTCATTTTCAATTTAATATGGAAATATTCATATCTTTAAACCGGTAAATCGAAATTCGACAAATAATATGTATGAATCGATCAGAAAAATGATCGGAATCCAAATATTTCGGTCATTAGTTTTAGGTAACCGAATGGACCGAATACATGAGAACACACAACGGGAGCACACACACTTCACTATAGCTAGTCTACTCATCAACGACATTAAGACGATCGTCATTGGTATTATAGCCACGTACACTATCCCACTTCCGTGAAATCTCAAAGCCGAGGCGAGTGTCCAGAGCGGCATACAAGACTTGATCGTAGCTCAATGGAATGTTGCACCATCCGAAAATTCGGAGGTCTTCTAAGTCGTCGTCGTCCTTGCCCTTCATCTCGTCCTTCTTCTTGTTGTTCTTCTTCTTCTCAAGTTTTGTCCCAATGATAGCATTGGAGAGAGCATAGAGACTCGGAGTAGGATTGTCGGTTGGGTTCCGGCTATCCCTCTGGAGGTCGACCGCGGACGGAATAACAATTCCGTAGTAGCGCAGCATCCGCACGTCATTGTGGATAGCCACGCCGTAGAATTTGATGGTCTTGTCACCTAAGAAATCCACGAGGAGCTGCGGTACCCTATTAGCCTTGCAGATCTGGAAGACGAGAGTCTCGGACGCCACCGAGAGTTGAAGGACGGCGGCGCGCTGCCTTTTCTCGGTGGAAGATCCCTCTGTCGACCCGGGAGAGGGTCGGTGAACTCGCAGTCGAGTCCAACGCACTTGATCGGTGCGGCGTCGAGAAAGAACGTCTTCACGCCGCGGATCCACCTCTCCACGCGTGATGCACGGAGGATGACCCATACCTTGAAGTGCATATCTTCTTTGATGAAATAGTACAACCGAGACGGAGGTACGCGCGCGAGTGGCTCCATTGGAATAGAAGAGAAGGATCGAGAGAGAGAGAGTTTTTGCAAGGATTAGAGAGAGATTAGGTGTGCTTAAGGCCATGGATTAGTGTAGCTTATATAGGGCGGAGAGGGAGGCCGGCGGGCGGCGGAAGTGATTAAATTCCGGGCTGATCATCTTCCAAAGCGCAATCAAAACGCCGGTCTGATCATCTTCCAAAGCGCAATCAAAACGCCGGGCTGATCATCTTCCAAAGCGCACCGTAAAGACAGACCTCTAGTACTCTCGCACGTGGTCCTGCCGAGCCAGACACCTCTAGTACCGGTTCGTATTACGAACCGGGACTAGAGGTCCCTTACGACCCGAAACTAGTCTGTTGCGCCTCGTAGCCTTTGAATCGGGACTAGTCCCCCCCTCTAGTCCCGGTTCGTAACCCAGCCGGGACTAGAGCCCGATGTGGCTCTGGACGAAAGTCCTTGTTTCTACTAGTGTGGATCCATCACAGCATAACGACACCGGCGTATTAGCCCCGTATATCGACACAAAGCTTGTACCACTCAGGGTATCATGCAACTTAATAGCAAAGCATACTCTACAAAACTATATGAGAGAGATAAGAACTGCTTGTCTGGGTTAGCTATCTCGTAGCCATCAAAATATCGACGTTAGTCAGATATGATCACCACTCCGGATATCAGTTAGATCGGCATACAGATTCAGACTCCGGCACCGTAGGCAAAGGAACACCAGCAGCAAAGATGTTGCGCCGGACACTCCACTCGCCGCCTGACACAGATCACCTCCTTCCATACGATGGAACAGCAGGAGCAGCATCTTGGCTCCGTACACTCCTCCGGAACACGACGTAGCCTCCAGAATACCACCGGGTGCCGAAGCCCCCAACTCGCCGGCGCCTAGCTCATGGCTACCGTCGTCACTCTCTACTCCGTATCTATTTCGGCAGCACCTCCTTGAGTATTATCAGCTGATGCTCTCTCACTCTTTCTCTCAGCTCGCTCATTAGAGACAGCTAGCTAATTCTCTCTTCTCTATCTTCGATCGATCGATCAATGAAACGACCGGAAACTGGGCTGCTCTATTAATAAGCCGGGGCGTCTAAATATCTAACGGCTCGGCCGCTTTGCCGATAGAAATATCAGCCGACCTCCTTAGCTGATAAGCATCTGCCTAGCTACGTGTCATCGGCTGACAGGCTGATTGCCATGCACCAGTCCACGTAGGATAAAGCAAGGCTGACTAATCCGGCGACAGGCAGCCACGTTGGTCTCTAGCTGACACACTCCCTCACGTCATGCATGCATGGGCCAGATCGTTTATGCATGCATGCACGTACTACCAGCTCCAATCCATCGATGGATGCAAAAATGCTAGTACTAGCTAGTGGAACATGCTCAAGCAAATCAACAAATCAACTCCCTATTTTTCTAATGCATGCACAATTAAATCTAATTTATACACAAGAGATTAACAGAAATTAGAACAATCAAAATCTAATTCCATTTTAATCAAATTAATTAATCTACTTAAAATTCAGGGTATTACATCCTCCCCACCTTATAAGAATTTTGTCCCCAAAATTCAACTCAAAAACACAATTACCATTTTGTAAACTAACATGGAAGATTCTTCATAACCAATGAAAATAATTTGCGATGCAATCGAAACACAAATTGTATCTAAAAGTTAGCACAAGAAAACACAAGTAAAGATGTTAGTGCAAGAAAACACACATCAAAAGTTAGTCGCGACACTAAACTAACGATCTACCCATTTAATCCCCGGGATCCTAAACCTTAAGCTCTGATACCACTTTAACTGTCACGCCCCGAGACCCGGCCCGAAAGAATGACAGCCGCCGCGTGCCTATAGATCCGAAAGTCTATACACACGCAAGGCATAGACAAGCAGGATAAACCAATACAGTGGATCTCAAACATCACATTTCCTCATATTACAAGATTATTTACATTTACATGGATATATAGATCCTCTAGTCGTTCCCATCCACTGGTCCAGCCTACTCTTCCGATGACGATGTTTTCCGCTGCGCACTCTGATAACATTAAAAAAAAAGCAAGGGTGAGTACAACACGAGTCGTACTCAACAAACAATTCATACACTTTCATATACTTTGTAAAATACACTAGGTTTTCAAAATACCAGTAAATCATTTTGTGGTTAAGTTCTTAATCATATTAAAAAAACATGGTGCCAAGATGTGTACCTTTGGTAATGCATTGCCGATCTTCCTTATCAGGTTAAGCTTGTGGACATGATCCTTCTACGGTAGGTGGGATGCCAAAGAAATGTACCGAATTTGAGAGCTCAGATCGTTGTCCATGTATCCATAGTAGCACGCCTCTTGTTGAAATAAGTGTACAGGGAGTTAGGGGAGAACTTTTAGTATGCGTTAGAATTAATAATACATATTATCATACTTGTATATCCATGATTTATTTAATGTTTCTTGAATAATAATATTTGTGTTGATTGTCAAGTATGTGACTTGTTTGTAAAACTCTATTCCTGAATGATTATTCAAAAGTAGCCCCTAGTCAGAATTAACATAACAACACATATGAATATTAGATAGCACGTGTGGTACTTGATAACTATGTTTCTCACGTCATGGAGATGTCTAAACAATAATGTGAACAAATGTTTGAGAGCATGGATGTTGGATTTGATAGACCCACTCCTTGAGCCATATTTCCTCATGTTTTTAGTTGTCTTAGTACATTGTGTATGCTATGCCCTTAGATCTTAAGTAGTCGCATATACTTGACGTATAGTGACTCAGAGAGAGAAGCAATTTACAAGGAAGAGAGATGAGGTGCCTCAAGACGAGTAATTTTCCTTATACTAATGTCTTAGAGTTGATTCGACGTCAAAGATTATTCGTATCAAGTCAATTTCTTTTGTGTGCAAGGGAAGATCTATGGAGCGATCCAAAAATGAAAAATAATTTCTACGATACACTTAAAACTAGTTCTTCTAAGAGCTTAAATCTTATTTGAGAATGATTGGCATTATGATCATATTAGACAAACGAGTCGTAGCGTGAATTTTGCAACAACAAGAATAACCCGATGTATTGAATTGGTGTTCATACATTTTACATATAAAATGTGGTACTCCATTTCCGGGAAGGGAGACTCTTGCTTAGAAATAGGCTGAGCAATGGAAAAACACGGTTTAGATGAAAGTTTATTCCAGAAAATATAATTGTGTCATATGTGGCTCGAGGGTAATAGTTGTATGTCTTCTTGCTTCATACTGATTTTCTCAAATAGTTTGCCGGTTGGGGGATCTATGTTCAACATCATCGGCACAACCAAGTAAAAGTTGGGTCAATTTTTTCTCATAAATATTTTCGTCATCGTCGTCTAGAATTTTAAGCGCAAAAAAGGGTCTAACCAAATATACCCAGCTGTAGGAGAAACTTCAAGTAGAGAATTCCCATGGTAAGTCATAGGACAAAGGGAAAAGGCTATCCTCTTTTCCAACAATGGATCATGGATGGACAACTTAATGTAATTCAGAGTTTTCAAAAAAAATCATGTAATTCAGGCCTCCATTGGGCCTTTTCTTTCATTGTGTACAGTTTTATTAAATTATGAATGTATGCAGTATAAATAACCTACTGTTTCTCGTTAGATTAGATAGGTTGTGTTTACCCGCAAAAAAAAAGATAGGTTGTGTAACACATGTACGAAGCAGTATGAGCACGGTCTAAGAAAAGTGTTACGATTATTTATGGTGTATGTACGAAAATCTGACAAAATAGCTTTCATAGCTCAGTTGGTTAGAGCACCCGTTTAGTAAGCGGGAGGTCTTGAGTTCAACTCTCAATGAAAGCAATTTTTTATATTTCAACGTGTTTACTTTTTTTCAACCACCGCCGAGTGAGTAGCCCATACACAAAAACAGATGCGCAAACAGGACCGAAACGCTCCAGCAATCGCTATACCCGTTGCGACTTGTGAAGCAGGCAGTTCTTCAGCAAGCAATTTTTTCAATTTCAACGTGTTTACTTTTTTTCAACCACCGCCGAGTGAGTAGCCCATACACAAAAACAGATGCGCAAACAGGACCGAAACGCTCCAGCAATCGCTATACCCATTGCGACTTGTGAAGCAGGCAGTTCTTCAGCAACGGCTAGCTAGCCACTGACTGGAGCTCTGCAATGATGGAGCACCGGAAAGGCACCCGTCCTGCTAACTGGACGGCGCGGAGCTCATCGGAGCCAGATCTGCAGCCACTTTGCACACGCTTGGACACAAGGCGTCGTCACTGAGCTCTAGGCAACGAGCGGGTCACGATTTCTGAAAGTAGTTGCAGAGGTATTGGATCCTGCACTGACCGAAAAGAGGCGAAATGTGAGCCTCTGACGGATGCCTCGACGCTAAGCTCCACAGTCGCCGCCATCATTGCAGGCAAGAAAGAGGTGTGCCCGTCCACAAGAACTGAAGATTGATGACAGCGGTGTCCGTGTAGTCGATCCGTCGGTGACATAAACCTGAGACGAGGCGTTGGGTTGCGTATCCACTAACTGAAGATGATTTTGTCTTAACTGGAACTGAGTTAAAAAAAGATTCCCGCCGTAGTATAACTGAAAGAGAGTTACAGAATTGCAGCTTTGTCAAACAAGACGATTGCTGTGTACTCTATCATATTCTACTAGCATATATGCTGATAAGGATCAATGAAAGGCTGGTAGCTGTTTTAAAGGTATGGACCGCCTCAGCTTTCGCACAATGCAAGATCCAGGCCACATTATCACATCCACAGACCAAATATATTCAGCAACTACAACAAACAATGCAAGAAACCAACCACATTACCTTACCAGGGCCTTAATTTTTCGATAAAGACTCAGGTCTCAGGGGCCTTAATTAAGCGACACACATGAAGACCCATGTACGAATTCTAGTGTGTTGCGCATCCAAGCGGGGCATGGAGAAGGGGAGAAATCCAAAGAATTTAACCACGTTAGCCAGTCAACCACTGCAAGCAAACCTGAAGCTCCAAAAACATAAACTGAATAACGTCTAGACTTCAGAATCAACCACACCGAGGCCATTCAAAACCCCCTCAAAATTACCTTAAAATACACCCATCTTTCAATCTCAATTGATCTCTAGTCTCTAAACCACAAACTAGAAACAAAAAATGGTTTGAACTTCGGATAATTCCGCAAAGATATCCTCCGCACAATAAATTACACCGCAGAAAAATAACCTTGCAAAATTCGCCAAGAACAGAGAACAGGCCGAGCGGCCGGTGTCCAGAATGCCGTAGATCCGTGCGGCGTGCTGCTGCATCCGACCATACGTATACGCCTGCTCCCAACCTTAACCTTCTGCTCCTCTCGTTGCCAGTGGTAGGAAAGTGCATGCTTGCCTGGCTCCACCCTGTCTGCCGTCGGTGGTGGCGCGGTGGCGCCGCCCTCCTGCGCCTACATTGGACGAGATGACCTCTCAAGGGAGGCTATGGAAGTGCGAGGAGGAGGGGCAGTTTGGCCATCTGAGATGCCGGTCGCCGCGCTCGCCATTGCGAAGCGGCGAGGAGCGGAGGTGAGGACAGAGACAGACAGAGAGGCGGAAACGAAGGAAACGTTTGGCTTGCTTTTATTATCTCAAGGCGAGGGGGTCAGGGGAACCTGGACTTTGGCATGTGACCCGTGTGTGTGGGGCTTGTGGGCCGCTGAAGATGTACAGACCTATGGACCGATTGTAAACACTGTAAGTCAATCATTTTGATTTCTTTTCTCTTTTTCATCCAACCATCACGGAATTCTGACCTTTTCAGAGTAAAATACACCCAAGATCACCATAGTATTTGTCGGTGAAATTCGCTTTGGTTACATTATTCCAGCCCACATACCTTTCCGAATGTTCGTTTTTGTTGCAAAACACACTAAATTCCCTTTCACGGGCGGAGGCTAATCATAAATCCTCTCCCACAAGGTTGATCCTCGATTCACATCTGCCATTATGGCTCCATTCGGTCGCGCCGTTGGTGACATTGATTTGTCCACGCGTAGAACATCAGTAAGTAACCCAAGATATATCGAACTCAGGGAGATAGAGGTCAAAGATATCCATCTCAAGCAACCCTGCAATTAAGATATAAGAAGTCTCTTGTGTCCCCAATACACCTAATACACTTGTCAGATGTTTAGATGCACTAGTTCGACGAAGATATGGTAAAATGCAGGTGATATAGATATTAACAAGTGGTATATGTAATCTGTGATAAAAATGATAGCAAGCAAACATGCAGCAGAACTGGAAATAAACGGTGTTTCATAGCAAGGCTTGTCTGGCTCCGGTGAAGGAGGGGTGCTGACGGTGGCACGCCTTCGTCTTGCTACATTGTTTGTAGTCGTCGCTAGGTGCTCGAAGGACTTATGTGTAATTTTTGTTACCTCCGGAGATATTCGTACAGTTATTGATTATGATTACTAGATCTAAGGACCTTTTTGCAAAATAAATAGACGTCATGGTAGCTTTTTAGTTCTGTACTTGGTATTATAAATATAGATAGACCGATGGATTTTGGTATAGAATCACTTGTCAAGAAGACTTAGTGTAATGAAAAATAACATAAGGCACAAGAAGAAAAAATAGTGACTTTGGTTTTTTTTTATGGCAAACACACTATATTGATCACTGACATAATGTTTACAGGGATAGTTACAATATCAGGAGGATTAATCAGCCACAAGTGGCACCCTGTATCTAAATAGTGACTTTGGTGAACCATGTGCATGAAGGTTTCTACTTGTACCGGTGTAGGTGTTTTTGGGCCCGGGCTGAGGAGAGAGGTGCGTATGGGCCAACGGAGGAGGGACCATATCAGGTTTGGTTTCCTGTTTGTGGGGCTGCACAAAGGATATTCCTTCCCCCTTCCATGTCTTTGTCTTGGTGCGTTTTTTCTACTCACCACACAAGCTTAACACAAACGCACAGCTGTTTGCCTTGGTGCGTTTTTTCCTCTCACGCAGGATTTAAATCCGGAGATACCCAAAGCCAAATGCACATGTCCAGACTCACCATACTTGTAAACAGAGCTCTTCTCGCCAAAGGGAAAGAGCAACGTAGGCATGAGCTTTCCAATGGAGTGTTGATCGGCCATGAGCCGAGTGACGAACAAACGGACGAATCTCTGTAACGCGAGCTCCAGCAACACAGGGCCAGATGAAGCATGCATCATGAATGCTCCTGGCTCCAGATCGGCCGGACCAGATCCGCTCTCAGCACCATGACCTGGTTCTGGCCATACGCTCCCCGGCCTGCAGGCACGATACCAGAGCGTGCACGCGATGCGCTCCGCCTCCCGAATTCCCGATCTCCTGCCTCACGCAAAACCAGGTGATGCCGCAGCTTGCTTGGCAGCAGAGGGCATCCTCGGGCAGAGCAACACGACGGCCTTGAATGAATGAATGAATGAACGGTGTGGACAGGACACGGTGGGCGCTTCACTTGAGCACGACGACGGTGGACATAAGCGCGGCCCTGCCGTTTCCTGGATTGGCCACACCGGCACGGCGGGCAGATTGAGCGGATCCATGCTCTGCAGCGCCAGCGATGGCGACCCGTCCATGGCCTGCGGGATACGATGTGATGAGTCATCACAGCCTGAGACCTGCCTGCTGCTCGGTGGGTGCTCGTGTATTGCGTTGCTTGCCGCGGTCCCTGCGATGTATGGCATGGCAGGACCAGGTGAGAGACGTCTTATCACTTCCGCGTGCAATGTGTGCTTTCACCTCTTCGGCCATGGAATAATATGGATCATCGGGAATTTGGCAGAAAAACCATGTTCCATGCGGTGCCTAACAATAACAATTGAAAGTCTACAAGTCGACTGACAGTGAAAGCTAGTACTGCAACTGCAAGCTGGCCTAGACTGAACTTGCAAGTCTACAAGTTTTACGGTTTTTTCTTAATTCACGAAAGGAAAGTTCAGATTTTGTTTTCATTCACAAATGTTTTTTTTTAAATTACATGTTTTTTCCATAATCGTTTTTTAAAAGGAAGAGATAAAGAATATGTGTGGTTTTCGAGACAAAGAGATAAATAATACTCGCTCCGATCAGAAATAATTGACATGGAGTTGTCTAAATACGATGTATCTACACATGTTTTGTGTGTAGATACATGCTCATTTAGGAAAATATGTGCCAACCATTTGATAGGGAGCAGGTATCATCCGGCCTTACGTTATTGGCCCATTATGCAACCAGGCCCGTTGAAGATGGTGGTGCGTGCACGGAAACAACTTCGCACCCGGACCGAGCCGGCAAAAATCCGGTGTTCTATGAGAAAAACTAAAATGCACCCTACTCACTGTAAAATTAAACAAATAAACAATTATAACGCACTCCCGGTAAATAATCATACATTTTTAACTTCGGTGGCACAATGTTTATTTGAACATCATCATCATTTTAGTGTTGTTTGAAATGGAATATTCAATGATATCCACATAATCAATCTTTTTCAACAATTCGCTCTTAAGTGCTATTATCGCAAAATCGTTAAGTCTTTGTCGTTTCATCCCAGATAAAACTTCACTACCATCAATTTAGAAAATTTTCATTCCTTGGTTGCAACGATCACATGAATGATCAACAAAACTATATATGCAATACTTGCATTGGGAAAATAATCATGATGGTTTCAAGACTTCAGAACTTTAACAAGCACCATATTTTCTTTTGGAATGAAATCTTAATTTTTTTGAATTCAACATACAAACCATCTTCTTTAAGGGCAATCTCAATATTACCACAAGAAGATGTCAAGCTATTATTATCCAATGAGCCTATTTTTTCAGAGGTAAATACGAAACCAAAAATTTAGTAACCCCCATATTGTTCGAATCTTCTTGTGAGTGAGGAAACTGTTTAATCTACAAGAGGTATAAAATAGTTGATTCCAAAATGACTCTGTTGCATGTTGCATACTGTGTGGGAATATTTGTGTCATCTGGGTTCTCAGTTCTCACTGTTTTTTTAGCCTTTTACAAAGAGTTGCAAGCCTTCAAGTCGATAAAGACTGCAAGAGAGGTCGAAGTGCAAACAAGGCTGAAAGCCTTTTGTATTAGCGGGCTAAGTTCAAATCAAAAAATTCACAGCGTTCTATGAGTTGCACTGGGTCAAGCATTATCTAAGCGCGAAATAATCTCCATATTAGAGCGAAGTGGTAAATAGGAGGAACCAAATGGTGGCAGTCATGGCTCGAAGCATGTCGAACATCAAAGGCCTACCGGGAAGGTTATGGGGAGAAGCAATGTCGACAATGACCATGTACTTGCCGAGGTGTGGGCGAAAACTCGTGGTGGGTCATCTTGAGGACACATCGGATGGGTGATTGTAATCCAACTCAAGTGTCGATTGAAGCTAGTTTGAAATTGAGTAAGCAGAGTGCATCACTACCTGTTGATCAAACCATGTACCATAGTAACATTGTAGGAAATCTAAGGTACCTAGCTAACACAACGCCAGATCTTGCATATTTGGTTGTGATTGTGAACAGGTATACAGAAGCCCCTATGACCGAACACATGGCTGGCGTGAAAAATATTTGATGGTATATCAAAGGAAACATGAATCTCGGATGCTACTATGAGAAAACGAAAGATAAAGGTGAACTTCGCTTGACAGGATATAGGGATAGTGATGTAGCCGAGGATGTTGACAATCGCAAAATCACCACCAATGTGACATTTTTTGTCGGTGCTAGAATCTTGTCTCAATTGTCACAAAATTAGAACGGAGTTGCACAAACATGGTGTATCATGTCAAGGGGTCAAGTTGGAGCGCCTCTTCGGCAATCTTCTCAACTGTGATCCAAGGAAAATGGTGTTAAACGTAGACTACAAATTAACAATTTAATTGTGCAAAAACACGGTGTATCATGACCAAATCAAACATATTGATACACAATATTATACTTGGAATTGTGTTGAATAAGATAAGATCGAAATTGAATATGTGAGCACCAAATATCACTTACAAACATGTTGATGAAGTCACTAGAAAGGGTCAAATTTTGGAAATAAGGAAAATTATCAGTCAGCGAGTTGTGAAGGAACCACCTTAATATTAACGCTAATTGTTAAGAAACTTAAGCTTGGATCGGTTATGATGTGCTGTGTTAAAATACTTCAACTGTTTTGCATGTTTCGTACTCCGTATTAGGCAAGTTTTGTACCCAAGCAAACTAGCCTGCCACCAAATCTATCTCCCTGAGCCGAATTAGGGTTTCGTTTATCTTGCGGATCGGTTTCGCATGAAATCCATCAAACCGGACGAAGTGGCACTAAAATTCCCTCGGACCAGCGCCTGATCTGCCCGAATCACGACGCACACAGAGCGCACACCCTGGTTAGTGTTTTGACAAAAAAAAAATATAAACGCAAGAAAAACCGAAAATCTGCTTTACGAAAACCTCTCCTTTCCCCTCCTCTGTTTCCTGGTGTCAGCGAGTTCGACAATGGCCGCCTCTTCGGCTCTCAGAGTAAGCAAAGCAGGCACCGCCGCCGCCCCCCATCCCTCTCTGGCCAATCTCGTTCCGTAATCCTTCTACCTTGGTTTTGGTTAACGATGCAGCTAATCCTCGGCTCCTCGTCGGCGTCGCGTCGTCAGATTCTTTCCGAGATGGGATACAAGTTCACACTACTTGTAGGTGATTTTCCCCCTCGTTTTCTGGATAAGGTTTATTCCAGATGTTTCCTGTGATTTATCTCCTTTGTTTGCTTGTTTTCCCTCGGTTGGATTTAGAGCGCGGACATTGACGAGAAGGAGATCAGAATGGAGAAGCCAGAGGAACTGGTGGTCGCCTTGGCTCACGCGAAAGTAATTTCTTTCCCTTCTACTCTTACTCAAGAACGTGGTTCTGCTATATTTGTAAATTTCTAGTTTATTGGTTTGGGAAAGACAGAGAAGTTCTTACGAGAGCGAATATATAATTTCTCGGGTAGGAGTGAAGTTTGCTTCGCAGCTGTGTTTTTTTATTAAACTAGTTATGGTGATAAAAACGAATTTATAGCAGGGTGGCACTTGGAAAGGTTTGTCCTTTTTAAAATCAGAAACAAGGGTCTTTAGCATGTGTTACTACCTGTTTAAAGGGACTTGTGTTATTTTCTTGGCACCTTATTCATATATTTCTTTTAACGAAAAAATAAACAAGAAATGGCTAAATTGTACCAGTTGCAGTTCTGGTTATGTTTCGGTTATTTACTGTTGACAATGCTATATCGATGTTGTAGGCAGACGCAATATTGGAGAAGATGCGGAAAAATGGGATGATGCAAGAGATTGTTGACTCTCAAGAGACTACCTTGTTGATCACTGCTGACCAAGTAGCTTAAATCCCCTTTGACAAGCCCTTTTTAATGCAGTCTTTAGTCATAATTGGTGATGTTTGTTTCATGTGGATATAGCGAAATAGTAGTCACTTTGCACTGAATATATGGAATCTGGAGGGAGTGATCCTGGAAACAGTCATTATTGCCTGACTGTACTTACATGGTTATGTTACCACTGAATTTCAAGATTTAGTGCCTTGCCAGCATTGGTTCTGGTGTTTCTGGATATATGGTCCAGTCTGTGTGTTGTAGTAGAGATTTTCTTGACCACCGTTTGGTTTAGAAGATAGGCACATATGGTGCTAGAAGGACATTAGCACCAATCATCCAACATGTCTGTTGTATTTCAACATTAGATATTAAATGTTCAGTGTGCTCAGGTAATAATCCATGTCAAGAGGGATAAATTGGTGTTTGGATATATTTTACCACGGATAATCCAGATATTATGCAAACAAGGATAGCAGTTAGGTCGCATAATATCTGGGTCCAAGCGAAGAGGCATAAAATTGGATTTTTCGTGGACCATATTGATATGTCACAGTTTAATTATATTTGGGTTTTTAGGTATGATTTTTTAAAGGGAACTTGGGTATAAAATTTAGATAATTATAATCAGGGGCATGTCTGGGTCTTTTTCTTAGAAGCCAAATTGTCTTGCTCGATACTAGTTACTTCTGTTAAAATTGGAAGAGGGAAACTAGTGTTTCTAGGCATTAGTGATTAAAGTCGATATAGTTGAATATCTATACCTTTTGTGTCGCATGCCCCTCTCCCGCCCCTCCCCCACCTCGTTTTAATATTTTTTCATTATGGAGGTGGTGGTCCATGATGGAGTTATTCGCGAAAAACCTACCACTCCAGAAGAAGCACGTACATTCATCCAAGGTTTGTCTTATCAGCTTTCGTCTATGAGCTCAAGTTACTTAGATGGTTTGTTAGACTTGTCCATTTAACCACATACCACTTACAGGATACTCCCAAAGCCATGCTGCAACAATTGGATCTGTGCTTGTTACAGATGTTAAGAATGGTACTAGAAGGGAAGGATGGGATAAATCTGAAGTAATAGCCAGATTCCTCTGATGTTTTCTTTTCCAAATGTTATTCCTCTGATATTCCAGTCATGAATGAGTACCAAAGTCATACTTTCACACAGAAACCAGTTTTCATTTTAAATCATCTTTTTCCTTAAGTAACAGCCTAACCCATAAATTCCAGGGTTTAGTTCAGGTTAGCTTTTCAGTAACATGATCTGGTGTAATGCTAGCTTCCTGTTAGAATCTGTTCCAGCTTTCAGACCCCGTAAATTGATTAAGTAATAGTGACCTAACATGAACACGACCTGTATGAGGATTGTTTTACACTTCTGATAAAATGGTGGCCAATTCAATCTTAATGTTCAGATGCTTTTGTGCTCTTTCATAAAGTTGAAATCCATCTTGATGTTTCGACCCTAATTTGATACTCCCTCCATCCCGTTTATTGACGTGGAGGGAGAGCTAAGCTAGTACAAATTTGTATACAAATGGCGTCAACGGAACAGAGGTAGTATTAGCATTGAGATTTACCTGTATCATGGTTTAGTTCAGAAGTAGTATATTAACTTTGTAGACCCCCATAAGAAATTAGGCGAATGCTCAGATAACCCTTTACATGTTTTACCTAAAAAAAAACCTTTACATGTTTGAAGCATAAGGTATCATTGGCACAAAATATGAAATAAGTCCTAATGAATACGCAGAATCCAGCTATGATCCCATGTTCCCACCATGTAGAGTTCTGTGAAGCAGAGTTTTTGGCCTCACACTTTCCACTATGCTTGTCTTGCGCAGGTTTATCTCCACAAGATACCTGATGAAGTTGTTGATAGCCTGGTAAGTCAGAAAAACACAACCATTAGTTCAATTTTGGCATGTTTTGCGGTACTCCTTCCTGGTTTCTCAAAAAGCAAAGCGTAAGTTTTGGAATATGTTGCACTCCTCTCATCACCTAATTTCTCAATGAAACTTTTCACTTGTGTATGTTTCAGATTGAGGAGGGTAATGTCTTCTATGTAGCTGGTGGCCTCCTGGTGGAGCATCCGCTGACTTCACCACTCGTGGAATCCATTGTGAGTCGCATCCTTACATGTTCTGATTCTAGGTTGGACTATGTATTTCTACGTCTGCAAAGGATGTCGCTGCATCTCAACATGGCAAACCATGTGCAGGTTGGTACAATTGATAGCGTAATGGGGCTTCCTAAAGCGCTCACGGAGAAGCTCATCAAGGATTCCCTTCAGGAGTCCTAGCTGCAAATTCCGGACTAAGCTGGCTGGTGACGCTGAAATCTCATGTTGGAAAAATCACTATTCTTGTGCTGAACACACTAGACACTCATCCTGTTCTGGCAAATGGAACTGAAGCTAATCAGCTTCGCTGTGCCAAGGTTATATTTTAGCAGCAACTGAAATCCTCTTGGTGGCTAAGCGTACTGGTTAGTAGGTAGGAACATCTTTGGAGTCTTTCTGTGACGAACTCACCATTACTGAGCTTCATTCTCGCATGTGATGTTAAGGTCTGATCATGGACCAAACAAAATGTATCTCACGCTTTCGCTTTCCGCCACAAGCTCTCAGAAGACCAGCGGGTTGCAAATGGTTTTGGCCCATGAAAATGGTTCACTGTTAATTTTGTACTCCGTCCTATATTAGTTGTGGCTATATTGTGCCTACATCTAGTGTGGTTTTTTCCTTCAAATTTATTGAACTTCTCTGTTCTCATGTGCTCCAGGCGTCTCTTCCTGAGAAAACGACTTAAAACGACTTCAGTTTTTTTCTCAAACAGACTTAGCAACCTTTCTACCAGATGGGGCATGTTAAAGATAAACAGAACAAAAGGAAGTTCACTGTATACACGAAGCGGTACGTGAGGAGAGAGAGGCGATCGTCCAGGCGATCGTAAAAACCATTCTATGGTTTCGTCCCCTTGCCGGCGATGCCGCTGGTCCGCTCCGTCTCCGATGGTTTTAGGGACTTTAGAGGCATGGCGGATTACGGTCTCTCGTCGGCGGGAGGGTTCTCGTCCTTTGTTTAGTTTTTTTCAGTGTATTTTTCAAGATAGTGAGGCGGCGGCTATATCTTAAATCCAGAATAAGCTCCTCCTCGTCCTATCCTCGCTATGGTGGTGTGTCGAACACCAACAGAGAGCGCGTGGAGGCGTATATCTGGTGGATCTCCCGAGACCCAATCCGTTTACGTGTTCGTCCGTGGTTGTACGGTTGTCATCATTGGTGATGTTTACCAGCTCTGATGCGCTGGTCCCTCGGGGCCTTAGCACGACGACTTCCCGTCTGTCTATTACAACAAGGTCTATTACGACAAGTTTTACCTGGCTCCGGTGAAGGAGGGGTGAGGACGGCGGCGCGCCTTCGGCTCGCTCCAGTGTTCGTAGTCGTCGCTAGGTGGTCCAAAGTTATATTTATAATTTTTATTACTTTTGAGATTCTTTGTACCGTTGTTGATAATCAATAAATTGGTTGGCCTTTTCACAATAAAAAAGATAAACAGAACAAGACCGGACAAAACACACACGGAGTATCTTCAAAACTGCGTGTGTGCTTTGAAAACTACTGAAGTCGTTTTGGAGCACATGAGAACATAGATCCATATATAAAGGCTGACAAGATTCACCTCCCATTTCGCGAGCCACGTCACCGGCAATTCAGAGCCGTCCGATCGGAGAGAATGGACGGTCCGGATGTGCCCACGTCGCCCCCCCCCCCCCCCCCCCCCCGCGCGCTACTGTTCATTCGTCAATTTCTACCAATGGTAGCGTGCCACGTCACCCGGTAACCGCCCGGTCGACCCGGTTCCACCCGGTGGCCGTGGTTTTTTTACAAAAAACAACCTGAACATTTCCGAAATTGTTTCCGCGGTCTAGGATTTTGCGAAAAACCGCCCGCCAAGGACCTTTCTGCGATTTGACAGAAAACCAGGGATTTGTTCGTAAAATTTGTGCGCCCCCCCCCCCCCCCCCCCCCGCGCTTCTCTCTCCCGCGCGACCCGCGCCGTCGCCGGCGGCGCCGTCGCGCCTCACCGCCGTCTCACGCGACCCCGGCCAGATCCGCGGCCACCAGGGGATCCGCCGCGCCGCCCTCCACCTCCTGGCCGTACGCGGCGTGCCGGGACGCCGCCGCCGCCGCGTCGGTTTCCGCCGTGTTCCCGCGTCTCCGGCGGCTCTCCGGCGACCATC
Organism: Poa pratensis; assembly: GCA_947311845.1. Taxonomy (NCBI): domain Eukaryota; kingdom Viridiplantae; phylum Streptophyta; class Magnoliopsida; order Poales; family Poaceae; genus Poa; species Poa pratensis. The sequence goes on from CAMZMU010000117.1 coordinate 21,351,978, forward strand.
CAGGGGCGGCGCCGCCACCATGGGGTTCCCCGCGACGGGGCGCTCCCGGGCGCCCAGGCGCGCGTGCTGGAACACGCCGGAGCGCCGCCGGCGAGGTCGGCGCCGCCGCGGGCGAGGCGGCCAGATCTGGCCACGGTGACGTCAGCAGGACGTCACCGTGGGCCCACTCTGTCAGTATTCGTTTTTTTTGAAAAATTGCCCCAATTTGATTAAATTTGAATAATTCATAACTTATTGATTTAAAGTCAGAAAAATAAGCAAAATATATCAAAATTTTCAGAAAAATAAAATCTTTTTTCTAATGCCATAATCACATGTTTGAACTATTTATATTTATGCCATCAGTCAAGTACTGATAAACCCTAAATTTAAAACATGGATATGTCTTAAAACCCATTTAATTTAGCTATAGGCTTGAACAAAATTAGTTTAAAATATGACAGGTATATCAGCATGACCGCAAAATAGACATTGCCTATTCACGGCATAAAATCAAATTTCAAATTATTCTAATATGTTAAATGCATTCCAAATTTGGGCATGTAATAAACGTAAAAAAACGAATGCCCTCCAAATGTGAGCACTTACTAAATTGTAAACATGATTCAGATATGAAAAAATCCCCAGCTCTACTAATTTTCAAGATTCGAACGATTCACATATATAAACTTTTTGTCGACTTTCATTAAATTTAAATCTGAGAAACATTTGGACGATAGATCATGGCCACAAAATTAAAGGATTTAATAAGCGTGAAAACAATTCAAATGTGACTAGCTTCCAGTTTGATCATTTCAAAAATTTGACCAACCTCTCGACTAGATACTTTTTAAATTTCAACAATTTTACGATTTAATAATTAAGAACAGCTCATAACCATGCTTATTTAAAAGAGAACTTAAGATCCTGTTTATTTAGAGCAACAAAATCACCCAATTCATAAATTTATTAGGTGTTTTTAAATGCTATTACTAAATACATTTCGGCTCTGTTTATACTTGAACATTTTAGTTCGACGAATTTCAGAAGCAAACTAAATCCAACAACTTATATGTGCAATCTTCTTTTTTGTAACTTCGACCGAATTAATCCTAAACAACTTTTGAATGCGGACATTTACAGATTCTAATTTTTTACGACTCTGTATTTCTCCTTCCTACGAACTATCTGCAATTATATCAATAAAACCCATCAATATATTTGTTACCACCGACCTCTCCGCATATAAAACATGGCTGATAGAACATTTTAATTTGGTAGGTAACCTTACCATTCCCGCCATATTTTTGCAGCTATATTTCCCTACGGTAGATATGTGCCTTCCAAATCTAAACATTAAAAAAAACATATAAAAAATTCAAAACATAAACTTTTTTTTAAATTTCGACAGTTTACAAATCTCACTAACTTCTTAGTAATACAATTCCAAAATGAAATTTTCTACGCCGCGGTACTTTTCCTTCTAGCCACATGTCCGTGGCGTGCACCAAACTTGAAAAAATTCAGATTTAAATACACCCCAACACAGACAATTATTAAGTTCACAATCTTTTTTAAACTCAAGCTTTTTTGAGTTCCAAATTTTTTCATATTTCAACTTTTTTTTCAATATAACTATTTCCAAATTTAAAATTTACCTACCAGGCACAACGTCACCACGGGCTGGGATGGACGTGCCTGGGCTGGGCTGGGCGCTGCAGGCCGCGGGCTGGGCTGGGCGACACTGGGCTGGGCTGGCCGCTGCGCGGCTGGCTCAGCCCTTTTTTTTCCCGTTCTTTGTTTTCTGTTTTCCTTTTTTTTTCTGTTCTTTTTATTCTATTTTTCTTTTTACAAAAACTTTTACATCTTTATAAATGCAGCTCCAGTAATTTCCAAACATACACAACTCCAAAATGTAGGCATTTCACCAACTTTTCGAAATCAAACAATTCAATTTCAAAATCTAAACATTCCACCAACCTTTAAGATTCGAACAATTCGTAAATACAAACCTTTTTTTGTATTTCGACGCATTCAAATCCGAACACAGTTTGAACACGGCCATTTAAAAAAAATGCACCAACGTATTTACCGATAGACAAATTTTAATCTAAAGATTTACAAATTAGAATTTTTAGCACCGCGCTATTCACAAGTATGAAAAATATGTCAACATGAACACAGAGCATGAGCATTTAGTCAGCGTTAAAATAATTCAAATATGAATAGCTACTTATGAACATATACACTTTTTAAATTTCAACAATGCACATTTTCTTTGAACTTCAACAAATTTACAATGTGCACAATTTTAAAATACGGATATTTCCAAATTCGAATATTTTACTCCGCGGTATTTTCCTCCTAACCGCATAACCGCGACGTATACCGTTTTGATCCCAATTTAAAATTTCAAACCTCCAAACATTCCAGCAATCTTTCAGATCTGATTATTCTATGAACGACAAAAGACTTCATACCCTAATACAATTCCACTTTAACCAATTTAAAAAAATTAACATTTTTTTAGCGTGAACTCTTCTTGAATTACAACCGTTTTCAAATTTGAGCAATCTTTAAAGTCCGACTATCTTTAATACGTTTTTTTTTCCAAATTTCAGTGATTTCCAAGGTTACACAATCTTAAAACATCGCCATTTTCAAATTAAATTTTAAAAACAGGGGCGCGTCGTTCCAACGATTTCCAAGCTTACACAATTTTAAAGCATCGTCAGTTTTAAATTAAAGTTTTAAAACACGGGCGCGGCATCTGCCGCGCTCCAGATGACTAGTAGAAGTTCTATAAATTTTGAAGGAAAAAGCCACACTAGATGTAGGCACAATATATGTTGTAACATTTCAATTCACCAAATGCAAAACACAGCTCGAGAAATAGGAAAGACAGACCTCGTGGAAAACAAACAGCTAATTGGGCTGCACATTCGGCCCTGCAGCACCTCCCACCGTCGACAGATACGGGCTGAATTACCGTTTTACCCAGTTCTTGCACTGCGCCGCCCCGTGGGGTTTGGTTCAGCCCAGTTTAGAGCACACCCGAGCGGAACGAGCGCACTGTTGGGTGAGCGAAGGTTGCGGTCGCCGGCGAGCCGAGAAGTTCCAGTTCCCCATCTGCAGCGGCAGTGGCCTCCGGTGGCGCTGCCCCGGGTTGCCGGAGGTCCAGCGGTCCAGTACCCTAAGTTGGTGCACTCGCTAGGTATGCCCGTGACATAGCCCAGGAACTGAAATTTTGCGTTGGGTTGGTCAATTAGCGTTGGAATTCGGCGGTATAGCTCGATATATCGTCTGGCAGCAATGATCTTAGTACTAGGGGTGGTTTCCTTCCCAGTGTGGCTATTTATTACCTGTTGTTGTGGCAGACAGAAGGGTTACTGGAGTAATGCATCTGCTGTGAAGCTTGTATTCACTGTGTTTTACTTTTCTGAGGAAACTGGAACTTTTGTATGATTGCCTGGAATATCTTACAAGCAAAGGGATAGCGGATAGGTTTAGGTTGGACATGGGGAACCAATTTGATCATGAAACCTCAATTGCGTTCTGAATGGTTAGATTTGAAAAACGTGAAGGCCTCTTAGCAAGTTAGTTACAATAATAATAGCCAGATTACTAACAATAGAATTGTCTCTGCGACTAGAGCACTATTAAAATGTGTAGTGAAAATGTAGGTGCATAGTACGCTATTGTGTATTCTGGATCCATAAGCAGTATGTAAATGTTAATTCCTAGTAGACTCAGTCTCTTCCCTGTGGCAACTAACCCCCCTGGTGGCCACCACCCTCTAATGGGAGTATGCAACCACATGAGTATAGTTTCATGTTGGTGGTATGCTGAGGAGCTGCAATCATATTTGACTTTAATGGGCCCTAATTGGGAAATCTCTCCCGTGAGTTGATGTCTTAGCAATGCTTCCCCATGGGATAAATCTGTTTGTTCCGTGAGGATTGAAAACTGATACATCAGGAAAATGCATTATAGGGTGAAACCGCAAGCGCACTGGGGTTACTTGTGTAATGATTTTCATACTCCAGTTACATGGTAATATACTGTGTTAGCGGTTTCTATATTTGCAGTTTGCCTATTTGACCCAGAGCTGTTGGCTTGTTGGACTAATGTTGTTCCGTTTCTAGGCAGCAATCAATGAGCTCACTATGTATATTTTTCAGCTATGCAACCCCATCTCAAATATGAAACCATAGAAGAACACATGTTTTATAATCTCCAAAGAAATTTGAGCTATCAAAACCAGCTTCATATTTACCACAAAACCAATGCCAGCTACTTTTATAACTCAAACCTAAGAATTTGTACACATCATGAATTATAACATTGGTTCTTTGTTTTCCCAGCTAGGCCCATGTTAATGTGCTATTACTCAGAGATTTCCTTGGCCATGAAGAAATGAAATGATATTCCCTACCAGCTTCATGATATTCTTTCATGCTTCACCACTTGCATACATCTGAATCTCTGATCAATATACCTTCTTGTTGTATAAGTCAATTGCTGAGTTGGTTGATTAGGATCTACTCTCTCCGTTTATAAATATAAGATGTTTTAACTTTTGTCCACATTCACATGTATATACATGTATTTATACATGTTTTAGTGTCTATGTTCACTCATTTGGGTCCGCACCTAGTCAACCTAAAACATCTTATATTTAAAAACGGAGGGAGTAGGACTCTTGGAGAGATCCTTCTGAGTTCGCAAAATTCTCGTCATATGAACTTAAAACCTTACTGACCTGGTTCTTTGATATTAATATAGTATATGGTGATACCAGGTACGCCTCCACTTTTAAAACCATGCACTCATTTAATATGACTACCCTATGTATACACGAATGTGTGAAATAAATTCTGTGAACTTCTGTTCGCGAACCATCATCTCCAGATTTTTTTCTTGTATCTGTAAGGGAAAATATATTTCCCTTTGATCTGTTTGTGCTTGGCCAAATCATCCTTCCTTGGACATCCATGCACTGCAGTCTTAAATTGCTTTTACATCACTTGCGGTAGTTGATTTGTGGCACCAAGTCTTTTTCTAGTTCCAACTAAAGAGATAATGAACAGATGTCAGTTTTGTGTCCCTTGTGAGTACTTCTCTCCGTAAAAACACTTTATACCGCCTGTTGAAACCAAACTTCAATTGGATTTTATTCCTTTCGAATCTCAGGTTCTCTGTTCCGAACTTTGTTTTATAATTATGTATCAATTAACATTGTGCTGCAGTAAATACTATTAACCCCGATGCCTATACCTATCTGTTCCGCTTGTTACAACTATTGTGAGAAGTTGTGGTCACACCTTTTTGATGATTTTGGTGGGCATCCACAGTTGTCCCTGTTAGTGTTTTGTGTAAGTATATAGGATTATGCAACATTCGTATATATATGGAATATTATCTAAATAGGCAGGAGAGTTATTTGAATAATAAATATATAAGATTAGAGTTAGAGATTTTATCTGTATCCTTAGGATTATTACTTAAGGGTCAAGTCCTCCTATATAAGGGACAACATATGTATCAGTTATCAATCAAGCGTCGAGAAATTAAACAATCTAGTATATCCTTGTTCGCCCTGCCCAAACCTATGTTCTACTCCCCAATCCTCTACGCTATGCCGTCCGGCCATCCTCGTGGCAGTAGTTACCCAGTTTGTTACAGTTAGGCTCTCTCACTGTAATGGCTTCTTGTGCTTACATATTTTTATAGTCTAATGTTGGTCTTAGAGTCACCAATAGATGCAAAGGAAATATTTCACGAGCTGCAGCCCTGCCACAATAATAAAGACGACTGATGTCACTTTGTCTTGCTATCTCTATATCTAAAAATTAGCAGGACATGACCGTGAGGTGCAAAGTGCGAACTGTGAACTACCTTTTATTAGATACAATAGAGGTCTTTAAGTTAGATTAGGATGGACATTTTAGAGGTTAAATCAGTAAAGAACAGTGCTACCATTTTGTTATCTCTCATTCTATTGGTGCTTTGTACATGCCTAAAGATCTAGAATGCCATGGGTTAACAAGCTGGGTTCTATGGATCTTGTATCCTGCTGCCTAATTAATTCTCCCGCAAAGAAACAAACTAATTGTTTTCAAATTGAAATATTGTTGTAAATTGTTACATTTTGTTTTGACAGAAATAAAATTTTACACCTTATGCAGTGTAGAATATTTTGCCCATTTCAGTTGTATGATTCGAGGCTACATAATGTTACATTTCTTGTGCCCACTAGTGCACGAAGTACATGGATTGAACCAGCAAAACTTAATTCATGAGATTCATTTGTTAACAAAATCCTCACATTTGTACCTTTGCCATTAGACTTGTTATTCTGCCATCGATGTTAGACTCTTGCCAGTCCCCCGATTTTTTTATTGTCAGTGTCCAATTTTTAATTTACTTTACTGGTCTTCTAGGCCTGAAACTACGCAGAATGTATTGTATATAATAAGCATAATCTGGGTAGAAGTTCCATCTACCAAGCATGCCATTAACCATCGACGTTGTGTTATTTTTTTTAGCAACTGAAGTATAGTATCTACCATGGTTATGTCTATACTAACCATTGACGCTGCTGCTTCAACTTCTAGCGGAGCTAAAATGTAGAGTTTTGGTTGGGCATCAGATTCCGATATGGAAATTGGATGTATCAGTTTCTGCTGGTTGTAAGTACTCTGAAGCTGATTTGAAGTGCTGAAAAGTTTTATTTTCTTCTTTGTGCCTGCCTTTTCACCTATCCATTTTGACACCAGAAATATATGTTTCGCCATTTTGCTGTTTTGTTTGGATATTCTGAGAAGAATGGTTTAAGTTTTCAAATGAAATCAACCTGGTTTCGATATCTCCAATGATATTTACTCTGTTTCATCATTCTACCTCTTATACTCAATCATTGCGCAAATTGGCCATAACGATCTGTAACATGATTTATCATATATTCTGTGGAAAACTGGTGGCAACAAATTTACTGAAGTACTAATGTAGTATGTTACTCAGCCACTCTGCATTGCACTTTGCAGGGGTAAGACTTGACTCGTATAATCCTTCCCGAGACCCCACCTGGTGTGGGAGTTAGCACTGGGTTTGTCCTTTACTAACGTAGTATGTTGGTCGCTTCTTTTAGTAGCCAACTTGTTACTTATTAGGCCACCCTGTTGCTTTCTTATCTTACGAGAAAGGAGTTTGAGATCGGACTACTTTTATATCATAATATCATATGGAAAGCACATTCCTTCTCTTGTTAAATACATTCAGTATTTTAACATAAATCTGTAGAACTCTAGTCAGTGCAGTTTATTGGGGGATGTGGGGGTAGATGTGAACGTAAGAGAATCCGTGCAAGTGTGTCGTATCATAACTTTAACTTCTTACCAGATTGTTACTTGATCTGACGCAAGAGTCGTACTAAATCAGGTGTTCTGGTTCTGGGTGAGGTACTGTGATCAATTATATGAATGTGCCAATTTTGCCAGCCTTTTCTGCGGCAGTAGATTTGCAGCTTTTTGGGTGTGTTTGGTGGCAATAATCAGGGTCACTAACTCCTATGGTGCTAGGATGGGGCCAAAAGTACTGAAAGATCACACTATTAGTTTTACGGCTACTGCTTCTCATTGGCATACTGCTATTCAAAGCCGCAAATTTGTGGAAGTTTTTTAGATGTTCAGTAGGTTGGTGGCTGCTGATTTCTCTGTGGATCATCTCTGGCTCTCTGCTGTATTTTCTTAGTTATGCTCTAGTTGGCTAGAGGTTTTCCTGCGTCCTTTGTAAATACATTGTAAAAAGAGTTCATGTTATTGCTTTCTATGCTATCATGGACGAAACGTTTATTGTACATACAGTTTTTGCTTAGTTGTTTGTGGGTCTTCTTTATAAGTGTGTCTGGGTTAATGTTGAGCTGTGTGTGATGTATACCGCAAGATGATCAACCATGATTTGGGGAGTGGATGTACAAACCCACCCGCCCAGGTTCAAGTCCTCACGGATGCGACTTTGGGTTTCTATTTATACTGTTGGGGCTTTTCCTTAAAGTTTTATTTCAAAAATAAAAATATGAGCACGCAATACTTATGCCATATTAAAAATTACAATTTCAACTGGTCTCCAAGATTCTGTTCGATGTGATATGCTAAGTCTTGGTAATTGTGCTTGCTGTTGTTGTATGAACCAAGTACCCAAGTGGCTGAGAACCGAGATGAGGATATGGTGATATGCTGGGCCTTCTGGCTGTCATCGCTGATGGAGACAGGTGGTGCTTCTGTTTCTGTGGACTTTAAATTTTGGCCTTTTCCTTTTAAATGTTCATCCGTCATTATCCAGAATAAATTCTTGCTTTACAGCATTAGGAGCCAGAATAAGGTTCTGAATACACCTGATTGCTTTACCATAGTGAATAAAATGTTCTTAAAATGTTAGCAAGCCAAGACTCTTATTCCATTGCTATTTACTGTTAGAGTAGATTTTCCTTGGATGTGCGATGACTTGTGGTGTAATACTAACTAGCAGGATCAGAATATATTTCTGGATAACTAGTTGTAAGAAAATTTATTTCTTTTTACCTTGGTGCACACTCCATTGATTGATTATGCTGCAATCGGTTTGTAAAACATTCTACAGAAACCGTAAAGGAAATAAACACAACTTAAAGTGATGGTTCTCACCCAACACCAACAGTTTCGAGATCAAGGTTTCTTTACAAATCATTGATAAAAAATTGTAGCCTTGACTGAAAGAAGGAATCAGGCAGAGTGCTTGTGTGCCCATGGCACTAAGTGACCAAGTGCCAGCGACAGGATCAAATGATAGGGGCAACTGTGGTCACGCATAGCAGGTTTTAGGAGTAGCAAGTCCAGCTGGAGTGGGGGCGATGGTGAGACAAGCATTACACACATATATGGCCACACCAGGCAGAATTGCCATATAAGTACCAACAGATGAATTCACCATTGGAAATATATCCTGTGCATGCCTTGTCTTGTTTAAAGAGATTGATACTGCAAGATATCCGCGACTTGATTTTGGTGCTCCCACACCGACCCGTTTCTGATATTCACGTCTTGTAGAGGTTTTTACACTGCACCTCTCCCCCATTTTTTGGAGCCATGAGCCGATGAGTGTGAAGTACTTCACCAATCGATGATGTGTTATTTCTTCTTTTCTAAAATAATGAGATGTGACCTAATAGGTATACTGTTGTATCAGGTACAGCCATATGTATCGAGGAGCATGTTTCGAGATCAGTGATTACAATGGTAAGCCAGAACAAATGGGTTGAGCATGGATGTCCAGGAAGTGGGGGAGAAGAAGTCTTCGCTGGAAAAAATGGGGTTAAAGCAGGCTTATCGGTAAGGTGCATCTGATACTTCTCTCAGGTTTGCATTAACTCGATTCAAAGGATGACGCTTCTTCTCTAATGTTCCCATTTTGTCACTTTATCCACGAGAAAGAATGCAATGCAAGGCCCCCTAACAAGAACCAAGCCTAACTGGCAAGAGAAAATGTCCAAGATGGAGGATTGGAGGGGTTCCCGTGGGGTCCGGTAAATAACTTAGCGTGGCTTGCAGTCCGTTTGTGACTAGAGATGCCGATGTCAGAGTCGATATACGCCACATGATGACTGCAGTTGTTTGATCTGAATCAAGTCCCTAGTTCAGCTTGTGGCCCTGGGTTATGCTTGTCGTTTTAACCTGACAGACGCATGAATCTTGTCGGTAAAAGTATGCTTGTCGTCACCTGTTAGTTTCGCTATGTTTCATGCAAGAAAACCATGTTTTTGTTTGCAGAAATGGACCAATGCACGCTGTTGGTGGACCTTGCGGCGTGCATATATGTAGATGGTCCTGAGATTTGGTTTAAGCCGTGTAATTGCGATGGCCCAGCTGCATGCCGGTGATCAATTGCAACCTAACAAAATTTTGGAATTGGGTGCATGAAGAGGGCTGGACAGATTTTTTTTGTTATTTTGCAGCAGTTGCACAGGGCTAGCTAGCTGCTCAGGACCAACCGATCGATCGATCAAGGTACCCACTGACTGGCTAGATCAACAGCCTCCTTAGGTTTGTGATTGATTATCTTCGAATTACTACCCTACATGAATTTGGCTTGATGTAGTACTCCCTATGTTCCTAAATATAAGATATTTTAGGCTTTTTCTGGTTTGCACGTATCTAAACGCGTTTAAGTGTGTAGATTCATGTGCATCTTACACTTTAACACTTCTAGATACGTGTGAGTAAGAAAAGGATAAAATATTTTATATTTGGAAATGCAGGAGAGTAAGAAAAGGCTAAGATATTTTATATTTAGAAATGGAGGAGTAGGTAGGAGACAAGTACTGTATGTGAATCTACTCTTCGTTCGTTGGTAACTTCCGTGAGACTGCCTGTAGTGTCTCGCAAGATGTGCTCGTACTGCTGGCAGTACCGATGCATGGTGATCATGTACGGTGCAGCTCTATTGTTCATGAGAGCGACGCAGAGTCAATTCCCATCCAATTGCTGTAGCCGGGCGCGTGTCGCCCAAGGAACGAACGAACGAAGGAATAAGTTTTTTGTGAATGTGTCGGCATGCATGGAACCACCGTCGATCTCCCTAGCTAGCTAGCTCGTGTTGCATGCAGAGCAGGAGGCGCCACACGTCACATGCATGTCGCTTCCTTCCACGTACTATCATCACGTCCCCTCCTGGCTGAACTGGAATAATCGGGCGGTAACATGCATGACCCCAGGCTGCATGGTGTGCAATTCCACGCCAGTGAACTGATCAGTGAGTGATCACCAAATCAAGCTCGGCACCACCGTACCATGGATGTGGATCATACTACAGCTTGGTATTCCGTGCAGCACCAACCACCGTCCGTCCCGCCGGTCCCGGCGGCCGGTGGAGGTGGACGTGACACGAGGCGGCAGGCACGGTGATGGCAGCACCGCGCGCTGCCTGCCGCTGGTGAGACAGGGCCCGATAATGTTTGCGCTCGGGAACAGGCGACATGATCCCCCGATACCTGCCTCTCCGTGTAGCTACTGTAGGTACCACATGGGCGCGATCCGATCGTCCCTGCCTGCGCTGCGTATATGCGTCCATGCTACCCACTGTGCCTCACCTTTCCCTTGTGCACATACTACTGCCTACTCTGCTCCAGTGGATCCTAGAGCTGATTCGTTCCCGTGCTCCACCAAGAGGGACCCCGGCAGTGAACAACGATATGTAAGAATGTTACCTGCTACTCCTCAGGCCTTGTTTACTCCAAGGTATTTTAGGAGATGAGAAGAGTGAGGATGGAAGGGGATTTGGTTAACACCCAATCCTCACAAATCTCCCCAAATACTCTTCCCCTACAATAATCATGTGTTGAAATGAACAAAATCTTATGTTACACAACAAATAAATGATGGCATGCCATGATCTATCAAATCTGATTTGCTCTATGGATATATACCACCTATAGTTGGTTTGTATATTTTGTGGAGTTTGACCAGATATATGGTGTCTTGGTCATCTCTCATCTGAGCTCTCCAACCGCATACAACACTTGCTTGAAATACTTGGATATTGTCTCACTGGATCTTCTGAATGTACTTTGAATCACTCTAAACCGCTGGTTATGACCTAGAACATTGCTAATTGTTCTTCAACATAGGTGTGGATACTATCTTGTAACAACCCTTTGGACACGTCTACACAAACTTGGTAATAATTGCGACAGACTACTCTATGATGGAGTAACAGTTAGAGTGCACCACCATCTCCGTGGTTGCATCCCCAGGCATGTCTTCCCCCTCCCCGAAGTGCTCTCCTCGACATGCCTTTGGAGAAACGATCGATTCGGCCTTTTTTGGGCCAACTTCACGGGTGCTGTTGTAAGTTCCGTGCAAGCTCAAACCAACGAGCAATCAAACGGATCATTTTTTTATCCAGTTAGGATAATTTTGTATCCAGTTAAACTCTTTGGAGACTCGCGACAAACCAAACACGCCCTAGCAAACGTCAAAAAAAAAAAAAAAAACGCCCTAGTTGCCTGGCTGGCTGGCTCGTGTACGTGCAAGCACCAACCTTCAACCTTTCAAGTATCTACTCCCTCCGTTACAAATTAGATGACTTTCATTTGCCTACATATGCATGTATCTAGATGTGTAACAAGTCTAGATACATCCGTATCTAGACAAATGGAAGTCATCTATTTTGGAACAGAGAGAGTACTACTCCTAGCAGGCTAATGAGCTACATTAGCTAGCTAGGTCTCGCGGTCTCGATCGCATCGCATCGCGTCCCGTGCACCGTAGCGAGACATGATACGATTCGAGTCGAGCAGTTCAATCAATCAACACGGATGGAGGGTGCGTGATTTATAAGTATCTTCGCTTTACTGGATTGGAAGGCACATGCGTGTCCGTATATGTGCCTGCTTGTTTCAAAGGAAATGCCGGTACGACGACGCACGTACTGTACTGGGTCAGTACCGACACCGTACCGTGTACGTATACGTGCTAAGCACGCCGTGTGTATCACCGCCACCGATCTATCGATGTGGTTCTGCTGCTGCCTTTTGTGTTGATGGTCGTTTTGCTTCGCAGCTGGAGTGAAGGGGACGGACGGAGTAGTAGTGATAGTGAAGCAGGGTAGAGTAGTATGGGTGCATGGCATGGGATGGGAGGGGTGCCCCCCTACAACAAACTGCTCCCTCCCTGCTAACCACCAATCATTCTGCAACACAGCTCTCTCTCTCTCCCTCCCTCGCGTGGGTCTGTTCATCTCTCTACGGCTGGTACTCATCCATCGTAGTGGCCCATCATCATAATGTGCTACCGCGCGAAGGGTCAAGTACTCGGTCCCCGGCCCGCTCCAGCCATCGCACATGCACTTTGTGTCCACTTGATTTAATCCTTCTTGTCTCTTCCATTCCACCCATAAACCCCCCCTCGTGACCTTGACATTCACGCCATCAACAGTCTGATTCGCCAATAACAATATATAGTACTGTACGTGCCATGTACATTGTGTGCCATTGGCAGACGCAGCGGGTGGGCAGGGTGGGCCGCTGCCCACCCAGAATTTTGAGAAAAAAACGGACCCCCTCCCAGATATGAAGCAGATTAGGCCCAATTTGGACTCTTGGCCCATTTTTTTCCAGCACTAGCCTCTTCTCTGTCTCTGGACGAGACCTGTTTTGGCTGTTTCGCGAATCGATCTAGAGGAGAGTCTGCCATGGCGACGACCTAGCCCCTGCCCCGCCCCCACTCTTGCGTCTCCGCCGCCGGCCGACTCCCCGAGACGCCCGCCGCCGCCCGGCCGCCCCGCCCGCCGCCCGCCAGCTCGAGCTCGACTAGGGCCACCCGCCCGCCACCACAAAGCCGCGCCGCCGTCGCCCGTTGGACGCCCGTCGCCCAAGCCCCAAGGTATAACACATTCCTGCCCATTTGCCCTCAATTTTCGTTGATGCATTAGTTTGTAGTAGGTTTATCATTTTTACTAATGGATTTTCATTTGCCCCAACCGAATAAGAATAAACACCTATTCTTCGACTGCAAATTTGCTAGTTCTATATGGTCAATCATCCAGATAGGTTATACTATATACCCACCTAAAAGCATTGTCAATATTTTTGGCAATTGGCTGAACGGGGTGGATAATAAGTTTAAACAACTTATTAGGGTGGCAGCGCTAGCCGTAATATGGTCACTTTGGCTATGTAGAAATGACAACGTTTTTAATGATAAAAATTGCTCTCTTATGCAGGTTATCTACAGGACTACTGCTACTCTCCGTTCGTAGTCTCAGTTGCAACGTGTGGGGCATCGAGACCTGTTTATGGAGGTCTGTACAAGACTGGAGGATACGGCGAGAGACTTTTTATCCCAACATGGATGGCAGCATAATTTGCAGATTGGCCCTCCACCACCATAGGCGTCCTTACAATTTCTCATTTTGATACGTAATTCGCCTTTTTATGATTTGAACTACAGACTTGTTTCGGCTGTGTGCATCTTGGTTATGGAGAGGCTGGGTGTAATACTTAAACCTTTTAAGTAATAAAGCTCCCTTTATCTAAAAAAAATGTTTACACCGTAGACATCAAAGTTGAGCGCCAATAAGCGGAAATTCATTTTAGCACCCGGGTGCATATGCACCCGGGTGTTCAAAAACATATTTCAAAATGTAAAAAAAATCTGAAAAAATTATCCAGGTAGATCTTCATATTCTATGTGTTTACAAAGTGGTTTCACCAAAAACCGATATATTTTGTGCCTTGTGTAAAAAAGACAAAAAAAGTGTTGTGAAAAGTCTTATTTTAGCACCAATTTTTTTTTTTTTGTACAAGCCACAAAAAGTGTCGGTTTTTCGTGAAACGACTTTGTGAACACATAACATGTTAAGACCTATGTGCGAACATTTTTTTCCAATTTTTTTGACATTTCAAAATATGTGCAAAATGCATTTTAAATAAAGGGTGTGCACCCGGGAGCTAAAACACCACTCCCGCCAATAAGAGGATTCTTTTTGAACGCCCGCAATGGAGGCCACCCGGCTGAAAGGGATCCTGCTGTCAAGTTGTACAAGGCACAAATTCAGTATGTATTGCCAGTATTGGGCCATGGTGTAGCGAAAGAAGCAAACGCAAAGTGCACCCCCAAATTAAGTGTTAAGGATGTTCTGCGATGCTGTGGAATTACACGAACAGGCTACAAGGTACAAGCTACAGCTTTGGCTATAAATTGAAAAGGCCCAACACACACAGGTCTAGAAAGATGGCGAGAAAAGGTTACTGCGTCGTACTTTCAAGGACTGAAATAAATCAAATCAACCAGCTCAGCTGTACTATTGCCATCTTCAGATTCAAATGGCAGTGATCTTATCATCAGTAACCAACGCATGCAGCCTTCCTACAGGCGGCGAGGAGCCAAGGACAGAGCAAGGGAGCAAGGAACAGAGCATATGCATGCGTTTTGCTTGCTGCACAGATACCGGCTGTGGTTTAATTCGAACGAATCGTCTCGCTAGATTGCAAAATCTGGCACTGCATGAATGCCCCAGAACCAAGGATCAATGCTTAGCTGCTGCCACTCTGAAAAGAGAGAAATTATTCTTTCATATCAATCACGGGGACCGCTACAAGCAGCACTACAGCCGATCGCTGTGCCCAGGTAGCAGTGAACAATGCAGACAGGCAGACAAGGTAAGTGCAATGCAGATATATGGCATGAGTCTCTCTGCTCTTCTGGTTTCAGTTAATGCAGGCTAGGATCCGGATTAACTGCATCATTAAGCATGAAGGGACAGGCTCGCGTACAGAGACCAGATCGATCGGTGCTTATCCTCATCTTAGCTCATCTTGTCATTCTGTGGGGTGAATCAGTGCAGTGTAATTCACAGTGCAGCCATCATTTCTGAACGCCCAGGCCCGGCTCCTGCTGCCGGTACTTTGTATGTGAAAATGCGGCCATTCCTACCTATAATCTGGGTAGCTACTAGATCATTGACATGATCCAAACCTCGACAGCACCTACAGCAGATGGCTCTGCTCTACGTCATGACAAGCTAGCAAAGTAACAAGAGGTTAAAGTAAAAACTGAAAGGAGTGTTGTAGAATAACCGCGCGGCGGAGGCTAACCCGTGTAGGTCAAGTTCAGAGACTTTCAGAGATCGACCGATCCCAAACCCTACCGATCTACAGTACATAGTTCGGCCGTGAACCACCACCAGGCCAGCCACTTGCATGGTGAGAATTACCAGGCCGGGCAAAAGCAATGTGGGTAATTAACCTGCGTCGATGACTTGGCTGTCAGGGGCCGGTACTGGGAGACGAAGTTGGATGCGTTTTATTCCGACAGATCAGGCGTGCTAATTTATGCCATTCCGCCAGGGGAGACGATAGGGAATTTCGGAGACAGGGCATATATGCTTGCGGAGGCAACTTCACTTGATTCTGCCCCGGGCCGGCCGATATATTCCGGCCATGAAAAACCTCTCCGGCCGGCCCTGGGAATTGGGAGTGACACGTAATACGTACTAGGCTGACCGCCCGCTGCTCCTCGCTCCCCACCCCGGCGCAAGCGTGTATATATAGGGAGGCATGCCACAATGAGCCCCAAACCCACAAACAACGCCTCCTACCTCCTGATCCACACCTCACCCCACTCCAGGAGACCAAAAGGCCAAACACACAAAGCACCAACCCGTGCAACGGAGAGAGAAAGAGCGAGAAAGGCATTCAGGCCAAGGAGTCAAAATGTACTTGTAGCTTGCACCGCCCACCAATCACCAGTGGACAGCAGCCAGCGGCTAATATCTTCTTCCACGGTGGGAGGTCGATAGAGACTCTCGCATCGCACCGCACACCACCAGCGATCGAGCACTTTTCCAGCCGCGGGAGCAACCAGCTAGCAGCAGGTCGCCGATCATGTGCAACACCGGCGCCAGTCCTCTCCCCTCGCCGCCGCCCCTCGCCTCCTTCAAGAATTCCTCTCACCTGCTCCACCCCATGGACGACGGCGAGGACCACGCCGGCCGCGCGCTGGCGCTCTCCAAGGTACACATTCCTTCTCTAGCTAGCTAATCTTCTCAAGACATGCATCGCATGTGCCTGCCGCCGCCCGCCCGGTAAATTTCATACTGGCATGCACACGTAGGTCTGTAGACATTGAGCTACCTGCTAGCTACAGTCTGCTTATTTTACTGCCTAGCTAGTAACAGCAACCAGAAAAGAAAAAAAAGGAAAGCTCGAGCTGTTGGAAAATAGTTTGCTTTTCTCGGCTGATCGACGCTTTTGTTGGTAACAATCTCACGTGTGTCTGACCAGGTGGCCGACGAGGCGCGGGCGATCGGCCGGTTGTCGGTGCCCATGGCGGTGACGGGGCTGGTCATGTACTCGCGCTCCTTCATCTCCATGCTCTTCCTCGGCCAGCTGGGCGAGCTGGCCCTCGCCGGCGGCTCCCTGGCGCTCGGCTTCGCCAACATCACGGGCTACTCCGTGCTCTCCGGCCTGGCGCTCGGCATGGAGCCCATCTGCGGCCAGGCCTTCGGCGCGCGCCGCGGCAAGCTCCTGGCCCTCGCGCTCCACCGCACCGTGCTCCTGCTCCTCGCGGTGGCGCTGCCCATCTCACTCCTCTGGATCACCTCCACGGGCCACATACTCAAGCTGCTCGGCCAGGATGAGGACGTCGCCGCCGCCGCGCAGACATTCGCGGCCTACGCGTCGGCCGACCTGGCCGTGCTGGCTGTCCTGCACCCGCTGCGTGTGTACCTCCGGTCGCAGAACCTCACGCTGCCCATCACCGCGTGCTCCCTCTTCTCCGTACTGCTGCACGGGCCGATCAACTACCTCCTCGTGGTGCGCCTCCGCATGGGCGTCGCCGGTGTCGCGCTCGCCGTCGCGCTCACTGACCTCAATCTGCTCCTGGCGCTCGTGTGCTTCCTCGCCATCTCCGGGGCCCACAGGGACTCGTGGGTGGGCCCGACCTCCGACTGCCTCCGCGGCTGGGGAGCGATGCTTCGTCTCGCCGTTCCCACCGCCACCGCGGTCTGCCTCGAGTGGTGGTGGTACGAGCTCATGATCGTGCTGTCGGGCCTCCTCGCCAACCCGCGCGCCGCCGTGGCCTCCATGGGCATCCTCATCCAGGCCACGTCGCTCGTGTACGTGTTCCCCTCTTCTCTCGGCCAGGGCGCGTCCACGCGCGTCAGCCACCAGCTCGGCGCGGGTCGACCGGCGGGGGCACGCCGCGCCGCCGGCGCAGCCCTCTGCATTGGCCTCGTCATCGGCACCGTGGCTTCTACCTTCATGGTGTCCGTCCGCAACCACTGGGGCCGCATGTTCACGTCGGACTCCGACATCCTGCGGCTCACCGCGGTGGCGCTCCCCATCGCCGGGCTGTGCGAGCTCGGCAACTTCCCGCAGACAGCCGGGTGCGGGGTGCTCCGCGGGAGCGCGCGCCCGGCCAGCGGCGCTCGCATCAACCTGGCCTCCTTCTACCTCGTCGGCATGCCTGTGGGTTTGGCGCTAGCCTTCGGGGCCGGCCTTGGCTTCGCCGGCCTGTGGCTCGGCCTACTGGCGGCGCAGGCGGCCTGCGCGGTGTGGATGGCGCGCGCGGTGGCCGCCACTGACTGGGACGTCGAGGTGGCCCGTGCCAAGGAGCTAACGAAACCCACTACAAGCACCAGCGACGCCGAATGCAACAGCAACACCTCAAAAAGCAGTGTCACCACTAGCAAAAAGACAGCAATAAGTAGTAGCAGCAATGCCGGTGGTAGCAGCAACAATGGCTACGTGCCGATCAGCGAGGGGGGCAACGACGACGTGCTGCAGAAATTGGAGGCAGGGCTCATGACCATGGCCAGCTCCGTTGGTGCTACCGGCGTCAGCGGCAGCAATGGCGACACGGATGCCGTTGACAGAGACAGCAAGTGCAGCAGGAACAGTAACAGCTCCAGCAGCAGCGGTGCCGTTTGTACGGCGGCGGAGGGAAAGGATCCGACGATGGACGAGGTCTCGGAGAGGGCCCCGCTGATCAGAGTGGGAGACGACGAGGAGGAGGAGGAGAAGGCCGACGATGGCTAAGTCGTGTGGCCGCTCCATCGATTGATTCTGGGTTTTGATAACTCTAGGCTGTTGCTATTGACTTGTTTGATCCATGCATCCCACTCCATCTTGATTTTGTTAGAAGAGAGAGAGAGAGTATTGAGGAGGAAATGATTATGGTTGCCTGATTGTTTCTTCCTTAGTCAATTACCCCAGGTTGGTACTGCCATGAACAACTCTTGGGAGCCTTCTGTAAATACTATTCCAAAAAGAGGCCGAATATATTATTATCGCTATTATTAATTGATGATGGTGAAAGTCGGAAAGTGCTTCACACGTGTATACGCACGCAAGCATCCATGGATGGATGTACGTATGGTACTGTACGTTGGTTTCATGATGATTTGAGGTGTGGCTTTGAGGCCTCTAGCGCTGTCCCCCGAGTAGATGCAAGCGTGCGGGCCAATTGTGGTGCCCCGTTCATTCCTGCCATTTATTTCCACGCACAGCGCTTCCATATAGAACTCAATGGCTCCTTTTTGTGCGTTTCCTTTTGATAAAGCAGCTGGGAGCGTACAATCTCTGATATCTACCTCCTCCGTTCGGATTTAATTGACACATATTTTGTTACACATGGATGTATCTAGACATCAAACAAGTATAGATACATCCATATTTGGACAAAACCAAGTCAATTAATTTGGAACGGAGGGAGTACAAAGCACCCGGTGAGAAATATAAAGCTGCACTTGGTGTCTTGCGATTTTGGGAAGAATATAAACTTTATGGCGCTGCAAAGGAAGAACGATGCTGTGTATGCCTCTGCTTCACAATGCGTTGCTACTCTGGGATTATTTTTATCGTTAAAGGTTCTTACCCTCAAATATTTGGCACTGTTTGCCGTACAAACGTCGAATAAATTATGCAGTTTATAGCAGCACGAAGTGATATGGAAAAAGAAAGAGAGAAAAAGGATCTTTATGTATTAGTGGAAGTTTCACAACCTCTTCATGCATGTTTAAGGCTGGTTTGCCATTCAGTGTTCAACAATTGTATACTCAGAAGTATGAGGTATATGCACCGGTGATAAAAGAACTTTTGCTACGGCTACAGAATGATACAAAAAGTTGAAAATTCAAGTCTGGTGGAACGCCGAAACGAATGTCTCTGGAGGCTACCACGAGCGGTTCCCCTTTCTCTCCGACATCTCGTCGGCGATTCTCCGATAGGCGAGGCAAGTGCCAATTCGGGAGGTATATGGGTGGAGATGAAGGGGGAGAGGGGCGAGCGAGGAGCGGGGCGGTACTGCAAATTTGAGGAGAAGCTCGAGAAGGTATAGAAGCGAGTGGATTTCACGCGGGAGAGTGCAGCGCAAAACTGCTCATCCTGCAGGTGCGTCTAACTTTCGAATAGGAGTGCGGGGCCATGAAGGAGCCGTCGTCTGATACAGAAGCGGAGAAACGTAAGAGGGGATCATAGATCGAGAAGTAGAGGTATCGGGAGGGGGTAGGTTTGGGCGTTTCTGACGAGAATTGAGAAAGGTGGGAACTCATCTGATCACCGGAGTACATCTGCCATTTGTAGGCCCGGTAGGGGCTGCGATGCGAGGTTTTGTGGCAGGAGGTGGTGGGGCTGGCCTGCAATTGGACCCAATTCAGCTCGACCGGTGTTTGTTCTACGGTTAGGGATCATGGGGGAGAGGGCGGCAGGTGGCGCATCCCAAATCGCTATGGCTGGTTCTGACATGGCCGCGATTCCTATGAGGTGCGGTGGGTATCCAATCGCAATAGAGTGTGGCTCCCTTCAAGACCTGTTGAGAAGATATCCCCTCCAGCCTCTTTGATTGGAGAGGTGACTGGGCGAAGATGACATGGCTAGGTATTTCCACCATTGGTGGAGGTCGTGGTGAATTTCAGAGTGGGAAGACTTTCCTGGGGTGGGCTGGGTCGGTGGACTTGGGCCTAGCCCATATCCCTTCGCTAATTACTTTAGTGCAGGCAGGGTTTGAGACACCTGCGTCGCATCGCTCTCTCAGGCACGACAACAGATCTAGGGAAGAGTGGTCGTAGTTGGGAGGAGGGGAGGTGAGGGAGACGATGTGGAAAGGAAGATGTTTCGTTGACGTCGCTTCCATGGCATGCCCTGAAGGTCAACAAGATTGGCATGGTGGCCGGGGAGGTGCTTTCAATGGGGTGGGCATCGGGACTGGATGATGGCGAAGGTTTCCACAACCACAACACATGCAACAGCCAGGCCCAGGCTATGCGTAATCAACCCGAGAGATTTTCTTATGGAATGGGAGCTTGGACCTGATCAAAGGGAAACGGCTGAAAATTTGTATCAACAACATGATTCTTGGTATCCTCGTCGGGTGAGTAAATTTGCAAGCCAACAAGGTTCTGGCCAGATTTTTTCTCCAAATGTGAATTTCTCTGTCATGGGGAGAGGTCTAGATCTGATACCTCCATCAAATATTTCCCAGAACAACTCTATGAGCTCAAGTTCAGTTGGTAGTGTGCATAGTTCAGAAGGCATGCCTGCTTCTTATGTTAATCCTCAAGTTGATGTTCTTAGTGATGCTGGTACAGGAATTCTTGCGACCGAAATTGGAAAATCTTGATATACATGCAAAAATCTAGGAATTGTGGCAATCGATTGTAAGGATTTACTATGTCGCATTAATTAATTGTGGAGCTCACATTTCAGTTAAGTGCAGGGTGGTGACCAGGCCTAGGAAGATAGTGAAGTTCGTAGGGTGTCCGTAGGATGGGCTCTAGATGTTGGTTGCAAAAAGTGGGGGAAAACTGAAGAGATTCCAACTACTCAAGCTACTAGTGTGATCTATGTTATTGTTGGGAGAGTTACTGTTGTACAACTAAAGGAGGATTTTAACAAACAATTCCTTGGGGAGATGAATGGGAACTAATTGATTTTGGGAATAAGATGTTTCTAGCTGATTTCCCTTCTAAGTTTAGATTGGAGGAAATGAATAATTTAGATTATTTTGGCCCAAAGGGGTGTTCGGGTGTGGTGTATGTTTCAGAATGGTCTACAACTTCCATTGCAAAATTCAAAGTATACACACTATTTGGATCAGAGTTTTTGGTGTTCCTGACTCAATGCTTCATAAAGAGGTCTTTGGTGAAATTGAATCTATGCTGGGAGATGTGCTAGATGTGGGACATTATTGGCTTCGGGGGAAACTAGATGATTATAATTAAGGTCGGAGTGATGGATCCATAAAAAATACCAAATGTGTTGTCTCTGACTGATTATCTTTATGTGTATCATATCAAGTTTGAAATGGAACAAGTGGTTGAGATGGGAGGACCAATTGTGAATGGAGATGTAGTAAATGTGGAAGATAGTGCTACAAACCCTAGTAAAAGAATTAGGTATTCTAGGAAATATAGAGGGAAAAAATAGCTGATAAAATTGGTATGAATATGGCTACTTCGTACAAGATAATGGACCTAGATGAAGATGGTGATGCTTTTGCTAGGAGAATTTTCCTAGGAACACAAGATATCGGAGAAATAAGGAAACAAAAGAAGTGGGTTCGAAACATACTGAATCTTCATAGTATTTGTTGAACAATGAGGCAAAGGACAAAAATAAAGGGAAGCAGGGGGCTATGTGTGGGAGAGGCAGAGGAAAAACTACAAAGTCTGATGATGCAATTTATGAATGTAGAAGAAAAAGTGACAGAGAGAACACTAAAGGAAATATGCTGTTTAAAGAAGCAGATCAACAATTTTTTTGGGAGGTTACAACTGGTATACCTTATGTCCTTAACTCTCATAATACTTCATTTAGAATTGCTTCTACTGTAGGCACTAATTTTGGAATAAATATAGAGGAAACTTATAGAACTGCTAAAGAGTTAGAGATTTTGAAGAAACTCGTTGGAGCTGCTAAATCTAACTGCAAAGATATGGGTGAGAATGGGGGAACAAAATTGGATAATTTTGATCATGGGACCATTCTTGACCTTTTATCCGATAAAGAAGCTTATAGTATTGATGGTAGTGGGACTTATGATTCAGATGTAGAATTTGATGTTTGTGCTAGATGTTTAACTTGTTTTTTTAGACTAAGTAGATAAATAAATTCAATTGGTAGATGCAGAGGAAGAGGGCGATTTATTTTTCTGGGCTAGAAATTTAATTAAATTGTAATAAGAGTTTAAATATTTGATTCCATATCTGGCTTTATTTTGTGGTGACATTGAAACTCGTAGAAGTGTTAGAGTTGCAGTTTTTGCTCATGATGTTTCTTTTGTGGGTCATGCTGGAACTAAAAAAAGAGAATGTTCTTATGTCATGGCTTAAATTTATGTTTGGCAAAAATAATTTTATTTAGCATGTGGTATGATCTGGAGGGCTTGCTGGAGGCATGATTCTAGGTGTGGATGACGGTGTTTATGAGTTGATAGAGTTTAGTGATGGTGTATATTTCATTCGCATGCTACTCCCTCCGTTCCAAAATAGATGACTTCCATTTGTCTAAAAGTGGATGTATCTAGACATGTTACGTGTATAGATACATCCACTTTTGGACAAATTGAAGTCATCTATTTTGGAACGGAGGGAGTAGTTATGAATAAAAAGTCCAATTTTATTTAGAATTTGTTGTTTGTTTATGCCCCCCATGGAATAAAGACAAGGATGATTTTTGACATAACTAGTACAAGTGTTCAATAATAGAAAATTCCCTTTATTAGTTGGACGAGACTTTAACATTATTGGAAAAGCTAATGAGAGTATAAAAAAAGAAAGACTCTAAGAGTTATTTTATGTTCAGTTCGATTATATAACATTGAGACTTGAGAGACCTGCATTTAGCTGATAGATGTTTCACTTGGTCTAATAATCACACGGAACCCTTATTTGAAAAACTAGATAGATTCCTAGTAAGTCATACTGGAAGACACAATTTCCACTTTCTTTTTAACTAGATTTGGCTCTGACCATGTACCTTTGGTAATTGATTTTGGGCTTAATAAGCCAAAAATTACCACACCTTCCAAGTTTGAATTATCATGGTTTCTTAGACCCGACCTCGAAGAGGTGGTTTAGAAAGTATGTTTTTCTTATTTCAAGGTCAAAAGTTTGCTACATATTTGTCAATGTATATCTAGAAAGTTGAGGAAAACTTTGAAGGGATGGAACTATAACTGGAAGGGAGTGTATAAAAGAAATAAGAAAATGTTGTTACAAAATTGATTTAATTGACAAAAAAAATGAAATGATTGGTCTGAGTATTGATGATTACAATCTTATGAAAGATTTAGAATCTCAATTGTCTTTAATTAGCAAAGAGGAGGAATTAAAATGGATACATAGATCTAAGGAGAAGGAATTATTTGAAGGAAATGCTATGTCAACTTATTTTATAGCTAAATTTAGTGGGAGACATGAACAAAATGATTTTTTAAACAAGAATATAGTATTATTCGGAGGGAACATGATTAAATTCTTTATGCTACTTCTTTTTATAAAAATGTTTTGGCAAAGGAGATAGTGTTAATTTCATTTTTCTTGATTGATTAGTCCCTGTTGTGTTATGCGAGCTTGCTTGTAGACAATTAATTGATTTTTTTAGGAAATTAAAATATTTGACTTTTCTATAAAACCCAATAAAAGTTCATGCCCATATTTAGCTATAAAAGAAGTTGTCAGAGCATTTCCTATTTTTCTTTTCTCGACAATATTTTTCCTAACTTCTTGAAATGTTTAACTAAGTCTGTTAATTGAGTTTTTTCAGGCTTTTGACAACTTTCGAAATTTTAACTACATTTTGGCTGATTCTAAAAAAAAGTGACCAAACTTTTAAATAGCTGGAACAAAACGTCTCAAAAAATTCAGATTGACTACTGTCTATTTTTTTCTTATTGGATTATTCACATAGTGTTTTGAAAGTTTTTGAAAATTTAATAAAAATTCAAATCTAACAGAAAATTATTAATTATATGGTGACCTCGCTTGTTTTGTTCACGTGATTATTTAGTTCTAAAGCCCCTCACGTTTACATGACATTTTGTGTTAGGTAAAATGTTGCTCGGGAAAACACATACGGAACGATATGATAATTTGGAACCGTAGACTTAAGTACTGTATCAGATGTAAAGCACGTCTAGAAGCCAATGAATAAGTCATAATTTTTTAGCAATAATTAAAACAATGAGTAATGCTAATCTGGTCAAGTAGCTTTCGCATTTCTTGCACCCTTTCCTTTTCATACCCTGTGAGAGATATTCTGCCACACAAGAAAATGGGCAATATACCTGACACTCCCACCATGCAATTTTGCAAAAGCTTCCTGTCTGAGACAAGGAAGCAAAGGAAAAAAAGAGCATAGAACATCTTTCTCTCAGAGCAACTTCTTTCTCAAGTAGTTGACACAATGCGCACCATCCAAATGCAAAGAGGAAAAATAAATGTTATTCCAGTGCGTGACGTATTTCCTCATCCTGCCAACTTTGTTTATGCCGTTGGAATTATGCCAAGGAGCATCCTCTGAAAACGAGCCCGAGCTAACATTAATTGCAGGGTGTACCAGAATACCAGATTTTAGAAATGATTGACTAAGTATACGTACGCAGGCCATCTGGATGTCGTCCGATTCCTCGCCGCTAGGGCCAGAAAGAATTAATAAGAGCATCCGAATTCCGATCGTGATCTAGATAAGCTGCAAACGACGGCAAGTGGCGCCGGGAATGTTCGGTATATGGCAAGTTGACATTGCTCGCGAGAGGGGGAAGGAAATTAAAGAGGAGATGCGATGAGGTAGCTAGCGGCAGCATCTGCATGCACCACCGCATCTCTCTCAACACGTAATAGTACTCCAATCCGCAAGCATGTATCCGATTCCATGCATGCGTACGTAAACCTGGCGCGCGTGTCAAGTCCTCAACCAGGTGGAATGAACAAGAAAAACTAGTTGACCGTGCGTTGCCTAAGTTGCTAATATTTGTCTACTAATGTTAGTGTCAACCGTGCAGCTCGCCACTAGTTAGTGCTAGTGCATGTGTAGATCGATTGGTGGCCGGCTGGCTCTGTGTGACACGTCAACCACGAATTAACTACTCCCTCCGACCCATTTAAATTTTCGTAGGAAATGAGCGCTGAATTGTGCTAGCGACAATTTTTGTGGATCAGAGGGAGTAGTAATAAATAAGCAGAACACAATTTCTGCTCTGGAGCTCCAGTGCTCATGTTTTGTAAAAAAACAAAAAAAATATTCTTGCGCAAGTATATATACATGTCTACTATGTATGACTAAATTCGCGCTAAACTATATTTTCATACGTAACCCACGTAAGAAAGACAAATGTAGCAAGTAAAATGAGTTCTTTTCACCTTTTTCAAAGCCATAATGTTGATTTTTGTGTATCCTACAGTACAACGTATTATCGAACAAAATATGCAATTTATGAATAAAATGTATATGTATTCGAGAAAATTATTTTTTGATTTTTTACTTTAAATACCATTTTCAAATCTTTAAAAATGTCAGGAGCACTGGAACTGATTAGGAGCCAAAAATTCCCTCTCATAAGCGAGCTAGTATATTGGTAGTTTGTAAATTACTTACGTAAATCAAATGGTAATTTACTAAAGCTAGAGCAACATTATAAAGCATGATTGAGAAGTCAAGATTCAACGGCAAGAGGACAACGTAGTACTACTAGCTAGATAAGGCAGCGCATGCAGGTGGGTTAAGTTAGTGTATCTTCACGCCGACTTTATAGATGATATGAGACACTAGCTTCCTAGCTAGTTCTAAGACTATGCAACGAAATGCTAATGGCATTGTTAGTTATACGATGGCACATGTCCACCACTACGCATTACTATCTCCGTTCCAAAATATAAGATGTACTACCTTTTGTCCATATTCACATGTATCTACATGTGTTTAGACATGTTTTAATATGTATGTTCACATATTTAGATCCACACCTAGTCAATATGTGAGGGAACTAAAACATCTTATATTTAGAAACGGAGAGAGAGGGGAGAGAGTACATCGTCCCTCACTATATATTCATCCCCACTATGCGTAGCATCAATGACTAATGATGACTCGTGACATTTGTTTAATTAAAGCACTGCCATTATCCATCTAATCTTGTATGATGAGGCTCACTTTTTGTACCTTGTTGAAAGTTTCATTAGTAAAATCTTACGTTTAATTAGCAAAATGATACTCCTGCTGCTGCTGGCTACAACACGCCCGCTTAACAAAGACTCTTGAGTGGTTTAGAAAGCGGAGACTGCAATGGAGCATGCACTACTTGAAGTGTACCTACTACGTACTGCTTGATCCTCTATTACTAAATCGTTCCAATCCACTACCTTTCGTATCCATGTAGCTTTGCCACATCAGCAAGTCGTGCATGTCAGCCTTAAGTTATATTGTTTGCATTGATATATCAACACGGACCTGCCACATCAACAAGTCATTTCCGTCTGTTAGAATTTACATTTGTTTGCCTTAGTTTTTGTATTGTCATGAGCGGTATATGTACCGCATGCTTGGATCATACGAATGTTATTCATGCTTCACATTTTTGTTAGGAAATTACACCTCCAATATTCCAAAGCTTATCATTTTGTTACATGGTTCTTATGTTAAAATGTTAATTAAGAACACTCTCTCGTTTGCTTATGCATTAGTTTTACTCCCTCCATATCAAAATGTAAGATTTTTAGTATATTTGTTCCCACATGTATTTAGACATGTTTTAGTGCAAGATTCACACATTTGTTCCAAATTTTTTAAAACATCTTACATTTTGATACGGAGGGAGTAGTTGTTTATGTACCATCTATTTATGCATTTCTTTAAACACGGTTTTCCCTAGTAACATGCGGGGTATCATCTAGTTATATCCTTCGACCGGGAAAACATCCAACTCTTGCCCCTTAACACAAGATATTAATTAGTGTTCATGAAAATAAGGTTTAGTATGATATAATTTTTATATAAAGATAACATTTACTTTGTCCTTGTTGGGCCGCGTAGCATTAGTTGGTGGCCAAAACCTGTTTTCTTTTGTTTTATGTTGAACTTAGATATTAATTTTTATTTGATTCTTCAACTTGGTGAAAATATATAGATCTTTTTTTAGTGTCATCGGGGGGTAAATGATCCCCACCTGATTTTTTTACTTCATAAGAGTTTGTTACAGGGATCATGCACAGCCTGAGGACATGTAATCACGCTATAGACTAGCATGTACCTTTTGAAGCGATCCTCTACATCGGTTGGACCAAAGAGTTAGATCCTCAACAATACCAAGTGTACGTCACAAGGGGGTTGATCAAACTATCTAAACACCTTTGAGTTGTGAGCATCCTAGATCTTCCGTGATGATTAGGGCGACAACGGACCAAATATCATAGGGCCGCTTAGAGGGTGTTGCACACATCTTGATGTCAGTGAAGGAAGCATATGAGGGAGCGATAATGATACGACACTAGACCGCCCGAGCTTCAGAACTCCCAAAGAACATATATTCTCGATCCTCAGAAGGATGACCACATCGTGGGCAGCAGGTCATGGGAAGGATAGTCTTCTTGTGGAGGTTTTATCTTGTGTTAATCCTATCAAAGTGAAGAAGCCATCCGAGATTCTCGTCATTGGGTGAACAAATGACTCCCATATGTTGGAGGGCATATCATTGTTGATTTTCGAGGCTAGGGCCATATAGGCACCTTTGGTAGAGAATTTGGATCCATCGAATAGCATCCTGTCATCTGGCCGATCGTCGAGGGCAACCACTTGCAACAAGGAATAAAACATCACAAGCTCGGTGGCAGCCACCGAGGTTAGTCAGTTACGCAAGCCAACATCGAGCTCGTCTTGGAGCATAGTATGGACTAGATCAAACTTCCTTTGATTTTGGGAGAAAATAGCAGGGGAGGCAGTGAAGTGAGTTTGATAAGAATCCATCTATCAAGATACAAGACTTCGGTCATTTCGTACTTTGCAATGGGAAAACAAGTGAAGAGTGTCTAGATTTTTTTTAATAATATTGTCTGGGAAGGAGTTTGAGTGGATGTGGTAGGAGGAGTGGTGAAAGAGCCAATATCTATGCGGAAGATTTGAACAATTCAAGAACTTGTAAGCAAACTTCAGCAATAGGCAAGCACTTTGAATTTTCAAAATTTTAACACCCAAACCGCCATCCTTTTAGGAGTGCAAACCTCATCCCAAGTGACTAGACACTGAGCACCAGAGCGAGTAGCCTCGGCAGCACATAACAATGAGCGCTGCTATTTTTTTGTCATATCTGGAGCTAATGTAGGAAAACAAATTAGAATTCTACCACTTCAAGTTTGCTAGTTTTCTACAAAATTCATTCAAGCATGACATCTCCAAGTAAAACTACTATATATAAGAATAATTATAGTACAAAAAAAAATACTCCTTCTAATCCCTTGTTAGGTGCACCTTTTTTTGTTTCCAAATACCAATGGGAGGTTCAAACGGTACTTTCATAAGCAATTCCCCTTAAAAGAACTATGTGGAATAAATCCAAAATTACCCGTGTTGGGACTTGGGAGTAGAATAGAAACCTAGACAGGGGGTAGAATGGGAAACTATGGAATAAAATGGGAAATACTAATGATTCGAAAACAAATACACCCTAGGAAAAGGGGAGTATACGACAAGAAATTGTGTTTTGTTATAGGGAGAAAGCAATTGTTTATATGATGGCACTATGTGCATATTAAGTTTTTTAGATTGTAAGCATATTAAGGTTATCAGTACAATGTGTATTATTTGGAATCAATAGAGAGTAAATGGAATTGAGATACTAATGCAAAGTTACCTTTCCATCACATAAAGATGCTCATGATACCATTAG
This sequence comes from Poa pratensis, assembly GCA_947311845.1. NCBI lineage: Eukaryota > Viridiplantae > Streptophyta > Magnoliopsida > Poales > Poaceae > Poa > Poa pratensis. The sequence goes on from CAMZMU010000117.1 coordinate 21,381,371, forward strand.
GACCACACCATTGAGTGTCAGTTAGTTATTAATCCTGGACGACACTTTCAGTCTCATCATGAATTAGTGAGTTTTTGGCACCACAAGGTCAAGGAGTCACTACTAGAATAGTTTTCAATATCACTTACATGTAGCTTGAATTTTCTGTTTACAAAGCAAGTACATAGCTTAATTATTGAAAATTAATACACATTTGAGAAGCATGTAGCTAGAAAGATAAGCAGGCCAACCGAAAGAAGTGGCAGAAAGTATCATGATCATGATCATTGCATGGGGGGCATGAGTTATGCACGAAACTAACAAGCTAATATTATTTGTCTACACGTGAACTTTTAGTATCACAGCCATATTTGGACGACAACGGTAACGCCACGTGTATTACTGCACTAACCATGCATTGTAAGTGAATAAAAGTGTTCCATGACTTTTAGGGGACAGATAATATAGTCATTTCAGATGAAACTATGGGCTATACCATTGGTGGAAGGATGCATAGCAGTGCTTATCGGGCAAAGGGAGGATGGAAAGAAACTTTAAAATACAATTCTCGACAAGTAAGTAGCACCGATAAATGAAGGTAATATATAGAGAAAAAGGGGCCTGACCAGTGTTGATTCATTAGTGCATCCATTTGTATTGTGGCTAGCTGCTAGTAAGAGCGTTGCTAGTAGCTCGTGTGCACAGCACTTGACTAATCTTTTTTTTTTAAAGCAAATGGCATATCATGGAGCTCTAGGCAGGCTACTGATTGCCCTTATGTCCACTCACTCCCCCATCAAAGCAACAAAAAGGGACCTTATATGTAATCTGTTATTTATAACAAAGATGGTCAATGTCCCCATTAACTAGAGATTGAAAGGAATTTTGGTTTGTTGCCATTGAGAAGGGGTATACAGTGTGTAGGCAGGCGTTAGTTTAGGGCTTTGATCAGGGCCATTGCGCTACATGTGTTCATCTGCTTAGCGACAAGCCCACAGTAACGAGAAGGCGGCCTTCGCAAATGTTCTTTGCACTTGAGTAGTGCTCAATCATAAAGACAAAATATAAACCGCTTTTTTTCTCCAAGAGGCCGGCTAGGAAGCTAGAACTGGCAAGTTCAAACTTTGCACGTCCAAACAGATTATATAAATTTTGGAGGCCGGCCAGTGGGCTCCATTTGGCTATCTGCTCATTGGAAAGTTCTTGGCGTTTTATGCAAAATTCTGAAGAAATAACTTAAGGGGTATTCTTGGGTCTTATTTTTCCATCACATGGTGTTCCATTCTGCACTTGCTCTCCATAAAAGTTCTCTCGATTGTACTCCCTTTGTTCCAAATTTGTTGACACAACTTTGTCTACGAACGGAGATCTACTAATTTGCAGGGGAGAGAGTATATGTGTTCGTCACATACATCATGCACGTGTGTACATATCACTCACATACGGCACGCTGTAGCCATGCATGTGTCAAGTCCCGATAAGCCCTGGCCCGGACTATGCTTGCTCCTAATTAGCCATGCGTCAACTCCCGAAAAAGGTCGCACTGGCTATTCTTTCTCCTAGACAAGGTTTTGGTTACCGTTTTGTTTTTTTCTTCTCGGAGGAAACACCGGTATCAACCTGGAATTTAAACTCTGATGTGTTAGGCGTATAACCATCCAACCACAAGTTGGTTCTTTTTTTGTTTTGTTTTGAAAGGGGATCGGAAGATACACAGCCTCTGAATCAATCTATGCATAAACATAGTTGCTTTATTTTCTGGATATGCACGCATGCCTGGTTCATCGATTGGCCACACAGATTCGAATCAGCAACATTCCACACTACACAAGTCATATTCACGGACTAATTGTTGCAACCAGTATGAACAAAAGGATCTACACATGCCCAACAACCCACTTTCATGATCCAAACAAACGTCGCGCGCGACACAGCGTTTCAACAAAGCTAGGGGACCCGGCCCATGCATTGACGACCAACTCATTCGTCGGCCACCGAAAACGGTGGAGAAAATAACATATCCGTTTCTTGGTAGCACGGCAAAGATGATAAAAAGGACGGTGCGTGGAACGCTTCGTGCTACTCCGTACATTTTTCTAAGCTAGCTAGCTTTACCTTTTGATCGCTTCGGAGTTTGCGATCCATCGAGTCCTGCCGCCGGCCGTAGGCTTAAAAGATGACCGGTTTCTAGCAGACCGACCAACAGTGTCGTGATTGGGATAAGCTCAAGCTGGTCGCTTTTGCCATTTTTGGCAACGGGTTTAGTTGGTGAGCTGCTGGCTTTGCTACGAGATGGGAGGCTGCAGATGAGGTCTTTGCATGCATGGGCTGTCCACGCTTTGTTTAACATGTGTGCATCCGCCTGCTTTCGGTTGCTTTGTGATAAATGGAAACCGTCGTGCTCCCAAAACAATGGGGGGACGGGAGATGAGCTGACCCATCACAGAAAATTAAGGGAAGCTAGCTTAGTAACGGCACTGAGATAGCATTTTGCATCTTCTTTATACTGTTGTTATAAGAACGTACGTGGCGCGGTTTGGTGGTTGGTTAACTATATATAAAAAGTGCGTGAAGATCAGGTTCCAACAATATTGTGTTGGCTTTCTTTTCTAAAGAAAAATATTGTGTTGACGAAACACGTTGACGTGTACAACAGCTAGCAAGCCAACACTTGTCCCCAACTCACAAGCAGAAAAAGCACAAAGTGCGGAGGAATAGGGGATACCAGATTTTTAGAATTTTTTTTTAAAATAATATTTTTTTGAACAGAAATTCGGAAAATAGCGCGCGTTTTCCAGAAATTTGGAAAATAGCGCGGCGTCGGCAGCGGCCGGACCGAAACAAAGGTTTCGGCACGGGCCAAACCGAAACCATCAGGTTTCGGCACGGCCAAAGCCGAAAGGCCGGTGAACTGCATGCACGCCTGCCTTTCGCGTAACGGCGGGACCGACAGGCCAGTTTCGGCTCTGGCCGTGCCGAAAGTACCATTTCACTTCTTTTTTTTTTCCCAACTGTTGGCCCATATATTCATATTTCCCGGCACCGCTAATGTTGCCATTATTTTCCCGCTCATATTTCCCGGCACCGCGCATATTTTGGTTTTCTCGAGTAAATTTGTTTCGCGGTCAATTGTTCCCGCTTTTTTTCTCCCGCCATTTTCTTCCCGCCATTTTGTTCCCACCATTTTCCTCCCGCCCTTCTTCTCCCGCCATTTTTCTGCCGTGCCTAATTTTCCCGCCAAACTTGCTCCCGCCTTGTATTTTCCCGCCAGCCTTGCTCCCGCCTATTTCTCCCACCAATTGGTCTGTGCTCGTCCTATAAAAACCCCGGGAGGAGATGTCGAGTTGGTAAGCATAGTCCACTCACTCGAACATGTCGAGATACAATTCAGATGGTAGTTTCCCGGCAGGAATGTCGGCACTCCTTTTGAAGTTTACGGCCGAGTTCAAGGTAGACAATAAGGAGATCCCATTCGAAGATATTGTTAGTCATCCACCTCATCTCCGTGAGCTATCAGCGAAGCTAGCTAGGCATGGGTGGCCATGGAGGAATTACAAGGAAATAGAAAAAGAACTCGTGAGGCTGCATGCTAGGTGGCAGAAGAAGAAGCTAACATATCCCACTGAAGCATATATGTTGGATGCTTTTCGTACACCGATGTTATGGGTCGAGGAGAGCGAGGATGAAGATGATATCTTCATGCCCACTGAAGCGAGCAAGAGAGCTGCAGCAGCGGCGGCGGCGTCGAAGGGCAAGGGTGCAGCGTCGTCGAAACGCAAGGCTGAAGCATCGTCGAAGGGCAAGGGTGCGGCGTCGTCGAAGGGCAAGGGTGCAGCATCGTCGAAGGGGAAGAGTGACGCGGGAGGCTGTGTCGATGGTAGATGACTTTTCTTTTTCAATTTATGTTGTGTTGTCGCTACTACCAGTTTTCTTGCTGTCTGTGTAAGTTGCAATGTTTGTTTAATAATATGTCTCGTACAACTTATTTTCCTCTGATATGTCTCGTACATAGATAATAATATGTCTCATACATAGATAATATGTCTCATACAAACATAAATATGAATATGTCTCGTACATAGATAATATGTCTCATACAAACATAAATATGAAAATGTCTCGTACATAGATAATATGTCTCATACAAACATAAATATGAATATGTCTGACATAGAAATAGAAATACGGATAGTAGTACCTAGATAGAAATATGTCTCACAGATAGTAGTAGATAGTAGTATCACTCATCTCTGTGAGGACGTGTCCGCGGCTGTCTACGCGGTCGAGGCCCAGAAGGTGACAAGCGTCTCGGAGCGCGGTGGTCACGCATCCCTCGGCCTCGCAACGGCTCCTCCTCCTGTGTCTGGGTTTCCTGCGTCGGGGGCGGCGGTGGAGTCTGGTACATCGGGTCGTCGTACAGCTCCGTGTGTGTAGAGTCGTCACCCCCACCTGTACATGTAGATGTTACGTCAGTACTCCGTCTAGGTGGACATGATAAATAAATGAGAGTATTATAAACTACTTACGGAGGTGGACCGGAATCTGAGACATCGGCATAGCAGACGGGTTCCACACGTTATGTTGAGGTGGATGTATCCCGTAACCTTGCGACATCGCGAACTGGTAACCAGGCAGCATGCCATACCCGTACGAAGGCGGCATCCCGAGCCCGTACATAGGTGGCGGCTGCCACGTCGAACTACCAGGCTGGGTAGGATCTGGCTGCTCGTACAGAATTGGCTGTGATGGACCGGACTGGGAAGGATCTGGCTGGTGGGACGAACTACCATGCTCGTATGTAGGTCGTGGGCGAGGACTCTGTACTACTGTATGACGTGGTCGGGGGTCCTGTCGACCTGTGGAGTGACGGGAGGGTGATACCTGTGCATCCTGAATAAGTGGAGTCCGGGAGAGTGACTGGCGCGCGGGGCGCGGTGCTGGGCCGTGTGCCGCAACGTCTGCAGCGCCGGCACAAGTAAGAACAGAGTACACACGTCGTAGCTTGTCCTCCAGACGCTTGAACCAAGACACTTGTTGCGGCAGTGGGGCAAAGTCGGCAACGTCGCTCTGAATGTCTTGTATCAAGCCTGCCTGTTGTAGGAAAACAAAATGTTAGTGTCGATTATTGAGACATGCATTTACCAATATTAGTGAAGTACATACCGCGTAGTATCTGCTTCCCCCAATAGCCTCAAGTGGGTACATGTCCGTAACAGAAGGAGGTGGCAACTGATCAGGCTGGGACGTGGGCACTAAGCGAAGTCGAGTGGACTGTCTGTACGTCCGCAGATATAAGTTGAAATCATGTAGCAGAAATGGCTCATCCGCGGGCCATACATTAGCCGTCGCGTTCGCCCATTCCGCTATGTACGGATTAAGTGCCTGTAGCCAAGATGCCAGAGATCTATCTCCTTGTCGCGACAATCTGAAACATGTAGGCGTAGTGTAATTAGAAAAGTACATTCCAAATTCCTTGGTGTAAACACAGTTGATTAAAAACATACCTGTGGATGTGTGGAGGAAGGGCGGGAACTCTAGTGGGAGGCTCCGGCATTTGTCGCTTGCCAAACTGTCTCATGACACGTTGTTGGGCCATCTCCTCCACCGTGACATCGAAAACAATGCGGGCTCGAGTGAACCAGTAGTTTTCATCCCTCCGGCACAAGCTAGAAATCCCGCCGGGGTATCTCGTCTGCACCCTGTCAGGACGGTACGGCTCCCATATAACCTGATTGTCTTGCAATTGATCAAACTGCATCGTGAAGGACTCGTAGCAGTTTTTAACCTGCTGGCCCGCGTACCGTCTCTGCAAATAGATAAACTAGTAAGTGATGTGCAAGTTTACCAAAATAAGAAGTTTGAAAAATTAAATGATGTGCAAGTTTACCTCTCTACGCGCCCACATACTACCAATAGTAGGCAAAGCGACTAGGTTTGTCTCAACGAGCCTGTACTCCCAGGGTGTAAGAGCGTCGACGTCAGGCCTACCGATAGGGAACCTCTCCCAAGACCATAACTGCAACAGTAGTGGACAGCCAAGAAGCGAAGCGGAACGCTTATTCTTCGTGCATGCCGAACACATAGCTCGGTACGTGGCGGCTAAGACAGCTGACCCAAAACTCCGTGGCACTATGTCCTCAACGTGATGTGCCTCCGCAATCTCTCGCGCCATATTGATGAAGCACGCACTAATAGTGTCGACGTGGGAGTCAATGAACATTACCTTGCTGAACAGCCACAGCAGGTATACCTGTGCCGCAGTACCCTGTGCCGCAGCAACCTGGGCCGCAGCAAGCTGTGTAGCTACCGCTTGTGCCTGCGCAGCTTTCCTTTCCTTCACTTGCTGCCCAGTGAATTCAGTCAGTCTTTCCCACAGAAACTGATACTTCCTCTCTTGATTCTGATTGCACAGTCTTTTAAACAGATTCATCAGCCTTTTACTCTTAAAGCATGAGTAAAAGTTAGCGCCGAGATGACGCATACACCAGCGGCTCTGCATGTCAGTCCATGGTGCTGGTTCATCCTCGGTGGGGTGCTGCAGTCGCTTTATAGCCTTAAGCATACCAGGATGCCTGTCGTGAAGGATGCACACATTTGGTCGAGTCTTCACAACTGCTTTTTTCAATTGCCTGAAGAACCATATCCAGCTCTCATAATTCTCACCCTCGACGAAGGCGAAGGCAATCGGGACGATCTGCCCATTGCCGTCCACACCTATTGCGGTCAGGATCTGCCCCTTGTACTTGCCTGTGAGAAACGTGTCGTCCACGCAGAGCACTGGACGACAATGGGTAAAAGCTTCGATGCAAATAGCGAATGAGAAGAACAGTCGGCCGAATACACCATATTGAGGAAATTCCGGGAACCGTTGTAATTCTACTAAAGCATATGTGCCAGGATTCCTCTCCTTCAATGTGCTAACAAGACGAATAACATTATCATAAGAGTCATAGAAAGACCCAAACCTCTCCTCTAGAGCCTTCTGCTTAGCTCTCCAGGCCTTTCCGTACTTAATGGTGGTTTTCCATCTTGCGTGAACTGTATCTATGATGTGCTTTGCTACCATGTCTTTCTTGTTCACTATCTCACTGAACAAGAGACGTGCAATGAGAGTTGACGTTAGGTTTGGGTGATCTGTCAGCAAACTATTAATTTCACATGTGTGTGGCACGACGTCTGTCACCACCCACACCACGTCATACTTCGGCAAGTGACCATGCACCCGTGACGGACAACCAATGTCAACACAGCTCATTGTCAAATATTGCCTATTTGACACGTCAGTGCGGAAAACCCTTTGCGTGGACAATGCCCACTGAATCACGGCTTCCCTTAACTGTTGCTTCGTGCTGTACTGAGCCCCGATTTGAATGTTATTCATGTGGTACTCCCAGGACGATTCATGGACATCAGGCACGGCCGTGATGGCTGAGTTGTCCTGATTCCAGCAACTGGGAATAGGCACATCTTCATCATTGTTTTCATCAGAATCATCAGAATCAATATCTTCTGTGACGCCATCCTCCTCGTCTTCCGCCAATATCTCAGCCTGTACTGTACCTTCGTGCTCATCCGCATCAGCCTCCCCAATTTGGGCAGGTCCTGCTGACAGTGCTGGTTCATAATGAAGAGGAATTTCTGACAGTGATGGTACATAGCCAACAGGAATTTGAGCATGTCCTGCTGACGGTGATGGTTCATAGCCAACAGGAATTTGAGCATGTCCTGCAGACGGTGATGGTTCATAATGACCAGACATTTGGGCACAATGCGAACTAGTTGCTTCACTAGTCTCTCCAGTCTGAACAGCACCGCAACCTATTTCAAAATTATTCTGCTTCAGAACAAACGACACTAGGACTTCTGGTTTTGTCCCTCGGCGTTTGCATGATGCTAGCCAAGAAACCCACTGATTTGTCCGATCAAGCGGCAACAACTCCCAGCGAATATTTGACCGGGATTTGGTCCATACCGACTGAATCCTAACAGTCCAGTAATTAGGATCATACCCAAAATTCACCGTAAAATACCACTGGACACCGCTGATTTTCACTTTCTCTGGCTCTGTCAACTGAATCTCCACATTTTCAAATTCACTAAGATCAACCCCTGACTCAGATGTACGGACTGTACCGGCACCGTAGTGCACAACAACATTGACCACTTCCATTACCTAAACAAATTTATTCAATCATTAAATACTCCAGAGCGGATATATCTAAATATTACGACCGCCGAAAATAAATATGACGACCCCCGGTAAAATAAAGACTACTCAAAATATACAATACATCTAACCGACAACATACACTAATCCTGACACATCCACCGGCAAACTATATTAACATCTAACCAACAACATATACTAATATGACCACCTAAAATATGCTGACCAACTAAAATATTACCACCACCTAAAATATGACCACTAACTAAAATATATCTACACTAATCCACACATATGTCATGCATCCACCCTTAAATTATATTAACACTTAACCTCAAAAATCTAGAGATTAGGGTTTACCCTTGACGCGTGCGTAGCTCCCGCTGCCCGGCTTCAATCTAGCACCACCACCGCCGCACCACGCCTCTAGCTTCCCCAACACCGGCACACACCACCACTATCCACCATTGTTGACCACCATTGCTCCACCTCCACTCCCCAAACGCCTCCACGAACAACTATCCCATCAGTAGATCGATGATGCCCTAACCCTCCTCTACTCTATTTCTTCAATATATGGGTTTGTGGGAATTTTTTGGGGTAGAAATCGCTGCTGTTTTCCTGGAAGCGGAAGAACACAGAGAGGAGAGGAGAAAGACTGGTCGAGCCAGAGAAGGAAGAGGCGTCGAGCGGGAGGAAGATGGCCGTCTGCCTCGTTTCGGCACGGGCCGTGCCGAAAGGCGCGGTTTCGGCGCGGGCGACGCCAAAAGCACAAGTTTCGGTACAGGCCACGCCAAGAGATGTGGGCCACGTCTGCCGGTGCGCAGGCCGACATGCAGGTGGCTAGTTTCGGTCCTGGCCGTGCCGAAACCAGTTGTTTCGGCACGAGCCGTGCCGACGCCGCGCTAGTTTTCGAATTCTTCCACAACGCGTGCTAGATTCCGAATTTCTGTTCAAAAAAATATTATTTAAAAAAAATTCAGATTTTTAACTGACGTGTGCACTATTTTTTTTACGAAAAAGCGTAACATAGAAAATATTGAAATATATTGTCCGCACTTCCCGACACTTTGGTGAGCTCGTTAGTGCATGGAAGTTAATATGGTATCAAAACCAATCAGCCCCGAGTTCTACGACCCGAAAAGTCTATACGTGAAGGAGAGTGTTGAAATATCTATATATATGTTGCCCCCATTTTTCCATGAATTCAAATTTTTATGTCAACTTGCTGACTGGAGTATTAGTACATATGCTGCATACTACCAGAATTTTAGTCATGATTTTTGTGTTCATTATCTACATACTTTAGGATAAAGTACAACTTAAAGGTCGTGCACAGAAAGGCCATATATTAACATTAGTTTTAGTCTGCATTTTAGTTTTAGTCAAATACAACAAAGTTTGACCAAGTATATAGGAAAAAATATCAACATCTATAATACCAAATGCATATAATATAAATAATGATTCTAATAATATTATTTTTATATTATAGATGTTGACTCTTTTTCTATATATTTAGTCAAACTTTACAAAGTTTGACATCGACTAAACACAGAACGCATGGTAAATAAAAACTGAGTGAGTAATATATCCATCATTGCCCATGTAATAAAATCGATATCTTTCATGCGGAGAAAGGAAAAGATGAGAGAGGGTCACGATAGGATCCATGTATGAACCAAATAAGTTCGGTTCAAGTTCAGAATCTAGCGCCAAAACATACAGGATGAAATTAATTATGAGTTTGATAAAACTTAATTACCATATTTTGTAACGCTCGGGACCGAGTTGTCTTTCATGTTATTAATCATACTTCAGTTTTCTAATAGGCGTAAAGTTGGGTGTAAAAGACAATACAGTATTTTAGCGCCTCGTGACATATTAAGCCCGTAAGTGTATGGAATATTACTTAGCATCATTGTTTAATATACTCGTTCAAGTTCCTTGATGGATGAAAGTTGAGTCTGAGTCAGATCCACGTAACCGATCTATACCCCCTGTCTGTACCTTAGCTCTATAATTAATTTGGTTTGGGACCTAGGTACTAGTTTAGTGTCCTAAATACCTGGTTTTCAGAGAAAAAAAATTGATCAGCAACAGCAAGGGTTAGCTAGCATGCATGTGAAAGAACAAAAATATCTTACTGCACGATTAAATTTGCTATGGGTGCTAAAAAACTAACAAACATAGTGGGCTACATGCACGGTCAGTTTCTGCAGACTCATATATGGGATAAATCTTAATAAAGGTGACGAACAAGCTTAAAGAGTAAAGACCCGACAGTCGTAGAGCTTGACATAACAAAACGGTAGAGCATGCGCCAGGTATTTGACTGGTCTGATGACATCGACGAGAAAGAGCAGCGCACATACATTCCATTCCATTCCATAGGAATCTCGATGTTTTTCGCAGAATGCACGTGCACTACTTGATGGTCTTTTTATGGTAAGAGGTTGGTCAAAACCAAATACAGAAAGGTGAGAAGCATGAAAGCAAGAGGAACAAGATCGAGTCCTAGAAGCTAATAGGCCATGGATGCGTGCACCTCCAATGGGAGAAAGAATCTGCTTTCCTTGTAGTAGTTGCATGCAACCGACCCGGCGGATGGAGCAAGCAATAGTGAGCATTTCAAACTAGTCCTTGGACCAGTCCACTCACCGGCTGGCCGGCCGGGCCGGCAGAGAGACGGAGATGACAATGACGGAATGAGTGACAAGAGGCGCCCAGATATGCAAAAGTCGATCGATCGAGAGGCGGTGCGTAGCTAGGTTTCCGGTGAGGCGTGGGTGCACCAACCACGTCAGTGCTGACCGGGAGGCCACCGGGGTTTGGGTGGGCGCGACGGCGAGTCGGCGTAAATCTGAGAATGGTTTAGGTTTAACCGGGTGTATTGGGTTGGTTTCTACGTACGGTGTCGTTTGGTTCAGGTGTTAACAGGTTGACTCTGATAAGAGTTTGGTTCAGTTCAGTTTCTTATAGCAAACGGTTTGGTGTGGTCAGTTATAGGTCGTGACAGGTTTGGTTCCTAACAGTTTGGACCCGAGTTCAAACCCGGTTATTGACATTGGTTCCGTTCCCAATCTTCAAGCCCATCGCCCGCAACGGACGCCGCTCGCCGTTCCGACAACCGCGGCGCTGCCGTCGTCCACCTTGCCGGCCACACCTCCGCGGCCGTTCGCTGGCCTGACAACCGCGGTGCTGCCGTCGTGCGCCTTGCCGGCCCGACCTATGTGGCGCTGCCGTCATGCGCCTTGCCGGCCTCGCCTCCACGACCGTTGCCGCCGCCTACGGCCTGCCGCTCGTGCGTGGCTCGCCGGCCCTGCCTCCCGACAGCTGCCGTCGCGCGTCGTGCTTGGCTCACAGGCGGGTTCTGAGCGGGTTCAAACCGTCGAGACCGTCTTCAGTTCCCAGGTTTGTTGATACTCCTTCAGTCCTTCCGCAGCGCCTAGAGCCATGGCGAGCACGGCTGCTCTCTTGTTCAAGCGCCGAACGGCTGCTCTCTTCTTCAACGACCACGGTTGCTACTCCTCCTCCATTACTCACCGGAGACAGCGACGCCATCCCGCTGCCGACGTCGTCGGCTTGGTGCGAGTTGTCCCCGGCGGGGTGGCGCCCGTCCCGCGCCGGCCGGCCTCAAAGTCTTCGTGAAGGCCGGGTCGGGCTCGGGCAGAAAGACACGGCGCGCCAACGGGGCCGTGCTCCCCGCGGAGTGGCTTCCCGATGGGATCTACAACACCGGGCTGTGCCTCGCTACCAGCAGTCCAGCACATGCGGCTCCGCTTCGCCGGAGGCGGGGCAAGGAGGACGGGCGGACAGCAAGGAGAGATCAGATGGCACGCGCCCGTGCACCCCATGGGCCATGGGGCTGGTGATAGATGATTCAATCGGAGCTTGCAGGAACGCCAATGGCGACACGACGCACTGCACCGTCGGCCACCGGCATTGCATTACCACTACCGGCGCGACGAGTTCCCAGCGGCCGGCGGTATGGCGCACGTCCCGCGCCCCGGCCCGTTCGCCGTCGCTGGCCTCAGCTTGGCCGTACATGGCGCAGCGCGACGGTCCCCGGCGGTGTGGCGAACGTCCCGCAGGTCCGGCACATGGGCGCGGCACAGCGAGCCAACCAGCAGCAGCGAAGCAAAGTAAAACGACGGCCAGATTAGAAAAATCAGTACTGATCGGGTATCTTCTCAGCAATTTGACATCAAACAGTTTTAAAACCATTTCAGCAAACGGTTTTAACCACGAATGGGACTCAGTTTTAGTTCAGTTTGGGTGGAAAGTCAAGTTGGTTTGGTTTTGGTTGGGGTCACAGCAATATCAAACGGGTTTAGTTCAGTGTGGGCAGACACGTTGATCCGTCCAGGTTTGGTTGAAGTATGGGGCAGTTTTCAAACCATTCTCAGCTTGAAGTCGGCGTCAGTGTGCGAGCCAGCCGACAGCGGTTGCGACGGTGCATGGCTGGTAGTCAAGGCTTGGATCGATCATGCGTCCGACGAGCTAGACATGCCCCGAAAGCAACCGATGCAGAGGTGCATGTAGTCGTCGCAATCCCGATTGATCTCGTAGCCTCATATATTGCTTCGAAGCTCGATCTTCGAACGTGGTGCCAAATAGGAGGAGACATGCCTGTGTTTGCTGTAAGTAGGACTGTTGTCATGGAAAGATCGATGCGATGATCTAGATTTCGGTGATCGCGGGAAGATAAAGCTAGCGGTCGATGGACAGTGGCGACACTGACATGTATGCTGTTCGATCGTGAGGCGGCGCGAGTACGTATTTGACCGGTCCAAGCGCGAAACGTACGGAGAAGAAGATGGACTGCGTGCTTGTGCTTGCCGGGGACGTCGCGCGCGGCCAGGCAAGGCGAGCGGAACCGTGCGGACACAGCACGGGCGGCCAGCATGTTGACCGATCCACCCAGCCGCGAGGTGGAGGGCGACAGCCCGCGAGCTTCACGGCCCAATCGTCATCCGACTCGCTACGGTATCATCGTGAGACCGACACACAGCCCGCGCGGCGTCACGTAACGGCCCAATAGTGCCACCGTGCGCGGAGGAGCTGAGCTGCGACCCTGGTCTGGTCAGACTCCCGGGACGCCGGAACACGTCGTGATTGGCGAGCTAAACAGCTGGGTCGCCGGGCGGCGCCGTCCGTCGTTGCGTATGCCGCGCGGCTGCGCGCACTCCCGGCACCGGCGCTGTCTCGGTCTCCCGCCGCTGATGTGGTCATATATCGGCATGGCAATGCCACACCACTCAGGCGCTGACGCCCGCACCTCCGTTGCTGCACTAACCCACTCCGCCGGAGTTCGACCTGTTCAACTCTTCAAAGTTACTGATAGCTAGTGTGAACGTCTCGTTGTGCGTTGGTCTGGTCGATCTTCTAGCTAGTTAACGTGGTCGGGTCCTCCTTTGCAGCAGCAACTGCACCGACCCACTGCGCTACACATCCCCTTGGCGTCACCAGTGATGACGAATTGACGACGACAGTGTTATATCTAACACATGTAGCTCGGCTTACACATCTTTTTACCGAATCTTAGGCAAGCAGGAGGGCACGGTATTTTCATTTTCTTTTCTCTTTACCGGAACGGAGCGCAGTCGGTCCGCAAACAAGTTTTCGCTCGTTGGCCCATTTAAGGAAATGTGCAATGGAGCAACGGCAAATCCCTATTTGACGCCGACGTTCACGTACCGCCTGTCGGTGGGCCGGCCCAATAAGGTTAGATTTCCTTTTTCTTTCTATTTTCGATGTTTTTTCCTGTTTTCTTTTTACTTATTCTTCCGAGCTTTTACTTCGATTTCTCCAACTACAAATTTTCTAAAAACTATTTTTGTTTAATTTTACTTTTCAATACAATATTTTATATAAACTGAGTTATAGGAACATCTTTATTTTTTGAATTTTATGAACCTTTTTGGAACATGTGAACAATTAATTTGAACCTTCCGAACTTATTTTGAAGAGCATAAACATTTTTCTGAACTTTTCAAAAACATATTTATATGTACAAACTTCAGAATTGTATAAGCAAAAGATTCAAATTAACGGGCCGCGCTTGATGTGGCCCATGCTGAATACACTTCAGACGTTATGCCCCTATCTGGCGCTTTAAGCATCAAACAGGAACACCGGAGTAACATGTACATCTAATACTGGATCTCTTGACCAATTGGTGACTCAATTTTCTCATATTCACATTTTTAGATTGGTCTACCACTAGTAAAATATCAACCTTCTGGTACACCCGTAGAGTCACGTGCCAGAGGATGCGCTTTTTTGGTCTTTTTTTTCACTGTGTATTGTTTGATGTACTTTTTATGTGTATTTTTTCTTTGCAGGGCATGTTTACTTATCAATGCATTGCATTAACTTAGAAGTGTGGTGCGCTTGTACTTCAAAATGTAGTCACATTTACTTATCAGTGCACTGCGATTACTTCCAAGTGTAGTGTGGGTGCCTTTACAAGTGCATTACATGTACACCATGGACCAAACCTACAGTATGTTGGAGATATACCCTAGACGCAATATTAATGTTGTTATTATTCTATTTCCTTTATGTTAATGACTAAATTTATGTTTTATACTATAATTGTAATATGTTTTGAATGGGAAGATTCAGAGTAAAACATAAAGGCATCTTTACAATAATAAACACTAAACTCAGATCCTTAGTCGGTCCTCTGGAAAGTTTCATGGATTACTGATGGTCATGTTTTCCTTACTATGTGCATAAGAATGATTCACGAGGATGCCATAATTAGTAAGTGACATTGTTAGTATAAGATATTGTTGGATAAACCTATTGGTTGTTAATATACTGCGAGATACGTCGTCAATACATCAGTAATTTCTCATTGTACGTGTTCATGTCTACATATCTTTCTAAGATCATGAGAGTATCGTCACTAGAAAACCTCACATTAGAGACCGGACCTAAAGCCGATTAATGTAAAATAAAAAAAATCATCTGTCTGGGAAAAAGGCCCTCAGGCGGCCGTAATTTGTTACCGTCTCTAATAATTCTTGAGACGGCTCATATTATTGTCCATCTCCAATAATAAACCACTAGAGATGACCAAGAAAGTCAGCCAGCTCTGAAGATTGTACAGACAGTCAGAATAATCGGCCGGCTGTTGCTCTTACTGCCTGAAATACTTGTATATATCAAACTGATCACGAATGCGCGCTGAAACGTGAGCAAGATCTAGATAAACTCTTAGGCAAAATAGATCAGAGAAATGAATTTCATAACTTAGTACAATAATTAGTAGAAAAATATAGTGATTTGAACAAAGTTTTAAATAGCCCGCTATAGCTCCGCTGTAGCCTCGCTATAGCTTTTGGAGAGCCCTCCCGCTAACGCTACACACTTTTAGCGCTAAATTGAAAATGAAGCTAATAGCCCGCTAAATCCCGCTGTAACACTAAATTTGGAGTCATTTAGCCCGCTAAACCGCTACAGGCATAGAAGGGACACAAGTTAGTACCATAAAGTCATCCATCTAGCTATCTTATTATTCCTTCATGTTTTTGCATATATGGCGCATTAATGCAAAGCTTAGTTATTGAGCTGAGATTTTTAATTAATACTTGGTTTTAAGATATTTGTGAATGTGTAAGTCAATTATATGTGATATATAATATATGATACTTGATTGTAGGTTTATTTTTTACAAATTATCATTACTTAAGAAAAACGCTAAATGGGTTTAGCTTCGCTATAGTTCCGCTATAGCCTTTTATATCTTCTGTCGGAGCTGCCGCTAAATGGAATAGCCCGCTATTTAAAACTTTGGATTTGAACAATATTTATCTCACCACCGGCGGTCGGACAATCATGATCTCTCGCGCGCGATAATACGACGAATCGATGTATGCTATATCGATCGATCTCCGACCGTCCAATCTAGCAAATATTTACCGCTCGATCCATCTCACACGCGAATAGGATCGATCAATGCTAGATCGATCGATCCCTGGATCTAGCTATCCTACCAAAATAAATATGTACCAGTTCTACTACTACTTCGATCGAGATCGATCCCGTCCTATTTACAAGAAGTATACCACTCCTCGTCGTTGAAGATAAGAATGACGCCGGCGTTGGGGATCTCATTCTCGAAGGAGGAGCCCCAGCCATCGCCGTCCTGGCCGGCCTCGTGGTCGGGCATGTTCTCATGGGACTCGGATAAGAGGCCCTCATCGTCGTCCTGACCGGCCTCGGCTGGGTCGGCCTCCGGCATGTCCTCGTCGGAGTCGGAGAAGCCCCAGTCGTCGGCGGCGTCCTCACCATCCTTGCCCGCCTCACCACCATCGGCCTCGTGCGCCCCCGCCATGGAATCGAGGATGGAGCGGTTCTACGCGACAAGGCCGACGTCTTTCTTCATCTGTGTGATGAGGGTGGCGTCCGCGCGTTCGTCCTATATCTGCTACTAGGCCGTGCGGTGCTCTGCCTCGACGGCCTCCAGACGGCCGAGCGCAACGTCCTCGTCAACGATGACGCGGTACTGCTCCAGCGCCTCATGGATAGTCATCGACTCGTAGACAAAGGGAAAAGGCGCCTCCACCTCAGCCCACGCCCTCGCCACCATCGGCCGTGGCCACCCCCCGCGGCCACGGCCTCGCCGTCATCGGCCGGCACGGCCGGCCTCCACCATGGCCTTCGTCGCACCTTTGATGTTGGTCGTGCGCATCTTCGCCGCGATGGAGGCGTAGCGCTCCGGCGTGAGCTTCGCGGAGGTCATGGGCAGGTGGCAAGGCATGGTGCCAGTGGCGGAGGACGGAAAAAAATTTAGGTCGGGCGAAATGTAGAGTATAAAGAAAAGTGATGCAAACAAAATCAAAACTTTCTAGACATCCTAAGCTAAGCATAATCACTACGTACAGTGAAAATAGCGACATGGTGCGGGTGCCCAGCCTGGCCCCTGCTCCCTTCGATCTGGAGGTCACGCCGCCGGCATTAGATTTTCTTGTGCGGGTGTGCGGCCGATTCGTCCGTTCCGTGTCACTTTTGATCGCTATTCACTAGTAAACCGAAGGCCCAACCTAGCTACGCAAGGCCCAACAGCCAACTGAGCATACAATACGGGCGTAGGGCCCTATTTTTTATCTACCATACGAGCGATAGTGCGATACTGACGTGTAGAGTACATATAACAGGTTTTTCGTCGCGAGCCAAGGTAGGGCGAGCGCCCGACCTCGCCCTACTGAGAGCTCCGCCACTGCATGGTGCACGCTGTGACGGAGCTAGCTGCGCTCGCTGTGAGAGGCGATGGAGGATAGGGTTTTCTTACCTAGCGGTGGAGGGGAATCTCGGAGGGGATAAATTTCGACCGTCCGGTGCTGGGTTCATAAAACCTCACAGGTCCGGCTCTCCTCGGGCGCAGCACCGACCGGCCGGGGCATGCATGCATCCACACTAACTGGAACATCGTAAAAAATAATGTCCGGAGGGTAACGATATTTCAACAGTGAGATTATTGAACAATTTTCTTATTACGTAGTTTGTTTGCACAAAAATGAAGTTTTGAACAATCTATCTAGTTTGTCGAACAATTTTTTTATGTACGTTATTGCATTTTAGTTGTTGGTTAATGTAATCTTCTTGTATAAGTAGCTTGCTATAGAAACCTGGTTCAGCTAATGATTCTCTTTTGATTTAAAAAGTCGGATCACCCGGAAATGTCCCTGTATGCAACGAATCCCAGGATTTACGGCCGGAGAGAAAAGTCGGACCCCCTAGGTTTTGTGATGGCCAAGGATTACATCCGTCTCTGATTAGTATATCATTACAGACGGTCACCTAAATCAGCCGTCAAATTTTTTTTTGCATTGGACTTGGATTTTATTACCAGCCGCCTAAGGTGTACGGTCATTACAGCCAATAGTAATGAGGCACACATTATAGACCATGACCCTCATACGGTTGGGGAAACCGACTGAGGGCTGTGTGCTGGGACCGGCTCTAATGTTATGTTCTGCACTAGTGCGTAGTCCCGGATACCAGATGGTTGCTTACCGTACACCAAATGTCACTTTGTAACTAGGTGATCATAAAGTGTCTCTCGAGTATATCAGAAAGTATACTATGATACTAGATATGTCAAGACTGTGATTTACTCCTCGATAAAGAGATACATTCTAGGCGCACGCGGTTATTATGATATCCACCATCGTCTAGGCAGGTACCTGACTATGAGTTAGTCACGTGGGACAACGGAATACGATTAAAGGAGTAAATGCCGAGAAACGAGTGCAACTAGGCATTGTGATCAAAGTTTTGATTATGGAACACCGACAAAGTCTCTCTCCAGGCTGTGTAAAGTATTGATAGTCATGAATCCGTTGAAGGACACTGGCCCGAGGGTGGCCAAATCTTCACGTCATATGATCAGAGAAGAGGAAGATAACTAGCCGCAAGCAACTGGGATAACTATCTTTAACCTGCTAATGTTGGATTTGATGGTACGTTAGGAATGGCCGGCTGTAGCTATAAGAACTCCAATCCGTTGACCGAACAATCATAGAACAAACTGGTACAAACCCAAAGAAAACGGTCGGAACCGTATAACATGAATTAAGGGAAACCAGAGTCTCCTTCTCGCGAATCCGGATGAACTCACGAGAGAAAAAGAATTAAGACTCTCAGATGTCTAGTCTTGCTACATAAACATGTAGCTGAATGTTTGACAAAGAACGCCTAACATGATGGGGGATATGGGGTTTTATAGAAGAGACAATCCCCTTTAGCTATGTGTGAAAAGGATTAAAAATTGTTCAGAATTTGCATGGCTTTCTTAGGAGAAAAGCAGACAACTTGGAGAGTTACTGGATATTGGCTCCTCGAAAATTGGTCACTTGTTTAACAAAGTTTAGAATTGGACCTGAGATTTTCGAGTGTCTCATTCAGTACACTCCGAATGTTAAATAACGCACAAGATCATCACGCCTATGGTTACATAGGTAGAAAACAGTTTGCAGCACAACCATAGGTCCCCGTAAGGTAACAAAAATGTTGAAAGTGTCTTACTTATTTCTGTAGGTTGTGGTGGTGTGGTATAGCCCGGTTCTTGCAATATGTGATGTATGAGATGCATGTGATCGTAATATTCTTTTGTCATGACATGTGTGTCGTGAGTGAGACAATCGATAGAGCCAATATGACTATCGTAATTTTATTGTTTAAAATGTGAATCAAATAAATTAGTCCATGTTGCATTTAATTTTAGTTGCGATGGACATGGCGGTTAAAATCATGCGACGATGGGCCTCGATAAAAACTAGAGTTGCTAAATCTGTCCCTGTGTACGTCTTTGTGGTTCTTACCATAGAGTATATAATTGTTAGTTTGTGGTTATTATCTTACAGTATAATAACGTGAGTTAAAATATGAAGATGTTCCATGTTCTACTTACATTCAAACGGAGGAAACAAGAACTTCGTGCTGAGACAACATCTTACTTCAGATGATCCTTTTGACACGTAGGCCATGTTGATGGACAGCAAGGGCTCAAGTGGAACAAGTTGCATGATTAAACAAATGGCGAGGGGAGGCAATTTGATTACTTCGCTAGCGAGTAAAACCATAATAGTAAACCCACAAGTCTTATTTTTATATTTCTGTGATTACGGCATCCTCTCCAACTTTTAACTATGATATCCTGACAGCTCTAAAGATTAGTCTTCTCGATTGTTTACTTCCATTTGAGCCATTTGGTTTAGTTGTACATTTTACAACAAAAAAATCCAGATAGGATCCGAATGCAATGTGCCAACGATATGGCCCTTCTGGCTGTAGGTGCTTATAGTAGCACAAGTTGACGCAAGCATGACATGAACAACATCTCAAAGTTTAATAACTGATCGTCTAATTAAGTTGAAAAGGCACTTAATCATGGCATTTGCATGTGGTGTTGTTAGGGTAACTGATCCAAGTTGTCTAGTGGAGCAATTTGTTGATTTTGGCAATCCTCTGGTGTTGTGTACAACACATTCTAACAAGGCCGAGAAAAACGCTGGTGTACTACAGAGATGGCGGGTTTTAGCTTGTATTGATGATCAAGTTGGCCATGTTCTATAAATGTAGTGAACTGCATGCCTAATTAGTGATTAGGCCATGTGGTTTTGGTTTATAAGCAATATATAATTACAAGAAGCCACTAAATCTAGGCAAATATTTGCATCGCAATCTTATATGCAGTCAAGTTTGCTCCTCGCAGCAATGTTAGCCAAGCCGAAAGGTGCCAGCAAACCTTATACTTCCAGTATGCCGTCTGTTTAATAGCGAGCAAAAGTTAAGAGCATGATGATTCAATCCCTAATTGTCACCTGACATGGGTATCTGTATCAGATTTGCTGGCTTTTGCATGTGGATCAAACCACATTGCAATCCAAGTTGAGCAACAAATGTTGATATTTAATCTAATAGCTTAACCCCTTAACCTCGTTAATGGGGCCTTAATTAGACAAAACAATAAGTCAGTTGTCCTCTTCCTTTGGCCTCCTCACGTTTGGACTTTCCAGCCAGTTGGTCCGGAACAGTTGTCTTCTGTTTGCACTTTGATTTGAATCCTCTTTCTTGGGATTTGCTTGTTGTAATCTAGGATTAAAAGCTTGCAAATCAGTATAAAGAATACACCGTTAATATCTCATGGATCTCCTAAACAATTTGGAATAAGGATACGATACTGGTATGCATACTAGTGGAGTTCATAGAATTGTAGTTACCTCCAACTCAACAACTACGTACACACATCCTTCCAGAATTGTCGCCATCACTTCAACCTACTTTGCACAAGGTCTATCAACAAACGATCGAATACATCCTTCCAGAAAAGCACACACGTACGGGTTCAGTACAACTACCAATCCATGCATATGAATGTAAGAACTGCTTGACTCGGTTCCAACTTGCAAACTGCCGTACTTTCGAGTGAAACAGACTTCGTCAGGCGACCATGCATGCAGACTTTCTATCCGAGTGTCACTGTCATCGAACCTACTGAATCTTCGGACAGGTCTTGTTGAGGATCGCAAATCTCTTTGAGTGGATTAAAGATAGCTGGGGATCTTCAGAGATCGGAGCTGTGATGTCAACACAAGAGTAGGCCATGAACTGGAAGGAAAAGGCGTTGAAAAAGATATGGAACGCGTACACGGTGTGTGCGGAGCCGAGCGTGCAAGTCCCTTGACCTTATCTGGGAATGCATGGAGCACGTGAAGTGAACGCCTTCTGCTGAACAGCAACAGCCGGAAGTTCACACCGCTATATATATATACTCCCTCCGTCCCGAAATAACTGTCTTAGATTTGTCAAAAAATGGATGTATCTAGACATGAAACAAGTATAGATACATTCACTTTTGTACAACTTTAAAACACTTATTTTGGGACGGAGGGAGTACATGCCTGTCTGTATGGACGACAGGAAGTCAAGAAAAGGAGGAGCAGAGAAGAAAACAACCGGGAGAGTCTGAGAGGTATTCAGCGCAGGTATGTCTTCACCAGAAGTTCTACTTCGCTAGCTTGGCCGGTGTTCCTCAGTGCTTATCATTCTCTTGATCTTGTTGTGTGTACAGTGATGGAGCAACCAAACACATGGCTCACGCCGACGGTAAGCACATTCAGTCCTAACTCCTAAATCCTGATTGTTCCTTGTTATCTCTGAAAGTTTAATTAGATTCTTCGAGTTGAGAGTATAATTCTTGCGATGGCCATGTCAGGAACAAGAGGAGCTAGCTTACATGTACCAGCAAGAAGGTGGCCACACACCCGGCATGGAACAGCAGTTCGAAGAGCCACCGCTCACCGACCATCAAGAGCAGTACTACACGCCACCAATAGCAACTCCGTCGTTCCACCCATCACGAACCTCCAATTTCCCGACCTTTGGGGGATCTTCATCATTGCCCAACCTGCCGTTCCAATCGGCGACAGTGAAGAACGAGCAGGGGCAACAGTCGCCGCCGCCACCGTCGTCGAACTTCCTCTCCTTCGGCGCCGGCCATGCCAGCACGCTGAACTTCTCCGGAGGAGCCTGGCAGCAGGAAGACATGGAAGGGACGATGCAGCTGCAGGCGCCGGAGAGGCGGACCAGGGCGCCGGGGAACGCGCAGGAGCACGTCATCGCCGAGCGCAAGCGGCGGGAGAAGATGCAACAGCAGTTTGTGTCCTTGGCCACCATCGTCCCCGGGCTCAAGAAGGTGCGCAACATTGACAACATGGCTGCACTTGCGTGATCAGGGACCAAGCAGTACCATCTCCCATTTTTTTTCAGACAGACAAGATCTCTCTGCTGGGGAGCACCATCGACTACGTGAAGCAGCTGGAGGAGAAGGTGAAAGCCCTGGAAGAGCAGAGCGCGCGGCGGTCGTCCGAGTCCACCGTCTTCGAGAGCAAGTGCCGCATATCCTCCAACGACAACGACGCGGCAGGCCCCAGCGGGAGTGGCTCCGGGGACGGCGACGGCGAGTACTCGAGCCCGGCCGTCGAGGCCAGCATTCGGGGGAACACGGCGCTCCTGAAAATCTGCTGCAAGGAGAGGAGAGGGGTGCTGGTGATGGTCCTCTCCGAACTCGAGAACCAGGGCCTCTCCATCATAAACACCAGCGTCGTGCCGTTCACCGACTCCTGTCTCAACATCACCATCACGGCAAAGGCAAGGCCTCTACCCTCGTCATAATACATGTGCAAATTACTGTGTTTATAACTTACAAGATAATAATCTGTAGTTGCCGGTTACCTCGGTAATTAACATACTGGAAGGTTGACATGTTTCAATTTTGTGCAGATCGAAGAGGGCTTTTCGTCTGCGGTTGAGCTCGTGAATAACCTGACCATGGCTCTCAGAAGTTTCAACTGAAAAATAGAATGGAAGCGGTTCATGGTAGTACAAACTGAAAGTGGAATAGAAGCTGTATTACTAACTTTTTGAATTTGGTCACGCGTACCCATTTCTGTTAGTGCTGTGTGCAGTCTGTAATACTAAATTATGTGACTAACCCGGTTTCCTCTTCTAATTCCGTGTTCATACTCTATATTCATATCGATAAGAATGTTCAAATGGGAGAATCGTATAGCTGAAATTTTTCGTCTCGTCAATGTGTGAAATGGAACTACTGTGGATGTACTGGCCTCATTCAAGATTCTTCCTAAATCCACCACCTGGACTTATTTCCCCTTTTTGAAAGAAAAAAATCCACCTTGACGCATGATCCTTTTTTTTTTCTGGAGAACTTGGACGCCGGCAAGGGCGACAGTAGCCCCTGGGCCTGGTAATTGCGCTGACGGCCTGAAAACGTATAGCCCAGCAGAAGGCCAGATCCCGGGCTCGCGGTGGTCGATGATCGAAAGCGCCACAGCGTTCCCTTAAAAAACAAAAAAAGACAGCGCCAGCGCTATTTCTCGCTCTAAGCAAGCAGTTGCACCACCTCGCCCGTACGTACGCACGGCATGGGGTGGCCCATTTAGGCTGTTGGATTGCAGAAGCTCGTCTGTAGCATTGCACCACTTCGACCGCGTTTTTTTCTTCGTTTTTTTTTTCTTTTTTTTTGGTTTTCGCTGTTTAATTTATTTATTTTGTTTTTCGGGGGATGTTAGTTGTTTCTTTTTTCATATTTTTTTCTTCTGTTTTTCGTAAATACGTAAAAAAATTGATATTGTGAATAATTTTCGGTAGTTTCGATTCAATATTATTTTCAGTTCACCGCCATTTTGGTTTACCCGAATTTTAGTACATTATCGGTTCAATATTATTTTTGGTTCAACCATGTTTTCGGTTCACCCAAATTTTCGTTATTGAAAATGTTCATTTTTAATAGTTCCAATTTTGATAATGGTTCATTTTTTAAAATGTTTATTTTTAAAAAGGTTCAAATTTTGAAAAATGTTTCTAATTTGAAAAATATCCATATATTGAAAAATATTCAGATTTCAAAAATATTCAAATTTAAAAACAAAAAAGTAAAAATCAAACACGAAAAAGAAATCAAACAACAAAATATAAAGATAATGAACAGGAAAGAGAAAACGTAAAACAGACAAATAAAAAATAACCAACATGTGGGCCGACCAAGTGGAGGTTCGTACACGGGCGAGTCGGTGTATTGACTCGCTAGAAGCGAGGTATAGGGCGACCCAAAGACAGGATCACGACAAGAAAGACAGGCACTGCGAGAGAAGGTGAAACCGCCATGCCCCTTCTGGCCCGGTTCGTCGGCCACGCCCACTCATGGCCTGGGTCGTGGCCATCTTGGCTCTTAACAGCCGCGAGATTTCTCCCCCTGTAAGTCTGCCCGCACGTTGCTATGCTCCGGTTGCCCTACAAAAAATCGCTATGCTACGGTTACCTAGCCAGGCGCACCGCGCAGACCCACTCCTCTACAAGCGACTTTCTCGCGTCGTTCGCTAGCCGATAGATAGAGAGGTAGGGAAGTAAACGGATGGGATCGGATTGGATAATGCTCTCTTCATATCTTTTATTATCATTTTTGTCGGATTGGGAGTGGATCAGACACCAACCGGATGTGGATTCAAATACGAATAATATCGGACTACGGATTCGAATCAGACCAAAAGCGGATAAATACTTGCAAAGAATCACAATTTCACTATCTAAATAATATGAACAAAAAACTATTGAAATGCATTAACCAAACGTTGAAAATATGATATATGAGGCATGCTGGTTCCCTTCCTGCTCGCATGCACTTGGACAAAAGGTTGTATAATTAAGTAACCAAAACCAAACACCTTTTACTTGAAGAAATCATTTAGCTTTATTAGTATGTTTCAAGCTGCAACAAGCAATGTATTAAACTTGATAATGTACTATACTAATTAATTACTCCCTCTGTTTTGTCTCAACCACTAGATACATGCAAATTTGAGCTAGGTTGAGACATCCTTTTGTGAACGGAGTGAGTAGATAAATTAGTAAAGTACATATAATGTTTCCTTGGCCGATAGCATTGTTGTACATTGCATGCACAATACGAATATATGATTGCTCGGTACAGGTTGTACTAGGCTAAGGCTGATTGTATACGCAGATAGGCAAACGGGTGATAATGTCAATGAATTAATTGGCTATTCGAGTTCTCCCATTAGACTAGTTAATCGGATAATCCTAAGTGAATAGCTCGGATAATCCACTTTCACTGTGTAATAGAAATACCATATCTGTCGGATATCCGTCTAACAAAAATACTTATCCGAATCTGTATCCATCCAATTTATAAAATTGCAATTAAACCTGAGAATGGTTTTAATTTAACCGGGCTGGATGGTTCAGTTTTCTCTTTGGGTTTGATTAGTTCGGGTGGGAATGGGCCTAACGTGTCGGCAGGTTAGGTTCAGTTTTGGTTTGTGAACAAAAAGAATTGGGTATGGTTGGTTATGGGTCCAAAGAGTTTTGGGTGGAACTGATTCCAACTTTGGGTTAATACCGGTTTTCAGGACTGGGTCTAGGCATACACCGGCCGTAGGCCTGACTAGGTGCACGTTACCAAGAAGCAGCTACACGTACGATCCTGGCCACGATCACACGTGCATCCATGTGGGCCCATCCACTCTCTCTCTTTCCTCCTTATTTTCACCAAGACAGCAAGAACGGGGAGATGACGCGCCAGATTTCCCTGCCGAGAGCTAAGCTAATCCAAGCCAGAGATCGACGCCGCGAATGGCTCCACCCGCCGCCGCTGGGCCCTCGGCCTCCGCCGCCACAGCGCCGGAGCATCCCCACCGGGACGAGGCCGCCAAGCGCCGCTGACATGGGTGTACATCTCGGGTACCCTATCATGAGGGTACCTGGTGCACGTGACGACTAAGTCCCAATATCGAAGAGCCTACTCGAAGCCCAAGACAAGAGGCCCAAGAAGATGGAGTACCCTCCAAGACTAGACATAGGTATAGTCGGTTTAGGTTTTCCTTACGTGTAAACTAGGTCGGTTACAAACTCCCGAGACCCAGCCTATTTAAAGGCTGGGAGGGGTACCGATCTGGGACGAAGCCATACTCGAACCACCAAAGCTCTTGCGAGATCATCAACTCGCCGGAACTCCCCTGTAATTGCATAATCCACAATCAATACCAGACAAGCAGGAAGTAGGGTCTTTACCTCCACCCGAGGGGCCTGAACCTGGGTAAATCTTTGCCTCTGCTTGTCAGCCGACAAAACTATCAGTACTACCACGTTCTCTCCCCATAATCTCAACCCTAGGTCCTTAACCACGGGATTTGATGAGGGTACACCTCGTCAATTGGCGCCGTCTGTGGGAAAGAATAGTGCTGGACTCGCGGTTTCTTCGGTTCCATCGGAAAACGGCGACTCGCCGATCGGATCTACAAACGGCAACTGGCCGGCTGCATCGACAAACTAGAACTCGCCGACTCAGGCAACACACGGCAACTCGCCGGCTCACTCGACACACGGCAACACGCCAGTTTCACCCGCAAAAAGCACATCGGATCCTCTGATGGATTTCGAGCCACACTCGCCAGGATTCCAGGAGGCCTTCTCCGATCTCGAGTCAGGTTTGGGTTTAACCGTTGGTTCGTTCAATTTTTTCGTCAACAAGCTTGGTGTGCAGGACTTGACGGATCCACGCCAACTCGCGACTTCCGCACCCGAGGCTCCATCGGTTGCGGCTCCTTCAACTGCGGATCCCTCAACCGTGTCCATACCACCATCGACCCTCCAAGCTTGTTCGTCTGCAACAACCATGTCCACACGAGAGATGCGCGAGCTCATTGAAGAGCTCCAGGGCGACGAGGCCGAATCAGCATACCGCACAAACGATCCCAAACTGGATCTCCCACTCGAGGATAGTTTCGACTGCGGGATCTCCCTCGGTGACTTCGACGACCTCGAAACTCATATCGACAACCACGTCGACTCCGAGATCTGCGCCAACAACAACCTCGACTTCGAGATTCATAACAACCTCGCCGACGCCGAGATGGTCATAGGCGACGAAGACGTCGACTGCGAGATCCGTCCAGACGAACCACTCGATGAACATACAGGCTCAGACATGAGCCACGACGAAGATGTCGAGTCCATGACGGGACTCGAAAGTACATACATATACCCTCGGGTCATACCACAGCAGGTCTACGTTGCCATCGCCGCAGAAACATCAGACACTGCAGCCAGTCGCAGGCCTACAGAATTCCCGTGCACAGTTACTATGCCAGATGGCGTCACAACTCTCACAATCACTGCTGAGATGGCAGCAAAAGCAGATAAAGTCATCAAGGAGTGCACAATGATGCCAACAGACGCAACACAAGAAGAGATGTTGACCTTCCAGTACTTCAACTGGCAGGAGACACTTCGACTGAAGCAGAAAAGAGCCACACTCGAAGAACGCAAAAAGCAAGCTAGCTTGTCGAGTGCGCGCAGAAGACAGCTCTTCTTGAGCTCCACCGGGCGAGCAGACACAAGACCCAGATCAAGGTTGTCACACCTCTCGCCAGGCGAGAAGGCGGCACTCACCCGCAACTTAGGCAACTCCTTCATGACATACGACGAGGAAGGACTGCCGGTGCCCAAAACAGCAGCAGGTGCTCTCTACACCGCTGCAGCATACCTGGAGGCAATCAAGCCCCCAGCGGATGACCCCAACGCAAAACTACACCGCCAACAGATCAAATCACTCGCCTTAGCCGCAAAGGCCATACGCCAAGTTCCAAGAACTCCAGGTGGGAGTCGAGACCGTGCCCTAGTCGACGCACCTCGGGAAGAGCATAATCACAGTGGTCGTCGCCACCACTCGAAGGAAAGAAGCGGCTCGCAAAGGCGCAGGTCCAGGAGCAGATCACGCAGATCTTACGGTAGCGACTCATACTCTGATCGAGAGCCTGAGCCACATGGAGCTCTGTGCTTCACTCGACGCGTCCGCGAGACACGGATGCCCAAAGGATTCAAACTCACATCCGAACAGACCAAGTACACGGGTCGACAGGAACCTTCCGGGTGGCTGGAAGATTACAGGCTGGCAGTTGCGTGCCAGCGGGGCACCAACACTACAGCCATGCAGTACATACGACTCATGCTCGAAAGCACAGCTCGCGACTGGCTCAAGGCCCTACCTCCATCAACATACGACTCGTGGGATCACTTCCGCAGGGATTTCGTCAAAAACTTCGAGCCTCTATGTGAGCGCCCGAAAACATTCGAGGAGCTGCGGGCCTGCGTTCAGCGTTCAGACGAAACGTTGAGGTCATACATCAGACGATGGACTGAGATACACAACTCAGTTGGAGTGGTTTCAGAAGATATGGCCCAAAAAGAACTGCAGTCGAAGCCGAAGTCGACAGGCTACTCCCAGCAGGATTCATCAGAGAGATCAAGAAATCACAATGGGTGGCCAACCCGTACTTTAGAGAAAAGCATACAGACATCCTGCGGATGTGTGTAGATTTTACAGCACTCAATAAGTGCTGTCCAAAGGATCACTTTCCACTACCTCGAATCGACCAGATCGTCGACTCCACCGCCGGGTGCGCTCGCTTGTCCTTCCTGGATGCTTACTCGGGTTACCACCAGATAAGGATGAAGGAAGAGGATGAAGAAAAAACGGCGTTCATAACCCCACTCGGGGTCTACTGCTACACCACAATGCCTTTCGGGCTCAAGAACGCAGGCGCAACCTATCAGCGCATGATGCAAGATTGCCTCAAGAAGCAGATTGGGCGAAACGTCCAGGTCTATGTAGATGACATCGTCATCACCACAAGAGAAGAAACACGCTACTCGATGACTTGCGGAGACATTCGCAAACCTCAAACGCTTCCACATCAAGCTCAACCCGAAGAAGTGCACGTTCGGCGTGCCAGCCGGGCAACTCCTCGGGTATCTAGTCTCAGCTCGAGGAATCGAGGCGGACCCGGAGAAAATACAGGCCATCTTGACGATGCAAAGGCCTTCAAAGCTCCACGACGTGCAAAAGTTGGCGGGTAGAGTAGCAGCACTCAGTCGATTCATCAGCAAGCTAGGCGAAAAAGCACTCCCGTTCTATCGACTGATGAAGAAGGCAGATAAGTTCGAGTGGACGCCAGAAGCCGAAGCAGCCTTCACGGACCTCAAGCGAGTCCTCACAAGCCCTCCAATCCTCGTAGCACCAAGGGAACGCGAGCCACTATACCTATATGTCTCTGCAACTAATAGGGTGGTGAGCACTGTTCTGTGGTCGAACGCAGAGAGGAGGGACACGCCCAAAGCATACAACGTCCAGTCTATTACTTGAGTGAAGTGCTCTCCACATCAAAGCAGCGGTACCCGCACTATCAGAAGCTGGCATACGCCGTGTTCATGTCCTCAAGGAAGCTGACGCATTACTTCTCCGAGCACCCGATCACTGTAATCAGCACTTCAGGGATCGGGGACATCCTCACAAACCCCAATGCAACTGGGCGAGTAGCAAAATGGCTCATCGAGCTAGCACCAAGAGACATCAAGTATGATTACCCGAAGGCCATCAAAGCACAAGTTTTACCCGACTTCCACACCGAGTGGATTGAAGCTCAGCTCCCAGGAGCACCAGATGTGTCCAATTCCTGGACATGTACTTTGATGGCTCGAAGAAAAACGAAGGCGCAGGCGCAGGTGTCATCCTCATATCACCAAAAGGCGACAAGCTCCGCTACATCCTGCAAATGGGATTCGAGTTCCCATCCAATAACGAAGCAGAATATGAGGCTCTGATCCATGGCATGAGGATGGCCAAAGCCTCGGGTGCACTCGACTGATGATCTACGGCGACTCGAATTGGTGGTGCAGCAAACAATGAAGGCTTGTGACGCAATCGCAGATAACATGATCGCCTACCGTGACCTGTACAACATCATGGAGGGCAGCTTCGAAGGCTGCGAGTTGCGGCACATAGGGCGTGAAAGCAATGAAGAAGCAGATAAGTTAGCCAACATTGGTGCGACCAAAGCACCAGTGCCACCTGGTGTCTTCTTCGAGCGCATAGAGCACAGATCAATCAAAAAGAAGCGGCAACTCCTGCACAGCCGCACCAGCCAAGAGCAAAACACCTAGCACAGAGGACCCACCAGTCGAGGTACTCCTCATCGAGCCAACTTGGACTCAACCCTTCCTCGCATACATACTCCGCGGCGAGGTACCCGAAGACTTCACAGAGTCAAGACGCGTCACTCGACGATCTAAAGCATACACTGTCATCAACGGTGAACTTTACAAACGCAGCATATCAGGTATGTTCCAGCGTTGCATAGCATTTGAAGATGGCCAAGCCATCCTTCGTGATATTCATGCAGGTACTTGCGGGCATCACGCCAGCAGTCGATCACTCGTAGCCAAAGCCTTTCGCGCAGGCTTCTACTGGCCCACAGCACTCAAAGACGCGGAGGACATAGTCAAAAGGTGCATCGGCTGCCAAAAATTCGCCACAAAGCCGCACGCACCCGCATCGGCGTTGAAGACAATACCATTGGCCTGGCCTTTCGCCCAGTGGGGGCTCGATATGGTTGGGCCACTCAAAAAATCCTCCCATGGAGGGCATACTCACCTTCTGGTGGCGGTCGACAAGTTCACCAAGTGGATTGAAGCAGTACCCATCACAAGTTCGACTGCCACTACAGCAGTCAATTTCATAAAATCCATCATATACCGCTTTGGTGTGCCAATAGCATCATCACTGACAACGGTACAAACTTCACGGCTGAGGAATTCAAATCCTTCTGCAAAGAGCAAGATATCACGCTCAATTATGCATCTGTGGCGCACCCGCAATCAAACGGCCAAGTCGAAAAGGCCAATGGGCTTGTGACGAGTGGAATCAAGAAGCGCCTCCTGGTGCCACTCAAAAGGGCTGCGGGTGCTTGGGTAGAAGAGCTCCCGTCTGTGCTATGGAGCCTACGCACAACACCCAACGCCTCAACACAATTACTCCATTCTTCATGGTCTACGGCGCAGAGGCAATCCTGCCATCAGACGTAAGGTTCAACGCACCAAGGTCGAAGCATACAATGAAGAGATGCAGATGAAGCACTCGAAGATGCAGTCGACTTGCTCGAAGAAGCACGCAACACAGCGCTAGCACGTACAGCTGTCTACCAGCAAGATCTACGCAACTATCACAGCCGTCGACTGCGTACCAGGTCCTTCGAGGTGGGTGACTTGGTACTTCGACTGAAGCAAAGAAGGTGCATAAACTTGCTTCTCCATGGGAAGGACCCTTCATCATCACCGAGGTCATGGTGGTGGAGCATACAGACTGAAGCACGCGAAGACCGGCGAACTCTCCACAATCCTTGGAACGTTGCGCAGCTGCGCCGTTTCTATGCTTAGATTGCTCAGTCGCACAATGTAATAGGCACATATGTCGGATGGCTGCAGGTTTCAGACGCGCTCTTTTCCTTACCAGGGTACCTAAGGGGACTGGAAGGTTTTTAATGAGGTGGCCTGCAGCTTAATATTCAAAATGGAATATACTTCATGATTCCTCTTTTCCTTCTTACTACTCGCATAGCTTATCAGCAAAAACTTAGCCACACCCGTATGCTCGGGGGCTGAGTTATCTCAAAACATAAAAGCTTTTGCTCTTTCAAACACAATACTCCAGCCACACTCGAATACTCGGGGGCTGAGCCTGCAGGCATAAGTTGAAGCTTCAAATCTCATAAAATTCATAACCTCACTCGAGCACTCGGGGGCTATGTAATTCATGATCTATGTAAACTGTTTTTCATAAACCCCACTCGATACACTCAGGGGCTGCATACATACAAGTGAACAAATATGTACTAAGTGACAAATTTACACTCGGGGGCTGTACCCTATACAGAAATACCCTAATCTTATAGTTCATCCTTTGCTGGAAGAACAGGGTCCATAAGTTGCGCTTGATAGCAATCAACCAATGTCCTCGCGTGATCGAATGTTTCGTCAAGATTCGACTGGGACAAAGACGATCCAGGCACGGGTGGACGTAGCTGCAAATTTGGACGTTGACTTCGGAGATATGCCATGGTTGCATTGGCACCGTCCACAAGCTTCTGGGTGATGAAGCCTCGAATGGAACCTGTTGACCGGAAGAGATCGAGGAACGCGTGGATTCCTTGAGGTTGTGGCCCAGTCGGAAAAACCATCTGGTTGATTCGACTGAAGGCCGACCTGCACAATTCAAGAAGCATAGTGCTCCGCCACACCCGATCTTGCAGAGTCGCGAGTATGCGTGCTCGGTGCTTGTCCAATCGAAAGTGCTGGCGGCCAGTCGTTGGTTCGTCAGTTGCCATGCTCAACTGCTCATCCACGCGAGCCTGCTCCGCCTGGAAATCTTGAACAAAACCTGCAACAACACAAGTTGGGTGAACAAAATAAAACAGGCTGTGAACTCATAAGATCAAGGCAGTCATGCTTACACTCGAGATGTCTGTTCACGATCTCCATCTCACCACCATAGTAGCGCAGTGGCAACAGCCACGCGTGTCAGAAATCGCAGTCGAAATAAACGTCATCCCTGACGTCATTGGAGCATCTGTTCAGAAAATACGTTCGAGTATGCTCAACGCATATTGTTCACTCGATTGCCCTGATTAGTTCGAGTGTGACAAAACTTTCTTAAGACAAAAATTGGTCACTCGACCGTTCCTTCGACTAAGTCATATTACTCCCATCGGGAGCATGTTCAAAAAATTCTTCGACTGAAGATGCTTAGGATAATGATTGAGATTATCCTCCATTTACAAGTAATACAGCATAATCTCGGGGGCTACTCCCATCGGGAGCGCTGTCGCGCACCCGATAGCATAACAACAAATATCAGTCGACAAAGGGCATGACTCGTCCAACAAAGTTCAGAAATCATACTCGAAACATTCCCGAGTTGCGTCCGTCGCAAATACCTCGGACGCTGCACGCATAGTGCAAAGGTAAGACCCGCCGAACTTTCGAGCTGGGCTAAGGACCGTTCCAGCAACGTCAATCCTTATACTTTCCGTGTCAGCAGACATGATGAAAAATCCCGACGGACGCGTTGGGTAAAATTCAAAGTTATACTGCAGATCGACTCAGTAAGACCTCAGTGGCCTAGTCGAATCTGACCAGTTTGTTCCAGATTCGAGTCGGGGACTCGAGTTTGATTGAAAGCTAGTAAGGTTTTACCCGAATGTGTAGTTAACCAGTCCCGATCCGTCGAGTGTACTGGGCCTGCTAAGCTATTATCTCTTGATCATCATAAAACACAGTCGATGAGATACTCGACATAGCCAAACGTGTGCTATTCATACAGGAAATCCAAATTATATATACAGAATTCAAAGCATATGACGTGCACTTACGAAAGAGTCCATGCCCGATTCTTCGAGTCAGCCAAGTACTCGGGGCTACTGACATGGGTGTACATCTCGGGTACCCTATCATGAGGGTACCTGGTGCACGTGACGACTAAGCCCCAATATCGAAGAGCCTACTCGAAGCCCAAGATAAGAGGCCCAAGAAGATGGAGTACCCTCCAAGACTAGACATAGGTATAGTCGGTTTAGTCTTTACTTACGTGTAAACTAGGTCGGTTACAAACTCCCGAGACCCAGCCTATTTAAAGGCTGGGAGGGGTACCGATCTAGGACGAAGCCATACTCGAACCACCAAAACTCTTGCGAGATCATCAACTCGCCGGAGCTCCCCTGTAATCGCATAATCCACAATCAATACCAGACAAGCAGGAAGTAGGGTCTTTACCTCCACCGAGGGGCCTGAACCTGGGTAAATCTTTGCCTCTGCTTGTCAGCCGACGAAACTACCAGTACTACCACGTTCTCTCCCCATAATCTCAACCCTAGGTCCTTAACCATGGGATTTGATGAGGGTACACCTCGTCAGCCGCTGCCGCCCGGCGCGTGGCGCGGGCGCCTGGGCGCGCGTGCTCTCCATGGGCGAGCAGGGCGCCGTGATATGACCGCCGCGCTGGCCCTCTTCCTCCTCTTTGCCATCCCCGACCTCGAGCCGTCGCCGCCGCAGCATCGCCCCGTCGGCCTCGCGTCCGCCCAAATCAGCTGCTTCCCCTGCTTCCCCTCGCGGAGCTGGACGGGCCGAGCTGGCAGGTGGCCACGCCAGCGCCGAAGACGCCGCCCGCGCCAGCACCAGCGGCCGGGCGGCACTGGAAGCGCATCATCTCGTTGCCGTCGGCGCCGCACCGCGCCGCAGCGTCATGCGCGCGTGCGGCCGCCCTGGCCTCCTCGAACCGCACCACCGCCTGCGCGGCGCTGTGCACCCGGAACATGGCCTCCACCACCGGTGCCGCGGCGGCCGCGGGACGAGAAGATGAGCTCGACCACCTGCCGCGACGAGTGGCCGTCCGGCAGCTCCGCCATCGTCAGGAACGCTGAGCTCACCGGCGCGGCGGCGGGCGACGGCATGAACGCGGCCGCCATCTGCTTCGGCTTCTTCTTGGGCCGCAGCCTCGCGTCCTCCTGCTGCTTCTCTTGCCCGCCCCTCCGCCTCTCCCGGCGCGGCTTCAAAGTAGTATGCAATAATGCAGCTAGCGTATACTCCTACTATAGTAGCTAGCAAAGTACGCGCGTGTGCGCTCCAGACTCCAGTGCACCCATTTCACCATATGGTTTAAAACCATGGGTGTGCACTCGGGGACAGTTCGGTTTGGTGATAAAATGTAACGGGTTTGGTTTTGGTTGGTCTAACATCAGCATGAAGTGGGTTTGGTTCGGTCGGGATTAAATAAATACACGTATGGGTATGGTTGAGGTGTGGTGCGGTTCCGTAACCATTCTCAGGTTTACTTGCAATGCTCATTCATGATGGAAATTATCCGCACCATTTACATCCCTACAGAGAGCTATCGTGCCCACAGTACGTGCCAATGTGCCATCTTGGGCAAACTAGTATGTGTGTTCTGCTTCTCCCGTGCCATGCTCACGTTTGTTAGCTTTGTACACTTGAGTGGAGATTTTTGGCTCCCGAGCTCCCATACTCCCACCAATTTAAAAAATTCGAAAACCATACTTATGTGTTTCAAAATAATCTTTTTTTTTTTGGTGTAGCCAATAGTATATCCCACTCACGTGTAAACTATCAAATTTAAATACTTTGTATTCCGAACTAGCCAAAAATAACAAAAGTGTGAATCTAAGTATAACCTCTAAGTTTTGTTAGAGTTGTTATTTTTGTGTAGCCCATTATATAAAATATTTCAAACTGCACGTTTGTGAGAAACATCAATGGCTACATCCATTTTTTTTTCCAGAACTTTTTGGAACTCACAAATATGATTTTCGAATTTTTGAAACGGAGAGAGCACTAGACTTCGAGAACCAAAAACACTTTCCGTTGTACATCCTGCATATATATCATCTTGTTTTTTAGTGTACCGAGCATATTATCTGAACTTGCCACACAAACGTGCAGAACGCCCAGCCAGCAGCCCAGGCCCGAGGGGATCCAAAGGCCGAAGCGAGGCTCCGAGAGTTTCGGACATTTCTAGGATGGGTCATGGGTTGAGGTTTTTTTTTTTTTTGATCCGGGGATGTGCTAAGGAGTTAATTCCTGCCTCAAACCAAGATCATCGATCGGCCAGATCAATGCGTGCACAAGGCGACCGAAATTTTGAAAATGACAAGAGCACACGTTACATGCGATGTTTTGTTTTCATACAAGCGATGGGTTGACTGGTCATGCTTCGATTCGCACGTACGCTGTAGAGTCGTATACAGCTCTCTTCCTGTTGTTGATTTTTCTCTGGATTGGCAACCGGATTTTACTAACCGATCTGGCGATGATCCCCGAGCAATCTACGGTCCTAGGGCTTCGTGCAGGCCTGCTCATCGGAAGCGTCCAAATGAAGTTCGCGGAAGACAAGGGGGATCGGAAGCCGATCGAGATGATGCATGGGAGAAGCTGGCGGTAGTGTCTTCTCTACTGACAAAACGAATTAACTAGCAGCTCTCATCTATAGTATCGTTGTGGCAATTGATCGAGCTCAACGAAAAAAATAGCACGCTATTTCCCGGTTAATAGCACGATATAGCGTATTTGGAGAGGCTACGCTATATTTAGCCTAAAGTTGACGCTGCGGCGCTATTTTCGTCTTATACGCTCGAAACCACACTAAACGTGGTAACGTTATAGCTACGCTAACAAAAAGTCTGGAAATAACGTTAGGTGATGATGATGGCGGGCAATCTGGTGGTTCTTCTAGTTATTCTGAAGATGATGTCAATGATTCTGATTAAAGTTTAAATATTTATATTTTAGTTTACTACTTTTTC
The DNA here is from genome assembly GCA_947311845.1 of Poa pratensis. NCBI lineage: Eukaryota > Viridiplantae > Streptophyta > Magnoliopsida > Poales > Poaceae > Poa > Poa pratensis. The sequence continues at coordinate 21,417,779 of CAMZMU010000117.1, forward strand.
ATGGTTTTAAGCCTCATATTTGTATTCGTGCCATGGATTTGGCCTTGACATTTGAATATGGTTACCTGGTTATGCATGTATTGTTTCTGGAAAAAAAATAGTGCTGAAATCCTTAATATTTGGGCTATTTCTTACAACTTTTTCATCACGCTATTTTATATGTAACTTCGCTATATCACGCTATATCTTGTATAGTTTCTGTAGGAGGGCCACGCTATTTTTGATAGCACGCTATTTTTTTCCTTGATCGAGCTGCAGGGCACTCGTAATTATCTCCAGTTTATCAGCGTAACTAGAGTAGCTCTAGTTTATGTATCAGCGTAAGTAGAGTAGCTCTAGTTTGCGCCTCCCAGCGTCGCAGCTAAGCTAGTGAGGTGTTAACTAAATCTAAGGGGCTTGCTGTGGCACTGGTGCCACCAGCTTGCTAGCTAGGCGGAGAATCGCTCATACCGGCCATAGATATTACAACATGTAATCTCGGTACGTACCCCAGGATAAGCAATGCTGGTTGAATTTTGTCCGTCCTGCGCTACAGTCACGCACGACGTAAATTGAGGAGGCAAAGATAGTTTACAACGACCAACGAAGATCTGGATTGCTCTGTTATTTTATGCTGATCCAAATTCATATGAAGATAGAGGCTAACTTCGAAACGGAGCGGATGCCCGTCGTCGGAGGCTAAGTTTGAGCTATGCCAGTTCATATGATGACAAAATCAGTTCCTGTTGCTAAGTTTGAGTTATGCTCAGCCTTCTTAATTGGTATCACTGTCTAGGCTAAGAGGCTATTTGGGAAATTTTGACAAAAATGACCACTTTGACGAGTGAATTGTCAAAAAAGACCACCTCCCGAAAAATTTGTTAAAAAGGACCACCTGCCGCCACGGGACATGGCGGCATGTCCCTCTCCATGCATGCTGACCAATGAACAGTGCTCTGATCAATGAACAATGCATCGTTTTGTAGTGCATAGAGTTAGCTACGAAAATTTGTCGACTTTGTTTTTTTACTGAGCCCAAAATATGATTTTTTTTGCAGTGAATTTTTGCACGATCGTAGTGCATAGAGTTAGCTATATCCAGGTATTTTTTTTAAAAAAAAAATGAGATGTTTTAAAAAAATTCAAAACGGCTACGCACACGGTTCATGCGCCCAGAAGCAGATGTCTGCATGCATGCACGTCTCGCCAGCGTGCCGCCGTGGCCCGTGGCGGCCTCGGACGCCGCCGTCAGCGTAACGGCCTTTGCCACGTGTCGCTTGGCCAGCATGCCGCCACAGTGCAGGTGGTCCTTTTTGACAATTCGTTCGGGAGGTGGTCTTTTTTGACAATTCATTCGCCGAAGTGGTTTTTTTGTCAAAATATCGCTATTTGGCACCGAAAGTGTTTTCTTTGTTGTTTCAGGGTGAAGGTTCTCGTTCATGCTACATGATGGAATTTGTCTTAAGGTGGAGTGTTGTTTTATGGTGATCCAAATTCATATGAAGATAGAGGCTAACTTCGAAGCGGAGCGGAGACCCGGTACGGATCGTTTCCGAGTTGGACTGCAGTCGACTTATGGTTTTGCCTCCATATAAATATATCTTGCAAGCCGCCGATTGGAATAAGCCACACGTTGTAAATTTCTGGCGTTTGTAACATCAACACGATATAGTGAAATATTGCTGGCTGGTGTCCGTGGTTTTTTCTCCTGCATTGTTGGAGGGGTTTTCCACATTAAATCTCGTGTCCCCGTTGGTTGATCTTCCACTTTCTTCGTCGTTTCTTTGCTATCGTTTATAACAAATACAGGAGCCACCGCAACTCCATAATTATATTTCGATATCCTGGTTGAGTTTTGTCTGTCACGCGCTACGGTCAGGACGTAAAATGAGGAGGCAAAGATAGTTTACGACGGCCAACGAAGATCTATCTGGATTGCGCGCCACAAAGATTAGTCTACTCCATCTACGAAGCTGAGAGCTTGTCTCAGACACTCGTCGCTCCCATAAAATTAACTACTGTAGCTAGCCTCCATAATACCCTGCGATGTCCAGGGATCCGAAGTCACTCCGAACAGAGGTCCGTTGGAACGTTTGGGCGTCGGGGGACTAAAAGAAATCAAAACACCATGCTTGTTTAGGAGGCTTAGTAAGTTAGTAACTGGGCCAACACTTAACTATTCGATCGGTGCGTTGGCATTGGGCTCGATCGGGCCGATGCCGAAGCTGGGCGCCCGCGCGTGCGAGCCGATGCGGCGGTGGTGGGCTCCCGTCGTCGCGCCTAGATCTCTGCTCCATCCTCGCCGCCGGGCGAGCCAAATTAGCGGTCGTGTTCGGGGACAAAGCTTCGCAGCGTTTCCGGACCAAATCATGGCCACCGCAACCGCATCATGACGGTTCTGTTCCGGACTTACTCCACCAGATATCTGTTTATATCCTCCCGTTGTTCCGCGGCTTATTCGCTTCCGTCGTCCGTCGTCGTACCCGTCCTGATCAAGGTGACGACTAGACTAAGTAGTGCATGCAGCTACCTCTGCACGCAAGAAGCATGAGTCGATCGGCACTTCACCAACACATGTAGGAGTACTACCATGTGACGACGATCGAGCACCATATGTGAAGCGTTAGCTGCCAATTATACGCATGCATGGTTTGCGCGAAGTCGCTTGCGCAGCACTTCACTCACCGACACTCACGTACGTTTTGGTTTATGCTCGTTAATTAGGTGCCACATTATCAGAGCTAGCTACGGCTAATATGATGGCATCACGTAGGATGTCATGCCAGACGTGTTGCCCGTCTTTTGGAGGTAATAAACAAATTAGGACGTGCTCGCTCAAGGATGATCCTGAGCATGAGGATATACTCCCTCTATATCACAATATAAGATTGCTACACTTTTTAGACTTGTCCTGATTCGTTATTAAATGAGTGAATCAACCCAGTAAAACATGACTACATACGTACGAATCAGAACAAAACCAAAATGTATAAAAAGTCTTACTACCTCCGATCCATATTAGTGGGCACAACTTTGTCTAGATACACATGTATCTAGTCTAAATACTTAACTAGATACATATGAATTTAGATAAATCTATGCCCACTAATATGGATCGGAGGGAGTACATTTTGTTATGGAGGGTCTCGAACTACACCTTTTACCATTTTATACTAGCAGCACATGAACAGCACTCGCGAGGCTCCCTCCTCTTGTAGCTACAGCATACAATACAGTACTACTGCAACACAGAGCGAGCGTGCGTTCGGCCTACCCGACCCACTGACGTAGGAACCGGATCCACTCGCACTCCTCATGTTTCCAACGTTGCCGCTGACTACCGGGCTCCACTTCCCGAACAGGCGACCCAGCTGTTGTTCCGCGTCCTTGCTTCCCCGATACGGGAAAGATGATCGATCCGCACATGCTGCAGCCACTCCTACTCCTGTAGGTCTGCTTTTGAATGACATGTGGGACCGCCCTAAATGGGACGCGGACATATATCAGTGTATAATACAGGGTCGATGCATGCCCAAAAAGTACATCCGCATCATGGACTGCCCCGGATTCCCGACATCGCCCCTGTACTTCTATCGGCACTAAAATCAGCAAAAACTTTAGGAATTCAAAGCTGCTCGGACCATGGTTGTGTACTGTACTGTACCCACTGCCATGTGGGCTGGAGCTACAGTCGGGCCCCATGTGGAAGTCAGTGTTATGTTCACTACGGGTTGTCTTGGACGTGCGTGTACGAGCCCGACTGTACATACAGCAAAATTCCTTTGCCCCCGAATCTGGAAGATGGTCTCAAAACAAACTAACAAAGAACACTATATTGCAGAATAGCTCTTTAAAACTGTTGCCCCCGCGTCCAGTTTACCGAGGATTTATTCATTTCAAACCTTTACTACTATGCAGGGCCCTGAGCCGGCCAAATATGTGGCAAACTATATAACGGGGCGTATCAAGGTGTTTTTTCATTTTTTTTTCTTCTTAGAAACGTTTAAAAAGAATGCCAAAACAAGCTACCTCGAGCTCGTGCTCCATTGTGACTAATTAGGCGTATCTTTCTATAGAATAGACCTGCTCAAATTTATGCTAGTCGCCATCGGCGTTATGATTAGTAGTGAATAGTCCATCTCTAGCGACCATATGAGCTGCCCTACATAACCGTGGTCTTATTCGAATATATTTTGATATAAGATAAGTAATGAGACGCAATTTCAATATGTATTCTAATATATTTTGTAGACATATATTACTATCATGTTCATGACATATTCTGATCAAACTTGTATGATAGGTGCGAGAGGGAGCTAGACCCCGCACCACCGTCCTCATCCCGCTCAATATGGAAACTTTCTGTTGAAGGCAAGGATATGTTGCACGAATGTTTCGGGGTCAAATAAAACACCATCTGAAAATGAACTGCATAAAATATGCTAAGTACAAGCTTGGAGGCACCGAACAAGCACACTGAGTGCTTCCAAACTCATGCTGAAACTTGTCTTGCGGATGGAAAATCTACACTTAAAGGCCACCACATACGAAGTGTATGGCCTTTCTTATTCTTATGGAGAAAGAGATTTGAAGTTTGTTATTGAAGAAATGGCCTTGAAAGATTTGCAAGAATGTATGTTTCTCGTGCTAGCCAACTACTACTTTTGATGCTACAACATACTTATGACTTAAATAAAACTAGCAAAAGTAATTTTTGATAGATGACAATCACGTTTCTCACATTTAGGGTTCACCATTGACTTTAATTCAACAAGCAATGAGATTAAAATCTGAAACGCCTAATAAGTTTGTTAGTTCCTTAAATGTGCTAGAAAGAATCAACCAAAACCACTAGAAATCCTAGATGCACTTTCGCCGATGAACACTCAGCGTAACAAATGTTCTCCAGACCCGCTAACTCTACGAAGCTATGCTTCATTGTGTGCTGCTCAGCTGCCCTCACTTATCTGATGAGGTTTTTCCTTTGTCTTGTCGACCTCGATGTTGTCATGTGCTGTTGGGTTTGTCTTGCTATCTACCACATGTAATCGACTTTGTTTCAGTGAAAAAACAAATGATTGATAGTGGCAAAAATGTATATCAAACACTATAAATGGGGCCTACGGTTGGAGTGAATTGATAGATGATCGTATCGTCTTATTAAGGAATCTGCTCTCTAGATGTGCTCTGATGGGAATTCGCCATGCACCTCATTTTGTGAATTGTTGGATCACCATAAACCGTTGAATTATCTTGTAATGATTAAAGTTGTGTGCGCCTATGTCTTTGTGGACTGAGAATTAGGTTATTTTGAACTACAAATTTACTTATACAGATCTAAAATACATTCTAAGTGTAATTACTTGTTCATTGGTGAAAAAAGTATACTATTGTTTCTTGGTGGAATTTATACATTTGTTCATAGAAGTCCAAAAGAATTTTCACCACGTTGTGTTGGACTAATTTGTCTATCTAGTGAAAATAAAATGTTTTTTTTTGCCTGGTGACATTTATCAAATCTATAAGCGATCTTTGTATGTTGGAAAGAATTATCCAGAAATTCAACATAACCGGTTAAAATTGTACGCCTGTACAGCGATGAATGCCACTCCAAAAGAAAGGGGTTGTACAATGCTCAGTCGAGTTAGATTTTATTCATTTTCAGTGAATTTCACACAGTTGTATTTCATGCGCAACTCTTATTAGATAATGTGCAACTCTTATTCGATAACTGAATAACTGACGCAAATCCAATAACTGAAAGTCGATTAAGAATTAACTAAATCTCACTTAGTTGCGCACAGTTGCAAACCATGTGCAATTCCGGGATTAACATGAATCTCAAAGAAAAATATAACCGGTAGGTACATTTTTTTTCTTCGGTTGCACACATTTTTAACTTATTTAAAACTCTCAGCCAACACGAATCAAGATGTAAATATGAGACGGTTGAGATTTAGTCAATTAACAGACGATTTAGATTAGCGAAACAGCAAAAGAAAACATTAGAATTCCCCAGCCAAAATCACAGAAACATGCTTCATTTCGTACATACCAAAAAAGAGAGAAAAGGGAGAAAAGATATGGAAGCAGAAGATTTGCCCACGCATAAATCCCTCGTTGTCCGCCTGAACTCCAGCGCCACTCCACCACTGCCCCAATCCATGGCACGCTCCATGGCCGCCACTTCCACCTTTCTCCTCCCCCTCCTCCTCCTCCTGGCCACCGTTGCTCACTCCGCAGCCTCCGAGTCATCCACTCCCGCCGCCTCCCTGGATGCGGCCGCCCTCCTCAACCTCTCCGCGGTGCTCGCCGATCCCTCGAGCTACCTTTCCGCGCACTGGACGCCAGTGACGCCGCTCTGCTCGTGGCCGCGCCTCTCCTGCGACGCTGCCGGCTCCCGCGTCATCTCCCTCGACCTCTCCGGTCTCAACCTCACCGGCCCCATCCCCGCCATCTCGCTCTCCTCCCTGCCGCACCTCCAGTCCCTCAACCTCTCCAATAACCTCTTCAATTCCACCTTCCCGGAGGTCCTCATCAGCAGCCTCACTAGCATCCGCGTCCTCGACCTCTACAACAACAACTTCACCGGCCCACTCCCTGCCGCGCTCCCCAATCTCACGAACCTTGTACACCTCCACCTCGGCGGCAATTTCTTCTCCGGCAGTATTCCCACGTCGTACGGCCGATGGAGCCGAATCCGGTACCTGGCCCTCTCCGGCAATGAGCTCACCGGGGAGATACCGCCGGAGCTCGGCAATCTGACGACGCTGAGAGAGCTGTACCTCGGGTACTTCAACAGCTTCACTGGCGGCATACCGCCGGAGCTCGGGAGGCTGCAGCAGCTCGTGCGGCTCGACATGGCTAGCTGCGGGATCTCCGGGAAGATCCCGCCGGAGGTTGCAAACCTGACGTCGCTCGACACTCTGTTTCTTCAAATCAACGCCTTGTCTGGGCGGCTGCCTCCAGAGATTGGCGCGATGGCGGCCCTGAAGTCGCTCGACCTGTCGAACAACCTGTTCGTCGGGGAAATCCCCGCGACCTTCGCGTCGCTCAAGAACATGACGCTGCTGAACCTCTTCCGGAACCGCCTCGCCAGTGAGATTCCCGATTTCGTCGGCGACCTGCCGAACCTCGAGGTGCTGCAGCTGTGGGAGAACAACTTTACCGGCGGCGTGCCGGCGCAGCTTGGTGTGGCGGCAACCAAGCTAAGGATCGTCGACGTGAGCACGAATAAGCTCACGGGCGTTCTACCAACCGAGCTGTGCGCCGGCGAGCGGCTGGAGACGTTCATCGCGCTTGGCAATTCGCTGTTTGGTGGCATTCCGGACAGGCTCGCCGGGTGCCGGTCATTGACGAGGATACGGCTGGGAGATAATTACCTCAATGGGACGATTCCGGCCAAGCTGTTCACGTTGCAGAACCTGACACAGATAGAGCTTCATGACAATTTGCTGTCCGGCGTGCTTCGGCTGGATGCCGGCGAGGTGTCGCCATCGATAGCGGAGCTGAGCCTGTACAACAACCGATTGTCCGGCCCGGTGCCGGCGGGAATCGGTGGGCTCGTGGGGCTGCAGAAGCTTCTGGTGGCCGGCAACAAGTTGTCAGGCGAGCTCCCACCGGCCATTGGGAAGCTGCAGCAGCTTTCAAAGATGGACATGTCTGGGAACCTGATATCTGGGGAGGTGCCTCCGGCGATCGCCGGATGCAAGCTGCTCAGCTTCCTCGACCTATCCAGCAACAAGCTCTCCGGCCGTATCCCGACAGCGCTCGCCAGCCTTCGAATCCTCAACTACCTCAACCTATCCAGCAACGCGCTCGAGGGTGAGATCCCTCCATCCATCGCCGGAATGCAGAGCCTAACGGCCGTGGACTTCTCCTACAACCACCTCTCCGGTGAGGTTCCGGCCACCGGCCAGTTCGCCTACTTCAACTCCACCTCGTTCGCTGGCAACCCAGGCCTCTGCGGGCCCTTCCTGTCTCCGTGCGGCACCCACGGCGTTGCCACGTCGACCTTCGGATCCCTCTCCTCGACATCGAAGCTCCTCCTCGTGCTGGGCCTCCTCGCTCTGTCCATCATCTTCGCCGGCGCGGCCGTGCTAAAGGCACGGTCTCTGAAGCGGTCGGCCGAGTCGCGCGCGTGGCGGATCACGGCGTTCCAGCGCCTGGACTTCGCGGTGGACGACGTGCTGGACTGCCTCAAGGACGAGAACGTGATCGGCAAGGGCGGGTCAGGGATCGTGTACAAGGGCGCGATGCCTGGCGGCGCGGTGGTGGCCGTGAAGCGGCTCTCCGCCATCGGGCGCTCCGGCTCCGCGCACGACGACTACGGCTTCTCCGCCGAGATACAGACGCTGGGGCGCATCCGGCACCGCCACATCGTGCGGCTGCTCGGGTTCGCGGCCAACCGCGAGACCAACCTCCTGGTGTACGAGTACATGCCCAACGGCAGCCTCGGCGAGGTGCTCCACGGCAAGAAGGGCGGCCACCTGCAGTGGGCGACGCGGTACAAGATTGCCGTGGAGGCGGCCAAGGGGCTCTGCTACCTGCACCACGACTGCTCGCCGCCGATACTGCACCGCGACGTCAAGTCCAACAACATCCTCCTCGACTCCGACTTCGAGGCGCACGTCGCCGACTTCGGGCTCGCCAAGTTCCTCCACGGCAGCAACGCCGGTGGCTCCGAGTGCATGTCCGCGATCGCCGGCTCCTATGGATACATCGCTCCTGGTATGAATTATTCTTACCTGTCATAATACTCTGTTTTCATTCTTCACAAATGCCTGTTTGCAAATCCCAGAGATTGATTGGCACTTGTGCGGCAAGTGCCAAACCTCAATGTAGAATCTTAGGTAATTCGTACTCCACTATTCGCATATAGTAGATCCATTCCATCTCGTATTGCAACATCAGCGGATGGTTAGTTTTGGTATGCTCCGATTGTTTCTACTGTGTTCACCAACTGTGCCGTACATGCTCTGAACTTCTGAAGCCTGTCTCTCATCACTTAATTTGTCGTTTAAATGGATCAATCATCTTCGGGAATTGCTGGCGCGTGTGATCTAATGTGGCTGCATTCTCCGTTTCGTGATGACACACTGCAGAGTACGCGTACACGCTGAAGGTGGACGAGAAGAGCGACGTGTACAGCTTCGGGGTGGTGCTCCTGGAGCTGGTGACCGGCCGCAAGCCCGTCGGAGAGTTCGGCGACGGCGTGGATATCGTGCAGTGGGTGCGGGCGGCCACCGGGTCGACGACCAAGGAGAGCAGCGTGGTGAAGATCGCCGACGCCCGGCTCTCGACGGTGCCCATCCAGGAGCTGGCGCACGTCTTCTACGTGGCCATGCTGTGCGTCGCGGAGCAGAGCGTGGAGCGGCCCACGATGAGGGAGGTGGTGCAGATCCTGGCCGACATGCCCGGGACGACGACCGTCGTCGGCACGCCGCGGCCGGTTGGAGAAGATGATGGAGAAGAGGAGCAGCGTCAGGACGGGCCACAGGGCTCCTTGCCGCAGCAGGATCTGCTTAGCATATAGTCCTAGTGGTAGTGGTCAGTGGCTTGTAGCATCCCCTGTGCCTTCTGGTGTACTCTTTGGAATGTGTTAGTGTCGGGATGCGTGTGTTAAGAGTCGGCAAGCATGTGCTGTGGTAGATTAGTAGTGTGAGGAATCGTTGATTAGGTATGTGTAATATGTGTACGCTCTTGTACAAAGCAGCTATTTAGTTGATCTCCCCGATTGATGGTAGTTCCAAATTCACAAGAAAGAAGAGCTGCTCCGATGACATGCACTGCTGCGAGGCAGGAGAGTACACGCACGCTTGCTCCTGTAGAGCTGCGGAGATGGCCATGGCGCGTGCACGTGAACCGTCATCTCATCTCCACGGTGCCTCGTTTCACTTGCAGGTGTCAGATCGATAGGCCTGGACACTCACTCAAGCCATGGCTGGCAATTCACCATGCTCGCACGGCACGGCACGGCACACTTGTGTCTTGGCTAAAAAGATGTTAACACTGTGCTCGTCGCCATGTTTCCGGGATGTAGCTTAGTGCCTTTTTTGCACAGGCAGCGCACTCGATTCATATGGCCGGATCCTGCAGAATCAAGCACAGTAGATTAGGAGTACTCCTCCTAGGCTGCAACACTGTAAAAAGTGTTGAGGCGTTGCAGGCTCCTGAATCGGCCGTGATCGAGTTACCGTGCAAGCTTTTGCTAGCGCGGTGGTGGACTCGCCGGTACTGGTACGGCCGGTGAGAGCGCCGGCCGGCCGTGAGTGATGGGCTTCGACTGATCACGTAGTCGGTCGGCGCTCAGCTCTGCACTCTGCAGCGCATGCAGTGGCCGGGGGAGTTGCCTCCCCGCGCGTGGTATTGCGCGTGTGGTCATTTGTCACAGCCTCACAGGTCACACTACCTGAGTTGGACCGGCGACGAGGCCGCCGAGAGGAGAATCTTCTCATTTTGTCGTGGAAATCCGAGCGCCCCTCGGATCCGCTGTGTTTTGATTTGAGATGAGCAAATGTTCCTTCGGTTCCAAAAGCAAGTTTTCCCGAAAATGCTTTAGCAGATTCGTCTTCTTCTGCGACCGCACAACATTCATATTCCACGGTCACCGATTACGCTAAACACTAGTCTACAAGTTTTCTTAAAAAAATATTACACACAACCACACTATGGTTGCTAGCTCGTTAAGACCACAGCCACCCTAATTCTATATAAAAAAAACTTCCACATCTTAGCGGTGCTTCTTGTCCATCTTTTGTTGTTTGCTTAGAGTTGTTCGGGGTGGTGTTGCTGCTCTTCGGAGTGCTTTTTTTTTTCCCTTCCTTTTCCGTTTGAAAGTAAGGATTTGTCCGAGTGCAGCGTTTTGCACACCCGGGCTTCATGGAGCCCTTAACGATTGAAAAAAAAAATCAGAAAATTCCCCAAAACATATATACATAGAGTCAATAACATATGATACAAGTGTGTAAATCTCAATCAGAAATACATTATATTCTATGCTACACGTACAACAAAGACAATTTTTTGATCGAGTGTGTGAACCGTGCACCTCTAAAACTCGTCAGATTTTTGCAGAACTTATCTTTTTTTGCAGCCCATAATATAAAGAATTTATATTGAAATTGTGCACAATTATACGATACAATATTGGCTATAGACAAATTTATTTTGGGAATCCTTTTGAAAATATAAAATATTGTCTGCAAGAAGTTCAAAAGAACTAGTGTTTCTTGTCCATCTGTTGTTGTTTGCTTGGAGTTGTTTGGGGTGGTGTTGCTGCTCTTTGGGGTGTTTTTTCTTTCTTTATTGAAATTTTGCTTCCTTTACTATTTGATTTGATAGTAAGATTTGTCCGAGTGGAGCGTTTTAGCCCCCGGGCTCCATGTAGCACTTTATTCAAGCATGAAAAATAAAATTTTAAAGTTTCAATTTTTTTTTGGGAAAATATAGAAATATAGTCAATGACGTATGAAATCTTAATCCAAAATACGTTGTATTATACGCTGCGCAAAAAAGACAAAATTTTATATCTGGGTGTGTGAACAGTGCACCTCTACAACTTGTGAGAGTTTATCCTTCGTGGGTAGCACATAATACAAAGAATTTCATATTGAAATTTTGCACAATTGTACGATATAGTAGTGGCTACAGACAGATTTCTTTTTTTATAAAAGTTTAAACTATAAATTACTGCTTTCAATTTAAAAAAAATAAAGAGCTCCATCTAGCGCGTGCCAAAATACATTTTCGGGATTTGTCCCCACTTATGTGGATCAAAGAAAACGCTTCTTCTATGTTTGCTATACCTAGAGAGTTATGAAACTCGCATGCAACTTGGAATCAGATTCTCTCACTGAATGTCCCTATCATGTGTATGAGTGTGTTTGTTGGGACAAAAGGCGGGAAAAAACTTGTTTAAAGACAGATATCAACTTTAAAAGTCCTATATATTACTTGGACTCGAATGGGCCATCGTCAGAAGCCGTATGACTATTGTATAAGTGTATCCGACGGATGGATACGGTCGTGGCATCGCGTACGTGGATGCACAGAGCAATCATGCCCGAGATTGGTCTCCTCCTAGGTCTCGCTTGTGTCCGAGATCGATCAACCTAGTGCGCACTGAACCTAACATAGCAGATCAACAGATGCAACAACTAAAGGAGGCCTCTCCGATGGCCCGAATTATAGGGCATGCATACCGAGTCGGCACCCGTCTTGAGCCAAAGCGCCAGAACTTTCCTTTTGTCTTGTCCCGTCTGATTTTGGATGGGATCCACTCATTTTGGAAGCTCGCGGGCAGATCAAAGGCGATGCGAAGTCCAAATCGTAGAGAAAAAAAGAAACATGCATCACCGGCCGAAAGAAAAAAAGAGTAAAAATCACCGCCCAGGCCCAGCATTAGCATGCTAGACAGAGGTAAGCTCTAGGTGATGAAGTATGCCTGAGCGTCCACGAGACAGGATGTGACATGGATAATGTAGGCCTGCACGAGCCGTCCGATCTCTCCCCTAGCGCTAGCTATATCATCACATGAGAGAACAATAGGTAGGCCAGAGACGAGATGTTTTGGTTCGATGGATACGGACGACACCCGACGGGAATGTACCGCTTTTTTTTGCTCTCGTCTACTGATAGCTGTGCGTAGCGTAGCCGGCAGCCGCGTAGGTAGGTCTTCCGGCCTGGGACAAGAAATCACAGGGATTCTCGCCACAGCTGCATACCACGGTCGAATCGCGCTCAAATGGCGTGTACAAAGAACGACACAGCACGAGACATGTTCGTACCGGTACCCATGCCGTATCAACCAACCTGGGAAACGGAAAAGATTCTGGCCCCCAAAACTGTTTGGGAACTGTCCGAGATGATTTCTGTATGGTTCTGAATTACTACTACTGCTCCCTAAACCCACCACACCTCTGCCGATATGCCTAGAATTTTCCAGGGTTTTGAGGGAAAACCCGACTGTTTTAGGGTGCTATTTGCGGCTTGATGCTGGGCTTTGTGGCTTATTCGTGACAAGTTCACGATAGAAGCTAAATTAGCTAAACAACCAGCTGATTTTTGCTTCTTCAAAATCATGATTTTCTTTTTGCAGCTGTGGAGACCCGTCTTCAAATCCAAGATCGTGTTGTTGCTGGATGAGATGGTCGCCATGCTTAAAGCTATCTTCGTCGCCACTACAGCTGCCCCGCACCTACCTCAACATCTTATCTTAGTGATATTTTGATCCCGTTAGGCTGTCCCTTATGCTATTTGGCTTTTATGCCCTGGTCTATGAAACTGTTTAAATTTCGCTGATGGCTTGTATGATATCATATCCGTGGGGATTTATTAATTTAAAGCTGAGCACGTGATGCCTTCCATCTAGAAAAAAACTACTACTACTCGTGAAATCCATGCGGTCAAACCGATCCTCAAGTTTGATGTCCGTATCTGTAAACTTGAGATAGAACTTGGCGCTGGTAGTAGATGCCGACGGGAGTCTCCTTGCACGATATTGCGGAGCTCGACGTTGAGACTGTTGACTCGAGCGTCGACGTTGTCTTGAAAAAGCTGGTGGAGGGCTGCCCATAGATTGGCGGCGGTGGCAGTCGCGGAAGACGAGATTGAAGATCTCCGTGGACACCCTCATCTAGATCCATTGGATGATGGCGAGATCGTCTTTGACACATTGCGGATCAGTAGGTTGGGGAACGGAATTCTCGACGACGTGAGAACGAAGGTTGCAGCGGCCGAGGTGGACTTCAAAGAGATGACGCCAATGGTAATAGTTGTGGGCGGCCAGGTCTAGGGTAATTGGGATAAAGGTTTGTTACATCGGCGATGGTGTCGGTGTAGGAGAGAGGGGCAACCATGGAGGTAGAGGGCGCCGGAATAAGGGAGGAAGAAGAGTTGGCGACGGCAGCAGCGGCGGCGTGATGACGTGAAAACACACGTTCGTTGGGAGACCCTAAGAGGAAGGTATGATGTAGTGCAGCATCAATTTTCCTTGATATCTACCAAGGTTGTCAGATCCAGTAAGAGTCAAAAGTGCTTCAGAAGGTTTTCAGTGGCGCCGTTTACGACAACTGACGTGGACCTGCACACAACACAATCAAAGTACTTTGCCCCAACGAAAGAGGAAAGTTGTCAATCTTCCTGGCTTGCTGAATACAAAGAATTAAACGTATGGTGTGGAGAGTAATAATAATTGCAGAGAGTAACAGAGAACATATGATTGCAATTGGTATTTTTATCAGTGTAAAACAATTGGACCGGGGTCCACAGTTCACTAGTGGTGTCTCTGTTGGAAATATGCCCTAGAGACAATAATAATTTAGTTATTATTTATCTCCAAGTTTATTATTAATGTTTATATCTTTATGGTATAACTGTATTTGGCACTTGGATAGCAAATACAACGTGTTCAAGAGGAAAACCTCCAATACAGGTGTAGAGATACGAACAAGTAAAAGCGTTCCTAGTCTTGTCTCTAAGACTAGCCTATCTTGTTGGTTGATGATCATGTTTTTCTGATCATGGACTTTGTATAAGTCACACAACTATAGGAGTTTATTATCGGAATGATAATAGTACTGAACCGACCCACTGTATGATCTTACTAAGAGACTAATCGTCAACGATGAAGGTAGCAATATATCATATGTCTAGTTATCATTAGCTGTATTCCTTTTCTATGAGAATATCTGGTCACCGCTTATTCGACACTCATGTTTTGATTGTTACCTAACGTTCGACCGTAACTGGGGACCATAACGGTGGCTTTTGGGCGTGAACTAGAATAATGTATTGGAACAGAGATTATTCAAGAATGACACTTACTCCTCCAGATGATGGAGAGATACATCCTCTAGGCCATCTCAGTATTATTATTGTCACCCAATCGTCTGGCCAGACACAAAATTATATTGGTACGAGAATTATATGTGTTATGATCGAATGGTTTGATCAAATTAGAGCACATTGTCTCAATCTCGAGATATCATTGGTATCATGTACGTAAGGAGATTAGCGTAATGAGTAACACACAGGTTCTGTCGTTCACTCATGAACACACGGGAGCCAGTACGGCCGTCTAGGTACCAATGCTGGTTATTGTCTGGTAAGTTCCCAGACATGTCTTTGTGTTCACTGAACCTTTCGGGTCACACACTTAAGCTGTGAGTCAATCTTTTATTGAGAGTATAAAATTTTAGTTTTTGGTTATGAGAAGTGGTCGGAGTCCATACGATGTCACAGGAACAACTCCGGAGTGATTCAGATAAGTTCCGGTGAAGTTGCCATGAGAGGGAAATAATGCCGGTATAGGGCAGAATTTCCTATGAGAGAAATATGGCGAACATGAGATGTTCCGAGATGCCGGGAAGTGTTTCCGACATCAGTGGATAGAGTCGATGATTTTATCTATAGAGTATATTTGGTTCCAGAAGAGTTTCGGAGGTTTGCCGGGAAGGGGGATGCGCCGGGGAAGAGAGGGGGGTGCCCTGCGTGCTACGCCACACCTAGTGTGGGCCGGCCGCATGGGCCCCACCTCCTGGCCGGTTGCACCAAGTCTCCCTCTCTCCTTCCTTGTTTAAATTGGAGATTTAAATGAGTCCTAATTAAACTAGGAAATGAATAAAGGAAATTGGCAAAAAGGAAAAAAAGGAAGGGGAGGGAGTCCTTGTTGGACAAGGACTCCCCAACCGACTTGGGCAAGGGTTCGGCCGGCCCTTCTAGGGCCGGCGCACCACCCCCTCCCCTCCCCCTTATATACTCCCCCCTCTCTCATGGAGAGATAGAACTTCAAATACTTGCACAAGTTTCTCTCTCTAGATATTGTGCAATTAGACGAAGCTCTAATTACGACGTCGCTCTAATTAGACTTTGATCTAATCTCTCTAGTAGATCTCATGTGTTGAGAATTAGATCTCTCCAGTCGTATATACCTCTAATCAAGTTTGATTAGATCTACCACCAAATCTATGCCGAAAGGCAGTCTCTCTTCGTCGGTGCTAGTAGCTCTAAGCGGCGAACGTGCTCGACGGATTGGCGCGGTGTATGTGTGGATACTGTTAGAGCGGGGATGCTCGACGACGGACCGGCAACAATCTCACCTCTCGGCGTGGACGTGAGATTCTTTATCAGGCTTCACCGACATCTACTTCGACAAACACAAGATCTTCCGCAACGGTGTTTGTAAGTATTCTAGATCTAGCATTATGGGGTGCAGCATATCTTCATAGATAAATCTTGGCGGCAAGGTTACGGAAATTTTTAAAGTTTTACCCGCAACCCAATAGTCTCTCCATAAAAGATAACATGCATGTTGGCTAAACAAATTATAGCTGGGCAATTGACAAATAGTGAGCGCATGACAATGTAATATATGACAAGATAGTTTATTGTAGTATTTATTGGGCATTACAACATAATACATGGACCGCTTACTAGCTGCATCTATACCTAAATAATCCACTACCGAGATAACATCCGTGTCTCCCGTTAGTATTAAGTTGCAAGCAACAGATTATTGCATTAAGAACAGTGTGTAATGTAAACAAACGCATTAGACTTGATAGACGTACCCTTAAGCTAAGCATTAGTTATTTTATCCCTAGTGGCAACGACACATCCACAACCTTAGATATGTTGCTGTCACTCACCCAGATAACTGGAGGCACGAACCCACTATCGAGCATAAGTACTCCCTCTTGGAGTCACAAGCATCTACTTGGCCAAAGCATCTACCAGCAACGGAGAGCATGCAAAAAACATAAATAAAACAGTAGATATATTGATAAACAACTTGATCATAACTTCAATATTCATCGGATCCCAGCAAACACAACATGTAGCATTACAATAATATGATCTTGATCATGTTAGGCAGCTCATAAGATCTAAACATGATAGCACAAAGTGGAGAGACGACCATCTAACTACGGCTATGCACCCGTAGTGCAAGGATGAACTACTCATGCATCACTCCAGAGGCGGGCATGGTGATGTAGAGCCCTCCGACGATGATCTCTCTATCCGGCAGGGTGCCGGGAAGAGTTTTAGAACCCTTCCGAACTAGGGTTGACGACGGCGGCGGCGACGGAACTTTTCGTGGATAATTGCTCGGGTATTTAGGATTTTCGGGAGGAGATGAATATATAGGCGAAAGGGCGGCGCGTGTGGCACCCGAGGGCGCCACACACGGTCTCGGCGCGGCCCGCGTGGTGGCACCCGAGTGCGCCACACACGGTCTCGGCGCGCCTGGGGGCTGGCCGCGCCGAGGTGGTGTGTGGGCCCCCTGGGTCGCCTCTTCGGGTGCCCTTCGGACTTCGTCTTCGTGTCGGCGAAAAACCGGGCTCCGTTGATTTTCGTTCAATTCCGAGAATATTTCCTGACTAGCTTTTATGAAACGAAAAAACAGCAGAAAACAGGAACTGACACTGTGGCATCTTGTTAATAGGTTAGTCACAGAAAATACATAAAAATGCTATGAAGTGTATATAAAACATGTAGCAATTGGTATAATATAAGCATAAAACACAAAAATTATATATACGTTTGAGACGTATCACGGCGGCGGCGACCTTTTTGGTGAAGTAATCAAGTGGGGAAGGGACGGCGGTCGTGAGTGGTGCGGCTATGCCCTAGGATCGAAAAATCTGATACCATGTAAACTTCAGATAGACTTACAATTGTATTGATTTGACCCGGTTTACATTGTTATTTATATAGTACATGAGATAACCGATATAGTCTAACCTAACTTTGACTACAAGCCGAATAGGAGTCCGAGCCGTATAATCTACGCCTGTTTACCATGGTACCATCATTAAATGGACAGAACTCTCATTATGAGGCCACCATCATCCATTACATGGATAAAACAGTAATTATTGGGGGACAATTAGTCGGCAGGGGCTGTGTTCCAATAGTACGAATCCATCAGTGATTCTCTGGTGTTCCAGATGGACACATGACACAATCTAGTGCTAGTCCGCTGATCCATGAATGAGCTCGGCATGGAAGGACATGTTTAGGTGGGGTCAAGATTCAAGACCTGCTCTCCACCGTCCGTATATACATGCACTAATCACAGTCTCCAAGGTGTAAGGACTCTAGGGAATGGAAGATAACAGAAGGCAATCAGAGGGATCTACAATGCAAGGTGCTTGGGCGTTGTTTTAAAAATAAACCGGTTTTCTAAGCACTAGTGTTTATTTATATAAGAAATATGCTTAACTAGGCATTTCTCTTATAGAAATAAGCACAGTGCTTAAAAAAATACTGGTCTATTTTTGTAACCACCTCTCTATTCACTCCTCATTACATGGCGTGATATAACATGTTTAAGCAACGGTGTTTATTTTTAGTAAACAAAATCATGTGACATATACTTACGAAAAGTAAACCTGTTTATAAGCACAGGTGCTTATTTTTATGGCAGAGGTGTCTAACGAGGCACGTGCCTTCTGGTCTATTTTATAAACATTTTGCATTGTAGATGGTCTTAGAGCATCTCTACCGACGCGCCCAACTACGCTCCCAATAGGTCTATTGGACGCGCCGGCACAAAATCGGCCCCAAACGGCGCGCCCAATAGCCCAAATGTTGCCGGCACGCCCCAATACAGCGTCCGGCAAACCCCGCTTCGCGCCCAGGTTCTACGGACG
Source organism: Poa pratensis (assembly GCA_947311845.1). Taxonomy (NCBI): domain Eukaryota; kingdom Viridiplantae; phylum Streptophyta; class Magnoliopsida; order Poales; family Poaceae; genus Poa; species Poa pratensis. The sequence goes on from CAMZMU010000117.1 coordinate 21,436,414, forward strand.
CAAGCGGGCGCGTCGGCAACCGCGGCAACGTACGCCTCGTCGAATCCTGACGGGCGGGGCCGACGCGTCAGCGACACTTTCCCCTCCTATCACTTTCCCCTCCCTCGCGGCCATTTTCAGTCTCCCACCATTTGCCGTCGAGAAGGAGAAGGTCGCCGTCGAGAAGGAACGGCTCGCCATCGAGAAGGAGAAGGCGCATGCAGCTATCATGCAGGCTGACACGGCAAGAATGCAGGCGATGGCGGAGGCGGCGCAATCCGTCACTCGAAGATGAGGGAGGACGCCAAGATCTTGACCACTGGCCTCTTCGGCTACACACCGAAGATGAGGTCTTGGTTTCAGCTCTCTCAGCAGCGCATATTGCGTGATTCAGGTCTTCTGCCGCCGGAGCCGAAGCTCACGACGACGAGGACCACGACGCCGCCGATGGACACGACCTTCTCCGACGCAGAGCCAACGCCGCGCCTGGGCTGGGAAGACGCCGAGACACAAGAGGAGTCGCTCGAGCCGGTATTGACGATGGACTGATTTGCATGACCGAGGTTTTGTAATATGATCGCCGGACCTGGCGATGCTTTTGGGTCTGATCGCCGGACCTAGCGAAGCTTTTGGGTGTGAGAAGCGACGCTATTCAAACTTGTGGGGTCTTTTTTTATTTGAATTTGTGGGGTCGGTCTATTGGGAGCGACCGGAGGGGAGCGGCGCTCCCAATAGGCGGCAACACGTGCCGGCGCGCCTGTCCGGCATTTTTGCCGGACGCTATATTCACTAGTAGAAACGGCCCATCCGTCCCGGTTCCAGAGGGTCTTTCGTCCCGGTTTTCCAACCGGGACAAAAGGGTCGGGACTAAAGGGGGGGGGGGGGCCTTTCGTCCCGGATGTCCACGAAGCGCGACTAATGGGCATCCACATGGCAAAGGAAGGGGGCGCATGGCGGGGACTCTTTAGTCCCGGTTGGTGTTACCAACCGGGACTAAAGATTTAGGGTTTTTGTTTTCTATTTATTTATTTTTTAGGGGTTTTGATTTTGTGTTTTCCATTTAATTCTTTTTGTATGGAGATCACGTTACGCAAAAAGCAAGTCGTATACATAAATTTTTACTACGTCGAGATCACGTTTGATGCATATATACATACACACATACAAGTTGCTTTAATGCGATTCTCATGTCGAGATCACGTCAATTACATTGGAGGCAAAAAATAATTATTAGGGTGATAAAATTCTCCGGTTTTCTTCATGACCTCCGAGTTCAAAAATCCGCCAATTTCTCTTGAATTGTTTTTAGGCGCTTCGTTGGTATGAGCTGGTCCCGCATTCGATCCAACTAGATCAATATGAATATGTGAGTTGTTCATATATATATATGAAATCATCATAAAATAATTTATGAATGGAACTCAACACAATATGGTAATAAAAAATTGCGAATAGTGTATACATACTTCAGTTGTTCTGACATCTCTATTCCGCTCACTGACAAAAGAGCGCATGTACTCGAAAACGTAGTATGCACAAAAATTAGTCCCTTCTGGCTGCCTCAGACACCACTTTACAAAAAATAGAATTTAATCAAATAATAATCAAGCATGATAATGGTACTGAAACTAGAATTAAAGAGTTGCGCGGACCTATATATATAGTACTACTTACCTTGGTGGTATAAAAATACAGCTCCGGTTTCCAATCCCCTGGAACCTTCACGATGAGCCGTTTACAAACCCTGCCCGGCAAAAGAAAATGATTAAATGAGTTATTAATTACTTGATATCAGAAAATGAAATAAAGAGGTCGATATAGAGCGATAATGATTGAAATTAACTCTGGAGCATATCTTGCAAGCTGAGGTACTCGTCCATATCTTTCCTTAACGAGTCCATGACTTGAACGACTCCTTGGTCAACTCTAATGATTAGCAGAATCCAGTGGAATCTGCGCACGTTTATATGTCCATGACTCATCGATTACACTAAACATCGAGTAAGCAAAATAGAATGTGTAGAAGGTACAGTAACACTCACTTGAAGGCGTAAGGAAAAAGTATTTTTGCGCAGGTATTTTGTTTCACTAAAAACCGGAGCAAGTTTTTCTCTGTGTCCGCGAGATGGTTATTTACGGTCACTTCATGAATATAATATGGGTCAATGAACCCAGTGTCATAGATGCGGCGTTCTCTGCATTCGACAATCTTCATTCTGCATAATAGCGTACAAAAGAATATAGTGAGATAATTACAGGCAATGAACGAGCAGAGCTAGAGACTTAATTAAATTGCAGAAATAAATCACTTACAAACAATAGCAACTGACGAGGGCTTTGTCGAGGGCGTCTTGATTGAATAACTGAAAAATTTCAGAAAACGAAATATACATCGCGTCATCCGTGAAGTAATGCTCTTTTTTATATGACACCCAGAAGACATCATGCCCGGCCTTTGCGGCGTTCTCGTACCACTGATGCAATCGACGCAATTGTGTTGTTAGAGAATCGACCTGCTCAGGTCTGACCAGGGACCTCCCGTAGACATATGTCCATGCATACTGATACTCTATGGGGTCGCCTATGGTGCCAGTGTCGTGGTGTACTTCCTTATCGGGCATCACCTTGAGCGGGGGGATCGACTGATTTGCCTGTTCTCCATGCTGGGCCACTTGTTTCCCGCATTTTGCCGTCTGCATCTGCTCCCTCTTTAGGCGATATGCCGCCTCCTTCTCCTGCTTCTCTTGACTAATTGTCTTCTCAATAACACGATCATAATCATCTGGCAATTTAGGCGGTTGTGGCGGTCCACACGATAGATTTTTCAAACATCTATCAACTTTTTCTGCTGGTATTATCTCTTTAGGCGGGGGCCGTTTCGGTCCTATTTGTCTTTTCACATCTGCTTGCACCGCCTCGTCGAGTTCCTCTCGAGTCAAGTCGTAAGATCTCTTTGGAAGAGGCTTTAGCAACTCGCGTTCCTCTCGAGTTAACTTATCTGCACTTCTGCTCGTCGACGGGAAGTTTAGTTTCCGCTTTAACGAGAAGGACTTAGCAGTGGGCGCAATCGACGGACGGGACGTCGCGGGCGATGGACTCGCGACGGACGGGGCGTCGAGGGATGAATCTTGAGGTGGGGGGATGGATCTTGAGGTGGGGGACTGCTACTCGGAGGAGTCGGTGGCCTTGGCGCCAAGTTTGGAAACACGATGTTTTTCTTGTTCCAGAGAGCGATACCCTTCTCGACTTCTCCCAGTGTCTTCTCGCCGTCACCTCCAGGAATGTCAAGGTCCAGATTAGCATATAACGGCACAACTTCATCCACCCCGACACGAGCATAGCCAGCTGGAATCCCGTCGAGATGGTAGCTTGCTCTAGATTGATTAGGTAAAGCATAGCCGACCGCCACCTTGAAGGACATGTTCTTCATTGACATATGTAGCTCACAGACTGTCTTCTCCGTGATATCATCCACGGGGTAGTCAGCCGCCGGCGGTTCGAGTTCAGAATTTTCTAGCTGCGTGGAACCCACGCTGCTTTTCCGCTGATCAGATGGGGCGGCTTCGACGACAGGACCTTCTAGCTGCAGCTGAGATGCCCTTTGCTGACTAATTGAGTCTAGTTGCTCCTGCTGCTGCTGCACCTTGCGTTCCAATGCTGATAACCGGTCTGACTCCTGCTTCTTCTTTCTCTGACGGCTTCTATAAGTATGAGGGTCTTCCGGAAAACCTTGCTTCAAGGTGACACCGGCTCCATAGCCTCGTAATCGTCCAACGTGTTCAGGATTCCCGAGTGCGAGTGACAGCTCGTCTTTCTCTCTGTCGACCACGTACACTCCCCTTCGAACTTTATCTATTGTGTCCACAAGTTCTTTTTTTATATACTTAATTTTGTCCTTCCATTTTCCCTGAGGAACAATCAGCCATGTCTCTGGGTCCAACCCTGCCCCATGCGCGAACAACCAAAACTTGGACCTCTCGGGCCAGTCTGCTGTCTGTGGAATGATCCCGTTATCAAGCAGTTTTGCTTCAAAGGCTTCCCACTTAGGCACGACAGCCTTGTAGCCGCCTGCCCCCAAAGTGTGGTGATATTCCTTCTTCCCAGCATTTAACTTATTTGTTTTCGATCGGGCCACAGCGGCCTCCGATTTTCTTTGCTTCACAAATGTGGGCCACTGCTGTTGTATCTTCACTAGTGGTCCAATGAATTCTGGATCTTGTTCCTCCGCCTCTACATAAGTTTTCCATAAATTTTTCTTCCAGGTCCAGAATTGTTCGGCCATCTTTATAAGAGTCCACTGCTTGACTTTCGCCTTCAACGGCAGGGGTAGACCTGGCGGTAGGTTGACCTTTGTCAAGAGCGTGTCCCAACACAAATCTTTTATTCTCACGTCGACATAAGTAGTTGGCTTGTTGTCGTCCTTCGGCTTATGCCATTCTTCAAGGGTGATCGGGACCAAGTCCCTAACAACAACTCCGCATTGATTTATAAATTTACGGCGGCACTGTAAGGGTTCCAGCGGTTCGTCACTATCATTAACTCTGTCGATCACTATCCTTTGACCCTCCTTCAACGGCTTCGTCGGGCCTCGTTTCGACACTGCTTTCGACCCTTTAGCTGCGGATGATTTGCTCGATCCGGAGGGCTAAAAGAAAAAATGATTCGTTAATAACTGCAATATAACTCAAATAATACATCTAGTGTGATCGATCAACAGAGGCTTAATATACCTCGCCGGAGTTTGTTAAAGGCACTTCCTCCTCTCTACAAATTTCTTCTTACTCAACTCCCTCACCGGAGTCGTTCAGAAATTGGGAGCTGTAATCTTCTCCAATTACCCCATCTTCTTCACCGACAGGCGCGGCTGCACGTCCTGCTATAATCTGAAGCATTCGCATTTCACGCTCCTCGTCTCTGGCGGCGACGTCCGGACAAGTTGAATCCATTTGCTCTGCACGCTCCTCGTCTCTGCCGAAGGTGTCCGGACAATTTGGATCCATAGCTCAATGTCCCTCCAATCAATTTTGTAACAATGTTAGCATTAGCCACTAATTCTACCACTAACAAATTTACCTAACACTAACAATGTTAGCATTAAACCACTAATTACAAATTCGTGACACTAACCTAAATTTTCTAACACTAACCTAAATTTGCTAACTTTAATTGCTAACATATTTTTGAATAATCAAACAAAATGGGCAACAACTAATTTACATAACTAATTCATAACTTCAAAACTATGCATACAAACTTTAAATTTGCTAACTTTAAATTTGCTAACTTTAATTTGCTAGCTTTGCTAACTTTAAATTTGCTAACTTTGCTAACTTTGCTAAATTTGCTAACTTTGCTAACTTTAAATTTGCTAAACTTCAACAATAGAATCAAATTCATCTATAACATCAATTTACAACATCACATTATCCAAAAAATCACATTATCCATCAAGAACATCAAGAACTTATTTTCCCCAAAAAAAAAATACCTTGCTCGGCCAGGGAGGAGAGGAGCGAGGCGTGCTCAGTGCGGCGGTGCACGGCGCGGAGAGGAGCGAGGCGGCGACGGCGAGGCGAGGTGCGGAGGCCAGGGAGGGCGACAGCGGCGTAGGAGGTGACGGCGACACGGGCGCGTGGGAGGGGCGCGCGACGCACACGCGCGAGGCAGGGGAGGCCAGGGAGGGCGACGGCGGCGTCGGGGGCGGCGGCACGGCAGCGGCGGCCGGAGCAGCACCTCGGGGCGGCGGCGACTCGGCGGGACGCAGCACCACGGCGTGGGGGCGACGATGGCGGCACGGGAGCCGGAGAGGAGCGAGGCGTCGATTTGGGGAGAACTTGTGAAAATTTTGGCCGGAACCGCACAAATCAGCGCGAAACAGACCTTTCGTCCCGGTTACAGCCACGAACCGGGACGAAAGACCCTTTAGTCGCGGTTCGAGGCTGGAACCGCGACTAAAGGGCCGCTGGGCCGCGCGATTCGAGGCTTTTTAATTTTTTTCCTAGTTTCTTTTTATGTTTTCTTTTTCTGTTTTCTTTTTTATATATATTTAATTTAAATGTTTCAATATTTCTGAAAATCATATCTTTTTCTTATTTCCTATTTTTTTTTTTGCTCTAGTTTCTTATATATATATTTAATTTAAATGTTTCAATATTTCTGAAAATCATATCTTTTCTTATTTCTTTTATATCTATTGATTTAATTGTCTAAAAATTTGTAATAATTATCTGTTTATTTTAAAAACATCTTAACGACGCTCGACCTCGTCCAGAAGGCGCCGCGGCGGGCGTGGTGGATCCATCTCGTGGAGACGATGGGTTCGTTGATACCAATGGTGGATTAGGGTTTACCCCGTCGACGACAATACATATAGACCTCCAGGACAGCGCTGGGGGAGGACACGTGACCAGTACAGCGCTGGGAGAGGACACGTGGCCAGGGCAGCGATAGGGGAGGACACGTGACTGACACGAGTCGTGACCGCAAAGCCCACCTTTAGTCCCGGTTGGTAACACCAACCGGGAGTAAAGAAGCACTCGGATCGTGTGTTTCTTTCAAGCGCTTGTGAGCCGTTGAATCAGGGGTGTGTTTCTTTCAAGCGCTTGTGAGCCGTTGGATCAGGGGCATGTGTTTCTTTTGAGGGCAAAATCAGTGTTGGATCAGCCACATGACCCTATATATAGCCCCCCTCTCGAACATGTTCGACACTCAGTGTAGTTCATTTGATATACAAAGCATTCGGATTCCCTGCATACGTCCGACGGTGCATTTGATATGCAGGCACTCAGGAGCCACCGTCGGGCTGTATGCAGGGGAAACCGTGTGTTTTGTTCCAACTTTATCGAGCGTTTGTGAGCGCCGTTGGAGTTTAGAGTTTTCTTCCGAGTTTTCACAACACAGTTACATAAAAGGTTTAATACATTATTACACATCACCACCAACATCCCTATCTAGTGTTGTGGTATAAACTTCTTCTTCGTGTGTGTCCCTTTCTTCTGATTGCGCCGCAACCATGGACAATCTTCATCATTTAACTTGATACTTGGGTCAATGTTCACTTTGAAGGGCGGAATTTCATGAAACTTATTGTAATCTTCTGACATGTCTGTCTTGTCCTCCACTCCCACGATGTTTCTTTTCCTGAAAGAACTATGTGGCGCTTTGGCTCATCGTATGATGTATTCGCTTGCTTATCTTTTCTTTTTTTCGGTCTGGAAGACATGTCCTTCACATAGAAAACCTGAGCCACGTCATTGGCTAGGACGAATGGTTCGGTGTCGTACCCAAGATTCTTGAGATCCACTGTAGTCATTCCGTACTTCGGGTCTACATTTACCCCGCCTTCCAGGTTGAACCATTTGCACCAGAACAAAGGTACCTTGAAAGAAGGTCCATAGTCAAGTTCCCATATCTGCTCTATGTAACCATAATATGTGTCCTTTTTCCCATTGTTGTTTGTTGCATCAAAGCGGACACCACTGTTTTGGTTGGTGCTCTTTTTATCTTGGTCGGCCGTGTAAAATGTATTCCCATTTATCTCGTACCCTTGAAAAGTCAATATAGTCGAAGATGGTGCTTTGGCCAACAAGTATAGCTGTTCTTCAACAGTGCTGTCATTAATGAGACGTGTTTGCAACCACCCGCTGAAAGTCTTCATGTGTTCTCTTTCAATCATTCTTCAGGCTGCACCGGGCATTTAGAGCGTAAATATTCATGTGTTCCTTGATATACGGAGCCACCAAGCTGGAATTATGTAGAACTGTGTAGTGTGCTTGATTGAAAGAATCCCAGTCCTTACATATTATTGCTTTCTTTCCTAGCGTGCCTTTTCCACGCAGTCTCCCCTCATGGCGCGATTGAGGAACACCGATCGGCTTAAGGTCAGGAATAAAGTCAACACAAAACTCAATGACCTCCTCTGTTCCATAGCCCTTGGAGATGCTTCCTTCTGGCCTAGCACGGTTATGAACGTATTTCTTTAAGACTCCCATGAACCTCTCAAAGGGGAACATGTTGTGTAGAAATACAGGACCGAGAACGTTAATCTCTTCGACTAGGTGAACTATGAGGTGCGTCATAATATTGAAGAAGGATGGTGGGAACACCAACTCGAAGCTGACAAGACATTGGACCACATCCTTCTGTAAACTTGGTAGAGTTAATGGATTGATCACCTTCTGAGAAATTGCATTGAGAAATGCACATAGCTTCACAATGGGTACTCGAACATTTTCCGGTAGAAGCCCCCTCAATGCAACCGGAAGTAATTGTGTCATAATCACGTGGCAGTCATGAGACTTTAGGTTTTGGAACTTTTTCTCTGCCATGTTTATTATTCCCTTTACATTCGACGAGAAGCCAGACGGGACCTTGATACTGCTCAGGACTTCAAAAAAGATCTCCTTCTCTTCTGGTAAGAGCGTAGCTGGCAGGACCTTGATACTTCTCTGGATTAAGGTGGTCTCTCGTTCGTGCATATGTTGATGGTTCAGCCGTGCATCCGGTGTATCTTTCGTCTTCCCATACACGCCCAAGAAGCTTAGCAGGTTCACGCAAAGATTTTTCGTCACGTGCATCACGTCGATTGCAGAGCGAACCTCTAGGATTTTCCAATAGGGTAGCTCCCAAAATATAGAGCACTTCTTCCACATGGGTACGTTGTCAGCGTCATTCGGAACAGATAGACTGCCAGGACCCTTTCCAAAGATTACTTCTAAATCCTTGACCATGTCATATATAACATCACCATGAGGGCAGGTAGGCTTCGTCCGGTGATCTGCCTCACCTTTGAAATGCTTGCCTTTCTTTCTTACGGGATGCTGTTGGAAGAAATCGACGATGACCCGGGTACACATTCTTGTTACCTAAATATATACTTTCAGTCTTATCTAAACAGTGCGTGCATGCATTGTATCCCTTGTTTGACTGTCCTGAAATGTTACTAAGAGCAGGCCAATCATTGATGGTTACAAACACAACGCTCGTAGGTCAAATTCCTTTTGTTCGTGCTCATCCCACACAGGTACACCTTCGTCACGCCACAACTGTAAAAGTTCTTCAACCAATGGCCTCAGGTACACATCAATGTCGTTGCCGGGTTGCTTCGGACCTTGGATGAGCACTGGCATCATAATGAACTTCCGCTTCATGCACAACCAAGGAGGAAGGTTATAGATACATAGAGTCACAGGCCAGGTGCTATGACTGGAGCTTTGCTCCCCGAAAGGATTAAAGCCATCTGTACTTAGACCAAATCTTAAGTTCCTTGCGTCAGCTGCAAATGTCGGGAACTCCTGTCGATTTTTCTCCACTGCGACCCATCAGCGGGGTGTCTCAGCATCAGGTCTTTCTTACGGTCTTCTTTGTGCCATCGTAACAACTTTGCATGCTCTTTGTTTTGGAACAAACGTTTCAACCGTGGTATTATAGGAGCATACCACATCACCTTGGCAGGAACCCTCTTCCTGGGGCACGGCTCGCCCTCAACATCACCAGGGTCATCTCGCCTTATCTTATACCGCAATGCACCGCATACCGGGCATGCATTCAAATTCTCGTACTTCTCACCGCGGTAGAGGATGCAGTCATTGATGCATGCATGTATCTTCTGCACCTCTAATCCTAGAGGGCAGACAACCTTCTTTGCTTCGTACGTACTGGGGGTAATACGTTATCCCTTGGAAGCATCTTCTTTATTATTTTCAGCAAATTTTCAAATCCCTGTCAGATGTACCATTCTCTGCCTTCCATTGCAGCAATTCCAGTGTGGTACCAAGCTTTTTCTGGCCATCTTCGCAAGTTGGGTACAACAATTTTTTGTGATCCTCTAACATGCTCTCCAACTTCAACCTCTCGTTTTCACTTCCGCTGTTTATCTGTGCATCAAGAATGGCCCGACCAAAATCATTCGGGCTCATCAACAATGGGCTCTTCTTCAGCTTCGTCTTCCCCCATTGTAGTATCACCGTCTTCAGTGAACGTAGGATAGTTGTCATTATCCTCTTCTTCTTCATTTTCTTCCATTATAACCCCTCTTTCTCCGTGCTTGGTCCAACAATTATAACCGACATGAAACCGGACTGCAACAGGTGGACGTGAATGGTTTTTGAGGTAGAGTAATCCTGCGTATTCTTGCAGACACTACATGGACAAGAAATAAAACCATTCGACGGCTTGTTTTTCTCAGCCACACGGAGAAAACTATGCATGCCATTAATATAGTCGGGACAGCGTCGGTCACTGTACATCCATTGCCGGCTCATCTGCATTATATAAATATATCAAAAACCATTACACTACATCATGAATATATAATAGTGACCAAATTAATTAATACAAGTTCATCACATTAAAACCAAATAGAGTGTGCCCAAATGTAATACATAGTTCTCATAAAACATACATTAATTGAAACTAACATACAACTATCTAAAGAATTTAAATCCAACAACAAATGCGATCAAAATCGCAACTAAGTAATTATTGAACCAACAGCATAATGATACCAAGCCTCTTGACTAATGGCATATTTTCTAATCTTTTTAATCTTCAAGCGCATTGCATCCATCTTGATCTCGTGAGCATCGACGACGTCGGCAAGCTTGAACTCGTGTTCATCGACGATGTCGGCAAGCTTGAACTCCAATTTCATCTTCTCTTCTAGGCATTGGAGACGAAGATCTTCACTTCTTTTCAATTTTGCTTTCAAATCATTGTTTTCTTTTACAAAAAACTCGACAATAGGGTCGGTTGGAATTTCCGGTTCAACTACCTCCTAGATAAAAGCGTCTATGTCAAGTTGGTAGGTATATTGTTATAAACACGAAATGAAACAAATAGTTATAAAAATATACCACATCCGAATCATAGACCGGACGAGGGCCGACGGGGCGGATATCAAAACCATGACACTATACATATAAAAAAACATAAGAAAATTATACAAGAAATAACTATGCATTTAAATCATACAAGTAATTTTTCTTTCAAATAAAAGATAAAAAAAAGGCTCACCGAGGTGGTGCCGGTCACGGGACGGCGCGGGCTATCGACGGCGGTGAGGACGGGGACGAGACGACACTAAAACCCACAAATCATAAATTAATTTGAGCTCAAAATGCATATAAAAAAATGAACTCCCTAACTTAGGCATTTCATCAAACACCTAGCTAGCACTACAAAAATGAAATGAGCTAAACTAGCAATGAAATGAGCTAAAGTAGCAACGCCGGAAGAAATGATGAAGTTGCTAACCCTTGAATAGATGGGGTGCCTTCAATCTTCACAAATGGTGAAAAAAATGGGGATTAACTTGAGTGAGGGAGAGGAAATGGAGGAGAAAAATGGTGAAGTTTCGAGCAATGAAAAATGGAGAGGAGCCGGGGTGGAAGAAGATGACATAGGGGAACCTTTGGTCCCGGTTCGTGTTACGAACCGGGACGAAAGGGCGCGCTGGGCCCGCCTCTGCGCATGCCGTGACCCTTTAGTCCCGGTTCGTAACATGAACCGGGACCAAAGGTTCCTGACGCCCAACACTAACCCATTTGTCTCGGTTCATAATGTTGGTCGGGATAAAAGGGCCGAACCGAAGGTGGTTTTTCTACTAGTGATTGGACGCGACGGTGGAGATGCTCTTATAGGCTGTGGTACTCCAAACGGTTATTTAAAAAATCATCGTGTTACGAATAAGTTATAAAAACTTCTATAAGCCATTTTTCTTTAGAAAAAACGATCACAAGATAGACCATATACAGAGTATACGACAGCCACACACGAAAGCACTCACCCATCATCCACTTCAATGAAGTTATGGAGGTTTGGGAGTTAAGTTTTATCTACCATCCTCTCATCTATTGTCTCCAAAATTTACATATTTGCTACTCCCTTCGTTCCTAATTTTGTTTGAAACTAGCTTTGTTCCTAATTATAAAATGTTTTAGACTTTTTAGTGTGAACTACATATAGTATGAAAGGAGTGAACATATACACTAAATCACGTGTAAATACATGCAAATTTTAGAAAAACTAAAACATCTTATATTTAGTAATGGAGGTACTTAAAAGATATCCTCTAAGAATGGGCAATACAAGAGAGCCGCTTGTCATAGACTCCTGTGGGAGACCGCCCGTGTGAGTACTTTGGGTTTGTCTATTGAAAGCGAGAATTAAAAACAAATAACTTTGACGTGAGCATCCAAAGTACGGACTAGTTTCATCATAGTGTTTCCCATAGTGTTATCCTAAATTGAAGTTACACCACATTTCAATGTGCTTCTATTTGAATTTAGTTTACACTATCTTTTAATTTGTGGAATTGGTTCCGCATCAAAGGTCCTGTGAGTCTGAAACCGGTATCGATCGCCACGTCCAATGTTGCTTCAACACATACACAGTTTGACTAATGAAAACTAAGACATGCACTCGATATCAATGAAAACTAGAACGATAACCCCCGCGTTGCAGGGGCATCTTTTAAGAAATATAATAAATGCAGGAATTCTGTTGTTGACTATAAAAATATGTAAACAAAAAAGTTCACTTCATTGGAGAAACTAATTCTAGTGTTCCCCTAACACATGATTTAATTTTGTTATTACATAGTGGGATGGTGTGATCTTACCATTCGAATTAAAAGAGAATGACGTGGAAAATTTAATGGACAAAGAAAAAATTGTGGATAATTGCATGTAGAAATAGACAATAAGTAACTATCGTGAGTGAGATGGCGTGGATAATTAGTTGGCTAAAATAATAAGTGATGTGAATAGCTTGCGTGTTGAGATAGAAACATTAATTGCAGTTAGTGGGATTTTAATTTATAAGAAGTATTAATTATTGTGTTTTTTCTTTGATGAAACCAAACAACTTATGTTTCTAAGTTTGTGTCTTGATTTCTGCGGGATTTCACGTGCCATGACATCTTGTATTTTCCTTGGAAATGTAGTGGTGATGCCCTCTTGTTGGGACCATTGAGTCCCTCAACACTAGGGGTGTAAACAGATCGGATCGGATCGGATTTTGCCTCTACCATATCCTTAACCATATTTTTTACTCGGATTCGGAACGGATCGGATAATGAACGGTTGCGGATTCGGGGGCGGATAAATATAATCACGGATTCGGAACGGAAACGGAGCGGATTCGGGGCGAAAAAAAAATTATTCAGATCGGTATGCGCAATGTACATCATCAACCCACATAACCAAAAACAATATCTCAACAACGTAATAATCTAACAAAGTTGTACTCTATTAGTTTAGACAAATAGAACTAACTACAAATTGTGCTCCACAAATGAACTTCACAACTCACTAACTACAAACTGTGCTTATTAGTTTAGACATTTCGGTAGAAAATCGGATTATTCGGATTATAACCATCGGATAATCCTAATTAATATTCGGATAATCCATATTCGGATGCTATTTTACATACCATATCCTATACCGTATCCGGATGTTCAGTTCGAAATCGGATATCCTTATCCGGCAGATTGTTCGGAACCGGATATGGATTCTTTAAAACGGATTCGGCGACGGATTCGGTATGGAAATTATCCTATCCGTTTACACCCTACTCAACACTTCTTTAGGAACTACTTCCAAAAAAAAAAACACTTCTTTAGGAACCGTTTTTAGGGGTGTATACTCCTGACCATGTTAGATCGTCATCCACTCATGGTTTTTTTTTTTGAAACTGATGGGGGAATTTCTTTGTATCATGTGCCAGGGACCGGGGGCGTAGTCCGGAACGGTGGAGTCAATACCCATGATTACGATATGTACGTGGGTGATTTTCCTCTCCCTTTTCTCTCAATCCGTTACAACGAAGACCCATTCCAACAATATGAGCATCTCTGAGAAAATTTGTTTTGTAAACCCCGCGAATCATAGATACTAAGCAAAATTATTCACCGTATATATAGACGCTGAGATCAGGATAAAGGACAGTTCTCCTTTTTGGATTGAAAAGGAGGATTTTTTATAATCAAAAGTTCGTGGGTGTTTACCACTACTTACTCTGTTTCATAATGTACAATAAGTCTTTTTACCTAGCTAGCTAGTTTAGCTTGCTAAAAAAAATTATATTGTGGAACAGATGGAGTATGATTTTCTTCCTGCACACGACCAAGGCTCAAAAGCGACACATAGATAGATATATAAAAGCCACACGAATTTAGGCCCTCAGTGTGCTCCACCGCAGCGGTACTGTGCCCCGCTACAGGGTAACAGTGCCCGCTGCGATCCGCGCCGTCCGCTGCCGATCGAGCGGCGCGCAGCGCACGCCCGTGCCACTTTCACAAAAAAACCCTTGCAGTTTACGAAAATTAACCCGCAGTCCATCTTTCAACGCTGTGCGGGATCTGTTTGCGATTCCTCAGGGATCCATACGAAATTTCAAAAAAATTCAGGGACTTTTTTGCAAAACTACCGCAGACCACGGCCTCCCTCCTCTTCCTCTCTTCCTCCCGCGACCGCGCTGTCGCCGCCGTCGCGCCGCCGCGCATCACCGCCGTCTCGCCGCTTCCCGGACCCAACGCAGGCCACCACGAGGATCGCCGGCGCGCCCTCTACATCCTCGCTGCGGATCGCTTCCCGGGGCGCTCTGGCCGCGCCGAAAACGCCGCCGCCGTGCCACTGCCCCGCCGCCGCGTCCACGGGCTACCGCCGCCACCTCCGCGCTCCCCGCGTCGAGGCGCGTCGGATGCGACCGTCCGCGCATCCCGGAACGCCGTCGTTCGGCGCCGGCGACCGTCGCGCCGCCGCGGGAGCGCCGCCCACGGGTGACGTCGCCGCTGACGTCACCGCGGAGTGGGCTGGGCCGTGGGCCGGCTGCTGGGCTGCAGCCTGCGGCAGCCCTCTCTTTTTTTTCATTTTTTCTTTTTATCTATTTTTTCTTTTTATCTTTTACAATTCCTTTCCATTTTTTTCTTTTTTATCCTTTAGAATAAACATACACATAATTTTTAAAATTTGTAGCAAACACACATATCAGTACAAATATTCAAATATATTTTCCAAAAAAAAAAAATCTTAAAAATACAAATTAAAACTGCATTTCAATTTTTTTTAAATAACATTTTACATCTTATATATTAAATCCCATTTGAAATTTGTAAAATACATAGAATAATATTTGAATTAAATAATCTATAAAAAAATAGCACAAACACAAATATTAAGAAATAGCTATTCCAAATTCCTTTTTTTAAAAAAAACATTTATTTCCAAATGTTTAGCAATTTGGTACGTGAGAATGAAATTTGGTTACATGTCCTAAGTTTTTTTTTTTTTTTTTTTTTTTTGGATAATTTTTTCTATTTTTACCTCGATGGATAGATTTAAAGTCTTTGAAATTTTCTGGTCGATTTTCCATTTTTTGGATAAATGCATTTAGATTGTCTGCAAATATTAACCAAATTTAAATATTCAAAAATATTTGTATTTTACCGTAAAGAGGTAGCATGTATTTTTCTGGTCATTTTTATAATTTTTTCATATTTTTCTGCCGGGTAGACTTAAAGCAATTAATTTTGCAAATTTAAATATTTTTCTGCCTTAAAAAAAAAGACTGGCACGTGGGGCCGCGGATGACGTCATGCTGATGTCATCCGCGAGATGCGCCCACGGCGGAGCACGGCGGCGCCGGCGACGCGCGCGTCGCGTCCGCGCGTTCCGGAACACGCGCGTGGGCGCATCCGACGCGCGTCGACGCGAGGAACCCGCCGGTGGCGGCGCCGCCGCCTTTAGGGCGCCGGAGCGGCGGCCGGCGGCGTGCGGATTCGGGGGAGACGGCGTGGCGCGGCGGCGGCGATTCGCGCCCGAATCCGGCGCTCCGGCACCGATTCCGCGGCGAGGAGGCAGAGCCGGCGACGACGGGCCCGCCCGTTCCCGTCGATCTGGCCGGGGAAGCGCGAGACGGCGGCGAGGCGGCGGCGGCGGCGATGGTGCGGCCGCGGGAGAGGAAAGAGAGGAGAGGATGGAGGCGTGGTGTTTTTACACGGAGGCCCCTGAAATTTCTCGAAATTACATCCAGGTCCTCCGGCAAATAAGAAACACTGACATATGATAACCAATTTTCCTGATTATTCACACCTTACAAACTAAATATTTTCCAATTATACTTTGTACTACATATATCATTGCAAATAAATACATTTTGTTGTTGCATACAGATTTACTCCCAAAATAATTTAACTTCTACTGAATATATCACATTTCACAAATGTAAAAACAGCTCAAATCTAAACACCTTCCCGTTTTAAACAATTTCAAAAAAACTGAACAACCTTTTAGACGTAAATACTCTTTCAATTTCATCAATTTCCAAATATTCAGCAAAATTAAATGCCCGCATTTTCCAAATTTGAATTCCACCCACACACGCGCGGCATCGCCGCGCAAATCTACCTAGTCCTAGTCACTGGAGGGAGTAGTAAGTAGGAGAATACACGTCGGCATGGGCCTCGTGGCGTCCCGTCCCATCACCACGACGCATGCAACTTTTTCCCAGGCTCACCTGAACTGAAGAGTCGATTCCACTATGCATGCAGCTCCTGTCCCGCGTCCTTTGCCGATGGAATCCGTGAGCAGTTGGCCGACCACTCTAGGCATCAGCGTCGCCGTCGCGCGAGGTTCCGTTGGTACTCCATCGCGATCGACCCGCCGGCCACAAGGGCATGCACGAATCGTGGACGATGACAGTGCAGTGGCGAGTGAGTGGATTCGCTTTACGGGGACCAGCCGCGCAAGTACACATGTTCCCCATCATCTTGCCCAAGCTGCACTGCGCCACTGATTGCACGCACTGCGTCGGCAGCTGACCGCTGATGCAGCATGCTATCCATAGATCGTTCATGTCTTCCCTTCCTCCCTCCCTCGTCCCGGCTGTGAAATCATGGCCGCATGCAGTCTGGCGCTTGTCGGCTCACCGGAGCGCGGCGGAAGTGGTCGCACTGAGCGCCCGTGGGCGGGGTGCATGCATGCGCAGCTCGGCCTTGTGCTTGCCGCCGGTCGATCCAGCACGGGCTCGGAAGCGGAAAACCATTGGTCCCCCGCCTGAAGCGGCGGTGATCTCCACTCCACCAGCTAGTTTCCTCCTGGACCATGGCACCCTGGTAAACACATACACTGAAAAAAACCTAGGGTGCCACCTAGACGCTGACTAGGCACGGCAGGAGCGTGCGATGCGAGGCTGTCCCGCTCCGCCGTGTCACTGCGGTGGAGTGGTCCGCTCCACGCCCCACGCCCTGCACATGGCGCTGAACCCTAGAAGAGTGCGATCCGGCCATCCAGGGACCTGTTCTTGTTCTGTTCTCATCTTCCAGGCGAGTAGATCGATGTAAAGCATGTTTGTCTTGGCGCCATTGCGAAAGCCCCAGATTGCGATGGTCCCTAATCTCCCCAGTGCCCCCCTGTTTTACCTATCAGAGGAGATCTCATTTAGATTGTACGTGCAGCTAACATGCATAGGCGTAAACTTACGCCGTGTGCTTATCTTGCGATGGAGATAAGAAAATTTGTGAGCGTAAACTCGAAAAATGATGGGTTTTGTACTTCAGTACGTCCCCAACCTATACATGGACGCCTAACTCTGAGACTTGTAGTGAGGCTAATGAGCAAAGCAGGCAGACAGAGTTAGCCCCGTAGCCGCTCTATGCCAACAGTGCTGTATACTGACCAGTGACCCTGTGAGCTGAAGCGATTATAGTCTGAACCTATAAGTTTGTCATTGCTTGCGTGTTTGCTGAATTACCGGTCCACGGCTAGTTTTGTCATTTTGATAGACTTTCTTTCAAGGCATCAGAGAGTAAAATGCAAGGCAACGCAGTAGTTACATGCCCACGATGCAACTTGGCGTTGGAGAGCATTATTGTCTAGTAATCGTAGATGCATCCACTAAAATTAGTCTCCGAAATGCCTGCAACCTAGCTTACAGATTGGAACCCAACTGACCTAGTACAACTATCACCCCAAATTTGTTATTAACGATAGGCAATAAAGCGATAAACAAAGTAAGATCAACATACGGGACATGAGAATTTAACGTGGAAAACCCTTTTAAAGAGAAAGAAAAACCATGGGCTCTAGCCAGGAAATTTTCGCTATAATTGCGTGGGTTATAAACACCGGGATTTATAACTGTTCGACTTATCCCAACCGGTGGCTTACAAGATATTTATAATGGTGATGAGCTAATCCAGGTCAGTAACGATCCATACCGCGGGGGACTTCTTTCGCTCCAACAGAAATTAGCTTTTATCAGTATAGACTTCATAAGAATTTGAATCACAATAAAACAACAAAATTCACCGACCGGAATATGCAAATATTACGTGCCCACGAACTGCCGTCTGAGTGGAAGTTCTGTTCAGAATCCACCTGCAACTTGACTGACTGCGAAACAAAATAAAAAAATCCAGTCAGGCAGATAACATAGACAAGGGTGTACTAAATACCCACACCCGGAGAATAGAATAGTGATCTTAGCATAACAAACACCCGTTTTTTCACCGCTTGTCCCCTCTCTGCCTTATCCTCTCCACCGTTTGAGAGTCGACTCCGCATCCGTCTGCCGCCCCGCTCCTTCTTGCTCTCCGGCGGCGCTGCCGGCAGGCGAGGAGATGGAATCGGTGGCTGGCTTTCCTTGTATATAGTAGGTGTAGATCTAGTATTAGACTTTGCCTATATGGCGTCTGGCGCTATGCCGGTGTGGAGCTTGCTGCCGGCGCATCCGAGCTGCGCATGGTGGCTAGCGGCGAAGAAATCTCCAGCGGTGGCCGCATGGTGCGTCGGAAAGTTGGAGGTGGCGGAGCCGGAGTTTCCGTTAAATAAGCTCGATCTTCGTCGACGTTTCCGAGCTGGCCGTCGTGGTGGCGGCGCGAGGAGGCTTTTTGCTGGATCTGGTGCTAGATGCGGATTCCCCTTTGCTGTGTTCATGGCGAGCTCCGACTTTGGCCTTTGCTGGCTATTCCGCCTCGACATCCTGCTCAAGTCGGGGCGTGCCCCCCCGCCGATTATCCTTCTTCGATGCCAAGGTCTCGCTGCGTGCGGCGAGCGGCACATGCGGCGACATCAACGGGACTTCGGTTCCCAATCGTCTTGTGCATGTGACTCAGCGGCCGATCTACTTCTCTTCGTTCCCCACTCCGGCGGTGCAGCGACGAGGACATGGACGGCGGCGGATCTTGATCTGCAGGAGCTCCTAGGGTTGCGTGCGTCTTTTTCTTTTTTCTCAAGGTAGTTTTTGTAAAAGGGGTCTGGATGATTCCAGTGTATTACCAATGTATTTCATGTTTTATTAATCGAGATGCAGTTTTCAAAAAAAAAAAGCATAACAAACACATCCAAAAGAGTGCTCTGTTAAGTCAAGTTCTTAAGTCTTAACCTCCCACTCATCATCTTCCCCTTGTCACTAAACACCCAGCGCGCGCGCACTCAGAGCATCTCCAGTCGGGGCGCCCAAACGGCCGCCCAAAAGCCTTTGGGGCGTGCCGCACACAAAATCGCCCCCACTCGCGGCGCCCAAACGCGAATTCGGTCCGGAGCGGCCTGTTTTGTGTCCGGCACGCCCAGCCCACGCCCTCAACTTGGGGAGGCTTGGGGCGGCCCCGGACGGAAGGAAACGCGACGCCACGTCGGCCTCTGACGCGCGGGCCACGCCTGGCAGTGAGACAAGATCGCAATAAGTGCCGGCTTCCCCCAATTCGTCCGCAGAAATCACATTTCCCCGCCATCTCTCCCGCCAAAAGAAAAGCCCTCGCGCCGCGCCGGCTCCATGGCGCCGCCGGCACCCAAGGGGAAGGCCGCGAAGGAGACGAAGGCGGCGGCGGGGAAGACGCTGGGCGTCAAACGCAAGGCCCCCCCGCCCAGGGAGAAGCCGGAGGAGATGAGGCAGGAGGATTGGGACCTCGACGTACTCCGGCGCCGATTGGACACGCAGAGCCGTGCCGGGCGCCGCGTGAAGCAGAATGAGCGGAAAAGTCTCGGCACGGCGGCGCCATTGACGGCAAGGAAGATCGTCGCCATGAACAAGACCGTCGCCGCGTTGAACCAAGCATTCGCCTTGGGAGGGAGCCCAGAGAGCAGCGCCACTCTACGATGCAAGGTTGGCGGCTCGCCGTCGAATTCCTCCTTCTTCGCCGACAGCGCCGCCGCCACGCCTCGCACCAGGTTCTCCCCCGAGTACGGCGACAGCCAGCATCACGGCGGCTTCGACCCCGACATGATCGCCGATGACCCCGACATGACTCAGCCCGGCTATGCCTACGTGCCCCATCCCGGTGAAGATCGGCGACGACGATGGCGGTGGCGACAAGCAGACGCCGGGCTGCCCGGCGTATTTTGGCGTAGTGTATTTTGGCGGCATATTTTGGCGGCATATTTTGGCGTAGTGTATTTTGGCGGCACATTCGAATTTGGAAATTTGGGCGCCGCGAGTGGGGAGCGAGGGCGACCAAATGCACCAAGTAGTCCGGACGGCGCCCAAACGGCCTGTCCGGAAGGCGTTTGGGCGGCTGTTTGGGCGCCGCGAGTGGAGATGCTCTCACACACACATGCAAGCACCGACGCACCTAGTACCTTTCGAGCTGCACGCAGAAGAGCCGAGCCAAGAAAATCCAAGATGAGAGGAGAGACCACACCGGCCCCGTAAACTGGCCATCTGATAGCGTCCAAAGCACACATGTAATCATGTAAGCACCAGACAGACCACACCAGAACATAGACAGCGACGCAAGATCGCCATCGTACCCTACTAAACTTGTACCAGCCAGATGAGCATATTGTGTTCATTAAAACGGAACTTGGTAGAGACACAGGCTGCAACGCAAATGCTCCCAGAGATCGTACATTGCATTACATTTCATCAATGGGGAAGCTGATGATTCCATTTCATGTGCATGCCTCAATCATGCAGGCTGGCTGCTCCATGTATATAGGGGTCCATGAGGTGTTCCATCCGATGTTATGTTATTTCTCCTGTTCCTTTAACTTCACCCCATGTTGCCTGGAGCACTCATCATTCCTCTCCTCGAAGACTCCTGGTTAATTAATCTAATAATGATGTTTTCACTTGCTTGAGTACCGGGCAAGGAGTGGTGGCGCGCACTTTTATAGGCGCTGATTTGAAACCATGTCTTTGCCTGAAGAAGACAGGGGCACCAGACATATTCCATGACTTCGGATCTTCCCAAACTTCCAAACAAATGCCCTAATCAGTGTGCGTGCATCCGCGCTAAGCAAGCAGGCACCTTTTTGGCTCCTCATGTGGCTTACTATGCGTTTGGTTAGGATAAAGCAACGCCATGAGCCCATGATGACGTTGCTTTTTTCTGCAGGAACTTTGACTGAGGGCTGGACTGATACCCAGTTGGCGAGGATGGGCTCTCTTCACATTAGCCCAAGCTTTAGCGATCGAGCAGTGAGCCGATCAGACTGATAGTGCATCGATGACTGATACAAATGTAGTATGCAGAATATTTCAGTCACTCGTTACATTCTTCAAGATTTATCCCAGGGAATTTGACTGTCTCTTGAACCGGGGGATCGATACATTCTGCTATTTTAAAAGCCCTAACGACCTCTCCTCAGTACATTCATCGTACTGTTCCTTTCAAAAAAATAAAGAAAAGTAATGGAGACTGTTTCAAGATTCCGTTTTCAATAATTCCAATGCGACAGCATACGTCCATCCACCATCGACTCCTAGATCTCACAGAAAGCTAAAGAATATATCAGTGTACTATTTTGATACTTGAATATTCACCCTTTTTTTGTACTATAATGCAGTGCATCATGCCACATTTCCTACCATGAAGCAAGGTAAGGCCCATTATCTGCTGCCCTCCCCAACCAACAGACCAGCTATTTCATATTTTCATAACTCACGGGAACTTAATTTTGACACATATCATAATTAAAGGCATCGGTTACCGGCCCTTCTTCTACTTCTAGCAAACAACCAATCAATCATGAACGCACAACCATAGTTTCAGCACAGCTCCCCTGAAAGGCTGAAAGTGCAAAGGTAACCCAGAGGAACAGAAGAGGAAAAAAATGTTAATGTAAGCAAACAAATGGCTCAGCAAATTAATCACACCTAACGCAAGCATGGATCACAGTTGTTCCGTACGCTATGCAAGAATAAAGGTTTGATCATGTGCTTACAAACGGAAAACCGGCAGCTAATCGACAAAATACATATAGATACATACATAATCGCACGAGGTCAGGCGTCAACTAGCACGGACGTACAGACGTTTGATAAGTTTTACTACCTTTGACTGGTTAATTTGTTAAGATAAATCTCGTGTACTGGATCGCCTCAACTTTGCCTCCGTCCATTGCCCTGGACCCAGCAGGAGTCGACAGTTTAGCCGAAATCATACGTTCAGGAGACGAAAATCTCTGGGCATTCTTGGCCCATTCCCGTTGGGTGTTTATGCCCCCATTTATACATACATGTAAGACGCAGATGCAAATCCACGGGCTCGTGAACCCTCATGCAGAAATCCAAGGCGAGTGAGTGATAAAAATGGCCTGGCGCTTGCGCACGTACGCTACGGGATAGGATTTGCAGTTTGTTTGACAAGCTGCTGCATGCAAAGAAACAACAAAGGCTTAGCAGCAATGCGAGTTTTTCATGATGGTTTCTGGGCGCCACTCCGAAACCACTATCAGCAACCATGTGGTACTGACCACAGAGTACTCCCAAATACATGGTTCCGTTCGTGGTGATGAAACCGCATACAAAATCCATGCGGAGTCAGTATACCAACTGATGATTAGGTGAATCGCATGTGCAAAGGGTCGTGCTTGTGGTCTGTACATCAATGAATGTTACTACTACGAGTCTACGAACTGTATATATACAACGGGACGGGACCCTGTTATATTAGTTTCACCACTGTAAACATCAGTCCTGTGCACCTGCTGCACACAGTATTTATACTACACCCATCCATATGCAGTACTTTATATGATGAAACTGATATAAAAGAAAAGAGAGACTGAGCTGACTGATACTACAGGATTCTCCCAGTCATGGGCGAGCGAACAAAATTAGCTGTTGGTGCAGTGAAGAAAAGCTAGACAATACGCAAAGCAAAAAGAAAAGCATAAAGAATGCCGAGACAAGAGCGGGTGGAGGTCACTCGCCTTGATAGAATGTTTCATATATAAAACGTTTTCTGTAGCAGGTGTCCTCGGGGAATAAGATGTAACAGCGATAGCAGCAGCAGTAGGATGTACTCCTAGAAAGGAATAATAGTGTCAATTTCTGTTTCTGTTGGAGTGGCCAAAAGCGACGCACAGGGAGAGAAAGAGAGGAAACTATCAGTCGTCTAGTACCATCATGTACCAACTCCATCCGTCCAGTGTCCCCTGTTGCCATGCTCTTCAAGAGTTCTTGAAGTGCATGACGACGGGCCATGAAAATTCCAAACGAAGAGCTGTTTGTTGTTGCGGCAAGTAGCACCGGTGCTTCAGATTCAGTGGTGCGTTCGATTGTACTACCTCGAGGACGTAGCGTGATCTCGTGATGGTTTCGTACGAGCCAGGAGCGTCTGGTTTGATTGTTTCAGATGAGACCTTGTTTTGTTTTGATTCGTTGGTGTACCGTGCGTATGCCAGATGTTTGTATAGATATGGAGGTTGAATTTGAATTCGAGCAAGAGGCTGTGTTCCATTCGGCAATCCTGCCAGCTCAGGACCAAGTTGTCGATTGGATTTTACAAATTTGGCTCCATGAAGATTCTAAATATTTTGGCTCCACGCAAAGCACTGACACGTCACATCTGATGTGATTCAAGCTTTAATCATGATCTTAGTCGACAAGGTTGCCCTTTCGTTGTAGATGGGGCCATGCTTTGACCCAAACAATCACCGAGACCAGTTTCTTAGCACACATGGTGATGATAATTTTATAGTGCTGCTTTCCAATTGGAAGAATCATACCATATGATCCTGTCGTATGTGCCTGGAAGATCTCAGCTGTTTCTGAAGCAAAATCTTTTTTACTTGAGAGTTGAGAGAGGATGGTGGATCCCGATCTTCTCATGGGCCTCCACTTCACCCTACAAAACTAAACATAGCCCATGGGCTCTAAATTGAACCTATTTTACTTGCAGATGTGTACATTTGCAGCTTCATACAAGTCAGAACTCAGAACACCTTCAGTCATTAGACGCACAACATAACGAGCACCACTCTCAGGAAGCAAATCATAACACTATCTGAAGAATACGCACACGTTCAAGCGATCGTTGGGGAACCATTTAGTCTATTGACAAATTTTCTTCTGACTAATACAACAAAAGCTGAAGCTAAGGGTGGCATGAACTTGCAGTTGCCAGTATCATCACAGATTGTATTGGCTCACTTTCATGACTCAGGATTTCATATGAACAAAGTCACCTCTCAAGCAGCAAATATGAATCTTCTCGAACATTGCTGCCAAGGAAGCAATGGCACTGTCATAGGAGATGGCAAGGCTGTTAGCCAAATCCAGGAGGCACATCAGGATCTTCATCATCGGCGTCCCCCAAACTCCCTGCGTCAACTGGCTTACCCTCAGTTGGTTTCACCTGGGAAATATGCTCCCCATTCAACGGCTGGTCTAGCTTTACCATGGTGTTGCTGCTCTGATGGTTACTGAAACCAAACCCTGGTGGTTCCTCTGGATCATCTTCTTCTTCCGACTTGACTGTAACAGAGGTTGAGGCTTTTGCTGGTGAAACTTGCTCCTCTTTTCCATTTCTCTTGAGCTTCTTGGATGAAGGCCCGGCGTCGTGTTGCTGTTTAGGGTTCATTATCCTATTGAAGACACCTTCCACGGTTCCTCGGATATCAGTTTCATTAGACTGGATGACACTCCATATCTCGTCTGAGATTTGGCCCATTATTTTGCTCCTGATATGGAAAAGCAGGCATAATATTAAGATAAGGAGAAAATTGCTTATATCCCATTGATAACCACTACGATGGCTTATTTGCCATCCAACAAAGCTCCAATGCTTCTATACCAAATACAAACGAATTATAGTGCTTATTTGCCATCGCCGTGAGTTGGTCGTTAGCATGTCTCTGTTTTCCTGTCAGATTATCAGAAAATTCCAATTTTGCCCTTGGTTGTGAGTAGAGGAAAGACAAAAAAAAAAGAGAAGCAAACTCAACGCACGCACACGACCAACCTTCCCAGGCTCCACACAAGGAATCCATGGAAGAACCACCGCCGCCGCCGCTCCAATGCCCAATCCGCTGCTGCTGCACCAGTCCCTTTTGCCGCTGGCACAGTCCCGCCTTCGCCGCTCTCCCATCCCCCTGTTGCCGCTCTCCAAGCCCCGTAGCCGCCGGTCCCCTGACCATGTCGGCCAAATCCCTAGTATTGGGGATTCCGACGAGATGGAGAGTGGAACAGAGGCGTCGCCGCGTCGACGACCAAGAACCTCCCCAAGATAAGTCCTGTTGTTAAGCCCATTCGCAGAAGGCCCTCTACCCCAACATTCGATGCTCATGCCACAAGAGGCGGACAGTGTGGCTGAGAAATTCGACTCCAGCTCTCTCTATGCAATTTGTGCTGAGAAGTTCGAGTGTGGCGGACAGTTTGCGGTAGTGGAAGATTTTGCATTTAGTTGGCAGATTATTGAGGCTACTAGCACTGCATGAAGTATTTGCTGCCTCGTATTTGCAGGAGCCTTTTCTTATCCTTTGTGGTTAGAGTAAAATATATTTAATGAAATACTAGACATGTTTTCTGCTACGTGGGATGAATAGATGATGTGAACTTTGTTGACTATTATTGTGTAGCTAGAACTAGAAGTATACATATGATGAAAATATTATGTGTTGTGAGTACTGTTTTGATGAAATGCTGAAATTCGAGGGAAGATGTTTTCAAAACAATTTCTAGAAATATTTGACAATTATTGCTTATTTGCCATTGAGGGCAAAGTAGACATTTTGGCCTCTTAACGGACTGAGGTAACGATAGACTAACATCCAGTGGTATATAAGCACAAAATTTGTTTGTCTTTGGTATATAAGCACTTGAACTTTGTTGGATGGCAAATGAGCCATTGCAGCACTGTCAATGGTATAGAAGCCATTGGCTATAAGATAAGTTACTGATATCTAGTAGTACATAGTAGTGCCAATATTTGAAGGCAAAAGAAGGCTCGGCTTACCCAACATCTTGAAAAATCGCATCAGAGAGTTCTTTTAATTTTAACTTTTCAGAGCCATCTTCACTTAGAACCATTGACTGCTTGACTTCTGTGATTATGTTGTTGCGCAGCACCTCCTGCAACAAAATAACTTGTCATTACAGTGGCACAGTGGTAAGATCTTATCTGGTGCACCCCGATGTGGTATTAGGCTACAGTCCGCGAATCAGGACAGTACCAAGCAAGGTGTGAACAGTTTTTGCACGCCATGTAATACTCTCATCCAACTTGGTACAGCATAACTATTATCAAAGCAGATTTCATATACTAGGGTATTAGCCCAGCACAAAAACTGACATCAGGGCGCAATGGACGGCATATGTTAAAATGTAAAATAAGGCTAAAAGTACCATGGGTATATGGTCAAGAGTATACCCTGCGGTTGAGTTGAAGTATGGCAGCATTGAGTAACTTACAATACGAAAAAAACATAACATATAACCCAGAACCAGGAAAGCTCTAGTACAGTGTACATACAAGAGTCAATGACACTAGAACACAATTTGAGATGAAGTTGAGCACCTAGCAATCAGCTTATCCACATGACTGACTGATAAATAAACAAAGGGTATCAGTTTATTGACTATTAGTAGCCGCATTGTATCTGTCAAAAGGTGACTAAATAATGTAAAATGTCACCAGACCTTTGTAGTGTATTAAACTAGTACTCCCTCTGTTCCAAAATATAATACTTTCTAGTCTTTCTGGCTTTGTAATGATTCGTACGTATGTAGACATGTTTTAGTGTGTTGATTCACTTATTAAGGAACAAATCAAGACAAAGTCAGAAAGGCTAGAAAGTCTTATATTTAGAAACGGAGGGAGTAACTGGAAACAACGATATCAGTTATTTCACAAAACTAGATTGATCAATAAAATTGATATCAACTAATCCTCAAAATTAGGTTGATAACTGACATTGACATCCACTAATACTCAAGACTAGATTGATCAATGAATTAAGTGCTCTGCTAGCTTCTGTTGCTTTTTGACCATCCAGGATGTCACATGAGCTTATCCACACTATCAATGACAATGATGGTTGTAGTTTGATTGTCTATCTCTACTTGTACGAGTTGAAGCAGCAGCCGGATGGGGTGTACCAGACTGATAACAACTACACCTAGATGTGAAAAGCTTACCGAATATTCAAGGCGCTGGTTGTAGCTTTTCCCTACTTATCATTCATTTCCATTTCAGCCTAATTTGAATCATCCTTGAAATGTGAATCAGAAAATCAGCAACTTCTATGTGATGGTAATCACCCTGTAGTTTTTTTTTTTCCGAATGTGCAATTCATTTATAGTCCTCCATCAATGCTGCACAAACCATCTGTACAAGCAGTAAGGCCTACCATCCCCATTAGTCCTAATATGACAAAAGCATTGATCTCTCACAGCGAATTAAATAAGGCATACAAGATGTACTGGTTAATTTTTTTTTCCCGGGAAACGGTGTGCATAATTTTCACATCCTAAGGATTCGAGCAGTGTTACATGGTCACCCATGCCCTTTTTTGCCAAATCAGACATCCCAAATTTGTAACATTGTCAAATTCTAAATGTTATTTAGCGTGTCCGACAAAAGAACTTACCAAATCGAACACCTGAATCCGAGTCGGATACGGACACTCGTGCCCATGTCCGAGTAACACTGCCTTGGATATGGATGATAAGTCTAAATTCATGTAGATTCGAAGCCGGTCTTTGCTCAGATTGTGTGAGTTTTAGAAGTTGATCAATGTGGATTCATATTAGTTCCTTCCTTTCCCTTTGAGCCATGAATGGAGTCACTCTTCTAAGCCAACTTTTTGGGTTGATGCTCATGACCAGACCAAACCAAATCAACCCAATGCAGAACAAGATCTACTCTCTCGGCACTCCGGCCTATTCTAAACATCAAAAATTTAAGGAATCAGGCGATAAGGCTCCACCGGAGAATTCCATTCCAAGCTTCCTCGGAATATTTGTGCAAAACTCCAAGCGCCCAAAAGCAATACTTTCAATACCAACACAGGCAACTGTCCACCTGAAACCTAGAAACACATGATCGATTCAGTTCTCATCTAAGGTTCAATCAAAAGCGACCCCTTTGAGGCAAATCCTACCACAGTACAGCAAGAATCGAACCAATGTAGAACAATTTCTGCTCTTTCGGCCGTGCACTCAGATCTAGCACAAACATAAAAGGTAATGACGCTCTACGGGAGAATTCCATGTCACACATCGAGGCTCCATCACGCATGAGAAATAACATAGGAATCGTGCAAATTGTAAGGCAAATAATTTGGGGGAAGATGGGGCACGTGCTTACGTTGTCCTTGACCTTGCGGATGATGGCGCGGCGGAGGGCGTCGAAGTCGCCGTCGTCCTTGAGGCGCCCCACCACTTCCGCCGCGGTCGGCTGCCGCCGCATGTCGTAGCCTCCAAGGTCGGCCATGGGGGCCGGGGGAGACGGGCGGCTCCAAACCTCAAACCCTAGCCGACGATGGTGTTAGTCCTGTCTCTAGGTTCGTAATAATATGGACACATTTTGTTCTTTAACTTGCACTTCACATGTAAAAAAAACTTGCACTTCAAATAATTTTCGTAAAAGACTAGGAAACTTTCGACTCAAACATGTTTTTTCTCAAAGTTGAAGATAGAGGATTTCTTAACCCTGTGATGATTTACTAATGTGATGGGCTGTTCCATAGACCTGCCCAACTTTTGATCAAACTAGAGGAACGAGAAGTTTGACTTCAAAGAACTTTCATGCCAAAATTCTTTTAATTGGGAGAATTTGTAATGTTGGTCTACGCAAACCTTTGATCCTCGCCCTACACTCAACTTTGGCGCAACAACATCGTTATGTTGGGAAATTAACACACTTACAAACGTGATTTGAGAAATTATGGAGAGGAATCAAAGATAACTTCAGAACGACTCATGTACTAATTGTTGCACAATCGCGAAAAAAAATGCATCTAACATATATGGAGATATTAGGTACAAGTCTGCAAACAGTCAAGTAGCATAAGTACTATCCGGTTTCAGCAAGCAGATAATAGAAGTATTAGTTGCTCTCGGCTCAAAATTGCAGCACCAAGCATCTACACAAAAATACAAAATTTTACGTGGAAGCCACCCAAA
This sequence comes from Poa pratensis, assembly GCA_947311845.1. Taxonomy (NCBI): domain Eukaryota; kingdom Viridiplantae; phylum Streptophyta; class Magnoliopsida; order Poales; family Poaceae; genus Poa; species Poa pratensis. Next base: position 21,465,745 of record CAMZMU010000117.1, read on the forward strand.
TCTTTTTCCATGGTTGGGATATAACCAGAAACTCACATTGGCTCCTGAGCTCATATGCTTAAAAAATAGTAAAACATTTTTAAAAAATCTTGATTTTTTTTTGGAGACGAATATGTACATGTTTTGTAAATACGTGCCAAGTTTCGTGGTGAAATGACATTTGGTCTATGCAAAAAAGATAAATCAGTGGTTGAAATGGGATTTTCAAAAACATTTTTATAGAGCACTGATTTTGTTATTTTTGCACAGCGCACCACACATGTCATTTCATCACGAAACTTGGCACGTGGTTAGAAAATATGTATATGTTCGTCACCAGTTTTTTTCAGATTTTTTGGAAACGTTTTACTATTTTTTTAATTTTCTCTAATATACCAGGAGCATATGATCTCGAGAGCCAAAACGACCTCCTCGGATATAACAACTTTTTTCTGTAGAGAGCAATACATAATTTCATACATCAAAATATCACAGGACTTAGATGCAACAACAAGATTTAGAGCAATGGTGGGACCATTACCGTGTAGAACAGCCCGTGCTTGATCTCAAACTCTTTTTTTAATTTCCTCTTCTTCACTTCTCTCTTGGTTTTATTTCTTTATTTTCCCATGGAGATTAAAGTGAGGTTTTCGTCGTACCACCTAGTGGTGGCTAGATGGGATGCTTAACATTCCCTTTCATCATGTGCAAAGTCTAAATAACTCGAACTCTGAGGTATAACCTAAAAGGTACTGTAGTGGGCTTCTGCTCCTATTTGAGCTTTCCGAAAGGCTTCTGCTCCTATTTGGGATGACATGGATGGGCCTCTAGGGAAGCGATGGGACATATTTAAGACATTTTTTTAGGGCATCATATTGAAGACAAATGCTCCCTCCGTATCAAAATATTAGACTCCACCTACATTCTGCACATATGTATCTAGACATTTTTTAATGCAAGATTCATATGTCTAGATACAGGTGTGTAGAAAATAGGTAGAGAGTCTTATATTTTGATACGGAGAGAGTAGTTGCTTGTCAACAATGATAGTGGGTAAATGACACATCCACATAAATATGCTTGGTTAGCTCACGCTTGTCTAGGTCATTTGCAATCTGAACAGAGGCAGAACTGCACGCTGCTTTGTACCATCCGCATACATCCGAGTTGAAAGTTTAAACGGCTCATTCATCATCAGGCAGAACAAAAAAACTATGTCTTGCTACAGATGCATAAAACTCTGTTTTGCTACATATGCATAGCGAGCGTCAGAGCCACATAACTAGACTGTCTAGTATAGAATGGACATGCCACCTTCAGATTTCACGTTACACAACTTACAACTCTGGGGCGACAGACAGTAAGAGGTCTATGTCAGCCAATATGTTTTCATGTCGAATGATCAAGACTTCAGAGAACTGACAGACAACTGGAGATAAACTTGAACACCAATCTGATTTTGTCTGCGCATGTCTTCCAAATTGTCTGTCCTGAAGGCGTTTGGAAAATTTCAACGGCTGAAACGCTCCGAAATCGACTTTGGTATGAGGCTGGTGGTGCTTGATTGTTTCTCTAACCTGTGCCGAGTAGCGATCAATGTTGTTAGAATTGCACAAAATCTTGAACACAAGACATGGAGGGTGAAGGCAGAAGGGACCAAGGGAGTACGAACCTCGCAATATCTTCTACAGATTTCAGTATTTGCTCTGAACTTGTTTCAATCACTTGTCCTCCCAGTATCATTTCATCCAAAACTGTGTGCAGCTGCATTTAGTATTGCAATTAGCCAAGGAAGAATGGTGGTTATTCTTAAGTAGTACTGCTAATCGGTCATCACTATGATGGGAGAAATGACTGTTGGTTGAACCACTGGAGTTTGATCTCACCAGAAAAAAATTGTGCATCTCTACGTATATAAACTTCCATCAATTACATGGTGTATACAGCAAGAATGGGATAGGAGGTAGTAACATGATGGCATCAGAAGGTTTGGCATCAGAAGGTTTGGAGCTTCTTAGGGGCCAAAAGTGTCCCTAGCCTTCCTTTTCAAAGAAGTTTCTCAATAATCGACTAATCGACTATCACCACTAGTTAGTAACAAATGTTATTGATCTCTTGTTTAAGGTCAATAGAGTTAGCTCTTTCTACATTTTTCTTCAAGCTCTCTGCCAGTGGAATACTAGACACTAACGGTCAAATTACAGTTAAGTCGTTCAACCTCTCTGCCAGTGGAATACTGGACACTAATGGTCAAATTACAGTTAAGTCATCGTTGCTAAGATCAAGAGAAGACTTGGTATTACTTCTATATATGATTCCTAACTTGTATTTTAAATTAGCACTTCAACTGTGCTTTTGATCCTATGTTCATATGTAAGCACTTCTCCAAATTTGAGGTACCCGCTGCCCAGACACTACAGAACTTCAGAGGCCACTAGCATGACTTAAGAGCATATACATTTAGCAAGAAAACGCTTCAAATCTCAACTGTGATAACTTGGTCGCCAGTGGACAATGAAGTAGATATGCAGATTTAACAGCATATGATTTTCTCCAGAAAATGCTTCTTGGAGTTTCAACTGTGATAATTTGGTCGGTAGTGGACAATGAAATAGATATGCAGCAAGCCAACGAAGCCAGTGATGCAGATCTTGCTAGATTGAAGTATTTGTTACATTGCACACTTGGATATGCCTTTTACATGATCCATGCGTCAACAATTTATTACATGCAGAAAATGAAAGAACATTATAAACCAATGCTACATGTTGTGAACTTTACTTTTTAATTATAGCAGTGGCTTTTCTTTTCGCAACGAAAAGAAATTGCTGATTTCGCTGAGAGAATCATAGCAGTGACTATCCAGAATAAAATATGAAACAAGAGAATCATGGTACCTTGTTGAAGTTAAATACAATGTCAAGTTCGCACACATTCTTGAAGCACCTATTCAATGTTTCAACAAATACTGTGAAAAGATAAAGTTTCTTAAGATTAGTTAATCACCGCAAAGAGTTGATAAAAGGATCTTAAAGTGACAGAAAAAGGAAAAAGGTGATTAACACTTCACCCAGCATTAGAGCGGACAAAAGAATGCAAGTTAACAATATGCTAGTGCAGTCACATGCATAAGTGTTTACAACAATCAGAATTTGAATTAAAAATACAGAGTAGAAAACTGTAAACAAATAGTATATGAATGCTGAATACTAAAAGAACCACGGTAATCAGACAAACATCGATAAGAGGCAGTAGAGCGGGTCTCTGCCAAAACATAAGGAATAGTAATGTGTAGCATGATAAAACACTGAACATAATTCGTCCCTAATGAATATCTATGCAGCCTCATTTTTCATTGCCGTGCGCCTATCAGTCATAGTAACTGAAGAAACAATCGCGCTGATGAGGATTTAGGTTACCTTGTACAAGGTCGAGCATAGCAAGCTCATTCTCAGAGCTGTCAAAGACAAAAACGAAGTATAGTGTCGCCAAATGCTTGTAGACCAGTTTTGTTCCCTGCAAAGAGAAAAGAAAATCAGACTTCTTTTACCCCTCTTACAACTCACTGAAGGTAAAATAGTCGAAAGGTTAAGTCAGATAATCCAATCACAAAATAATCTGCGTACCAATTTAATTTACAAAATAATTGTTTGCGGCAACACATGCTAAATATCTTTTCGGCACTCTCCTTTAAAGAGTTATGTGAAGCATTTGTGTGCATGCTCAGTAGTTAGTTGCATACAGATTGACTAAGATAGCAAGTTAGGTTAGAAACTTAAGGAAATAAACCAGTTGACTTCCAAGCAAGAGGATTCCAGATTGGCATTTGCATACCATTTATCCCTTTTATGCACAAGATACTACTGGATTAGATTAGACTGGGATAGCCTTAGAGGTTGCATTACCGGTCCAAAGATGGCATCGGCCTCAACGAAATTGCTGACGCCCTCCGGCCTCGCGGACAGCACTGCAAGAAGAGACTGGTCAGCTCAAGCACAATATACAAATGGCGAAAAGAACAGGAAAGCGATCGAATCGAGTATACACATACACTGAAAGACGCCGCGGACGAGCTCCTGATGCTTCTCGGGGTCCTGCATCCAACATTCAATCCGTGAACGGAAGAACATATAAACCAAAGAACATGAACATAGCTTGATCCGGGTGGGGAAATTAGCCGAGCACTTGGTGGGTGGGTGGGTGGGTGGGTGAAGAGAAAAGAGGCACGAACTTAGAAACAAGGAGAGAGGGGAGAAAGGGGTGGCGGATGGAGAAGGTTCGGTACCTGGAAGTTGTAGAACTTGAGGAGGCGGGGCTTTCCAAGAGTACTGATGACCATCACCGCTTGGATCATGGTCGCCGAAGAAGGGGAGGAGCCGGGCGACGGGGCGAGATCGCGACAGCCTTGCAGGCTGTTGCAGGGAAAAGTAGGACGAAGTGGGGATTAACCGGGGACGCTCGGGTAGAAATAATTTATGCGAACTGAACGCAAATTTGTTGAACGGGCGCCTGTAGCTCACCGCAAAGAGTTGATTACTTTGATCTTCTGCAAATTTTTATTTTCAATAAATTAAGAAATCACAGGACCTCGGTTGTTGCGTGGTTACATCTAAATCGTGTTGTCGCAGATTAAAATTACGTTCATTCCCTACAATTTTATGTTAAAAAAAATCTAAAAAAACACCCCTACCTAGGTTTTATAACTTTAACCATACTATGTTATTTAAATAAACTCTAGAAAACTGGCCATGGCTTAGAGCAAGTCAATAGGTTATAAGGATTACAATAATTTTTTTGCTTATATGGAGAAAAGAGAATGAAAGTGAGCTCTCATGTAAGAACCAGCCGCAGCACGTGATTCTAAGCACTTTGTGAGAATGAAAGATGACCATGTATAGCACATATTTATAGCTAACAATTATACAAGTTGGTTATAAGGTTGTATATATATGATGTGTCAATACCTTCTAGCCAGCTGTTGGCTATACTACTGAACTTGCTCTTACATAACACATTCTCATAGATTATCTTCTTCAACCGAGGGTCTTAATAGTGATCAACGTCCCATGTATCCCTTCATTGCCCCATCTCCCGTGGCGTGTGGCACCTATTGGCCGGATGGATCTGAAATCTTCTCCGCCTCACTTCCAACCAATTAAGCAAATTTGCAGACTAGTAATACTTTATGCTAGCTAGTCTCTCAAAAGACGAACTAATGGTTGCCATTCACGAGCGCCACATTTGGAAGGAACGCTGCCAATGAGTGTTCTAGCACTAGGTGGCGACTGAGGCCCAGGTACTATAGATTTTCAAGGAGGATGTGTTGTGTTAACGAGTAATTCACATAGCATTCTTGTTTTCTCGGTTATGTTTTCCTTTCCTTGTTTCTGTTTATAATAGGATGTTCCTAGCTTTTATCTGTGAATTTCTTTCGCCTCTTAAATGAATTGGGAGAATAACTACTCCCTCCAATCGAAAATATGAATGTATCTACACACTAAAATACGTATAGATACATCAGTGTATAGATAAAACTGTGTCAATTATTTCCAATCGAATGGAGCATAGTACTGTTTTGTCCTCAAACAGTGCGTTTAAAACACATTTTTTTTAAATGTGTGCATATGCATCCGGGTGGCAAAACGCCCCTCCCCATATAGTTGTACTAATGTTAAAGAATATCTTACTCTCGTAAAGAAGGTTCATCCAGCATGAATCTTACCAACCAACAACCGTCCATTGGATCTCCTGCAAATACGATAATTTATACATTTGTATCAAAGCAAAATATACATGTGTGCACAAATAGGTGATGTAGAATTGTAAGGAAACCATTACCTAGTTTGAGATTTTTGAACACACATGGTGGCCAACTCGACGGCTATTCATTCTTTCGTTTCTGACCACCAAAAGTAATCTCTACTTTTTACGTGGCTAAAATTGACAGATGTGTTTTCTTACTTTACTCCCTCCTACTGCAACAAAATAAACCTTTACTCTATAAAATGCATGCATTTTTCAAGATTTAAATTTGTTCTACGAATAGTCAAACTATATGATTATGTGATACAAAATCGATATCATTAAATTGTTTCTTTTAATTCGAACCATATAATAAAAAATTGTATCTTATAGACCACATATTGTAGATGGAGGGAGTTCTTTTGAGCAGTCAAATCATGTTTTGAGCCTTAGTTTTGTGAGTTGGAAAACTAGAACTACTAGTTGATTTAATTTTAATTTGTTGGAAAATTATAAGTAAAATTTACACATGCGTAGTAAAAGCCAAAAAAAAATGTGGGTAGAGATAGTTGATGCAGACACGTAAGGTAACCGGCACCAAGTTTGAGATCTTGAATACAAGGTGGCAAACTGGACGGTCATATATCCATGTGTTTCTGGCCACCCAAATTCATCTCTTCTTTTTACATGGCTGGAAATTGGCGTCCTTTTTGTGCCACTTTAAGTGACAACCACACCAAAATCACATGGAAGACGTACATAGTACTACATTCAACCATACATTTGTCATGTTACTATTAGCCAGAGTAATTGGATGCCTTTCTTAAACGAAATAAGCATTTGAATATTCAAACATAAATAAGTCATACATAGTAACTACAGTAATCCACACATTTGTCATGTTATTATTAGCCAGAGTAATTGTATGCGTTTCTTTAAATTAAATGAGCATTTGAATATTCAAACATCAAATAAAAATTCAACCCACATAAAAATGACAAAATATCAGTTACCAAAGGGCATTCATCCACAGCGTTACCTACCAAAGGAGCTACGTGCGCAAAATGAAATGAAAACTATAGGTGGGCACACAAGTTTTTTGTCATTTACTTATTATTTTCTCTACTTATTGCCGAACGGAAACACGGAATTATGAAGTCATGCATGAAGAGTTGGCTTTTGGACGTTGGTGCCCATTGTGTGAGGTGTCAGTTGAGGGATTTACGGGGCTCAGCTCCATCCAAAAAATATGTTCGTATAATAGAGAGGGGAAGCTTCTTCTCCATGCTCATATCTTACCAGCACACTGCAGCACCGGACGAGAGAGAAAGACAGAAATAGAGGCGATTGGGTTAGTTTCAAAAAAGTGGCAACTGGATCCCCGAGCTCAATCTGGTAAGTGATCCTATCCTATCCCTCCTTCAGTCTACTCTGAGTTCATCAGTGGTGTTTATGGAAAACTGGAAATACAAAGGTTTCATCATTTGGGTATGGCTAACTGGTTGTGAGAGTTGAGTTCCGAACCTCGAATCCATTTATTGCCCTTTGGCTCTCCGGACGCTGCGCCCGTATGCTTAGCTAGGGTAGCCTTGTGCTTCCGTTAGTTTGTTGGTGTAATCATTGGTGTAAAGAGGCGCTGGTCCTAATGTTGAGGAAAATTTCGATTGATCCTCCTCTTCCTTCCTGTACCATGTTCAAAAAATCTTCAATGTTGCTCATCAGTTGTTTTCTCTTTATTCCTTGACGTAAGAGGAAATTCAGAGAAACCTTTGCAGTGCAGTACTGCACCCTCTCGGGACTCCAAGCAGGTTAAATTGAAGAACTAATCATGTTTCATGTGTGACATAATAGATGTCCAACCATGGAATTATCAGTCATGAGATGTATCAGCTATACAAATACTTCTACTCAATGTAAATTTTCTATGGTGCAGTTCTTCAGAAGTACCCTGTACCCGTGAACCTGTTGAACTAACCACCGGAAACAAAATTGTGTTTTTGCAGATGGAATGCTCCGGAATACCCACACTCTAACTACTCAAAACCCCCATCCAAGCATAACCTCCAATCTGAACAACTTGAGCTCAAATTGTTCAAAGGATGGGTGAAATTCCAGAACCAGAGGTTGCCAACCTCACGCCGAAATCATCATCCTGTCTCAGCCTGAAAGTCTTCTATCTGAAGCTGAGCAGGTGCGAGGTGAACGAGTCCATGCTGGATACTCTCACCATCACTCACACCCCGCTCACCTCCGACACCGTCCTCGAAGCGAACGGCAACAAGCCAAGCACCAACAGCGGCGGCCACGTCTCGTGCCCTCTCCACAGAGACCGCGTTAACGCGGCGTCGCGGGAGGCCACCTTCGTCAGCACGGAGACCGTGAAGATGACCGGGAGCGTGCGCTTCGAGGTCCGGGTCGGCAAAGACGAGAAGCTCCTCGTCGGAATCGTGGAGATGTGCGACGCGGTGGACGGTTTCGGTGTAGCTGAGAAGGGATGGGTGATGAAGTGTCAGGTCGCGATGCAGCGCGGCTCAGGGTTTCTGAAGGGCGCCGGTGAGGACGCGAAGTCGCCGATGATCGAGGTGTACGTGGCTAGCCTGTTTCGGGGCAGCCCGATCGTCTTCACCAAGGCGATGAAGCTGCGGTTCAGAAGGAAGCGCCAGGTGAAGGTGACTTTCATGGAGCCCATCCCTGAATGCGGCGAGCACACCGAGGACGCGAAAGAAGTGCCGCCTGCTGACCAGAAGCATGGTCCACAGGTAGTTTCAGACATTCATTGTGTTGGATTTCATCCTGGATTGTATTGCAACATTGTTGCTGAAATATCTGAACTGCATCTTGCATTCAGGAAGTATCGGAGTACAGGTGCTACAAACCGGAGCCGGGCATCGACGGTGTCGACCTCGACGGCTTGTACATGAGAACGGCGGGTCTGGAAGGCGAGGACAGCGAGCTCTCATGGTTCACCGCCGGCGTCAGAGTCGGTGTCGGCATTAGCCTAGGCATCTGCCTCGGCGTCGGCATCGGCGCTGGTCTCCTAGCCCGTTCGTACCAGTCTACCTCCAGGAACCTGAAGCGGCGGTTAATCTCCGGCCTGCTCTGAAACGACCACTGGCATTCCAACGAGGGGAGCCAGGGCAGAACATCTCTGCTTCTCGCCAAATCAATGCGCCTTTTTCTAGGGAAAAGGAAGGCCAAATTGCTGTACATGGAGACTTCTGTTCTGGACTGTTTTTGTACATTCTTCGGCATGTTATATAGATGCACTCATCTTGCACTGCATATCTTCTCCATTATGCTAACTGAACATTTGCCTCGCGTGCCGCGTTACAACTTACTAACGGTGTGTACAATGTAAGGTGTTTATATAGGTGCTTAGTAAAATAACGTTTTTCATTAAGCACAATTCTTATTTACACAAGACAAATGCATAACTAGACACTTCTCTAGAAATAAGAATTTGTGCTTATAAAAAGGCTTTGGTTTATTTTTGTTAGCACTTCACTAAACACGTTGCATTGTACTCTCAAGCGAAGTGGGTGTTGTACTCACCTACTCCCTCCGTTCCAAATTACATGACTTCCATTTATCCACATGTGGATATATCTAGACATGTTACAAGTATAGATACATCCACATTTGAACAAATGAAGAAATGAAAGTCGTCTAATTTATAAAAGAGTGAGTAGCTGATAGAAGGGATCAAGGAGGCATACGCACGAGAATTTTGTTTAAAAAAAACACTACGATTGTGTTAGGATTTCGAGAAAATACCACGGCACCATTTTTTAAATCAAAAGTCACATGTCTTGTGTAATAACCTAACGGAAGCATTCATATGCTAATACATGAGGTTTGTCACGGGTATGACAGTCAGGGTTGACATATGTTAGCCAGTTTTAATTTCTATTTTCTTTTGTCATTTTATGGTTAAAAACCCACCACACACGGCCGTGCGTCCTAACCAAGCAGGGATGTGGATCCTCTGACGCAGATATCGTTGTCGCTCCACTGACGTAGCATTTCCTGATTTACCCTGACTTTTGATTGCTGACAGGCGGGATCCATGATGGATGGGCCCCACATAACAGGTAGGATTGCACATGTCAGGGGGCTTCTTGCGGCTTCTAGGTATGGGCCTCACGTCGCCATCCGTGCTAGCGGACCCCGGCGAGCTTTGACCAGCGCCGCCGACCTTGGATGTGCGAAGTGGGGACTTTTTTTCCCCAGTTTTTGATAGAGAAATGATTTTATAAATCATCCCTCATAATTTTGTGAAAAGACGAGAATTTGAAGTCTGTCTAACGTGCTCTTGGACACTTATCATTGTGCCACATCATTAGGATAGCAGAGCCCACCCATCAGAAATATAAACTAGTCAGTTTGTGTTTTCTGTTATTACGCAAGACCGTGAGGGTTAGAGCTGCCATACAATCATTAAGGTCGGTTGACACCAGTAAATTCTTTTAAAACCTTTATTACATAGTGCTAAATTATGTTAATTAGTTCAATAAATAGCACTAAGTAATGAAGCTGACCCCAATGGTTTTATCTTAGCCCCTGAAGACCGATGTCTTTTTTGATTAAAAAAAAGTCTATCATGTTTGCTTTTCGAAATCCTTAGACTAACATATATACTGGAGACATGTCAAGATTTTGTATCATCGCCACATGATCAAACCATGATAATATCTCATAGTTACACGACATACAAGACGCAATTCTTGAGGCGCACCATATCGATGATGCCTACTTTAGGTTGAAACCGTGGGCACCTCCCAAGTTTAAGTAATTTACTAGGTTGATCCTTCAATACTGGGTATGGAAGGCGGATAGGCTTGATAGAAGGGGTTGAAAATATTGTGACCTTTACAAACTTTGTAACCCGGTGCAAGGAACGGCGGCACATCTTCTTATAATTTTGTCCTTATTGAAGACTTAGCTCGAGCTTCATGATCTTCCATCTTTGTTGGCAAGCAATTCATAACTTTAAGGATTGGCGTATTGAGGTGATTTACAATAAAGAGGACTCTGCTTCGTCTAACGAGAGAGGAGGGAGGCGATCGCATCTGGTACGCGCCTCCCGTCGGCGGCCGCCGCAGGTCTGCCCCGCCTCTGTGCCTTTAGGCCATGGAGGCGCGGTGGATCTCGGCCCTTGTCGGCGGGAGGGCTCCGTTTTTCTAGTTTAGTGTTCAGGTTTGCTGGGGCGGCGTTTTGTTGGTGGCGGCGACGCTTCTTGCAATAATGTCTCCCCGGCTTCAGCCCCATCTCGGCAGCGATGTCGTGAAGCTCGTGGGAGTGGTGTGGTTCTGGAGGACTTCTTCTGGCGGTGGCGGTCTCCGGATCATCATGGAGCTTCATTGGCGGTTCATCCTTCTTCTTCATCTCTGGGACGGATGTGGTCTTCTTGACCCGTTCGACGACTTCCCATCCGCAACCAACAACGTCAGGCCGGCTCTGGGAGGAGCGGCAGCGGCGGTGCGCCGTCGACACGGTCTGGAGATTGAAGACGAAGGGCATCTCAAGGATCTCGTTGTAATTTTGTTTTTTGTTGAGATGTTTTGTACCGTTCGATGTTTCTTTTAATAGAAGGGTCCTATTCGCAAAAAAAAAGCAGGGTTTTAACTTATCTAGCAATTATTGACTTCTTGGGAAGCTTGGAAGGTAAAAAATGCCCGTGTGTTTTAGAATGAATCGTCAACCACAACCAATGTTTATAGCAAAGATAAAAAATGAGACGGCTATGTGGTGCATATATAAAGGGGCTAAGACGCTGAGTAGAGTAGCTATGCCGCGAGAGTAGGCTTTGTCTCTTTTGGTCTAGGTCAAGACTTGTGCTGCTAGGAACACTTGAAGATTACACGGCAGTGCTGAGGAGTACTTGTACAACATACTGGAGTTTTTATTTTTTGAAACGGTGGCAAAAGATGATTTGCCATTTTCGATTAAATAAGAAGGAAACTTGCCATTTTTTATTAAATAAGAAGGAAGAACTCACAAATTAAGTTACAAAGTCCGGACTAACATCGGAGCGACACAACGGATTACCCGTGAGGGATTACTCCTCCAAGGTAGGAAGCACCCCCATATACCCATAAGGCCGCCTCACTCTTAATTCTAGCGAAAATGAGTGTTGGGAGAGAAGAAACATTGTGAAACCCGTACATAACGCTCTTTACAAAGCTCTCATTCCACTAGCATAAGGAGGGTCGTCGTGGCCTTCAAAGGAGAACCGGGCCCTTGATGACGAGAAACCACCAATCCTTAACCGAGTCACCACCATGGTTTTGGTTACCGGTCGGTAAATCTGGTTACCGCCTAGTAAACGGGTTTCCCGAGCACCCACGGGAAACATGCTTACCGGTCAAATAATCCCGAGTTTTTTTTGAAAATTTTGAATTTGAACTCCAAATCTATAATAAATACACTCTATCCTCTAGTTTTGTACAACTCTGACGACGTATCCCAGTGGCAGTGAATTGCTTTTGTTTTCAGTAGGTCCTGGGTTCGAGTACTGCGCTCGTTTTTTTTGTTTTTTTGAGCGTTAAAACAAGTTTCGATACTATGTGCAAGCTTAATCTCCATAATTATGCAAAAATGTGTAAAACGAGGTTCGAACTAGAGACCTACTACGCGAGCACAGGACATAACACATGAGTAACCACTGCGCTGCAAACGCGGGTGAATCAAAACTCAGTTTACGATGTAAATAATGTTTTCTAAGAAAATTTGAATTCAAAATTTATTTTTCAAATTCGTCCGGTAACCATCCGGGATTTCTTGGTTCCCGCCCCGGGATTTCTCGGTTACCGCGGTAACCGGGAATCCCGAGGCCCCTCGGGATAATTTTTTTGGGGAACCAAAACCTTGGTCACCCAAGCCAATTGCGGATATTACTTCATATCCTCGACGAATAGCGGCACTGAAAAAGCACATGGGCCGCCATCTGCGGGTCGCGCCGACAAAGTTGGCAAAGACCGTTGTGCGGCCAACCTCTTCTAGCTAGGCGGTTATTTGCGAAAAGTGTCTTATACTCCCGAGCACCAGTGATCCCGGTGCTTTCAAAAAATCGAAAAAATATATTTATAAGTATCAAAAAATTCTGAAAACAAATCTGGGTGTAGCCAACGATGTATCACACAAACGTGCAAAATATAAAATTTAGATACTTTGTATTCTGTCCTACACAAAAATGACAGAAGTTTGTGTAGCCCAAAATACATTTGAAGTTCATATTTTGCACATTTATAGAATACACCATTAGCTAGATTTGGGATTTTTTTTCACAATTGTTTGAATCTTGTAAATATATATTTTTCGATTTGTTTAAACACGTGATCCCGATGCTCGGGAGCACAAAATCTGCTCTCTGTTATTTGTCCACACTATTTTGATTTTATACAACTAGGAACACTTGGAGATTACACGGCGACGCCACTACACTGCTTGATCCCTGACAAACCCAAAAACAACAAGAGCAACCATCCTCCAGGATACAGGGATTCAGCATTCACCGGACCAGAGCTACTACGAACCATCAGTCCAACACACATCACACAATACACAACTGAAGACTCGGCTATCACAGGGCATGGCAGCACCTCTGCACTGCCTGACTGCTGCAGGTGCACCCAAAAACTAAAGATCCATCTAGCAGGATACACGGATTCAGCAGCTACTCCTAAGTCCTAACCAACATACAAAGAACATCGCATGCATCTGTTAAGCTGTTAAGAAGCAGCAAAGTTAACTCGAGCTTAGACGAGCACGGCCCCATGCATCGATCAGATTCAGACACACACGGTGACGGTGACGGTGACATACACCGTGATGGTGACGCTGCCGGAGGAGCCCAAGAAAGCATCCGGCACGAACAGGAAGCGTTCGGGCTGGTACCCCTCCAGTCGGCGCACGTACGGCACGGCCCCCGACACCGAAAGTGAGAGCGACCCAGGCTCGTCGCCGGTCACCACCATCCTGTACTCAACCTTCTCCGCCTCCTGTTCGTCGGGTCTGGGACGCGGGCACACACGGACCATCGACAGCGAGCGCCCCGCCAGGATGTCGCCGCCGTTTAGCAGCATAAAGAGGCTCTGTCCGTCACGGTGGAGGAGCGCGTGGAAGGGCGAGTCCTTGTGGAGGGTCACCCTCGTGCCGCGGAGCACGCCGGTGTCGGAGATGACGGTGACGTCCGTCGCGTGGTTGTCCAGGATGTGGTCGTAGAGCAGCACGCCGTTGTAGGGGCAGCCATTGAAGGGGCAGCTGTACGGCGCGTATGGGCACGCCTCCTCCTCGTGCGCCCTCATCTCGGTGAACTTCACGACCTCGGAACAGCCGCACTTCCTGTGTTTGCAGTGCCTGGTCATGCCCGCGAGGATCTTCTCCATCGCACGGCACCGGAAGTCGCCGATGGGCTCGTTGCAAGACGGGCATGTCCGGCTCACGAGGAGGACGCAGCAGTTGGCACACGCAGCATGCCCGTTCTTGCACTGATCATCAATCAAGTTGAAGAAAATACAAGTAGTATTAGCAGACTAAATCAACCGTACCAGTGTACAAAAATTGAACAAAATCATGCTGGATTGCTGGAATGCTGGATTTGCTTACACACTTACAGTGTATATGTGGGAATCAAACGGTGAACAGCAGATCGGACACTCCAGCGTGTCCATGTCGTGGGTAAAAACATTGAGAGCTTCTTCTACCTCTTCGTTATGCCCCCACTTGGCGTCCTTCGCCCCCTTCTGCTGCGACACCCTGGTGTCCGGAGTTCTCGTGCTGGCCCTCGCCTTCTTCAAGGCCCCCATGGCATCATTCTTGGCGGACCTCTTCCGCATCACCGGATCACCTTCCCCTAGCCTGGCAAAAGCAAGCAGCGAGTTTCAGTAATATGAACACCCAACGACATAGTATAAGAAGCAAGATTACTACTCTTCTTTTGAGATTGAGAAGCAGCATTTCGGCAGGAGTTCATGCTAACCTGAAGGTATGTTTGAGAGGAAGAGTTCACAAGGAGGAGGAAGCCGTGCGTTGTGGTGGCATGGGCAGCGTCGGCCGTCCGCTCGCGGGCTTTCATATGCAAACACGAAAGCACCACACGGCCAACGTGGCCACACGGCAGGTAACTGCAGGAAACGAGTGGCCACGTACACACGCCGCTGAAGGACCAAACGCCACGCTCACCAGTGGACTGACAACTGGCACGCTGAAAAGGATCGTTGTAGAGTGTTGACAAGTGTTAGAGTATATCACGTGTAGGCTAGCTTTGGTAGTTTCGGTTTATAATCCTAGTAAGTTTCGTAGTCCCAACTCTTGTCCCTTTTATATACAGCCCACCGTGGCTCATTGTAATCAATCTAGAATCAATACAATCAATATTCCGCAATCTTTCATGGTATCAGAGCAATTCGCTCCACGGCTTAGGGTTTAGCCACCACAGTTTCCGCCGCGCCGCCCCCGGGGAGATTCATCTCCGCCGGGGGCTGCGCAAGTAGATTAGATCTTTTAGTCATCGATATTTTCTCGCCGGCCACTTGACCGGCGTTTCTTCTTCTTTCGCCGATCATAGATCGGATTGCGTCACCCACCGCCGCATGCCGTCCTCATGCGCCACTACTCCAACACGTCGTTGACTCGTCTCCGGCAACTCCTCGTCATCGACCGTGCCAAGGACGCCCTGCGCGGCACCCCAAGGGACGTCTTCACGCGTCGTCGCCGGCTACAACTTCCGCACGTCGCCATCACGCCGGATCGTCTTCGACAACATCGACCGGGACAAGCTCGTCCCCAAGTCGCGCCTCGCCGTCAACATCGGTCTGCACCAACATCACCATGGTCATCATCGCCGACAACCATCTACACCAACATCGTCGCATTGTCGCCGCCACCACCGATCGTGGTCTACGTCAACGCCAAACGGGTCCTTCTTCGCCAAATCCGGGTTAAATCCCCGACATCTACTACTTCTACAACTCGATCTACTTCAACAAACGTCGTCTTCGTCCATCACGACCTCGCTAGCAGAGTCGGAATATCCTTTTTTTGTTGTTGTTCTTGCAGCCAATTCGTCTACTCCGAAACCAACGACGG
The DNA here is from genome assembly GCA_947311845.1 of Poa pratensis. NCBI lineage: Eukaryota > Viridiplantae > Streptophyta > Magnoliopsida > Poales > Poaceae > Poa > Poa pratensis. Next base: position 21,481,555 of record CAMZMU010000117.1, read on the forward strand.
ACACCGACCGTCAAACGGAGAATCTTCTTTGCTCCTCCAACCGACTCTGACTCACATGGTTCGTGATGGTCCCTGTCTTCGCATGACCGGTACTGGCAACACCGGCGCGTGCCTTCATCCCCGACACTCTCCCGAGTTTGGCAAGCTCGACACGGCGTGTCGTCTACCTCAACTACGTCCAACTCTTCCTCAACTACGTCTACTTCAACAACAACAACAACGGCAACTTTCCCAAGGCTCAATGACGACATCACCACAACACCAACAACATCACCAACTTCCTCAACGGCGACTACACCCCAACGACGGCAACATCGACCACGACTACAACACCCACAACTCGGCTACATCGACATCGGCATTAAGGGCTATCAACTCGGCTCCTCTCCAGTTCGCGACTTCGGATTGTGCTCCAGTCAGACCGTCCGCGACGCTCCAGCTGTTCACATCACTACCGATCCGACTGCGGGGGGGGGTTAGAGTATACCACGTACAGGCTAGCTTTGGTAGTTTCGGTTTATAATCCAAGTCTATCTCTAGTAGGTTTCGTAGTCCCCAAGTCTTGTCCCCTTTATATACAGCCCACCGTGGCTCATCTATACTTCTTATAAAGCAAAACCCCACTAAGTGTATTAATTATTTTTCTATCTCAACATGCAAGCTATCCACATCATTCATTCTCTTAGCCAACCAAATGTCCATGTCATCCCACCAATATTAATTAAAGCCAATATTTTCTTGCATGCAACATATCCACATCATTTACTTTTCATCTATCCAATTGTCCATGTCACCAATTTTTAACCATCAAATACAAAAAAAAAATCATGTCAATTAAATTTAGCCTTTCGACAATGTGATCAACTGAACCTTCCATATATCCAACTTCATATTTCATGTGTCTTATATGCCTTATTTACACAATAATTTTTTTAAAGAGATTTTTGCCACAACGCGCGGGGTATCTTTCTAGTTGTAATCAATATAGAATCAATACAATCAATATTCCGCAATCTTTCAACAAGTGTGCCCACATGCCACAGTCGCTGTTGGAAGTTGTAATACAAAACACTCATGTCGCTAGTGAATTTTCTTTCAGACAAAAAACATGTCTCTGGTGATGGACAACCATAGTGTCTCCATCGGGCCGTCAGATAATGTGTCCGAAACCCTGTACATATGTCTCGTATAGGATACTGGACACACGTTGTGTATTGTCCTCTGTGGCGTCTTGGGTCGGTCGCCAGCCATCTCCGGCCATGGCTGGTGTGCCCGGTGTGATCTGTTCCCGGCTGCGCAGCTCCGGTGGCAAGAGTTGTCGCAAGCGGGGGAGGCTCCCTCCGGCATCCCAAATAAGGCTGTGGGTAGCAGCTACCCCGGCGGTGATGGGCGCGCCGTTGGAGTGGAAGGACTCGCCGCTGCTAGGAGCTCCATGGTGGAGTTCTTCATCGTCGAGCTTCGACCGCTGCTCGAATAATATGTCTGTTCTTTGGATTCCTCGGCAAGCCAATCTTCTATGCCTGCCTCCTCCCACCCGTGGCAGGAGTGGCGAGTCTGATGGCGGGCCGCTCGGCTCTGACGGTGTTGGCGATGAGTCCTTGATGGGAGGAACTTCTGCTCCTTTCTTCTTGTTCTTCCATCAGGCGCTGTGGTTGCGAAGGATGGAGGCAAGGATGGAGCGAGCAGCAGCGTCAAGCAGCTCTGGAGTTGGGAAGCAGTGTTCTTGAGCACCACCTCGGCGGCGGGTCGTAGCCGTCCGACATCCAAGGCCAAGACATGGCCTATCCAGAAGCCGGCGAAGGGCTCCGACATATGTTCAACCTCCTCTGTGAGGCCCCATTCAAGGTCTGTTGCCGCGTTCGACGCCTACATGGACGCAAGTGGTTCCGTCCCCGCTTCTGACATGGCGGCAGTGTTGCTGATATCCGGCTCAACGGCGGAGAAAGAGAAGGACCGGATTTCTTTTCTCCATCTTTCAGCGAGGTCTTTTCTGCAAATACAAGGGACCTATGTGTAATCTTATCTTATGAGGTCATTTGTAAAAATATGTACATCCATTGCTTGGAATTAATGTGATGCTTCCAGCCCCTTCGGGGTGCACCTTGTTAAAAAAACACGACCCTATTTTATTACAAATTCTACATATCACAACAAAATTCAAACTAAACTTAATCTAAAACTAAAACTAGCTCTAGGCGCCGGGAGATGGCTCGTTGGGTCCAGCTTCGCGTGGTTTTCCGTCGATCCGACGAGAGGGGAGACAGACTAAGAGGGGTCGGCTCGCTATCGTGGTTTCCAGTGCCTCTCGACCGATATTGTGCATGCACACATGAGCCTCTCCCGGCAGCCCGTACTTTCCACCATGGGGAGTTGTCTCGTCACCTCCGCCGACTGACCACTGCTATCTAGCTATGTTGTTTCACCTTTCACGGGCCTGGCAGTGAGGCTCCTCCATCCGCCAGCGGTAAGATTACACCATGTCCATGCGAGCATCCTCGCAAGCGGCGAAGGATGCCTCCCTCTGGTCTTGCATGCAGCTTCGCCGTGGCCTGCCACTCAGCGGCCATGAACTAGCAGCCAATCTCCTCCCTCACCGTACTCACGCAGGAGATCTCCATGACGCACTAGACAATTAGCATCGTTGGTCTGCTCGAGGGTGACCACTGCAGCTCCTTGTCGTTGTCCTCCCGACGAGCGGTTGTGTAGGAGGCAAAAACCCCTTATAGATCCACACATTTGTTATTTTGTGTAACTCTTCTAAATATAAAGTATTTTAAATTGAGATTCACAAGTTTGTGGGACACACAGTAATAACATGCAGGATTTTAAAAGATCTTAAGAACTTTTAAATGTATTTTTTCTATTTTTAAATAAAGAGATCGCTGATCTGAGGAGTAAGAATTAAGAAATGTGCACTCCACTCGTCTTGCACTTCAGCTGTTATTGAGTCCCTCACTCCGTTCATTGAGCTGAGTATTTCACTCTGTTCACTTTGTCGTGCCATCACTTCTGGCGACTACTCCGTTTCAAAAAAAAAAAAAAATCCGGCGACTACGAGGCAGCTGCTCTTTATCTTTCAGGCTATCTTCGTTTCAAGCGATCGAAGTGGGTTTTGTGATACTACCCGTGCCCTCGGGAAGATCAATTAACAAGCAATGTCCCTATTGTTTTTGTCAGAAATAAACACGAGAGAACATGATCAGTTTGTAACTTAAGCACTTTGCACCACGATGTGTAGTTCTTGGCATCTTAACCCACATAGCTAGCCCACTGGAACGTACTCCGTAGCAATCTGAGACCTTTTTTCCATGAAAAAATAAAATCATCTCGCGAACCCGCATGCAGACAAACGACTTCCTTTCTGTCCATCAGTTGCCACAGCTAAGGTATATATATTGGTGTGTACGATATCGTCAGCTGAACTGTCAAGAACAAATACAAGATCCTCCATTGTCTAGCCGGGTTCATCATGGCAATGCACGTTGAGGAGGGTGAGAGCGCGCCCTCCACCGGGTTCCTCCGCCCGGCCATCACAGCTTTGCAGGACCAGCGTATGGCGGCCGGCTGTGGAGGCCGCCGGCAGCGCGGGACAGATGGGGATGGCGATGCTCCCGGGGTATCACCGGCTGCCGACCGCGTGTGACACGACTTTCCCCGACGACAATGGCAGAGGCTATGGGTCGTGGTCGTCGGCATGCCTGTCGCAAGCGGCAAGGAGGCTTTGGGGGATGCTCACTCGTCTCATCCTGAGGTGGAGGGCGGACCGGAGATGAGGAGTCGGTGCTGGCGGCGGGCTCGACGAATGAAAACAGGCTCTGGTCATGGCGGCCGGAGCCCGATAAGCGGTGGCCGGTGCAGGGCTGGTGCTAGCTGATTGAAGGATCGAGATGTATGTGCATGGGATTTTTATCTTCAGAGAAACACTAGGTTTTTCTTTTTTCAGATAGAGAAACACTAGGTTGGTGAAATACTTAAGGGATTTTGGTATCTTACGCTTGGATAACTCATGCATGCGTGCTGTAACTGTAAGTCTGTAACACGGCACCTCGTACTCGTAGTTTTCAAACGTTCTGGGTCATATTGGAGCAAAGAGAAACATTATGCTTTGGAAGGCCGGATGGGCTGTTCAAGATACGATGGGCTTGCTATGATCAATGTCGACTGAGTCCAATAACTGAAAATTTATACTGTCTTAAAAAAACTAAAAATTTATACCTGCCTGAATGTTAGGCTTTGCAAAGCGGAAACTACAATGGAGCCCGGGCTCCATGGTGTTTTTTTATAAATCGAAATAAATATTTAAAGTTTCAAAAAAAATCCTATATGAGCACAATGATGAATTTAAATCCGTGTTCTTTGCAAAAACGTTACTCAAATCGGCTCTAAAAACATATGCCTAGGTGGAATGAACAATACTTTTATGTCAAAGTTTTAAAAAATGTATGCAAGTAAATGTGAGTGTTACGAGTGCACATGTAAATTTGATGGAAGAAAGCTAAGTTTGGTGGCATGTGTAAAAGAAACAAATTTGATGCCCCAAAATAGCTGTTTTGAATATCGTTTTTTTGGGACAGAACTAACGTGCATTTTTTCCGTGTGAATTTGCATGCATATAAAAGACAAGAACATTTATATCGTAAGGAAAAAAATATCTTGTTTGATGTTTTACTATTAATTTGGAAACCAAAATGTGACTGCATTTGCCGAATCTGTTGTCGTGTTCCCATATCTCGAGGAACACATAAGATGTAGGACATAATTTCAAAATGTGGAATGGATCCCAACAAAGGAAAACAATTAGTTTGAGTGTGATGTCAAGTTTTGTTTGATAAGTGGTTCATATAACTGGTGCACCAAATAAAAATTTAATCTTCCATCAAATCGGGTTCAAACTTGAACTCGATTAACGCTAGGCGGCGGATACGGAGTAGGAGTGTGCATTAATTGCTTCTATTTTCACTCACTTATTGGGGATAAAAGAGTTGTCATTATAAATAGGTCCAACTCTCTCCCGAGGCAATATCAGACTAAAATAAGTCCCACTTCGTGTATATGTCATGCAATCATGCTGAATGGATTTTTTAGTTATTTAGGATTTGTTAGACTAATGAGTCAAGATCCATAAAATCCAACATGACTTTGTTATTCGTTTGTGTTTTTCTTCTTTGATCTGAGGTAATTTGTTTCAATAATATGTAAAGTCCGGTCTTTTTACTTTTACATTTAGGAGTACCACCTTAATGAATTGTAGTTATTGGTCGAGACATAAGCAACTTACGTGACTAGTCCGTCCGTCACAGAATAAGATGCATATTACTTTGTTGAACGTCAAAGTGTTTAATTTTGACCAACTATATGGACAAAATATCAACATCTACAATACCAAATACACCCGATATGAAAGTATATTTCATGATTGTTCTAACAATATTGATTTGGGATTATAAATGTCGACTCTTTTTTCTCAATATGTAGTCAAACTTTGAAATGTTTGACTTTGAACAAAAAATTCATTATTTGAGAAGGAGAGAGTACAGGGTGCGCATCATACAATGTGCTCGATGCTCGGAGTCATAAGCGTCGTTCTGGACAAGGTAAACATACCTGAAACTGACATCTCAACAGCATGGCTTGGCATGGATGCCAAGCAAGGCAAAGAAACGATCCAATGACGTCCAAGCGTACAGACGTGCTGCTGGCTAATTAATTAAGTAGATAAACTAGCAGCACGAGATCTAACGGCGGCGTTTGTGTGCATTTAATTATTGAATTCACAAAGGGGAACATGATTAGACGCGTGTTTTTATTATTTTTGGACGGCAGATGTGTGTTCAATTTAGCGCAGCTGTTCATGTCCTTCCAGGATCATGGGTTTATCATTACTCATCGGATTCCTTTGCATTGGATTCGACATGGATAAAATGTCTGCTTAGTTAAGGTTAGGGAGCTACCACTTCTGTACTATCCAGATCTAATCTATACACATTGACCTTACGAATGGACCCAGAGAAACAACAACCTCATTGATTTGATACTAGTCCTTCGTAGTGTACGTTGTATCTTGTATTCCTCACAAGGACATTTTTGTTTGCTAGTTGGAATCATGGAATGTGTATGTGTACATATATCTTGTTGGCTATGTGCAACACCAGATTATACCGTCATCATCATGACCCATGCAGCTGAAGAGGTGTATCTTTCGCTGGTTGATACATGTATCGACCCTTTGTGATCCGTGAATTGTAACAGACTGAATAAGACGTTTTTAATAAATTAATAAAGCGGCCGTATACATCATTTTGATGCAGAGTCGGGGTGCCGCATTTAGAAGAAAAAAAAGGTACTGGTGCATCAGTGCATGCGTCAGCTCAGTAGTGGAGCTTGATCCAGGCACCATGTTATTCTTAAGCAGCTGTCAATAGAGAAGATTCAGTCTAAGTTTTTTTTTTTTTGTTTTAAGAGAGCAATTCAGTCTAAGTTTCTGTTATGACAGAGTGTGATTTAAACTGTGATATATAAATGTAGTCGGAGTCTGACCACCAACAAGCAAAGCCAAACCAAAGCGTTCGGAGTGCATGCAAAAAGTAAAGAAAATCATTCATCGGATCGCTCTGGTCACCTTGACCATGAAGCTACTCATGTACGTGCAAAAGCAAAGGCACAACCAGCCTCTTCTGATGCATGACACGTGTCCTGCCCGCGAGACATCTCATCGAGTCAAACCAAAACGTGGCGTTTTATCAAGCTCGAACGACTAATAATTGATTGGTCGCGCCATCATGTAAACGTCAAATGACAGGGCGCCATGGGAGATCTGCATGCATTTGCACTTGAATCTTGATGTGAATCTCGTGTGACACTTCAGTTACAACTTACAAATACGGTGCTGTTCCGAGTCTCCTGCAGACACGTGCATCTTCGTGCGCTCACTCAAATTAGAGATCAATCTTGCGGCAGAGAATAAACCAACAACTAGCAACTCCGTTGTGGAAGACATCTTGTACTCTCTCCGTTCCCAAATATAAGATGGTTTAGACTTTGTCCACATACACATATATATAAATGTACGTAGACACATTTCATGTGTATGTTCACTCATTTGTGTACGTATCTTAACAATATGTGTAACATCTAAAGCAGAGATAACAATTAATAAACGTAGAAGGACGATGCTGCGAAGAATGATCACCCGAGTAACTTAGTTTCACTTAGTTTTTTCCATCTCAAGTGAGGCCCCCGCTTGGATCGGCGTTAGTTAGCCAAAACAATGGGATAGAATAACGAGAGAATTCCTTATTTGACACTGACTTAAAATGTGGTTCTTATCTGACCCTGCAGAAAATTTTCTTCCCTATTTGACATCGAATTTTAATTTCTTTCCTTTCTTGACACTATCGTTAGTTCTGTTAGACTGTTCCGTTAGAAAAAATTGGCCGAACAAAAATACCCTTATCCCCATCCTATCGAGTCAAAGAATCGGAATAAGACCAAACCGTGTCCATGTCTTCCGTGTGCACTGCCAGCTCCCGGAGCCCCGCCTCCTTCCTCACATCGCGGCGGCGAACTCGTGCTCCCAGCCGCGCCGCACCCTCCTCTTCAACCTCGTGTCGGAAGGCGAGCCCCCAGCCTCCTCCCTCACCTCTCTCACCGAGCGTGCGTACGCCCGGCTCCGGTCGTCGGCTGGAGCCCTTGCCGCCCGTACGTAGCGCATCCCCGCATATCTCCTCCGGCTGCGAGCTTGATAAAGCTCGGCCGCCACCATCCTAAGCTCGAAGCCTGCACGCGCGTGTGCGCTGCACCTCCCACCCGACCCGAGCGCCTCCCTGCCCGAGCTCCTCTTCTTACCCTGCTACAGCTCCTGCCAGCCTGCGCCGGTCCCTGCACCCACCTTCTGATGGCTGCCGCCCATGTCCGCGCGTGGACGAACAAGCAGCGGCAGCAGCTTGCCACCATCGTATGGCGCTCGCTCTCGCCGCAGGTTCAGCTGGAGGAAAATTACAGTTCATGCCAAGTATTCTAATCTTTGAATTAAACTAGGAAAATTTCGCGCGGCGACACCGCCGCGCCCGTTGCATTGCTTTGTGTAGTGTTTTTTGCATTGCTTTGTGTAGTGGTATTAGATGCATCGATGTAATTTTTTCTTGCAATTGGTTTCCTTAGTATGGAGTGTTTCTATGTTTGGGTAGTAATACATGCAGGGATGGAATGTATACATAGGATTACATATATAAATGTGGTTACATTATTAAAAATGATACATGTAGAAGTACTCATATATAGTGGCACATTACAGGAAGATAAAATATAAAATATAGCTTTGGATGGTAAAACTGCTACAGATAACTTCCTTATTATAAAAGGAGAACCAAATACTAAAAGGGCAACATCAAGTGGCAGGAGTACTGCAGCTTAATGTCTACATCCGTGATGTTCTTCTAATGTTGCTCCGTTGATGTATTTGGTGGCGGTGGAAGATAAAAATTCAAATGAACGTGACCTCACCCAGAGGAGATCAAAAAATGAAGAATCTTATGGCTGAATCTCTAAATCAGCTAGATACACTCTGCTTTTCTTATGCAAAAGAAGCAACATGAATGTATTGTGAGAACAACTGCACTTTCTGAATAGAACTGCTGCAATAATTGTAAAAAATGCCCAAAGTTGAAATTCACATGCTCATTAGTAGGTCCTCTCCACATAAGAATATCGTCAGAAAAATATACGGACAATCGCACACAATGATAGACGTGGCAAGGCTAAGGTCAGAAAAATACATCTATACATTTAAAGAACAACCATTGCACTAAGCACACATGAAATTATGTGGTGTTATAACCAAACAAAACATATAGTGGAGGTATATGGCAGAAAGTTGAAAGCGCTCTAAATCATAAATGCCAATTGTCTATCTATATACAAAGTCTATCTATCCTGCCTTTCGCGTATTGCGGGAAAAGAGATTTACTTAGTTTTATCCAATGTTGACCGAAAGAAATAAATTTACAACAATATGAAAATAAATATTTAAGGGAGGTAAAAGTAGAAAAAAAAGATATAGTAGGGGATAATTAGGGAGTAGAAATAAATAAATAATTTTGAAGTCGCTATTTGTGCGCAATGTTCGTAAGAAGAAACGTGGAAAAATAAACAATAGGGGAAAATTAAGACGGAGAGAAATCTATTAGAAGATAAAAAGAAAAAAAAACCTGTTCATAAGGGTGAGGGACTGGTCATGCATGACCGGAAAAATAGATAATGTTCGTGAAAAGAAGTGCGGGGAAGAAAATAGGTTTAAACTATAAGGGGACAAATATATTAGGAGGGGAAAAATTGTTCGATTGTACCGGAGGAACGATTTGCAATTTGGGGAAAACGCGGGGAATTTGCTGGGAAAATGTTTTATTCCGGGAGGCCAGCTCACATTTTTTGGAAAGCGTGAGGACTTTTCTGCAAAAAAATGGGACGCGGGGACTTTTCTACAAAAATGTTTTATTCCAGAGGACCGATTAACAATTTTTGGAAAACGTGAGGACTTAACTGGGAAAAAGCGGTACATCTATATGTCCGTCGAAATAAAAAGGTTAGAACATGGAAGTTGTTTGGTAGGGCGATATACATCTACTCGTGAGAGGGAAATTCGAACGGACGACTGAGTGCGACGAATTTGGCAGAATGCGCCAAATGTTTTTGCGAACCTGGATCCAAAATTAAGGAGCTAGAGTCGACAAAACTCGAAACCGATCACGGGAATGGAACCTACTCATCGACGCGCATATATTTCGCGTATATGTTTTCGTCAAAATGATTTTTGCGAAAGGATTTTTCTGGGGAAAACAAGAAAAAAAAAAAACTACAGTACACGCGGGGTACTGTAGATGTGCGTTACTGCAGCACCTACAATACCCGGTGACGTGGGCGCCTCCACAGCTCGCTGAGGAGGTCAGCTTTGATATATTGATTGATTCTGGTACCACTAGAAGAAATATTGCCATCTACCACGGCTCGGATTCGTGGTAGAAAGGCCTTTTTTCGTGGCTAAAGGTTTTCAGCAACGAGGGGGGTACCGTGGTGGATGCCGCGTGGCTGATTTATTAACCACGGCGGCGCGATTCCGTGGCAGATGGTTCTTCCATCAACCACGGACAACTTGCCGTGGTAAAGGAATCTAACGGACACGTGGCAAATGGCGTTATCTCTTCAACCACGAGGCAGAAACCGTGGTAGATGCCAGGCCCAACTGAGGCCTGCTGATGTTAGCTGGACTGGCCTGTTAAGGGAAGGTGGGCCGGCCTGTTAAGTCAAGGTGGGCTGGCCAGCTCAGCTTATGTGGGCCGGCCTGTGAAATTAACTGGGCCGACCCGTTAACCTTGGTCGGTTCTGCCCATTTGTTAGGTGGATCGGCCCGTTAATTTTACGTGGGTTGGACCGTTAATTTTACGTGGGCCGGCCCATTAAAGTTAGGTGATCTTAGGCGGTTCGACCTTTTACGATATGTGGGCCTCCTACAAGGTTAGATAGGCCGACCATATTTCGTCTATTGGGCTAGCCCACTTTCTTTCGTGGCTAGGCCTATTTGTGTTCGCGGATCTTTTATATGGTTAAATGGACCAGCCATCAACTTAATTGGGCTGTATATTTGATATTGAATGGGCCTGGCCCATGAAGTTCAATTCGATTGTGATCCGGCCACTAATTTCGCTTTGCCCGCTGATTATATTTTTGAAGGTTAATTATTAGGTCAACAATTACAGTCCCAGCTAAAATGTCCTTATTTTACCAGGCTGATACATAACGGCCAGAGTGAATCAGCGTGCAACTTGACTATCATCCATAAATTAACTAAATACGACATCAGCTGGAAATTCCTCAAAAAATATTACATAGCCCTCAACAAATTGAATAGTAAGTAAATTAAGCAATCTACTCGCCTCACCGAGCTTCACTCAACAGGTGAACAGAGTTGTCAATTCATCTAGGTTTTTTCATCGAGCCTGGTTTGCAAGAACATGCAGAAAGTTTGTCTTGATACAAGAGCAAACAACGCAAAAACATTACCAGACCATCTTACTGCTCCGTATAATCGTATTAACATACAGTAGAATGTGGCATGGTTTGATTATCTACCAACTCGTAAAAAAACATAGGACCGGCATGCAATTGAAGAAGTGTGTGCCTAAGATAGACATAGTATACAGTGTAATGAGAAATCAAACATTGTGTACCTTTTATGGACTAGCAAGATCATATCATCAAAGACATAATCAAACACAATGTGCTTCACATCAACAGCAAGATGGTTTCACCTTTTTAATCAGCGGGCAACTATAATAGAGAAAATCTCATTTGTGGAAATCAATTGAATCATTGTTTGCATAGAGACTACCGACATAATGAAATGAGCTACTCCTATTAAACATTGTGTCCCTTGAATATAAACTAGCATGACCATTTAAATATGGAAATCGTCGAGTTATAGACTTGGGCAGTGCCAAAGACAAACAAGCAATCCAATCATCATGTGGCTTGTATAGCCAAGCACATTGGGATAAAACATGGGACTTACAGTGAGGTTTTTCAAGTGTTGCTGTTGTTTTTCAATTCGATGAAGATATCCATAGTTACCCGTTGTTAATTATATGTGCAAAGCTGGTTGTCTCTAATCTGCATGGTTTCAACATAATTAACAGATTGCATATAGAGCGAAAACAAAAGGGACATCTACTTCAAAAGTTTTAGCAGTGTGAGCTCAAGTTAGAGTTGCAGCTTTGTGAGAGCAATATGGCACACAAAACTATAATCAAAACAGTATGACGACTCTAAACATGAAGTATAGGATAGCCAATTTTAATAACTGCAGGTAGTTGCTGCTGTCAAGGTTTTTGAGTCGCCGAGTCAAGCCAAGTCGCCATGGCTGCGGCTAGTGACTCGCTGGCTTGAGTCAGCGACTTGGCTTGATTAGCCGCCCCAAGTCGCCGTGACAGTAAACAGAGCTGAGTAGAGTACAAGCGGCAAACAAAGCACTCCCGCATAGCCCATTGATGCCATATAAGCAAAATTGCCAGGCCTGCCAGGCCCAGCACGGCCTAGCTAACCGCTCCCAGCCTCATCGCTCGCTAAACCTAAAGCAGCCAGCCCATAGGCACACACACGCTCTTCCCTCGAACCTCCTCCGTCCTCTGCGATGCCACAGTCTCGCTCAAACCTCCTCCTTCCTCTGCGCCGCCGTAGCCTGGCTCGAGCCTCTCCCTCTAACTCACTCCCTCCTCTGCGGAATCAGTAGCTGCAAGTGGGGAGCGCGTCGCCCGAGCTTGGAGGAGGCGGAATCAGCACGAGCACATCGCCGGAGAGGAGCGGCGGTGGTTCCTAGGTCATGGCCTTGAGCGCCATGGCTTCCTCTCCTCCCGAGCTCCCGCCCTTTCCCTCTCTTTCCTTCTCTTTCTCTGAAATCCCGCGCCTCTCTGGACAGGAGCGAGTAGCTGAGGCGACTGACGACTCCTAGCAGGCGACTAGTTGCAGCGACTAATCGCAGAAAGCCGATGTCTAGCCAGAAAGTCGCGCGACTCGCCCCGTGAGCCAAGTCGCGTGTGCGAACCAGCCAGGGTGCCCCGACTCGGCGATAAGTCGGCGACTCAAAAACCATGGCTGCTGTAGCGAAGAGCCGATACTGGAATCACTTGTGAAGTTATAGATATGATCAGTGACTTAAAAATTGTAGTAATGGATAAAATAACAGCAGGCAGCTAACATGACGGAAATTATAATAACATCACTTCTGAAGTCGTAGAGTATGAAATGGATGTTAACGAACTTGAATATTAGAACTAGATAATAGCAGTTCAATGACTCGAGGTTAAAACCTATAACAACGAGTTCGGGGTGTCATTTAAGAATAGGCGGGTATGAAAGCACTGGGCTTGGTATGTCGCACAAATTTAGAAACACAGTTCACCGCGACATGCTTGAAAACCTGATACATTGCTAACAGAACACAACGCAAAGGGAGATGTGGTTACCTAACTGGCGGCGGGTTCTATGCTTACTGGACACGGTTGACTAGAGCGTCGGTGAAGAATATCTAGGGCGGTCGATGGTCAAGCAGATTCGGCGGCGTCGGTGAACTAGATCCGGCGGCATTCAGCGTCGGGGAAGAAGATCCGTGCGGGTCCCGTCGAGGTCACCGAGGGTGCTGTGGTTGTGGTGGCTATCAGCATCGGGGAAGAAGAACTGGGGCAGTCGATGACTATTCGACGCGGTTGACGAGAGCGTCGGTGAAGCAGATCCGCTGCGCTGGACGGCGGCGTCGGCGAACTAGATCCGGTGCAGTGGACGAGGCAGCCGGCGAACTAGATCCGTTGCGGTGGTCATCGGTGAAGGGGGGATAAATGCTACAGTGCGGTGGTGCTGGAGGCGAGAGAGATGGTTTTGGGGGGATGTTGGTGTGGATGAGTGGGGGGGGGGGGGGGGGGGGATGGTTGCGTGGGATGCCGAATCTAGGCTATAGAGGTGAAGGGCGGTTATGAAGATAAAATGGCAAAAACACCCCCTCACCGACCCCAACAACCGACTATACTATGGGCATTGGGTCTTCTGCACGAGGGGTAGAAGTGGATCTGAAGGTTTAAATCTTGGGAGGCGGGAGTATTTGGCGGTCACTGAGATTTGAATTTGGCCACGTAATAAAAGAATAACCGATGGTACCTTACTCCACTGGGCAAACAATGTAGCTCCATTTATCACATGAAAATGGTGTACCTACAAAAAAAATTGAAATTTAAAAAATGGTCATAATATTCTGAACATTTGTACACCCAAATATTACCAAGTATTATACTCATATAAAAGATTTCAGCTAGGAAATGATCCTCATTAGGGACTTCTCGGAAAAAAAGAAGAATTTTTTTGACAAACGTAGCATGTATATAGCGCACTTCGGCCAAATCTTTGACCCAGGGTGTTTTTATGTAGAATACTTGATAATGTTTGCCAGAATGTCAGTTTCGGAACTTTTTGAGTTTTTTAAATACTAGGGTCTACGGTACGCAGGTTGTCCTATTTATTTTCAGCATATTGTCAAGGGCTAATTAATTAGGTGTCGCCACATACTATAAATGAGATAAAAGCATGATGAAAAGATAAACTCTTTTTCTAAGTAACATAACACACACCACCTCAAACATAATTAGATCGCATGAAACAACGTCTCAGGGAAAGCATATATACATACATAGGACGAACATTCCAGCACATAAAAAAAGTTTCTTCACACACATATATTTATTGGCCATAGCTGCACCAGCCGCCAAAACAAACCGACATCACACAGCTCCAACATTCATGCAGCCCCGGCTTCTAGTACGAGAACAGTTACATCGCAACCAGGAAACGACCACCAGGTTCATAACAAGTGCAGATAAATGCACCAGCAAAATAGGTTCAGCACCAGAAACCATTTCATAGGGCTAACCAACAGGCTCACCTGTCACTGACACGGGGCATCGTACCGAGTTTCGCCTTCTCATTTAATACAGCCTGGCGCTCTGCACTCAAAATCTTCACCTCTGTTAGAAGTGATTGCTCTGATGCTATTAACGTGTCAATGTGTGTTCTCAACTTAGCATTTATCTCTCGTTCTGCTACGAGTTGATCAGGCAAAGCCAACAACTCTTCTGTGGACTTGGACGAGCCAGTTGCCAACCCAGCATTACGCAGGAACATGTTTCTCTCTATCTTATGATTTTTTAGTACTGACGTAAATGCTACCTCATAATCTTCTGGGGTTTTTACTAGACCGTCTGCCCTGGGTTTATCCATCTCAACTTTCATTTCAGCCTGAAAGTCACAGTTGGTACGTGTAAGAGAGAGCAAGTTACTACAGAGAAAGATGCAGATGGTTGATATAACATGAGTCCTGCAAGTTGGCATGGTTTACTACACATCATATAGATTTAACATATCTTCAATTTCTAACATGTAATAACAGAACTAAAAAAACGAAATGTGCATCATATGGCGTATGTCTTTTATCATCTAAAGGTGCATCATATGACAAGACAACTCTTTGTACAACTGAAAACTGTAGCTGACAGAGTTAAAATCATCAATATAAATGAAAACGAAACTGCGCAACAGCTCAGGCAGTGTGGCATATCCAAATATAGAAGACTTACAATAATTTTCTTTGCTACGTCTCCAATTTTTCCTTCACTACTCGTCTGGCATTCCACAAATTTATCCAGTAGAGTCATTGGCGGCTCATCTTTTAGACGTTTGGCGTGCTAGATGGAAATGTAGTATACAAATATAAGAGGCGCATATATTGTAAATTATTATCTGCTTAATAATTTAAATATAGCAGTAAAAAGAGCAGGCTCTTACTACACGATCGAGGTGCCCAAGCAAGCTACAAGATCCCGTACGGTGTGGTAATTTTCTCTGAAGATAGTTTTTTTTGTTATCATCAACGGTTTTCTGCAAAAAGGATAACTGTGAGGCACTTGCATATATTGAAATGCGTAAAGAAATCTGGCGTGACTCTTCACACAATGTATCATGGTTTTTGGATTATGCCAGTAGGTGACAAGTGCATTATACTGATCGTCATCCATCTGATGCAAGGGAGACTCTGTTGGTAACTTTCTGGTACGCTTTAGAGCCTTGTCGAAAGCAATCTTTAGCCTATAGCGCTGCTGGCGCAATGAATCACGGAACATGTTTTCGATAACAGTCTTGACGCCATCAGCATCGGCATCAAATTCAAATTTTGTATGTTCACAGCAATAGAGAATCATTAGCGTGCTATATACATAGCATACAGTCAGCAGCAAAATAGAAGACATGGAACAGATCAATGTTGTATTACTATTTATTATGGCCAGGAGTAACATGACTTACATTTAACCTCTGAACTAAAAGTTCGTAATGATCAGGGGTGTCAACATGATCCTTCCAGGACGGGAAGATAGGAATTACAGTCCTGACGAAAATGCCTATCTCCGATGCCAGATAAGCAGATGCTTGTGCATTCAGTGGCCTTCTGTGACCCCCTTACAATTACGATGGGAAATCTTTTTCTCGATGAGGACACAATGGCATCGAGCTTTGTCCCTTTAGTTATCCCCTAGTTCTTCTTGGTGGTGGTTGAACTACCAATCAAGCGTTATAGTACATAAGCTATCAAGGTATATATAAAGGAGAATGCATGCAACTATAAGCCTCAGAACTCATACCAAGTTTGGTAACAGGCTCGTCCTCATGGGAGCCACTGGCAGGACAATCATGAGTGTGTTGCTGTTGTTCGAACAGTGTTTTCTAAGTTGAGGTTGTGTCAGATAAGACTACTGCTTGTGCTAATTGTTCTTGAGAACCTGCTGTGAAAAGTGCTTCAGCTGGTATATATAAATCCATAAAGGAGCATGCAACTGTAAGCCTCAGAAAACGTACCATGTTCGGTGACAGGCTTGTCTTCATTTGACAGAATTGTTTTAGAAATTGAAGCTCTATCAGCTGGGACTACTGCTGCTGCTCATTTTTGGTGAGATTCTGGTGTCGTAGTAGGTTTGGCTGCCAATTGATCAGATGTCTCCGATTCAGCTTCAGCACTCACTTTCCTTTTCTCCTTCTTGCCACCTTTATGTTTCTTATGTAAGCTTGTTGATTCCTGACAGACATAAAGGATACTTAAATGTGTGTGTGTGTGTGTATATATATATATGACAAGCTAGAGCAAGCACTTTGGAGTAGAGTAGGGTCTACCCTCTGAGTCTGGTTTCCCATATCCTCTTCCTCACGGTCTGCTTCAGTTGTGCATTGGGCTTTTGTTTTACTTGCTGAACTATCAGAACGAGGGAGAACCCTTTTTCTCAAAAGGTCTGTTGGTTTAGATGTCTCTAGTTTATCTTTGTCATGCCATTTAGTTTTCCTCTTCAGGACACTTTCATGGTTCTTGCTTACTTTTGTTGATACCTGACTGATGCATGTAAAATGCATACATGAACTTTGCATTATATTAATTATATTTCAATCATATTTGCATCATATAAGGGTTATATCATTGATTTATATTGATTTTGGGAATATTTCATAGTTTCCCTATTTTTCTGGAATTAACCCTGCACAGGCAGAAAACCCTATTTTCTATATTTTGATGTTTCAGGGACCCAAACGACGTCCAAATGACCTAATAATTTACGGGGATCAGTTTTTGGAAGGAACAAAGCGTGGGAGCGAAGGAAGCGAACAAACAGAGGCCCGAGGGCCAGAAGAGGGTGGCCCACGTGGCCAGATTCCCTGGCCGCGTGGGACCCACCATCTGGGGCCTCGTGGCTCCGTTGCCATCGATCTTTTTTGCCGAGCCTCCGTCTTGACCTAAAAACGACTATAAAAATAGTCCCCGAGGAGTTTCGCGAGGAGGCGGCGGAGAAACACAAAACCAAGAAACAGGAGACAGAAGGTTGCCGCCGGAGAAGATCGGAGGGGGGAAACACCGCCGGAATCACCTCTGGAAGGCTCCTCCATCCCCCTCCGGAGTCTCCATCAACACCACCGTCAAGACCAGCACCATCTCCATCACCATCTTCGTGATCCACTTCATCCCCCTCATAGTTTGAGATTGTTGAACCCTAGCTATTGTCTAAGTACTATTCTACATGTTTGTGAATTACTACTTGTCATTGTTTTGTGGGGAGATTATATTCTCAGATTATGTTGTATCACTTATGCCATTGAATCATATCATGTCTTCGCGTTGTGAGTAGTTCTCTCATGTTCCTGTGGGCATAGGATGGATTGGCAATGATTTATTTATGACATGTGTTGGTATTTTGTCTAGTGTTTATCTTTTTATGTAATTCTATGATGGTGTCGTGCGAACGTCGGCTGCACATCACTTCACCTATATGGGCTCATAGGAGAACACCGTAGTGTAATGGAGTGAGGGAGACTTGGGAGGACATGTAAACCTGAGATCGAGTCATGAAGTTGCATTATGAGGGTATTAGTATCGAGGACCTTGGAGTGTAATACTATGGTGGGACTTTATGTCTTAATAATTCTTGTGCAGTCATTTACTTGGCACAAGATCCATCATAAGGGGTTTCGTTTATTTATTTAGCTATACCTAATAATGGCTCCGTCCAAAGAAGATTAAAACTTGACAAAATTTTACCTTGTTGTTCTAAAAATATTTATGCCATGAAGTCTAGGTAGCCTTGGGAACGTTCTCCACTTATAAGAAACACACACTTGAGCTTGTCCTCTTGCTGCATAGAGGATTGGGCTTTCTCTATTTGAGAGCTTTCACTTGTCATATTTTATTTTCAGCTTTTTACTTTATTGCAAACTCTACGCCAAAAACCAAAAACACTTGCATCATTTAATCATTTTAGTTTGTCTAGTGCATAGATAATAAGAGAAGTGACACTCTTATTTGAGAGGATAAATACTTATACCTTCTACTCCTCGTGGGATCGATACTAATACTTACACATTGAAGATTTCAACGATCCCCTATACTTGTGGGTATCACTGACAGACATGAACGATACTTGAGTGTACAAGACGTTCTATATATATGAAGAAAAGCATATGAATAGAAGATGAAACTGTGACATATTTGGTGGGCATGGGATACAAGAGGATGCAACGAATATCGACAACAAGAAGCTAGAGCAAACACCTTGTCGTGCCAAACTTGCTCATGTGGCTCGTAGACTTCTTCATCAGTCAATTGGGATTCTGTTTCATTATCTGCACAGTGGAGAACCCCTTTTTTTTCAAGGTCGGTTGATTCAGATGCCTTCGATTCATCCCTATTCCTTTTACTTCTCCTGATCTATGGGAATATGGATGATTCTTACGTGATCTTGTTGATTCCTGACAGACATAAAACGATACTTCAATGTACAAGACGTTCTATATAAGATGAATAGAAGATGACACTGCGAGATATTGGTGGGCATGGGATACAACAGATGAAAGATGCAACAAGTATCGACAATGACAAGCTAGAGCAAGCACCTCGAGGTGTGGAGCTGAGTTGTCTGCATCCTGAGTCAGGTCTCCCAAATCCTGGTCTTCATGACACTCTGCTTCATCAGCAGGAATAAATTCTGATACAGAATATTGCTTTTGACTCTTCAGGGGGGGTTTATTTGGAGGGTCTGCATCACGAATCACTGCACGAAGCAACTTGCTGCCTCTTGTATTACTAAGTGACGCATTCATCATGACATTATTGAACCGCTTCTTGATACGTCTCAAACGTATCTATAATTTTTGATGTTCCATGCTTGTTTTATACCAATTGCTACATGTTTTGCATCTACTTTATATCACTTTTATACATTTTTTGGGACTAACCTATTAACAAGATGCCGAAGTGCCAGTTCCTGTTTTCTGCTGTTTTTGTATTCCAGAAAAGCTAGTCTGGAAATATTCTCGGAATTGGACGAAACTACACGGGGGTGCCTATTTTTCCAGAACACGCCTGACGGAGCGAAGGAGCAGCAGAGGAGGGCCACCAGGAGGCCACACGCACCTAGGGCGCGGGCCCCCTTCTGCCGCGCCCTAGGGTGGTGTGGGCCCCTCGGGGGTCCGCAGCCGCCGCCCTTTCGCCTACTTATTCCCCCCGACGCGAAAACCCTAAGTACCTGAGCAAATATCCACGAAAAGATCCAGAGACGCCGCCGTCGTCAACCCTAGCTCGGGAGGGTTCAGAACCTCTTCCCGGCACCCTGCCGGAGAGGGGAATCGTCACCGGAGGCTTCTACATCGCCATGCCTGCCTCCGGAGTGATGCGTGAGTAGTTCATCCTTGGACTACGGGTCCATAGCAGTAGCTAGATGGTTGTCTCTCCACTTTGTGCCATCATGTTTAGATCTTGTGAGCTGCCCTACATGATCAAGATCATATTATTGTAATGCTACATGTTGTGTTTGCTGGGATCCGATGAATATTGAATATTATGTCAAGTTGATTATCAATCTATCTTATATGTTATTTAAGATCTTGCATGCTTTCCGTTACTCGTAGATGCTTTGGCCAAGTAGATGCTTGTAACTCCAAGAGAGAGTATTTATGCTAGATAGTGGGTTCATGTCTCCGTTTAACCTGGGACAGTGACAGAAAGTTCTAAGGTTGTGGATGTGCTGTTGCCACTAGGGATAACCTAACGATGCTATGTCCACGGGCATATGTGTTTGTTTACATTACGCACTTTACTTAATGCAATTATCCGTTGCTTGCAACTTAATACCAACGGGGGACTCGGATGACAACCCGGCGGTGGATTATTAGTCATAGATGCTGTTGGATAACGGTCTATGTATTATGTCGTAATGCCCAATTAAATATCATAGTAGTCAACATGTCATGTATATGCATTGTCATGCGCTCACTATTCGTCAATTGCCCAGCTGTAATTTGTTCACCCAACATGTTAGTTATCTTTTATGGAGAGACACCACTAGTGAACTGTGGACCCCGGTCCATTCTTTTACACTGATTAAACAACCACAAACTGCAAACTGTTCCTTTTTCATTCTCTGCAATTTAATACTCATTTTCCACACCATACGTTTAATCCTTTGTTTTCAGCAAGCCAGTGAGATTGACAACCTCACTGTTTCGTTGGGGCAAAGTAGTTTGATTGTGTTGTGTGCAGATTCCACGTCAACAGTCCAGACTCCCTCGACAGCTATTTTTCTGGCGCCGTTGACAACCTTCTGAAGAGTTGCTGCTCCTACTGGTTCGATAACCTTGGTTTCTTTCTGAGGGAAAACTTGCTGCTGACTACATCATACCTTCCTCTTGGGGTCTCCCAACGAACGTGTGTTTCACGTCATCAAGCTATTTTTCTGGCGCCGTTGCCGGGGAGACAGCAGTCTTCTGCAAGGGGAGTTTCACGCTTCCAATCTCTTTACTTTGTTTTTGTCTTGCTTAGTTTATTTTATTTTATCTTGTTTGCTTTCAATTATCAAAAACACAAAAAAATTAGTTACTTGCATTAGTTTATTTTCAGTTTTGTTTTCTGTTAGTTATCATGTCTGGTTCGGCTCATCATGTTTTGGTTCCTGAAGTTGAGGTTCGATCTTTTAAGCAACAAAGTGGAGAAAGTTTGAAAGATGCTTGGTATAGAATCAGCGATGCTCATCGTAGGTGTACTAAAAAATATTCCACTATGATCCTGCTTAGAAATTTTTATGTTGGCATAACTAGCTGGTATAGATATGTCTTGGACACTTTGACGGGAGGTAACTTTCTTGGTACCCTGCGTTGGAAGCTAGTTATATTATTGAGAGCCTAGTAGGAACACCACCTGTTAGTAACATTAAAAATGAGATCACCTTGGAAGATGTTATAAAGAAATTGGAGTCTATAGAGAAAAATTTGCCAAATCTCCTTGATAGTACTAGCAAAGTTGATGAATCACTGGGAACCATTAATGAAAGAATTGCTGTTTTAGAAACTAGTACTATTCAAGATAATCAAAATCTTAGGATTGGTGAATTAGAGGAGGCTATGGATGTAATAAGTTCTACTTTTACCTCTATTAAAACTAAAAGCAAAAGGCTTTTGTGGGGAGAGAGCAAAAATTTATGTATGTGCCAAAAATTTCTAAACCAAAACCCACGGGTGCGTTTAAAACGGATAACGTGTTCAATGAGCTTGAGGGTGAGTCACATAATGGTCTATTTAAATTTTCTTCCCAAGAATTACGTAAACTGAAAAGTCCTAGTGTGACAAACCCTGTTCTTGATGAAGCTTTTGATGAATTAGACCTTTCTTCACTTGGTAATACTTGATGCATGCTTTGTGCCTAGCTAAAAGGCGTTAAAGAAAAGCGCTTATGGGAGGCAACCCATTTTATTTTTCTGCAATTTTTCTTTTATTGAGTCAAGGTTTGTTTACTTCTGTAGCAACTCCTTTGTATCTTTATTTTCTCGCATTGTTGTGCCAAGAGTAGCCTCTAATGTTAAGATGATGCTTAATTTTGATTGCTGCGCAGAAACAGATTTTTGCTGTTCACTGTACGAAATTCCTAAAATCACCAGATTGTTAATTAAATCTGAAATTTTTGTGCGTAATCTTTATGAATGTCTGAAACTTTCATTAGTTCAGAGTTTTCGATCTGAGCGTCGTAAGTGCCTCGAAAAAATTCGTCTTTGCGGACTGTTCTGTTTTAGACAGATTATGCCTTTTTATTTTGCATTCTCTCTTTTACTAGTGTTGAGTGAAATTCTTTTTTGGGTGGAAGAGCTTCACATAACATCAGTGGCTGTAGCTAATGTTTAAAGTAACAAATCATATTGCGTCTTTATAGAACATGTGAATTTTTGATTATGCACTAACCCTCTAATGAGATCTACTTTGAGTTTGGTGTGACGGAAGTTTTCAAGGGTCAAGAGAGAAGGATGATATAATAGGATCAAGAAGAGTGAAGAGCTTAAGCTTGGGGAGGCTCCCATGGATCTCCCCAGCATATTTCAAGAAGACTCAAGCGTCTAAGCTTGGGGATGCCCAAGGCATCCCCTTCTTCATCGTCAAAATTATCAGGTCATCTCTAGTGAAACTATATTTTAATTCTTTCACATCATATGTGCTTTTCTTGGAGCGTCTGTGTGCTTTTATTTTCAGTATTGCACTTTTATTTTCAATAAAGCTTGACTGGACCCTAGCATTCTTGATTGGGAGAGAGACACGCTCCGCTTTTTCATGAGAATACTCCTATTCTTCACTTATATTTGTTGAGTATTCATATCTAGCGCTGTTCAGCTTTTAGCTCTTGTTTTCATGTATCTCTTGTCAGAGCTATTAGCTTTCTTTTGTAGAAAGTACTCTCTTGCTTCACTTATATTTGTTTGGAGAGTTGATGAAATAAATTGATTGGTGTTTGGTTGGTTCAGAAAATGTTGCATGTGGTAATTGGTATAAGGAAAAACTTGCTTAATCTTGTAGATCACTAAAATGGATAACTTGATGCTTGTCAATTGTTTTGAGTTAACAAGTAGATCATGATTAAATTGTGCATCACATGAGTTAAGCCTATTAGTGAAGAACTACCGTAAAGCTTGTTGAAAATTTGGTTTGCATCGGTGGTATCTCTAAGGTCTAGATATTTTCTAATAACAGGGTTTGGTTAACAAGGAAGACGGTATGAAGTCTTATAACGTTTGCAATATGTTTGTCATATAAAACTTGGTGTACGGGTTGATATTCTTGTTTGCTTACATAACCTTGCTAGCCTAAACTCTGTACTGAGAGGGAATGCTTCTCGTGCATCCAAATCCTTGAGCCAAAATCCATGCCATTTGTGTCCACCATAACTACCTATATGTGGTATTTCCTTGCCACTCCAAGTAAATTTTTCATGTGCTACCTTTAAATTATTCAAAATGTTATTATTCCCTTTTTGTGTCAATGTTTACTAGCTCATGAGGAATTAGTGTGGTTATTCTTTATTCTATTTGTCGATGGACTTTTACACCTGGACTAGTGGCATATACATCCGCTTATCCAATAACTTGCAAAAAGAGCTGGCAACGGGGTGCCCAGTCCCAATTAATTACAACTTTAACCAATTAATTCTCTTCACACTTTTGCCCTGATTCATCAGTAAGCAATGACAAACAGTGAAATACCTGAATGTGTGTAAACCAAAGAGAAAGAGGGATGATCTGCCTTGCTGGTAGAAATAACGTCCTTCATGGGAGCCGCTCTTAAAAGTCCGTTCGACAGGTAGAATACTGTTCTCACCCGCTACCATTCGTTGACAATTAACAAACACCTCTCAAAAATAGATACTCCTCCATGGTATGTGATTGATGGAAGGCACCCGAGGATTCGGTTAGCCATGGCTTGTGTTAGCAAGGTTGGGAGGAGTATCAAATATTTTATGCAATCTCTATATGCTTTCAAAAACCTAAAAGCTCTAGCACATGATTTAATCCCTGCTTCCCTCTGCGAAGGGCCTTTCTTTTACTTTTATGTTGAGTCAGTTTTCCTATTCTTTCTGTCTTCCACAAGCAAACACTAGTGTCAACTTTGTTACAACATGCGTTATATGCAATGTATTGGACTTGTTATACTACTTTGTGTTGACAATATCCATGAGATAAATATGTTGAAAGTTGAAGCAAATGCTGAAACTAAATTCTTCCTTTGTGTTGATTAAATACCTTTTATTAGAAACTATTGCTTTATGAGTTAACACTTATGCAAAACTGTTTGATGCTTGTCTCGAAAGTACTATTCATGAAAACGTTTAGCTTGTGTGATTCATTGTTTACTCATTATCTATTTGTAGCAAATTATAGACCATTGACTTGGATCACTTCATTCATTTACATGTGCCTTGCAATATTATATGATCAAGATTATGATAGTAGCATGTCACCTCAAAAATTATTTGTTTTTATCGTTTACCTACTCGAGGACGAGTAGGAACTAAGCTTGGGGATGCTGATACGTCTCAAACGTATCTATAATTTTTGATGTTCCATGCTTGTTTTATACCAATTGCTACATGTTTTGCATCTACTTTATATCACTTTTATACATTTTTTGGGACTAACCTATTAACAAGATGCCGAAGTGCCAGTTCCTGTTTTCTGCTGTTTTTGTATTCCAGAAAAGCTAGTCTGGAAATATTCTCGGAATTGGACGAAACTACACGGGGTGCCTATTTTTCCAGAACACGCCTGACGGAGCGAAGGAGCAGCAGAGGAGGGCCACCAGGAGGCCACACGCACCTAGGGCGCGGGCCCCCTCTGCCGCGCCCTAGGGTGGTGTGGGCCCCTCGGGGGTCCGCAGCCGCCGCCCTTTCGCCTACTTATTCCCCCCGACGCGAAAACCCTAAGTACCTGAGCAAATATCCACGAAAAGTTCCAGAGACGCCGCCGTCGTCAACCCTAGCTCGGGAGGGTTCAGAACCTCTTCCCGGCACCCTGCCGGAGAGGGGAATCGTCACCGGAGGCTTCTACATCGCCATGCCTGCCTCCGGAGTGATGCGTGAGTAGTTCATCCTTGGACTACGGGTCCATAGCAGTAGCTAGATGGTTGTCTCTCCACTTTGTGCCATCATGTTTAGATCTTGTGAGCTGCCCTACATGATCAAGATCATATTATTGTAATGCTACATGTTGTGTTTGCTGGGATCCGATGAATATTGAATATTATGTCAAGTTGATTATCAATCTATCTTATATGTTATTTAAGATCTTGCATGCTTTCCGTTACTCGTAGATGCTTTGGCCAAGTAGATGCTTGTAACTCCAAGAGAGAGTATTTATGCTAGATAGTGGGTTCATGTCTCCGTTTAACCTGGGACAGTGACAGAAAGTTCTAAGGTTGTGGATGTGCTGTTGCCACTAGGGATAACCTAACGATGCTATGTCCACGGGCATATGTGTTTGTTTACATTACGCACTTTACTTAATGCAATTATCCGTTGCTTGCAACTTAATACCAACGGGGGACTCGGATGACAACCCGGCGGTGGATTATTAGTCATAGATGCTGTTGGATAACGGTCTATGTATTATGTCGTAATGCCCAATTAAATATCATAGTAGTCAACATGTCATGTATATGCATTGTCATGCGCTCACTATTCGTCAATTGCCCAGCTGTAATTTGTTCACCCAACATGTTAGTTATCTTTTATGGAGAGACACCACTAGTGAACTGTGGACCCCGGTCCATTCTTTTACACTGATTAAACAACCACAAACTGCAAACTGTTCCTTTTTCATTCTCTGCAATTTAATACTCATTTTCCACACCATACGTTTAATCCTTTGTTTTCAGCAAGCCAGTGAGATTGACAACCTCACTGTTTCGTTGGGGCAAAGTAGTTTGATTGTGTTGTGTGCAGATTCCACGTCAACAGTCCAGACTCCCTCGACAGCTATTTTTCTGGCGCCGTTGACAACCTTCTGAAGAGTTGCTGCTCCTACTGGTTCGATAACCTTGGTTTCTTTCTGAGGGAAAACTTGCTGCTGACTACATCATACCTTCCTCTTGGGGTCTCCCAACGAACGTGTGTTTCACGTCATCACTTCTTCACAGACTCAGGATCTTCCATTAGTTTGGAAGTAATTTGCTAATTAGATTTATGACGGAAATGTGTGTAGACGAGGAAATTAGTAGTAGCATGCAGTTGATAGCTCATAGAGGAATGATCGCACGCAACCGATGGTTCGAACAGAAATGATATTCCTTCCATGCGGGTGGGTAAACAGATTGCACAGAGTTACATGATAAAAAGCAAAGGCAGGTTCATGGTGTCGACAAATCTGCAAACTTGAGTACTATGCTAACATAGCGACATGATGAGTTACGCTCAGGACGTCAGCGAAAATTGAAGTGCACAGATGTAAGCAAAGATATCAAAGTATTTAATAGCCAGGCAAATGAATACTTCAGTTTTGGTCTGTTGGACAATACTACAGTTTAGAAAAAACATGTTTTTGAGTGCCACAGTATTCAAAAAATAAAGTATTTGAGTGCCGGTGGAAGAATACTTCAGTTTCGTGGTCTAGGAAAAGAGGTCAGCACCAAAGTTTCGAAAACGACAAAAAAGGGAAGTATTACGGGAATACTTCAGTTTTCAAACAACGTTATTCATTGCACCCACCCACTTCAAAGTATTTAATACTTCTGTATTTTTAAAACCATTGGTGTTCTCACAATACTACAGAATGCCAAACGGGCCCTAAGTTTCCAATACAGAAAAAAATGAAGTTTTGAACAATACTTCAGTTTTTTAAAATCACAGTATTCACTGCATCCAAACATGTCAAAGTATTTAATAATGCGGTATTTTTAGAAGCCGTGGTATTTGTTGAATAAATCAAAAAATACTTTGCTGCCAAACTAGGCCTACGAATGGCAAGGAATTATGTGTCTAAATCGGCGGCATTTTAGGAAATTTAAGCGAGAAGGCAGTGCGTGCAAGCGATGATCGAGCTACTTTCGTAAATCATATGCATAAAGAAAGATGCCTATAAAGAGTACAGAAACCTTTGGGTTGGAGGAGTCTGTGATTTTTACGGAGCTTCTTGTCTTTATGTCGTTGATTCTCCATATATCACGGTGGATGATGGAGGGGCGGAAGCAGATCCGACCGGTGTCGTCGAGTCATGGAAATGGATAGAGCCGGACAGTGCGGTGGTCCAGGGAGTCTAGGATGCAGATCCGATGAAGCGGCGACGGCGTCGCCGAGCGGGATCGGCGAGATGGACGTCGGCTAGGGAGGAGAGGGTTTGGAGGTGGGACAGCGGTGCACGACCGTCTTCGCGAGATGCTATAGGAGCGGTGGGGGAAGCTTGATAGAGAAGTGTGGGATCTCGCGACACTCGGGATTGGGCCCCTTTATGATAGAAACTGTGATGTGCGGGTAAGTTACAAGACTGCCCTTTTTTGGCCTATGGCCATTGGCCCGTCGTCTTCGGAGGCACGGACAAGATGGGAATTCGCACCGTTTGAACATTGGACGCGCGTGGGCTCGAACTACAAATTTCGGCCGATGTTTTCGCGCTGATTATAGTCGGTACACGCGCCCCAACGATCGAGAGATTCCCGCGTGTGTGGGACCTGTACGTCAGTGACTGATGGTCTCCTCACTTTGGAACTGGCTAAAGTCAACAAACCCGCCGTGCCCAGAACCAACACATGTGTACTTAAATGGTTAAAATACTGTATTACGCATCACCTCCTCGGCGAGAGGCGCGAGGAAATAAAATCACCCATCGTCACTTCTACGTTCAAAATGGAAATCGATCCTCTGACGTGGAAATCCTTGCAGTGCGCTGCCTTTCTGTCACTGACATGTGGGTTCAAAATGGAAATGGATCGCTGACGTTAAATCCCTGTAGTGCCCTAAGTTTCTTTCACTGACATGTGGGTTTATTTTCGCCTATGTGATTTATTTATTCATTCATACCAAGGTTGTGAATACATTTGAACTTCTTGTGTTCCTTCGAATGTAGCCGTACTAGCAGAGCACCTTAGAATGGGTTTTGCCAACAAATTATGACCAAGTGGTCACACACTTGTAGTTGAAATTTGAGTTCCCTTTGGAATTTTGGCCGAACCCGGACAGAAAATGAAAACAGAGGACTCTCATCGCAAGTTTACATTTTTTTCCTTTGTCATTTACTTTCAGCGAATTCAAAATTGGGTCAAAATAGTCGGCATTGCGAATTCAAGAATGGTTTTTGCCAAAATTTATGACAAGTCAACCAGACGCTTTTAGGTCAAATTGGAGTTACTTTTGGAAATTCGGCGAACCTCAGGGGAAAAAAGGGTATCTAGTACTGTACTAGTACAGCTGCCAAGCTGTGTCTCAAAATAGGGTTAAAATTTCGGTTTATCATTTTTAAAACGGGTCCCAATTTGCATTCATACCTAGGTTGATCTGCTGACTAGGGTAGCCCACCCCTGAGTTCTTCATGGCGACTTGGGCACTTGGCGAGGCTTTGGAAATTCCCTCTTCCTTCTCCGCGAAGCCTAATAATGGAGAGGGAGAGCTAGCTACAGTAGAAAGGACGAGGAGAGAGAATAAAAAGGAGAGAGGAGGCTGCAGCGCAGAGGGGAGTTGAAGACGTGCCATGTCAGAGCAAGGCTTATCCTCACACTTCAAGCCGCGCACAAGGCGGTTGGGATTCGCGGACTTTTTACGCTTGCGAACTTGAACCATGGACATGTGGACCCCCATGTTTGTGGGTCCTGTACGTCAGTGACTCAAGGTCTCCTCACTTTGGATCTGGCTAAAGTCAGCTAATACTTGCCCAGCACCAATACCTATGTACTACTCTACTTACTGTACATGATTGTACTATCACCCATGACCTCATCGTAAAGAGGCGTGAGGAAAATAAAATCACCACGCATCGTCACCTACTTTCAAATTTCATTTCAAGGTTTTCGCCTATCTATTTTTTTCTCCCATTCATACCAAGGTTCTAAATACATTTCAATTTTTTGTGTTCCTCCCGAATATAGCCGTACTAGCAGAGAGCGGAGCCGGATCCTCTCACTTTCCAATCCTGACTTTGACTCACTAACAGGTGGGTCCCGCATGTGGTGGGCCCCATGTGTCAATGACCCAAAGATAGGGAAAGTTAGGGTTGTCAAAGTTAGAGGGTCCCGTTCAGCAGAGAGCACCTTAATTAGAATGGGTTTTGCCAACAAATTATGACCAAGCTGTCACACTTATCTTATAGTTGAAACTTGAGTTACCCTTGGAATCCGGCCGAACCCGGCCAGAAAAGTGAAAACAGAGGACTCTCTGCGCAAGTTTTTAATTTTTCTTTTGTCATTTACTTTCAGCGAATTCAAAATTGGGTCAAAATAGTCGGCATCATCATTCATACCAATGTTTTGAATTTATTTGAACTTCTTCGTTCCTACAGCATGCACTAGTGGTGGCTCTAGGTTGACGAGGGAATATCTCCCGGCAATAGTGCCAGAAACAATGCTTGTACGTCACACGTCAGTTGGGAACCCCAAGAGGAAGGTATGATGAGTGCAGCAGTAAGTTTTCCCTCAGTATGAAACCAAGGTTTAATCGAACCAGTAGGAAAACGAGGTTTGCTTCGAAGGTGTTGGTGAAGGAGTGTAGTGCGGCGCAACACCAGGGATTCCGGTGCCAACGTGGAACCTGCACAACACAATCAAATTACTTTGCCCCAACTTAACAGTGAGGTTGTCAATCTCACCGGCTTGCTGAAAACAAAGGGTTAAACGTATCGAATGGAAATGATGTTTGTTTGCATAAAACAGTAGAGAACAATGATTGCAGTAGATTGTATTTCAGATGTAAAAGAATGGACCGGGGTCCACAGTTCACTAGTGGTGTCTCTCCAATAAGATAACTAACATGCTGGGTAAACAAATTACAGCTGGGCAATTGACAATTGATAAGTGCATATAACATGCATGTGTGAGCTGTGGTGTCTACTATGAGATTCATTTGGGCATTACGACAAAGTACATAGACCGCTATCCAGCATGCATCTATGCCTAAATAGTCCACTTTCCGGTTAACATCCGTACCCCTTCCAGTATTAAGTTGCAAGCAACAGACAATTGCATTAAGTAATGTGCGTAATGTAAACAATACATTCATCCTTGAATAAAGCATTGCTGTTTTACCCCTAGTGGCAACAACACATCTACAACCTTAGAACTTGCTGTCACTATCCCAGGTTAAATAGAGGTTGAACCCAACTATCATGCATAAATACCCCCTCTTGGAGTTACAAGTATTCACTTGGCCAAGGCTTCAACAAGTAACGGAGAGCATGCAAGATCACAAATGACATAGACATGATAATATAATATTCAGCTCCACATAGGTATCAATATAAGTCAGATCCCAGCAAACACAACATGTAGCATTACAATAAGATGATCTTGATCATGATAGGCAGCTCACAAGATCTAAACATGATGGCACAAGTGGAGAAGACAACCATCTAGCTACTGCTATGGACCCATAGTCCAAGGATGAACTACTCACGCATCACTCCGGAGGCGGGCATGGCGATGTAGAGCCCTCCGGTGATGATTCCCCTCTCCGGCAGGGTGCCGGGAAGAGCTTCAGAAACCCCCCGAGTTAGGGTTGACGACGGCGGCGGCAGCGAATATGTTCTGGATGAAAGGCTCGGTGTTTTAGGGTTTTCGCGTCTCGGGGAATAAATAGGCGAAGGGGCGATGTCGGCGGACCCCCGAGGGGCCCAAACCACAGGCGGCGCGGCTGGGCCCACTGCCGCGCCGCCAGGTGGTTTGGCCACCTCGTGGCTCTTCGTCTCTCCTTCGGACTCCGTGTACGTGCTGGAAAAATAGGGACTGGCCTTTTGTTTCGTGCAATTCCGAGAATATTTCCAGAAGTAACTTTCTGAAACCAAAAACAGCAGAAAACAGGGAACTGGCACTGTGGCATCTTGTTAATAGGTTAGTCCCAGAAAATGCATAAAAGTGATACGAAGTGTATATAAAACATGTAGCAAATGGTATAATATAAGCATGGAACAGCAGAAATTATGGATACGTTGGAGACGTATCAAGCATCCCCAAGCTTAGTTCTACTCGTCCTCGAGTAGGTAAAACGATAACAACAAATAATTTCTGAGGAGACATGCTTTCACACAATCTTGATCAATATATTGCAAGGCTCATGTCATGAATGAAGTGACTCAAAGCAATGATCTATAGTTTGCTAACAAATAGATAAAGAGTAAACAATGAATCATATAAGCAAAAACTTTTCATGAATAGTACTTTCAAGACAAGCATCAAAAAGTTTTGCATAAGAGGTAACTCATAAAGCAATAGATTCAAAGTAAAAGGCATTGAAGCAACACAAAGGATGATTAAGTTTCAGCATTTGCTTTCAACTTGTAACATGTATATCTCATGGATAGTTGTCAACATAAAGCAATATAACAAGTGCAATAAGTAAATATGTAAGAATCAATGCACACAAAGTTGACACAAGTGTTTGCTTCTAAGATAGAAAGGAGTAGGTAAACTGACTCAACATAAAGTAAAAGATAGGCCCTTCGCAGAGGGAAGCAGGGATTAAATCATGTGCTAGAGCTTTTTAAGTTTTCGAAAGCATATAGAGAGCACAAAATAAGTATTTGAGAGGTGTTTGTTGTTGTCAACGAATGGTAGTGGGCACTCTAACCCCCTTGTCAACCAGACTTTCAAGAGCGGCTCCCATGAAGGACGTTATCTCTACCAGCAAGGTAGATCATCCCTCTTCTCTTTTGTTTACACATGTATTTTAGTTTCTTTATAGATGACACTCCTCCCAACCTTTTGCTTACACAAGCCATGGCTAACCGAATCCTCGGGTGCCTTCCAACATTCACATACCATGGAGGAGTGTCTATTGCAAAATTAAGTTGCTTACTGATAAATCAGGGCAAAACATGTGAAGAGAATTATTAATGAAAGTTGTAATTAATTGGGGCTGGGCACCCCGTTGCCAGCTCTTTTTGCAAATTATTGGATAAGCGGATGTATATGCCACTAGTCCAGGTGAAAGTCTGTCAGAAGTAAATGACAAGATTGAAAGATAAAACACCACATACTTCCTCATGAGCTATAAAACATTGACACAAATAAGGAGTAATAAAGTTTTGAATAGTTTAAAGGTAGCACATGAAATATTTACTTGGAATGGCAGGAAATACCACATAGTAGGTAGGTATGGTGGACACAAATGGCATGGGTTTTGGCTCAAGTTTTGGATGCACGAGAAGCATTCCCTCTCAGTACAGAGTTTAGGCTAGCAAGGTTGTTTGAAGCAAACACAAGTATAAACCGGTACAGCAAGAATCACATAAAAACATATTGCAAGTATTATAAGACTCTACACTGTCTTCCTTGTTGCTCAAACATTTTACCAGAAAATATCTAGACCTTAGAGAGAACAAATATGCATCCCAAGTCTCAACAAGCTCTACGGTAGTTCTCCACTACTAGGCTTTAACTACATGATGCAAGAGCTTAAACATGATCTACTTGAGAGCTCAAAACAATTGCAAAGCATCAAATCAAAACAAGACAATGATCTACAAGAATGCATATGTCTTTTCCAATACCAACTACTACATGTAGCATTTTCTTTCTTCCAAACAAACACCAATAATTTATTTAAACATAAACTCTCCAAATGATAATATAATGCAGCAAGAGAGTATTTATAAACAAGTGCTAACAGCTCGAAGAGATGCATGAAAAACAGGAGCTAAAAGCACTGCAGTAGCTAGTTAAGAATACTCAACAAATATAAGTGAAGAACATGAGTATTCACATGAAAAAGCGGAGCGTGTCTCTCTCCCACACAAGGATTGCTAGGATCCGAATTTATTCAAACAAAAACAAAAATAAAAACACACAGACGCTCCAAGTAAAGCGCATAAGATGTGAAAGAATTAAAATATAGTTTCACTAGAGATGACCTGATAAGTTTGTTGATGAAGAAGGGGATGCCTTGGGCATCCCCAAGCTTAGACGCTTGAGTCTCTCTGAATATGGTTGGGATGAACCACGGGGGCATCCCCAAGCTTAGGCTTTTCACTCTTCTTGATCACATAATATCACCCTTCTCGCTTGATCCTTGAAAACTTCCTTCACACCAAACTCAAGACAGTTCTCATTAGAGGGTTAGTGCATAATCAAAAATTCTCATATTCTGTAATGATACAATCAATCCCAAAGCTTCTGGACATTAGCTACAGCCACCAATGCTTTGTGGAGCAAAGAAATCCACACAAACACAGTAAAAGAGCGAATGCAAAACAAAAGGCAGAATCTGTCAAAAACAGAACAGTCTGGAATGACGAATTTTTTCGAGGCACTTAAGTTGCTCAGATGGATCTGGCCTAAAATAATGAAAGTTGCGTACATATCTCAGGAATATGCGTGATTTTTCTCAGAATTTTTTGAATTTTCTACAGGGAGATAAGCTCAAATCCGTGACAGCTAAAAATCTGTCACTGCGCAGAAATCCAAATCTTGCATCAACTTTCAATATAGAACTTTACTTGGCACAACATTGCGATAAAATAAAGATACAAAGGAGTTGCTACAGAAGTAACAAAACTCCTTGAGAAAAACTAAAAATAAAAGATAAAGGGTTGCCTCCCTAAAGCGCTTTCTTTAATGCCTTTAGCTAGGCTAAAAGATTTTAATGATGCTCTCATAGGAATAGAACTTGAAAAACAAAAGAGAGCATCAAGAGGCAAATATCAAACGCATTTAAGTCTAACCCACTTTCTATGCAAGGGAACCTTGTAACAAAATAAATTATTGAAGCATAAAGCAACTAGCATAGAAAGATGAAACAAGTACAACTTCAAAACTTTCAACATAAAGAGAGGTGTTTTAGTGACTTGAAAACTTTTACAACCATATTTTCCTCTCTCATAATAACTTTCAGTAGCATCATGAACAAACTCAACTATATAACTATCACATAAAGCATGCTTTTCATGATCTACAAACACATAATTTTTATTAAGTTCAAAAACAGTGGGGTCATTAAACCCACTTTTGACAATAGTAGTATAATAAATATCATTAGGCAATATAGGACCATCATCAAGAGCATTATCATATATAGCATTAGGGAGCCATTGTTTTATTTCTGAAATTTCGTTTTCTTGAGTCAAGGAGCTTGTTACGTAAAATTTATCAAAAGGAGATATTTCAAAAGAATCATGGCATTCAACAATATAACACTCTTCCTCCTTAGGTAGGCATGGAGGGCAATTAAATAGTGTAAGAGTTGAAGAGTTACTGTCATTAGAAGGTAGATCCTCCTTTTGTTCTTCACTCTCCTCCTCTTTTTCATCCAATGAGATCACAGTTTCAGCAATTTCCTCTTCCTCAGGTTCCTGCAAGGCACAAGTTTCATCTTTTTGAGGAAACATCCTCTCAAGATGTTCAGTAATGTAAGAATTATTATCCTTGTAGGTATCACAACAATATTTAAGTATGGCAATACATTCAGATTTATAAGGGGCATCAGTTTTATGTTCAAGATAAGAACTAATTTCAAGGGCACCCTTAAAAACAATAAACTCTTCAATTTGTTCAAGATTACCAAAATCATAGTTTCCTTTAGCATAGGCAGCCAAGGTTTCATTATCAGTATACTCACATTGGAAAGGGAGATGTTTGTGCCTTCTATAGCAAAGAGATTCATTAAAGCAGTAGGATTCATCATATGTAGAACACAAGTTCTTAGCAAAACCATTCAATCTTCTTATTTGTTCCCATAGATGTTTTCCTTTTGGAGAGAAGCGGTAATTCTTATAACGAGACCCAGTTTCATAGAGATAAGACATTGAAAACAACTAGTCATAATAGTAATTCGAAATAAAAAGGAACTAATTTTTTTGTGTTTTTGATAAAGAGAGCAAACAAGACTAAATAAAAATAAACTAAGCAAGACAAATAACAAAGTAAAGAGATTGGGTGTGAGAGACTCCCCTTGCAGAAGCAATTCGGTTTTCCCCGGCAACGGCGCCAGAAAACGTGTTGGTGGCTCTAGTTGACGAGGGAATATCTCCCCGGCAATAGTGCCAGAAACAATGCTTGTACGTCACACGTCAGTTGGGAACCCCAAGAGGAAGGTATGATGAGTGCAGCAGTAAGTTTTCCCTCAGTATGAAACCAAGGTTTAATCGAACCAGTAGGAAAACGAGGTTTGCTTCGAAGGTGTTGGTGAAGGAGTGTAGTGCGGCGCAACACCAGGGATTCCGGTGCCAACGTGGAACCTGCACAACACAATCAAATTACTTTGCCCCAACTTAACAGTGAGGTTGTCAATCTCACCGGCTTGCTGAAAACAAAGGGTTAAACGTATCGAATGGAAAATGATGTTTGTTTGCATAAAACAGTAGAGAACAATGATTGCAGTAGATTGTATTTCAGATGTAAAAGAATGGACCGGGGTCCACAGTTCACTAGTGGTGTCTCTCCAATAAGATAACTAACATGCTGGGTAAACAAATTACAGCTGGGCAATTGACAATTGATAAGTGCATATAACATGCATGTGTGAGCTGTGGTGTCTACTATGAGATTCATTTGGGCATTACGACAAAGTACATAGACCGCTATCCAGCATGCATCTATGCCTAAATAGTCCACTTTCCGGTTAACATCCGTACCCCTTCCAGTATTAAGTTGCAAGCAACAGACAATTGCATTAAGTAATGTGCGTAATGTAAACAATACATTCATCCTTGAATAAAGCATTGCTGTTTTACCCCTAGTGGCAACAACACATCTACAACCTTAGAACTTGCTGTCACTATCCCAGGTTAAATAGAGGTTGAACCCAACTATCATGCATAAATACCCCCTCTTGGAGTTACAAGTATTCACTTGGCCAAGGCTTCAACAAGTAACGGAGAGCATGCAAGATCACAAATGACATAGACATGATAATATAATATTCAGCTCCACATAGGTATCAATATAAGTCAGATCCCAGCAAACACAACATGTAGCATTACAATAAGATGATCTTGATCATGATAGGCAGCTCACAAGATCTAAACATGATGGCACAAGTGGAGAAGACAACCATCTAGCTACTGCTATGGACCCATAGTCCAAGGATGAACTACTCACGCATCACTCCGGAGGCGGGCATGGCGATGTAGAGCCCTCCGGTGATGATTCCCCTCTCCGGCAGGGTGCCGGGAAGAGCTTCAGAAACCCCCCGAGTTAGGGTTGACGACGGCGGCGGCAGCGAATATGTTCTGGATGAAAGGCTCGGTGTTTTAGGGTTTTCACGTCTCGGGGAATAAATAGGCGAAGGGGCGATGTCGGCGGACCCCCGAGGGGCCCAAACCACAGGCAGGCGCGGCTGGGCCCACTGCCGCGCCGCCAGGTGGTTTGGCCACCTCGTGGCTCTTCGTCTCTCCTTCGGACTCCGTGTACGTGCTGGAAAAATAGGGACTTGGCCTTTTGTTTCGTGCAATTCCGAGAATATTTCCAGAAGTAACTTTCTGAAACCAAAAACAGCAGAAAACAGGGAACTGGCACTGTGGCATCTTGTTAATAGGTTAGTCCCAGAAAATGCATAAAAGTGATACGAAGTGTATATAAAACATGTAGCAAATGGTATAATATAAGCATGGAACAGCAGAAATTATGGATACGTTGGAGACGTATCAACTAGCGCCGCACCTCTTAGAACATTTTCGGCCAAAATTTACGACAAAGGCAGCCACACACTTGTAGTTCAAATCTGAGTTACTTTTGTCGGCATCGCCATCATATATACCAAGGTTTTGAATATAATTGAACTTCTTTCGATCCTATCGCATGCTAGCTAGCCCCAACATTTACATTTTTTTAGTCATTTCATATCAGCAAATTCAAAACGGGGTCTACTTAATTTTGTCTGCATCGCCATCATATATACCAAGGTTTTGAATATATTTGAACTTCTTTCGATCCTATCGCATGCTAGCTAGCCCCAACATTTACATTTTTTAGTCATTTCATATCAGCAAATTCAAAATGGGTTCTACTTAATTTTGTCTCCATCGCCATCATATATACCAAGGTTTTGAATATATTTGAACTTCTTTCGATCGAATCGCATGCTAGCTAGCCCCAACATTTAATTTTTTTTAGGCATTTCATATCAGCAAATTCAAAACGGGGTCCAAATTTGTCGGCATCGCCATTCATACCATGTTTTTAAATATATTTGAACTTTTGTTTCGACCCTATCGCATGCTAGCCCCAAAATTTTCAATTTCTAGTCATTTCATATCAGCGAATTCAAAACGGGGCCCAAAATTGTCGTCATCGGCTTTCACATACCAAGGTTTTGATATATTTGGACGTTTTTCGTCCCTACTGCATGCACTAGCACCAAAATTTATGACGATGTGGTCATAAAACTGTAGTTCAAACTTGAGTTGTTTTTTATTGTTAAATTTATGACACGGCGGTCACACACGACTGTAGTCAAATTATAGTTATTTTTGGTAACTTGGCCGAACTGGGCCATAACATCAAAACAAAGGACTGTTTGCGCATGTTTTCAATTCTTGGTCATCTTCTTTAAGGCCTTGTTTACTCCAAGGGTTTTCTAGGGGATGGGAGGAGTGGGGATGAGAGGGGATTTGGTGAACACCCAATCCCCACAAATCCCCACAAATACTCTTCCCCTACAATACACTAGCATGGACTAGAGTTTTTGTTTTAGGCAAAAATGAGAAGATTGGTGGGGGATATCTACAGATTATCCCCTCTCATTCCCTAAAATACACTAGAAGTAAACATGCTAGTGGGGATTTTCCGGGATCCGGGATAATCCCCTCCCATCCCCTAAAATACACTAGAGGTAAACAAGGCCTAAGCGAATTCGGAATGGGGTTAAAACTTGCCGGCATCGCCATTCATACCAAGGTTTTGAGTATATTTAAACCTTTTTTCGTTCCTACGGAGTGTATTAGTTGCTAGCTTTGCACGTGAGAATGTTTTTTTTTGGCAAAATTTATGAAAAGGCAGCCACGCGTTTGTAGTTCAAATTTAAGTTACTTTTGAAAATTCGGTTGAACCTGAGGATTTTTTTTTGAAAACAGACAACTCTCTCTGCTCAAGTTTTCATTTTATTCAGCCGAACCCGCCAAGAAAATTAAAACAAAGTACTCTACGCAATGTTGTTTGAGTTTTTTCAGTTTCTTTCAGCTACAGTAGATCAACATGGGTCAATGTGCACAGATGTTTGCCGCATCGTGTTTTGGTTTTCCTTATAAAATTAATTCTCGCGAGAACATGCAGCTGGCTTGACAAGACCGCTCTTTGTTCTTAACGTGTATGGCGGGTCTCTGGTACCAGGAGGTACTGTAGTAAGTAATGTACTCCCGTGGTAGCTAGTGATGGCGGGCGAGATGGTCGAGAATTCGGTGGAAATTTAAGCTAGGAGAAAGGATCCCGCCAATACTAAAATTTTGAACTAGCATTGAGATAGATATTGGCGTGATCCCGTGCTCGAAAGTGAGATACATACTGGCCTCGCCTTCAACCAATTTGCCCACTCCCCCCGCCCACACCCCCCCACCACCACCCCACACACACACACCTCCCTGCCTATCCAGAGAACCCCCCTCGCCCTCGATTCCCCTCTCAAAAAGGCCCCCAATGACGACGCCGCCTGTACTTGAGCGCTCCTCACAAGAGCGCATCATTGAGTTTGGCCCCCATGTCTTCCGTGCCTGCGTCGTGTCGGCAAGCACGACCAACTTCTCGAGCAGCGAGCCGCCGGTCGTCGACGAGGCGTTGCCGTACACTATGACACTGAAGATCATCTTCTCGAGGACGTACGAGCTCAGGAGTATGCCTGGCTACTTCCCAGCCCCACTGGAGGAGGACGATATCGCGATTAAACCCTCCGAAGAGGAGGTGTTGAATCTCAAGATATCTCTGACGAAGCTGCGCAAAGGGTCCAAGGTCGCGCGAACTATGCTGAAGATTCTTGCCCGAGTGTCGCTGCTGAAGGATCTGCATCTCACGGCCGAGGAGTGGGACATCATCAGTCCTTACGACGTTCTGCACTGACTCTGGCGTGATGCATGTTTTAGGGTCGCTGGGCTCCACTTCGACCTCACTTTGAGGGTTGACTTCCGGCTCATCTTCAACCTGTCGGCGCTTCAAGACAGCTGGGACCTAGCTGCGCCGGAGGATGGCCACTGCATCATATGCATGCATACGCTATGGAAGCGCACAACGGTGCGTCTCGTGGGATACAAACATCCGTACCATAGGAAGTGCATCTTCAACTGGGTTTTAACAAACGCAAGCTGCCCTATCTGCCGTGACGTAGTGTTAGCCCGTGTGAAGGACGTTTCGCCCTCTTTTGTATCATGAAACTTTGTGTCCGGGGATGCAAATCAAATGCATATACCAGTGTGTTTGTTGCATGTAAGTGAACTGAACATGCTCTATATATGTATCTATGCACTGATGCATGCCCTATCTGGACCTTTGTAATAGCTGGGAGATTTTTTTGCAAAATTTTGTATGATGAAACTCTGTGTCCAGGGATGCAAATCAAATACACATACCAATGTGTCTGTTGCATTTAAGGGAACTGGACGTGTTCTATATAAGTATCTATATATGCACTAATCGAAATAAGATCGACCTAATTTAAATGTGACAACAGAGAGGGAATACAGTCATTATAATCCAAAAGCAAATAGTCATCAGGTCTCAGTCATACATTCCGAACAGTAAATCAAAACAAATCATTGTTCCAGATATCACCTTGAAAAGCATGATAAGAAAACTAACAGTCTAATCACCGCATAACAACGAGACGAACAGTTTAATCATCATCCTCATAATCATCATGAAAACCAAATTCATTATTGGTGGCTTTCGGATCGAAATACTCATCCAGTGTCTCATCATCCCCTAACTCGTGAGGTTCATCGATTGTATTCTGTTTTTCAATCTCTTTACGGACTATACTTGCCTCGACAGTGAACCCTTCATCCATTGTCTGATATGTCTCTTTTTCCTCATGGTGATCATCTGGAATGCCTGCCTCCACCATGTTATTTCCTGCACTAGGATCAGTAACATCATCTTGGTGGGCAACTTCTGTGCTTTGCCTCTCATTCTCGTCGACATCATACATGTGCCTTGGCTGAAACTTCTGCACAATTTTCCATGGGGCCTTGTTCAAGTTGTCATTTAATAACAATATCTTTGAAACTTGAGTTGACAAAACATAAGGTTCTTCACGGTACCACTGACCTTCAGTATTAATAGATGTGAAATATCCATCATTTTTGGGGGCTCTTTTATTGTGTTGGTCATACCAATAACACTTAAATAGAACCACAGACCGAACAAGATGATCATTGTAGCACAACTCATAAATGTCTTGTATGTAACCATAATAGTCAAGGGACGATGTTTCCTTCATTCTGCTTGTGTAATGTTGTTCATCGGTCGTGATGAAACAATTTTGTGTCTTCTTATTTACCTCACGCTGATTAGTACTGTAGCAGACACCATTGGAAATGCAAGATTGTGTTGTTCTTACCCTTCTAGCAGCACCCTTCGATAAGGCACATGTCATCACTAACACTGTTCTTATCCTGCATACGCTTTTCCGAGATCTGCAGTTGAGAAATAGTCAAGGTCATGTCCTGAGGACATGCTACACAGACAATTCACAGTGCAATTGAGCATCTTACATGTTTCTTAAACCAAGCCGGAAACCCATCGCCATCTTTAGGTGGAACATAACCTTCACCTTTGTCTTTAAAGTACAACCTGCAAAGCATAGTCAAGTCAGACATCTGAATATATCTAATGTTGTTGCAAGTTCATTTTATATGTGAGGATATGGTGCAAAGAACCAGTACTCACTTAACATACTCATCAACCTCTTTTTTGTTATTCAGCACATACCAACTGAGTTGTTCATAGTCGAGTGAACTTATATCTTTACCAATTTGCGCTCCCTTTAGTTCAGCATCATGATTAAAAACAGATAATCCAACTTCTTCACTAGTTCTCCCTTCCCTATTGAATCTCGGTTGAACACCAGAAAGGAATCTTGAGCAATATGACAATGCTTCATCAGCAATATATGCCTCTGCAATGGAAGCCTCCGGTCTAGCTCTGTTCCTAAGAAAACTCTTGAAAGTGCAGAGTCTACGTTCTATAGGGTACATCCATCCATACTGTACAGGGCCTCTGATTAGTGCATCATCTGGTAGATGAACAGCCAAATGGACCATCACATCAAAGAAGACTGGAGGATATATCATCTCAAGCTCACACATGATTTCTGCTATATCCGTCTTAAGATGAGCTATAACTTGTCTGTGTAGAGTTTTACTACAGATTTCCCTAAAGAACTTTCCCAACCTTGCAAACACCTTGTAAATTCTTTCCTTCACTAATCCTTTCACCGCAACAGCTGAAATCCTTTGCAGCAGGACGTGGCAATCGTGAGTTTTCAACCCCTGTAGTTTGTTTCCCTCTTCACTGACGCAATTTGCAATGTTGGAAGCAAATCCAGATGCGAACTTCACACCTCGGATGAAATCACAAAAGATTTTCCTATTACACATTGGCAATGTATAATCAGCACCTAGAAATTTATAATGTTTTTCATTGCCTTTCTCTACTTCGTGTTCAGTATTTGGCTGCAACTCTTGGTGAAGACCGAGCTTGATACAGTCAAGCCTAGCATTTGTGCCATCTTTTGTCTTAGATGGAATGCTGAGTAATGTGCCGCAAACGCTGTCAGTTATATTTTTCTCCATGTGCATGACATCGAGATTATGTGGAAGCTCCAGTTCTGGCCAATATTCCAACTCCCACATAATGCACTTGCGCTTATAAATTATTCTAGGTTGAGGAGCTTCCGGTTTCTTTCTTTTCTTTGCACTCTTCTCTTTGTCACCGTCGGTGTCAGCTGGTGGCTTTCCTGGTTTAACATGTTTGACATTTTCCAGAAGCGCTTTCAACTCCTCTTTACTGAAGTTTTATGGTGGTCCTCTACGTTCAGCTTTATTGCCATAAAATTGCGTGTAGAAACTTCATTGTGTTCGGAAACGGTGGTTCTATGGAAGGAAACGGCAGTGGCCAATGAATCCTATCTTATTTCCTAGCTTTACTGACAGTTGTTCTTTGTCACAGCGAACACATGCATTATAACCTCATGTCACTCTGCCAGACATAGTGCCCAAAGCTGGATAATCATGGACGCACCACAGTACAGCAGCACGCAAGAAGAACGGCTTGTCATCAGGTTTGGCTAGCACATCGTGAGTAAGGACACCCTTCCATAGTTCTTTCAAGTCTTTTATAAGAGACTGCATGAACACATCAAAATCCTTCCCGGGAGATTTGGGACCTGGGATGAGTAAAACCATCAAGCAGTTCGATTGATCAGTGCATCCCATGGGTGGCAGGTTGTAAGGCGTATCAAGTACCGACCACATCTTGTACGAGTTACTCATGTTGTCAAATGGGTTAAATCCGTCTGTAGCAAGGCCAAGTCTCAGGTTCCTTGGATCCGAAGCAAACTCTGGATATTTCTCATCAAAACTCTTCCATGCATCACCGTCAGCTGGATGTCTTAGTAAATCCTCGTCGGGCACCTGAACCTCTTTGTGCCATCTTGTGTCTTTGGATGTTTCTTCGTAAGCGAACAACCTCTGCAATCTTGGTATAATGGGAAAATATCTCAGAACCTTCCAGGGAACCTTGCTCTTGCTTCCACTTTTCCATCTCGATTCCTTGCATACTGGGCATTTCTCGAGGTCTTTATTAATATCACCCCAGAACAGTACACAGTTATTGTTGCATACATCAATCTTTTCATAATAAAATCCCAGTACCTTGAGGTACGGCTTCATCTCATGATAGGATTTTGGCATACCATCGCTAGGGTGTGCAGCGTTATTCAACTTCTCAATTTCATCGAACCCTTTAGTGCTCTGCTTATATTTTTACTTCACATAAAGTTTGCTCACAATACTAGCTTGTGAATAAGAAATCCATCATCCTCAAATTATGATAACTGCCTTCTAGCCGCAGCCGGAGCTACTTCTAATCCGGAATCCAAAGGAGGCGAGCTTTTCGTATGTTCGAATCTTGTGACTTTAGTATCAGGGCCCATTGGGCGCTTAGCATCTTCTATCTGATTAGAGACAAGTGGGTTGAAACCAGACTCTGTTGCATAAGGGTACATGTTCTCTAAAAGAGAAAAACCTTCTTTCTGTGTGACGCCCTCGTCGCTACTTGATGAACATCTTCAGGCAGATCAGCAATGATACCAGGCGCATCATGTTCTTCACCATGATGAATCCAATTTGTATATGTTTGTAACATCGAGTGCATTAGTAGATGAACATCCACTTCTTTTTGACTCTTAAATTCAACATTCTTACATTCACGGCATGGGCACAACACAAAGTCATGATCACAATGAGCCCTAACATACGCCGTAAAGTCTTCTATGCCTCTTATATGTTCCTCTGTAAATTTTGCGGAGTGCTTTATCCAAGTTCTGCCCATCTGTTGAGACTAGATATGGTCAGAACTTTTAAGGCATTTCAGCGAACACAGGTTGGTGTACAAATCTAATCCAAGATATTTTAGTAGGCAGATCGAATATAAAGCTACAAATGCCACGTTATTTTAGCAAACAGATGGATAACGAAAAGGAAAAGGCAGTCTAGCTATTTCACATAACAAGTTGAGTGCAAACCAACAAATGGTTACGTATTTCAGAGAACAGATCGATCGGGTGCAATATATACAGTACCAACCAATTCGAACAATTGAACAGATCAAGGGCAAAACAATGGCAATCGATCGAGTCGAGCAAACTAACGAAAATTATAAGCGTTGGGCGACTCTAGCTTAGTTAGGTAGACCTGAAGCGCAATAACTAGTCCTAATTTCCTGAAGGAAGCATGGGCACGTACCGCGGGGATCGACCAGCAGATCGATGTCCAGTGCACCTCGTGAAGAGAGGTGCCGCCGGCCAACGGTGGCAGACCAGCTCGCCCGGCTAATCTTCTGCGGGCCTGCTTGACCGCCGGCCGTTGTGTCTCCAAAAGAAACAAATCTGCTGGACGGAAGGCGCGGGTGTGGGAAGTGCTGGTGCGAGCAGGGGTGTTTTGAAGCGCGAGCGCGGGAGGAAGCGTTTTGGCGGTTCTCCGTATTTTTCACATCGGCGCGAGCACGGGTGTTCGATTATCATCATTTTTCGACGAGCTAACCTTTATTTTACTGTGCATCGCGCAAACTTGACAAGGTCAAAACTGCGGTCGCAACCAAAAGAAAATTTACCACTAGAAGCTATCAAGGGCATAAATAAAACCTCAGCAGAGCACACACGTTTCTGAAGACAGAGGCCGATAGTGAGGAGCATTTGGATTCAGTTATCTTCAGTTTTTTGAGGAGGCAAATCTTGCACAGAGAGGTTGACAGGCAGAACCCACCATCTAGACCACAACCT
Source organism: Poa pratensis (assembly GCA_947311845.1). Taxonomy (NCBI): domain Eukaryota; kingdom Viridiplantae; phylum Streptophyta; class Magnoliopsida; order Poales; family Poaceae; genus Poa; species Poa pratensis. The sequence continues at coordinate 21,526,097 of CAMZMU010000117.1, forward strand.
GCCTGCATCGCCTGCCATTAACAAGGTCACAACTGTGGGCGCAACCGACAAAAATGACCACCGCAAGCAGTAATAATCACGAGTATAAATCAAACATCAACAGAGCAAACACACGTTTCTGAAGAGAGAAGCCGACAGTCAGGACCCATATCGATCAACAGTAACGAGAGCAACCGAAAGACAGAGAAGTCGGCTAGTATCGGTCAACAGTATCCGGAGTCACTGACATGATGGAGCCAGCGGCAAGAACAGTCTCTCAAGAAACGATCTCTCAAGAAACAAAACAGCGGGATAAAAAAGTGGGGAATAATCGATCACAAATATTAGTAGTCACTGACATTGTGTATCCCGCGGCAAGAAAAGCAGCGCAAGAACAGAGCAACGGGATAAAAAAAAGTGGGCAATAATCGATCGGGACCGTTAGTAGTCACTGACATGGTGGAGCCCGTGGCAAGAACAGTAGCGCAAGAACGGAGCAACAGGATGAAAAGTTGGCAAGAATCGATCAAAAGTATTACGATTCACTGACATGGTGGAGCCCGTGGCAAGAGCAGTAGCGCAAGAACGGAGCAAGGGGATGAAAAAAGTTGGCAAGAATCGATCGACAGTATAATGATTCACTGACATGGTGGAGCCCGCGGCAAGAATTGTAGCGCAAGAACGGAGCAAGGGGATGATAAAGTTGGCAAGAATCGATCAACAGTATAATGATTCACTGACATGGTGGAGCCCGTGGCAAGAACAGTAGCTCAAGAACGGAGCAACGGGATGAAAACGTTGGCAAGAATCGATCAGGAGTATAATGAGTCACTGACATGGTGGATCCAGCGGCAAGAATAGCAGCGAAAGAACGGAGCAACAGGATGGAAAAGTTGGCAAGAATCGATCAACAGTATAATGAGTCCCTGACATGGTGGAGCCAGCGGCAAGAACAGTAGCTCAAGAACAGAGCAACGTGATGAAAAAGTGGGCAAGAATCCTTCAGCATGATTCAGAGTCACTAACATGGTGGAGTCCGCGTGATGAACAACACGGGAAGAAACGGAGCAACGTGATGTGAAATTGGGGCAAGAATCGTTCAGTATGATCCTGAGTCACTGACATGGTGGGGCCAGCGCCAAGAACATCATCGAACCCAGCCATCGAGTAACAGAGCAATCGAAAAAAGAGGCGCCTCGATCTTGATATGTGAGCGGGGTGTGTGGTTTGAGGTTTTAGAGCGCAAATGGCCTCGTTCGACGTTATACGAGCGCCGAGGGTATCGATCCCAGTCAAAAAACGAAGGCGCAACCAAGAAACGTAGTTTCTAACCACGAAATTTCAGGAAGATCGTGGGCGATAGGTGCCATAGACCACGATTTTAAAAATCCGTGGTCGTTGCTACCATCGCCCACGAAAAAAAAATAGCGAAATTTCGTGGCCAAAAGCCGCTATAGACCACGGTCTCGGCGGAAGATCGTGGTCTATGGCGAAATTTCTTCTAGCGGACTAATCTATACATAATTTCGAGTTACAATCCGAATGAAAGTTGTAGACTGTTTTAGGCTTTCCACAGAGTTTTGATTTGTGCATTTTTGTGGGACGGTTGGCTCACAACGATCCGTTTAGACTAATGTCCAGTACTGAATCTTTTCTAGCTTGGGGAGGCCCCCGGCCGATATTGCTTCGTCGGCTTAAGATCCAGCTCCACGGAGCTGGTGGTTACTGCGGCTCGTCAACGCCTTCGGGCTAGGAGCTCTTCTGCTCCCGCGGCGGGTGTTCCTGGTGGCTGCCTTCTTCGGCGTCTTCGACGGTGGAGGGACGGCGTGCCGGGCGACCTGGAGGTTGAAGATGGAGTGTGCCTTCGCTGCTGTTCTTGGTTTCTTCTCGTTTCTTTCTTTGCTTGTATTTCGATGTGTAAGGCTCCCTTTTTCGTATGAATACAAGTATGAAAAATAAATAAAAAAAAGATACTGCCAGCCAACCCGCACGCTAAGTTCGTAATCACCGGCAACAACCTGGGTTGCGCTCTAGCGGTGCTGTTACGGGTCATCTTATTACCGCAGCTATTATTCTCTAATTTTTTTGTCACATTATGCATGGGGGTAAAAATGTCTTTTCATGTCTCTCTTTAACACCGTTGGAGGATAAATTGCACTAGAGTGTCATATAGGGAAAGCATTTTTAACCTGATGTCAAATAGGGAAGGAAATTTTCTTCCAGACCAAATAAGGAATCAAATTTTAAGCCAGTGTCAAATAAGGAATTCTCTCATAACGGACCTGTGGACATCCCGATCAAATTACGATAGCCCAACGGAACGCGTCGGGGAAATATTCTGCACCGTAATCCCTATCGGCGATCCAAGAGAGCCCAAAGGCTATATATAATACTCTGTTCATAGCATTACATTTTTGACACATCAACCTACCTGAACATGTACAATGGTATCTACATCCTGCTTAACGGAGAACCTACCTGGCTACATTTTCTGCATTTTTTCGCCACACATGGCTAAGGTTAGGCGATCAAAACTGGCACCACTGCACACTTGAGTTAATTTTGCCACATTTTATGAGCAATGCCATGTGAAGTCTAGTTTGCATTAAAGCAATCTTGATACAAGAGTGGTTTTAAAACAAAACAGGGGGCTAACTCAATCAAACTTGCCTAAATTTGGTGTGGAAAGCTTAGTATGCCAACCAAATACACCCTACATGTTTCATATCAAAATAACTGGTTGCGAGTTTCGAGTTGGCGTAAGGCAATGGGTAATGCAGAGGCTCTTCGGATGCTTAATAGTCACAGGTCAAAAAAGACTGACAGGTGGGTCAGGTTCTTAGCCTGTGTGTAATAATTGTCTACGTCATCTACACCGACATCCCCTAAAGTCCCTGAGAAACCCAATGCGGGTTTGGGCCAAAATAAAGCCCCTAGTGGCACTTTTATCCGCCTGGGCTACGCGCAAATGTGTCTCTCATCCCAGGCCACCCCAACTTAAGGGGCCTGCACGGGGCGCGGGACAACGCCTGGACACGGAGTTCCGATAGGCGGGTCCAGCGCGTCGTAGGCATGTGAAGAGGTTGACGGGCGAACGACCTACTTCCCACGCGCCACTGGTATAACTTTCCCACGCGTCTCCGACATTGCGTATATGTTAAAATGAATCATTGTAAAACAATAACGCGTAAATGACTTTTTTGTTCAACAATGCATAAATTTGGCTATGTTTCCACTTATATTTTGTGCAAAATAGTTCAAATACATATGAAAATTTATTCCACAAGACAAAATGAAGCAATGCTATTTATACAAACTCAATCCACACACTTTGGTAACCATTAGTGGTCAAAGACATGAATTAAAGATGGTAAAAATTCATGGGCGCCTAATATTTCGTATGGAGGGGGTATCTTTACATAATAAAATGGTTAATTTGCAGAAAATAATACACACTACATACAGTGATGTAAAAGAAACCACTGTGACCAGCAACAAGAAGTTTAGTTACCATACGGTTTTCTTTCCGGTGGGTCATATATGCTTACGAAATATATGTAACTAGATTTCCATATTTAGTTTCGTGATGGCGGGGGAATTGTATACACAAGTTGATAACTAGCGCAATGCTTAAGAGAATAACGAATAATAAATGATGGAGTACAATTTTTTTAATTCGTGAACTCCAAACAATGTTTTTACAACACCAAGTACAAAATATACGTACACACATTGTTAAATTTTAACTTGCTAAAAATTGATCATGAAAATGTAGTGTCACTGACTCAGTTTATACATCAATCATACACTAGAAACAACTACTGAGACACTTACGGATCTTTATCATAAATATCTATAAATTATACAGACTATGCATTGTAGAAAACATAGTTTCAGAGGAACTTTGTTGCGAAGAAAACTTAGTATCTTTCAATGAAGTAAGTACAAACAAAACACACGTAAACTAATGTTTAATAGTATTGCTAGTCATGTGGTTAAAGTGTTATACTACGAGAGCAAACACATAGTTATACTTCTAATACAAAAACATGCTAAATTTAAGACACAAAGGAGTATAAAAGTTCAGTATAAACTATATGAGAACAATTGGGCTGAGGGCACCCTTCAGCCAGCACGCGGAATGTCGCTTTGCGAGCGTAGCACGTGGATGACCCAAGGCTCTTGCGCGGTGTGATGCAAAGACACTGGTGGTAGAACCTGAAGTTGGGGAACAAGCTGGAGCTGAGATTGTCTTTGATACACTTCTATGAAGCTGAGGCATATAGATTTGCGGATGACTGGCCTAAGTGTAAAACCTTGACAGTAAGTCACGTGCACAATCTGCGCGATCTCAGATGGATCGAAAGACTACCACTTTTAGAAAATCTCCAAGTTACCTATTGCAACATGATCAAGTTCTTAATTTTCACAACTGAGCGGACGGTGAGCATGCCGAGATTAAGATCGAGTGATGCAATTGGTGTATTTGCCAGCATTAGATGATTTATCTAACATGACACTTCACATGGATAAATTACGGTACTGCAGCGCCCATGCCTGTGATATATTGTAGATTTTTTCTAATGAACAGCGCGACCCAAAAATCTCCCTCAAGTGTGACCAACAATTTTGGCAGAAAGTACTAGCTACAGGCAAGGAGTCGTAGTTCAGTAGACTGCATTGATACGGGTGGTAAGTTATTTCCCTTTTTACTTTGTTTTGTGACCATATGTGTCTAGAACGTTTTGCCATATATGTTTTATTGAGTAGGATAGTAGACATGTTCTAGAATTAATGTGTGTGCTGTGAGTGAATTCAGGTATATCATCTAGTGCTTGTTTTGGTTGCTTGAACGTATGAGATTTTGCTTGTTCTTATGCATTAAGGAACCTGCCTTGTTAGCACGTTAGTGTTGTAGGCTATTTGGTTACGTGTTCTCGACTTTAGAGCCTTTCCTTTTATTATACTTGCTGAATTGTGCATTGATTTAGCAAGTACAATGAAAGGAAAGGTTCTAAGTGTAATTATAGACGACTGTTTTGTACTGAAACGAGTTTTGGTGCAACTCGCTTTTTTTCTTTCTGACACAGCCGTCGTACTGTGTGCTGCGGACTGCATCCCGTTAAAAGGCGGGAAATAAGTATACTGTGAGGCAGTACAATAGACGTACCGAGGGCAGTGCATCCTAAGGGAGTGCACGAGTGCATAGGAAGTCAGTTCAAACAGGTAACTGGACAGAACATGACGGCAATGCAAAACATGCCCTCGGAGCAGAACATAGACCACACTGCAAAACATGCACGCATGACATGTCATAGAAGGCCAAACATAATGACAGTGCAAAACATGCACTCAAATCAGAACATAGAAAGCAGAGAAGATAGTGCAGAAATATGCACTCATAACGGCATATTGAAGGCACTGCAAAACATGCACTCAGGATAGAACATGTGTGCAACTAAACGTAGTACGAACAACAAAACACAACAAGGCAGGACATTGTTGAGAACAAGAAAGTGTCCACCCCCTGGGCGCCCTCTCGGGCTATCCACGTGGCATGCTCGGGCTGGATTTTCTCGTTTTGTTTTGTCGTTTGTCTCGCTCGTTTTGTCCGGATCGGGCGGAAGAAAAAGCCACGCTCGTATTGGCTATTGGTGGGCTGAAACTCTAGCGTGCCCGCGGTGAAAAATCCCTCCGCCTCCGCCTCCGCCTCAGCCGCCACTTCGGCACTTCCTGCGCTCTCTCACGCAACTCCCTCTCCCCCAAATTCCTCCCACCCATGCGGCGCGGCGGCGGTTATCGCGACGATGTCACCGACCTCCGGCCTCTCTTTTTGCCACGATCCAGTCTTAGTGTGACACCATAATGGATGTGAGGAGGAGATGGGCGACAAGATTTGAAGGGGCGGGGATTCTGGCGGCGGAGGAGGAGGGGATTGAGGCGATATTGCTGAGCCCGCTAGCGGCGATGTGCTCACCGACGCTGGAGATATCTCTGAGGGAGCGACGTTGAGGCTCATGCGTGCCAGCGCATGTGGGCGGCGGATCCGCGGATGAGTGCAGGTGAGGTGTTCCTGGTTCACAGCAAGGAGTTCCTGGGCGGATCCTTGCACAGAGGCTGCCGAGGTTGCTCGCCTCTGTGGTCTCCTCCTCCAGGCTCCAGGCTGCCGTACAGGAAGCCCCCACCCCTCGTCTTATTTCCACCTCTGGTTCCCTTTTCCTCTGAAGTTCCTGTTGTTTTGAGGTGGATGCGCTGAAGAAGATTTGCTAGCTTAACAAAATGTATTGTCTGGCTTCTCCTTTGCCAAGGTTACCATGATTCATACAGAGGTCACCGTATTAATATTCTCTAGAAATCAACACATCATATCTTGAGTAATGATCCAGTTCATAGCAACACCCAGCCCGTAAGTGTATGTTTCCATTCTGTAAGTTTTTTCTTTATAGGGTTCACTTGATCTACATGATTTCCAGGCTTCATGTTTTTTGAGGTACATATGTATTGCTTACAGAGACCTGATAAGGGCATAAGGCTTCAGTTTTAATGAGCATTCGGCAATAATCTATCATGGATTTATGTACCTGACTGTTTGGAATTCCCTTCGTGAGTCACGCTCTTATGATATGTCAAATTTAACTGGCCCTTTTCTCTCGTTGTTCATTTTCTACGACTGATGTTGCTGCAAATTGTTTGCTGATAAAAAGGGGAACCAGACTCTAATTTTCTCTAGCTACTCTACGTATTAGAGGCTCCCTTGTATCTCCATGCCCTATGGATTTTTGTTCATCTTTGCTTTGTGATTACAGGAAGTACGAGAAATAAGAATTGGTTGTACATTGTACACTGATGACAAGGTAACCACTTGTGTTCTAATTATAGATTATTCTTGCATAGCCGGTTCAGTCAAATAATCTAAAATTGCTTATGTTCTTTGAACCAGGTTCATTGCAATGTGAAAAGCTTTCTTGCAGGTCCTCTTCTAAATGCCTCTCTTGAAAAATCATTGGCAATGTTAAAGATATGCTTCTATTGTTTATTAGGCATTACTGGAAGTGGTTCAAAAGGCTACAAGGTTGGAATATGAAGCTACGTTCGACTCTACTTGTGAACATGTGCTTTTTTATTGCAGTATACATTATTGTGCTTATTTTTTACTAAAATTTTAACACTTATCTCTCTGCAGACTGGTCATGGTGAATATCTCAAATTAGTCCTTGATGTCTCAGAACTTGAAAGAAAATATATATGAGATGATTAGACCTGAGGGAGCTTTTTTATATTTCCTTCTTGGAAGAAGGATATGCAACTTTTTTTCTTAGGCTCTGTTCTTAAATGAGGATGAATATATCCACCTATCATTACCATTGTATTTGAGTGGTTTTCTTTGATGAACTGACTGTTGCATGTTGCTTTGTTATGATTTATGATGTAGGCTTTGTATAATTTGCAAGATATACCCGAGTAATTTACATCACGGCAGATAAAATTGAAGGATGTTTCAACAGACTGGGGATGGCCGGATGGCATGCCGTTGCAACTGTGGTGAATAAACCTCGATGTCATCCTAATTTTGGTTTGTATGTGTTGCGAGACAAACTTACTAATTTTGCCTTGCAAGATATCTTATAAATAGTTGCATCTATAGTTCTGAGTATATCTTTCCTTGGGTCTGATAAACTAAATTTGCTTTATGAGGCATATATATGTTCTAAATCTTCTCACAATTCCATTAACTTGAATACCTCCTATTTGACAGACCATGCTTAAAAGCACATCAGTCACATCCTAGCCTTAAATTCTGCTCTACGTGCCACGATTTACGCGGTCTTAGTGATGTTTGAAAGAACCCAGCCTTGAATTTTATTATGTGGGTTCACAAATTTAGCTTACGCTGCCTCTATTATTTGATTTTAGGTAGCTGATAGCTCATATGATTGTACAGTCAATCCTGATTGATTCATTTGTCTCTGAAAAGTGTTTAATTGATTACTAATGTATATTATCTGGTTAAGTGAACATATATGAGCATAGGTATCCTCTTTCTGTCAATAATTATCTGCATATCTATATCGTGTTATCTAGATAACCCGCCTCCTTTCCAGAAAGGTATATTTAGTCTCTAAACTATCTTTCAGGATAATGAACTATAGACCTGTTGTAATGCTATCAATAGCCCAGTTCCATGAAATGCCCCGCTTCAAATCCTAAAACCTGATGGTATTTGCAGCTTCAAAAAAATCTGAACGAAAGCTCAAAAATCACTGCTGTGTTGATAAATGCTGCTGAGTTGGACTTTGATTTGTCCTGCGGATATGCATTGGAGGCAACTTCATTTTTCAAGTGCATATCTAAATAAACTATGAAGGTTCCTTTAATTAGCATGTCTATGAGCTCAGGAAATAGGATTTGTTTCTAGCTGATAAATGTTCTCAAAAGGTGTCATGGGGACCGTGGCTTCCATTACTTTCCGGGCATCCACTAAAGGAAACACATCTGCTAGGACTTTTTACCATAAACCGATGATCTGTAGGGGTAGAAACAATATTGTCACCGTCTCGTTACTTTCAGCTGAATCAAGAGAATGTCATCTTTCATCATATTTGATTCTGTATTACTAATTGACAGGGAGGCTCGGAGGGCATTTTTTAAAATGGTTCAGGCAAGCAGCAGGGGTCCAACGGTCTCTTCTCAAGGTAACCTTTTGGCATTTGTCTGTTTTTATACGTGGATGGTTATTGTCTATGTACATGGCACTGCTTTTTTAGCGAACATGTCCACTGTTGTCAACTGATATTTAAAGTGTTGGACATAGCTTGTCTTCGCTTGCCATGTTGTTCATGGCTAACTTGATGTTCCGTTAAACATCCATCTCCATCTATCCCGGACACTATGCCAGAAAGTCCTTATGTAGTTAGCTAAGGTATGTAACTCTATTTTCTGTTTAATTGTTTTTCATGTTGTAAGATGAGAGTATCTAACAGAGATATGATATTGTATCTAGATTTAAATCTTGTCGCAAGTGAACCATACGAATTTCGTGAAACTTGTGGGTTACTGTGAAGACAAAGAACCATTCACCCGAATGATGGTGTTTGAATATATTTCAAATGGATCACTATATGAGCACTTGCATGGTAAGAATTCCCAAGTTCATTTTGCTATGCATCCTGCCAATATGACTCATGCTACACTGGTACCTTACCGCCGAAAAGCCCTTGGCAGGTATTGTTGACCCAACACCCAAATCAGTCCCCGAGGAGCAGGTCAGAGCACTCACTGAGCTGGTAAATCGTGCATAAATGATAACCCACGGCAGAGACGATAGTGGCAGGGGTAACCACAAAGGTGCAAAAGATCGTTGGGTTTTCTCAAGATCATTCGATCCCATGGAAAAGCGCATTGTGGTGGGCTGAACTTGAAATCCTAACGTCATGGAGTATATAGGCCTTTGTGGAATTGCCTTCGAGTAATCTATCCATTTGATAAAATGAACATAGAAATTTGTATAGTTTGGTGTTCATACCCTTTGGCATGGCATGCCGTTCTACATTTATGCCCGCACTGCACTGCCAATTCTTTCATTCTTTTGTAGATTGTTTTCTTGTTCTGAAATGAAATTTCACTAGGAAATCCTATAGAGCTTGTACAGTGAGGTGATTTGAATCAACAGTTAAGAAAAGAGAGATACCTCGGCAATGACCTAATGGTTTATCATAGAACTATACAATACCAGAACAAAGCTGAAAGAATATATGTTTGTGCAGCTTTTGGCTCTTGCGTTGATCATGAAATCTTATAATCTTCTGTTATTTGGGACGATAATTAGAACGCAGATGACTGGCTAGGAGGCGCCCCCAGCCTCTAGTAACATGTATTTGGGGCAGGACGTAACATGCATGCAAGGCAGTGCAACCAAATAGAGTGTAGAAAAAAGTCGTTGCACTGCAAAATCTGAAGGCGGTGCAAACTATATACTCTAGGTAATTGATACGTCTCAAACCTATCTATAATTTTTGATGTTTCATGCTTGTTTTATACCAAATGCTACATGTTTTATTTACATTATATATCACTTTTATACATTTTCTAGAACTAACCTATTAACCAGTTCCTGTTTTCTGCATCTTTTTGTTTCAGAAAAGCTAGTCGGGAAATATTCTCGGAATTGGACGAAAATCAACGGGGACAAGTTTTTCATCGACACGAAGATGGATCCAAAGGGCATCCGAGGAGGCGGCCTAGGGGGCCCAGACGCCAACTCGGCGCGGCAGAAGGTGGGGCCGCGCCGGGGGTCCGTCTGGCGCCCTCGGGTGGCCCCTCGCGCCACCTCTTCGCCTATATATTCCCCTCGTCCAGAAAACCCTAAGACCCCGATCAGAAATCCACAAAAAGTTTTGTCGCCGCCGTCGCCTTCAACCCTAATTCGGGAGGGTTCTGCAGTTCTTCCCGGCACCCTGCCGGAGAAGAAGATCATCGCCGGAGGGCTCTACACCACCATGCCTGCCTCCGGACAGATGCGTGAGTAGTTCATCCTTGGACTATGGGTCCATAGCAGTAGCTAGATGGTTGTATCTCCACTTTGTGCTATCATGTTTAAATCTTGTGAGCTGCCTAACATGATCAATATCATCTTTATGTGATGCTACATGTTGTGTTTGTTAGGATCCGATGAATTGTGAAGTTATTATCAAGTTGTTCATCTATTTATCTCTATGTTTTATTTATGTTCTTGCATACTCTCCGATGCTAGTAGATGCTTTGACCAAGTAGATGGTAGTGTCTCCAAGAGGGAGTATTTATGTTGGATAGTGGGTTCATGCCTCCAGTAACCTGGGCTCGAGATGACAGAAACAACTAAGGTTGTGGATGTGTTGTTGCCACTAGGGAGAAAACAACTATGCTATGTCTATGTGTCATTTGCATTGTTTACATTACACACTTTGCTTATTGCGATAATCTGTTGTTTGCAACTTAATATTGCGGGAGACACGGATGTTATCTCGGAGGTGGATTATTAGTCATTAGATGCAGCTAGTAAGCGGTGTATGTATTTTGTTGTAATGCCCAATAAATACTACAATAAACATTGTCTTGTCATAATATGAATTGTCATGCGCTTGCCATTTGTCAATTGTCCAGCTGTAATTTGTTTACCCAGCATGCTTGTTATCTGTTTATGGAGAGACGCCTCTAGTGAACTGTGGACCCTGGTCATTTTTTTACACTGATAAATACACCGTTTCCACCACGCTCTACACTCATTTGCTCGCTGTTTATTTTTGTATTTACATTTATTTTTCACACAATACGTTTAATCCTTTGTATTCAGCAAGCTGGGAGATTGACAACCTTCTTGTTTCGCTGGGGCAAAGTATTTTGATTGTGTTGTGTGTAGGTCCACGTCAACATCATTTCAACGCGCTGTTGTTGACACCGTGTTGAAACTCTTCCAATTTCTACTGGCTCGATAACCTTGGTAGATTTTAATAGAAAATTGTTGTTGCACTACTTCATACCTTCCTCTTGGGTCTCTCAACGAACGTGTGTTTCCACGTCATCATCAATGCAAAAAAAATGTCAAAAACATATCAATATGTGATATTGTGATCTATTTTTCAAGATCCCGGCGCGACTAGCATAGACGTGAATACGGATCGTGATTTGGGCAATCCCTGCAAAAGATATTTATTTTTTTATGCACATCTATGAAAAAGAGAGAGAAAACCCAACCTACAGTCTCCCCACCTGACAAGTGACGCGTTGTGGCCCACAACGCAGCACTTGTCGCGTGAGGAGGGACTAAAAAAGCAACATCCCTTAAAAGACGTCCTCTTACTATTAATTTAGAAACTATATTTATTTTTATTTGTTTCGGGTTCAAATTTTTATCATACCGGACCTGACAGCGGCACAACGTGAGCGGGGAGAGAGAGGGATTGCAACGGCCAAGACAGGAGACGCGTGGGGCGCGGCGCGAGCGGAGGACACGGACATTTGATCCTCCTCCTCAACTTCAGGGTTTTCCAAATGAAAAAGGACACACAGGGCACCCTTAACCGAAAACATGTATCATTACTGTCAACTATTTTGGCATGACTAGAAATATGATTTAAACTAAACGAGTGCTAAATTTGGCATTGTTTCCGTACAAACTAAATTCCTAGAGCCAATAAATTAAACCGGCCGCGAGCATGCATGGGCGCGCACCTCCCCGATATTCTGCGCGCTTGCTTTCCAAGCCAAGTGAAACCTCTTGTTTATTCGTCGAATCCGTTAGTTGGTCTCTTCGCTTAATTAACCCACCGGAAAGATGTGTTAACCTAACTTACTTGTTTGTCAGTCGCGGTCAAAGCTTCCCGATGAATCCCCCGGTTGATTAAAATAGTATAGGTCTTTGTGAGAAAAAAGGAGCCCTAGGATCTTTGATCGACTTTGGGTGATTAACAATTTGCATCAGACATTTCAGGGGCCCACATGGCCACGGGTGCTGCGAACCCGTGACGGTGACGCCCGAGAAGACTGTAGCAGCGAGCAGAAATCCGTGTTGCTTCTCGCTTCAAGCCACGAAGGATTGATGATGTATATGTTCATCATGTACTGTATTCTGTATTCTTGTGTTTCAGAGTCCACATATCATGCTGAACAGTGTACGAGGAGGAGAATACGATGCAATGCAGCTCCCTGCCGAATGCCGATCCTAAATCAATACCAGCGGTCGTATGCTGTAGATGCGTGAATACGTACATACGGAGGGTCTGTACATCAATAGCTTCAGACTCAGAGAAATCACGGGGCCCCTTGTCAGGTGGCTCCAGGCGCTCCCTGGCCCCACCCAACGACCGTTTCACGTAGAGCACACCAAAACAAAGTTACACGCCTCCCATCCAACGGCAAATGGAGATACTATATGCCGTCCGTCCGTGGACCTGGACCACCGGCTAAAAGATCATCAATATGAGCTGTTGTATGCCTTTCACAATTCTTGCGTTGTGCAAAAGAACTTCACGGTGGAAAAGGCATTAGACCATGACTTTTGGGATTACGAATCTTGTCCTCGGTGGCGGCATCACGGTCAACCACATCTCCGAGTTCTATTCTCTTTGGAGCAAGCTTCAAGAGGTGCATCTCCCCGTCAAAAAAAAAAAAAAGCTTCAAGAGGTGCATCTCATTGTGGCGACGTCCAACACCATCACTTGGAACCCAACCCCCAACAGATTCTACTCAACCTCCTCGGCCTACTTGACGCAACTTGAAGCCCCGCCCCCTTCATTCATGAGACCGGCGGTTTGGGACAATTGGGCCCCTCCCAAATGCAAATTTTTCGCATGGTTAATACTTCAAAATAAAGTTTGGACGGCGGATAGGCTACCTAAGCGGGGATGGCTAAATTGTGGTCTTTGCCAACTTTGTAAGAGGGAACCGGAAAATGCGGCACACATTATGTTCAAGTGTAGATACTCCCTACGGATTTGGCGTGGCCTTCAAGAGTGGCTTTGGTTGATGGACTTCGACACCACACTATGGAGTTCGTATACCTTGGTCAAGGAGTGGTGGTGCTCCATCTCCGGAGTTAATGGGCGCCGACGACGTGGGCTTTCCTCCTTGCTCCTACTTGCCGCTTGGGAGATTTGGAATGAGCGAAACGCTAGAGGCTTCCGCAAGGTGGCCTCCATGCCCAATTCAGTTATGCATATAATTAAGAGAGACGCCGCTCTTTGGGCGGCGGCGGGGGCAAAACATTTGTGTAACATTATGCCGCGAGAGTACACTCTTGTTCCTAAGCTACGGCTTGGCGTAGTTGTATCTAAAACTCTTCTTAATTAATGAAATAGGCAAAGCTTTGCCTCGTTAAAAAAAATTCTTGCGGGTAAAATGACAAGATCGTAACCATTGGAGTACATATAAGTCTCTCCAGTCGCGTCCCTAGTAAATCTCCCACTATTGGGCGTGCCCGACGTAAGCCGCGTCTAGTCGTGGCCCCGATATGCAGGTTATGTCAGGCGCTAAGCTGCTACCAGTTCGACCCCGACCCATTGAGACTCGCTTGGTAGCGTTAGACGAAACCGCGTGCGCTGTCACGTCGGATGTCGTTTAGGCGGGGATCGCTGTCACGGAGACAAGCAAAACCCGTACTCACCCACTCCCCCCTTCATCCCCCTTTTCTCTCCCCCAAATTCATTTCCCCCGCATGCCGCTCTCGTTCCCGCCCAGTTCATGTCCCCTCGCCATTGTCGTCATGGCGCCGCCTCGTGCACCCAAAGCTTCAAAAGCGTAGCTGAAGGCGGCGGGAACCATGTTCGGCGTTCAGCCGAAGCGCAAGGCTCGCCCACCCATGGAGAATCCGAAGGAAATGACCCAGACGGCGTGGATTTCGACTGCCTACGTCGGCATATGAACATGTGTCCCACAACGTGCGGCGCGAGAAACAGATGTTGCAAAAGATGGCGACCATGGCGGCAAACTTTGCCTCCTTAGGCCAAGTGGCCGGCACGGACACCATTGCTCCACCCGCTGGTGGACATCCACAACGCGGAAACAAAGCGGCTACTTTGGAAGACCTCCGACGACGATGCCCATATCTTCCATTTGATTTAGCCTATGTGTGTGGCTGGAATTCACGACGATTTGGTGGCCAAGACTTTAAAATTGTGGTCGAGATTTTAAATTCATGGCCGAAACTATGTGTGTTTTCCTTTCCAAAACTTTCAAAATGCAAAAATAATAGCATCAAATCTATTGGGAGGGTTGTATTGGAAGTGCCACTGAAAAGAGGCGCTCCAAATAACCCAGCACATCATGCGACGATTCCAACAGCTCTCGTCTAGCGTTGCGGACGGATATGCTATTGAGTTGTGACTGGATATGATCTAAACATCAATGCTAGCATCGGTACGGTAATGCACCCGTAGTTAATTAGTACTCTCTCCGTCCGAAAAAGGACGTCACAGAAATAATGTATCTTGACATATTTTAGTGCTAGATACATCCTATTTTAGTGAGTACTCCATATTTCAGCCGCCCTAACAACAAATGCACATAAACATACTATGCTCATTTCATAAACTTGGCATCTGATCTGACACGCGGTAAGTCATGTTGGGTTGGGTCGTTGACACGTCCCCATCAACTTAAATGGTTCGATCTCTGAAAATCAATGTATGATGAGCCCTGGGCCAACACGAACAAATAATGACGTACTACATGGAGCAGACGGGCCCACGGAACGCCGAGTCCACCAACGTTAACAAAAGCTTCGACAAACTCATCATAACTCCGGAGTATAACCCAGCGCACGAAGCCCCGCTCCACCGGCACCTCCCTCCTTCCAACACCACCCTCCACTCCGTCGCCACCCTCCTCGTAACGGGGCGGGCCCACCAACCACCGCTGCGATGGACGACGCCGGACCGCCGCCCGCGGCCTCCGCCGACTACGGCGGCGCCTCCGACAACAACAGAAATTCCTTCCTCGGCCTGTCCACCCCCGCCGAGGCCGCGGTGGCCGGCGCCGTCGTGCTCATCCTCGTCGTCGCGGCCGCGTCAATCGCCGCCTTCCTCGCGCGCCGCCGCGGGACCAAACCGCGCCCGCAGTCCTCGCGCGTCGATCACGCGCTCTCCTCCGGCTCGTCGCTCCTCCCGACCTCCACGACGCCCAAGCTGCAGCAGATAAAGTACGCCGAGGTCGGTGCCGTGGAGGTTGGCACGAGCTCCTCCGACGTGGCCAGCTCTTCCGCCGCGGCCAGCTCCCTGGATTCTCCGGTGAAGAGGAAAATGGGGAGGATCAGCGGAGCTGCGCCGGGGGTGGAGATGGGCTGGGGGAGGTGGTACGAGCTGGAGGAGCTGGAGGCGGCGACGGGAGGGTTCTGCGAGGCGAACGTCGTCGGGCAGGGAGGCTACGGCACGGTGTACCGCGGCGTGCTCGACGGCGGCGAGGTGGTCGCCGTCAAGGACCTGTTCGATAACAAGTGAGTACCCGCCTCCTGTTCATTTGTCACTGTTGCCTTGTTGGACTTGACTGAGTACTCTGTTTCGCATTCGTCCTAGACTCTAGTAACATGGTAGAAACGCAAGTACTTTCTTAACCTCGAGATAAACAAACTTGACGATCGCAAAAAAACAGTTAACCACCTTAGTACGTGTTTGTATCCCGGTGTAAATGTTTGAGTGGACAGAAGCTTGTAGCGCTACTGTTTGTGGGCATGGATTTCGACAGTGCGCATGTACGAATTGGTGCTTTTCTGAACTAAATGCATGTGCTGGTAATTAGTCACGGTAAGTGCGGTTGTTGTAGTTATGCTTTTGGCGTGGCTTTAAGATTGCCGTCTGTTACCTGGTTGTATGAAAAAGGCCAAAATGAACTTGGGGCTAGCATGCTTTCGTTAAGATAAAGTCCCAGTTTGTCCTTTTGCAGATATGAGATATGGTGTTCAGAATTTTCTGATTCTAATCACCAAAGGAAAAACTTTACACCTATCTTTCTTATCAGTATACGAGTGATTATTGATGATAAGCTTGGTCTCTAATGTGATATGAATCAGATTCAATGTATTCATGTTGTTAGAGAAAACTATCGCATTAAGTCAATGCTATGTCGAATTCATAAAAAAAATGATTTTCCTTTTTCGACAGTTACATATGATTGTGATATGATATGAGTAGGTGGATCTTTTTGTGCTCTTTTGTGATGGCACGTAGTATGTATCTATCTACTTGGTTAGTTGAGAACTAGAGATGGTCGGCAGTCATATGCAGTGATCTGATGTCCTTACTTACAAGAAAAGATAAAGCAACAGAAAAAGCAAAGGCATGACCAAACTTTTTCCTCTTTTGATCATAGAAATACTATTGAACCAAAACATATATCCGTGACATATTTGGAGCTGTTTTAACTTTGAAGTGAACCAAATGCATGCACATGGATTGCCGAAGAAGATTGACACATGCGTAACAGCGTAAATGTGCGTTCCTTCCTGCACACGGCTTCGGTGTATTTACAGTTGAGGTTCAGACATCACGCTCAATTGCCATCCAGAAAAGACTAATCAAGGATAATGATCGCTGGAGATGAAACTATACAGTTCCTATAATTGGCTAGATGATTGAAAAAATGGAACAGTAAAATGTTGAGGACAATATAGCACTGCATGATGCAGTAATATCTGAACATCCATGATGTTTAATTTGAATTTGCAAATGGTTTTCAGGGGTCAGGCCGAGCAGGAATTCAAGGTGGAGGTTGAAGCTATTGGCAGAGTGAGGCACAAGCATCTGGCCGGCCTCATCGGCTACTGCGCAGAAGGGCCTAAACGGTAAGCATACTTCACACCTATGAAATCGTCGCGTGTGCGCAAACGCCTAACGCAATCATCACATCGCCTTCACAGGATGCTCGTGTACGAGTTTGTTGAGAACGGCAACTTGGAGCAGTGGCTGCACGGGGACGTCGGGCCTGTCAGCCCGCTGACATGGGAAGCACGGCTCACCATCGCCATCGGGACAGCGAAAGGGTTCGTCCTCTCCGTCAGATCATGCATCGCAATCGAAGCGATCACGGCTGATTAATGGTGTTTTAATGGCAGGATCGCGTACCTGCACGAAGGGCTGGAGCCCAAGGTGGTACACAGAGACATCAAGTCCAGCAACATCCTTCTGGACAAGAAGTGGAACGCCAAGGTGTCCGACTTCGGCATGGCCAAGGTGCTCGGACCGGGCTCGAGCTACGTGACGACCCGCGTGATGGGCACCTTCGGGTACGTGGCCCCCGAGTACGCGTCGACGGGGATGCTGAACGAGAGCAGCGACATCTACAGCTTCGGGGTGCTGCTCATGGAGCTCATCTCCGGGAGGAGCCCGGTGGACTACAACCGGCCGGCTGGCGAGGTGAACCTGGTGGAGTGGTTCAAGGGGATGGTGGGGAGCCGGCGCGTGGAGGACCTCGTGGACCCGCGCATCCAGCCGGCGCCGGCGGCGAGGGTGCTCAACAGGGTGCTGCTGGTGTGCCTCCGCTGCATCGACTCCGACGCGCACAAGCGGCCCAAGATGGGGCAGATCGTCCACATGCTCGAGGGCGACGAGTTCCCCTTCCGCACGGTAAGCTCCTTCCTTCCTGTAGTGCTCTCTCCCTCGTTTGATCACGGGCTTGATAGCTTTGTTCTGGGCAATGCAGGAGCACCGCTCGCCGCGGGCGGCACACCGGCCGTCGACCAATGCGCGGACGTCGCTACTGGCCGAGAAGGCCGGAGCCGATGACGCGGACAAATCGACGTGGAGGTGAGCGATGGCCGATAGCCTTCTACGTACCTGACGCGAGGAGCTGCTGAGCTGACTTCTTTTTTCTCTCTCCGGTGGTGTACATTTTTGCTTTGTTACCTTCTCGCGCTGTTCGGCTTGGGTTTATGGTGCTTTGCGGGAGTAATGCGGTGACTGACACCATAGATGTTTGATTATGATTTGATTCTTTTTGTAATACCACGGCAGACTAAACTTGATGCTACTAATGATTATGTTGTACTATAAATAGAGAGCCATCAGCCTACGCAATCTGCATTCTTTGCATGAGTCATTGACTCATTGGAGAGAAAAATGAACGGATTAGTTATCAAGATTAATTTTGAAAAAGCTTATGAAATAGTCAGGTGGTCCTTTCTTATTTCTTCGTACCCTCGAGACGAAAGGCTTCTCGCCTGAGTGGTGTGATGTGTGGATAATTTAATGTCAGGTGGCCAGGTCGGAGTATCGTCATGAAAGTTTTTTTTTTTGCAACTTATTATTTCTATTAAACTTCATGACAATGTTGGCCATTTCTGTCAAACAAACAAAAAGAAAGAGGCAAGATACATGATCATCTCTCTCCCATTATTTTGATAATGTGGTTGACACGCTTCCATCCTAGTTGAAATTGATGATGTGGTGCCACGTCTTTTCAGTGCTAGATTATTCATATTTCGATATGTTGGTGAAAAATTCAATTTATGATCATGGTCTTTAAAGCACAAAACATTACGTTGTTGATCTCTATGTATATGCAGCTATTCGAGTGAAAAAATACTTTTCATAAAAGTGAATTGCATTGCTTTGGGAGAGCAGCTTATCAATAATATGTGCTCTTTGGCTATGCATTGAGGTAATTTCCTATTTGATACCTAGGAATTCCAATTCATTACCGAAGACTTCAAAATGCCGAATTGAAAGAGGTAGAGGAGTGAAGTAAGAAAACTTTGCAGTTTTTTTCGAGGAAGAAAAACTTTGCAGTGTGTTCGCGGGGTTAGACTTAGGGCTCTCAGTCGACGTCAAAGAGTGCGGGGGGAAGCGTATGAGTGGAACGTCAAGAAGTCAATATACTCGATTAGCATGCGTAGTTTACCCAGATTCGACCCTTTTGTGTAGCGGAAAATATCTAATCCTGCTTGATTCTTTTGTGTCCGCAGAACTTTTGTAGGATGCTAACAATCGGTGTATTGCGTCTAAAAAGTGTGTGTCACGAGCCTTGTCCCTAGATGGTCTCTGAGCCATGTCCTATATAGGGGCATGGACAGGTAACAAACTGCATGGATAATGGGTACTACGATCCGTTATATCCCCTGTAATGGGGAATTAATCTCGAGTCTGGCACCGACTAGTGACGTCAAACTTGATTGCTTGGTAACGCTAGTCTTCATTGCATGTACACCTGTGCCGCGCCCATGCGCCCATCCGTGCGGCCGCGCATCCGATGGCCCGCGTTGCTTCGTTTCCTCACCAAAAAAAATACTACTCCAGAAAATTCCGACTCTGATACGATTCTGACATGTACGAGCGGCGCTAGTCTATCTTCTCCTCTTCTCCTGTACTACTCCCTCCGTTCAAAAATAAGTGCCTTAAGTTTGACCAAAAGTGGATGTATCTAGATATGTTTCACGTATAGATACATCCACTTTTTAGAAAACTTGAGACACTTATTTTGAGACGGAGAGAGTACTTACGGTCTCGAAGCTGAACAGACCATGGAGGTTGAAGGTCGAAGGAGATGAAGCCCGTGATGTAATCCGCCGCGCCCCCGTTCTGTGACGACTCCACTCTGATCCGCCGCCTGAGCGGAAGATCAGCCGAACTCACGCTGCCACTTCCTCAATGGAGTTAAAAGAATGCAGTAATTCATAGACTATTGGGTTAGGAAGTCTTGCAGTGGTTCAATTGATCTTCTTCTGCCTGCGATCGATCTTATACGATGCACTTAGCTTTCCATATTGCAGATTTGATTCTTTTGCCTGTGATTGATTTACCTTGATGCGCTTTTACCTCGGATTAGTATTCTATGATGCAGTTTAGTCTCCAGATTGCAAAGTCGCTGATTAATCTGGTGAAGTCTGCGGCCACTACAGTTCTTACTTCCTTTCGGTTCACATCAATCTTCCGCCGCGCCCCCATTCCTCCCGACATCATTTCTGTAACCGTCTCCGGCGAGGCAGGCGCAGGCCCCATGTCATGCCGCTCCCAGCGCCGGCTGGGCCGTACAGGAGATAGCTCCGGTGCCAGACGCGGCCGAGCCGGTGGTAGTAGCCGCAGCTCCATCTCGTCGGCGACGGACTCCCCGTGCTGCAGGTACGGCCGCACCAGCGTCCTCGCGGCGGCAGGTCCACTCGTAGGCGAGGACGACGACCACGGCGCACATGGGATAGGCCGTGGGATGAAGAAATACAATAGTTGCTTATGTTTTCTTTACGCCAGAAAAGAGACGCGGGGAGCAAAATTGGATAGGCCGTTGGATGATTAATTAACGGTATGGTCGCACGGATGGGCGCACGAGAGGGCCGCAGGCAAGCCTCGTCCCACCGGGTCGTCCTCCACTCTGACGCTTGATGAGGCTGACGGTTCAACTCCTTGATGGAGTAGGCGTCTCCTAGTCGTGCCACGAAATCCAGTCGATACATAATGTCCCTTGATCTTGTCATGGTTTCATTAGCTTCTTTGAGATTCATTGTTGACTTGGTCCATAAATCAGCATGTTAGCCTATCATGGGAGAGTAAATTACACGGATCTACCACATTTGAGGCAGTGGTTACGGGTCAGTACCATTCTTGGTGGTTTTTTCAAAAATCTACAAGCTGTGGGAATAACGACAACAGATAGGACTGATTCACATCAAAATGTATTTTGACAGCAATACTGACGGGTAAGACCCATTTGTAAGGGTCTAGTTGGCATCCCATGTGGACGAGAAGCTGAGGTGGACGTGGGACCCACCTGTCAAGCCCCATCTCTCATTACGACACGCACGCACGCGACACTCCCCAACTGTCCTCATCCCCGCAGTTCGATTTTTTTTACAAATATAGCCCCTTGTCCAACGTAATTGTCAAAATTGGCCCCCTCGAATTTTATTGTCAAATTTGGCCCTGGCGGAAAGACAACAAAGCGACACGTGTCCTCCCACCATTCCAGTTGGAGGGAAGTCTCTTCCCGCCATGCGGAAAGTCTCCTCCCGCTGTACCAAATGGCGGGAAGTCCCTTGGCACTGAGCACCAGTCCGCGTCTCGTCATGCTGACCCCACCACCTCCCGCCACTCCATCCGGCTGAATGTGCCACGTGTCGCCGCAGGAGACTTCCCGCCATTCCAGATGGCGGGAGGACACATGTCGCTTCCCTGTCTTCCCGCCAGGGGCATTTTTGACAAAAAAATTCAGACGAGGCTATTTTTAGCAATTGCATTGGGTAGGGGCTATATTTGTAAAAAAATCTCGCAGTTCGATCTCGCACCATACCGGCCTCCTGCCCCGTCCCTGAGCTAGCCCTATACATCCTCTGCCGTTTGACCGCATCGGCGCCACCTCTTCCTCCCACGGCTGCTCGGAAACCATGTCGCACCGAGCAGCTCACCGACGGCAACGACCATGTTCGCCGCTGTTCAAGACCTCTCCGAGCCCTGCCACCATGTCTCATAGCTTCGCCGTGCGGTCCTAAGCGTAATACCGGGCGGAATCGCTAGAAGGAGCCACGGAGAGGCGTCCACGACCGCGCCTTGCTGCTGCTGTACGTCGACGCCGGCGTCCAATTCGTCTGATTTACCTTGTCCCAGCGGCCGGAGCTGCTGGATCCAGGCCACGAGCTCATGGTGCGCCGCGTCGTACAGAAGCTTCAGGTGGTCAAGGTCCCGGGCGACGGCGCGAACTTGCTGGCGGGCGCCCGCTCCCCGCAGTCTTCCACCTCCAGCCACCAGCGCCGCCGCTCTTTCCTGTGGGGCGACGCGGCGCCTGACCCCGTGGCGCTGGCGCGGTGGGCACAGCCTGCTTTACGGTCCCTCCCCTTCCGCTGCGGGCCGGATGCTCGCGCTGGTGGCCGGCCGGCCGGACTCCAGATTGATCGACACCCGCATTCATAATTAATTAACGAACTAGTAGCACTTTCCCTAGAGCATGTTTACTTTAGCCCGGGCCAGCCACCATCGATCTGTTAGAGTTAGAGCAAGAGTCGAAGCTGCAGAGCAGGAGGCGAAGACGGGAAATACGGATCTGCCTGGGGAGAGAAGGGGCGGAGGAAGAAGAAGAGAGATGCAAAAGAAGCTGTGGGGCTGACAGGTGGGCCTCACGTCCACCTCAGCTCCACCTCCACGCGTGCTGCCAACTAGGCTCCTACATATGGGTCCCACCAGTCAGTGCGGGTGTCAAATTACATTTAGACCTGAATCAGTCCTATTTGTTGTCGTTAGTCCCACAACTGGTAGATTTTTGAAATAATCACCAAGAATGGTACTGGCGCGTTTTCAGTGTCTCAAATGTGATAGATCCGTGTAATTTACTCATCCTGGGATTTATCCCACCATCACAATTGGCGGTTGTCTACTTCTCGTCAACTCAGTTCTAAATAGCTTGTCATGTATACAATGTATTTATTAGAAATAACTCGTGGACTTCTTGGAAGCATAGACTATCATCAATCAAAATCTTTTGGTAAAATGATAACCAACCAAAAATAAATACCGTTTGACCAAGCGGAGATTTTTTTTTGTCACTCCAAATGCAAAGGAGGGTCGGTAATTTATTGTCTTAATGTGAAAAAAATGACATGCTTGCTTAAGACATTAAGCAATGATTACGTACATTATGTGGGATCTACTGCGAAACAAATATCTTAGAAAGCATTGTTGCAAGTAGAGTGACTGAGAGACTCTCACTTTTGGGTTCGACTAAATGGTTCGTCTAATGAATATTTTTTCAGCTTTAGTCTCTACAACATACAATCTCCCTAGAATCTCTAGCTTGTGGTGCATCCACGTTACGGGCCCACATTTCAGTGACACAAGTTTTTGGCATTTTCCTTGTTCCCTACATGTCAGTGAGGATAAATAGGACGGTTTGTTTGCTCCCCTGCCCGCACCAATAACATGATGACACGCTACTTGGGCCCATCATATCCACCGACGTTTTGCCTTTGACCAAGCGATTGTGGTGTTTAGCTAGAGATTGGTTTGACTCCACACGCGGTTACCAATAGAAGGATTGGTTTGGCTCGACACCCGCACGTCGCCGGCGTCCGCCGCCACTCCTTGGGTGGCCAAGCGGCGGGAGTTCCGCGCCGGAGGGCACTGTCGCACGACGAGGCCGTACGTTGACCACCGTTTGGGAGAAGTCACGTCGCGCGCCCATCGGTGGTCGGGGATCAATTTCTCACCTGGGCCGAGGCAGGGCATCGTGGTCGGGATCGATTCCTACTCCCGTTCTTCGACTTCATGGCTGTCGTAGGCGCGTACCTCGTGTCGCCGTCAGATAGGACGCGACGGCTCCTTCCCGCGGGTAAGATGCGGCGGTAGAGGAGTACAACGGGAGGACGCCGGATCCCGTCACCGCTGTTCATACACGTGACCAGTCCTGGCGAGGCGGCGCCGTGGCGGCTTCAGAAGGAGCTGCCGGATCCCGCTGTCGTTGTTCTCCACACGCCACCAGTCCTGGCGAGGGGGCGGTGCCCTGTAGGTCGTGGCCTCGCGCCATGCCGGCGCCGGATGGACGCCGGATCCGGCTGCCGTTGTTCCCCAAAAGTGTTGCTGGTGGCCGACGCCTGATTTTGGTGGCGTTGCAGTTACTTCGGGATCTTGGAGGTTGGGTTCCTTCTCAACGAATGTTGGTATTGGTGCTCTCTATATATTGTTTTTTCCAGGATTTTGCACACTTTTTTTTTTGAAACTTAGCTTAACCTGTGACAAAATGTGAAGAACATTACAGTGCCTCTCCGAATGGTTCGGTTGTTGCACTGTGTCTGATTTAATAGTTCCTGTGGAGATTGGCCATTCAGTAGATGCTCGGGTTTGCACCCTGTTTGTTTGCGTGTCTCGTTGTGGAGGTGTTTAAGAATTGGCCATTCCCTTTGAATTGATCCTAAGAAGGGAATTTTTTTGGTTCCAGTTTTGAAAGGACATTTCTTAATCCCTTGTGTTTTGTCTGTTAGGCAACAATACTAGTGATGATTTAACATGTGAATCAAGTGATGCAGGTTTTAAGTGTGTAAACATCTTTGCATCAAATCCAAAAAGGGTGTTGAAAAGAGCCAGTATTGTTGCTGAAGAAAATCGGATTATCCGATGTTGGAAGATTCGGATTATCCGATTTGCAAAGTCTGCTGGAATTCTGCTAAGGACTAGAAGAAACTTCACACTGAAGTTATTCGGATTATCCGAGTTGGGAAGTGTCGGATTATCCGATGATCAGGATTTGCTGGAATTCTGCTAAGGACTAGAAGCAACCTCACACTGAAGTTATCGGATTATCCGAGTTGGGAAGTATCGGATTATCCGATGTCAGGATTTGCTCGAAATCTGCTAAGGACTACAAGCAACCACACACTGAGGTTCTCCGGATTATCCGATTGTGGTCTGATCGGATTATCCGATTCCATCGGATAATCCGATGTTGACTTGGATCGGATTATCCGATTTACCTGTCTGCAACGGCTAGATTCTGGGAGCAGTATATAAAGGCCTTCTCCTACCTTGGAGAGGGTACCACGACCAGAACTAAATCCCCCACCATTGTTGAAAGCTTCAACTCCCTAGATCTCTCTCCCTACCCACTCAAACACCTTGTCCTTCTAGGACTTGGGAGAGATGGCCTAGATCTACACTTCCACCCAAGCGATTTGATTTTCCCCTCCGTTCTTGAGAGGGCTTGAAGCTTGTAAGTTCGTTGATACTTTGGATTGTCGTTGGTCGTTCTTGTGGCTTTGGGAGCCGGGGGACTAGCCGGGAGCCTCCAATTAAGTTGTGGAGTCGTGCCCCGGCCTTGTGATTCTTGTGGCTTTGGGAGCCGCGGGAATTTGGTGAGAGCCTCCAATTCGGTTGTGGAGTGTGCCTCAT
Source organism: Poa pratensis (assembly GCA_947311845.1). Classification (NCBI taxonomy): domain Eukaryota; kingdom Viridiplantae; phylum Streptophyta; class Magnoliopsida; order Poales; family Poaceae; genus Poa; species Poa pratensis. The sequence goes on from CAMZMU010000117.1 coordinate 21,551,398, forward strand.
CCTTGTAAAGGTTTGTTGCCGACCTCGAGGGCATCATATAGTGGCTCGTGGAACTCCTCATCGGAGGATAACACGAGGGAGATACGGTGTGCCATATCAAGGCTATTCGGAGTTCACTTTGTGACTCCGCACCGCTCCAACGGAGACGTAGCTTCCATTGGGAAGTGAACTTCGGTAGAACATCTCCGCGTCACCGTGTGGTTATCTCTTAACCTTCCTTTACTTGTATTGCTAGCTTATCTTGTGTAGAATATCTTGCTAGCTTGTTTATTGCTCATCATATAGGATTGTTCACCTAGTTGCATATCTAGAGAACTTATATTTGAGCAATTCCCAAATTTGTATAAAAGAAAAAGAAAATTTGTAGTTGCCTATTCACCCCCCCCCCTCTAGTCAACCTACTCGATCCTTTCAATTGGTATCAGAGCAAGGTCTCTTTATTAAGGGCTTAACAGCCTAAAGAGGAGGATGACTAGCGACGAGGAGTTAAAACTTGCTAAGGAACAACAAGAGAAAAATGATAAAGAACAACTTGAGAAAGAACTAAGTGAAGCGGGGATAACCCCTCCCGATGATAATGCCCCGGTCACCATGAAAGCCATGATTGAACTCTTTGGGTTCATGAAAGGCAAAATGGTGGACGAGGTGTTTACTCGGGTCATTAATAATCAAAATGCCTCCTCATCAACCGGTGTTTCTAACGTTGAGGCCTTGGTTGTTAAGGATAACAAAGATCAACCTAAAACTGGTGAGAAGCCTCCTCATAACTTTGCTCCACCTACTTCATATCTCACTCAAGTTCCACCACTCAACCTCATATAACCAACCTAAGTAGGCCACCTCCTAAGCTTGATAATACTCGTTATTTCACTTGGAAGAAATCTATGGAGTCTTATTTTCGCAGCTCATCGGTGCATCTTTGGAGGGTGGTTCTAAATGGTTATACTCCGGTTGATCCCTCCAACTTGACAAGGCAAGAAGAGATTGATGAACAACTTGATGCCAATGCCAAGTACATCCTTGAGAGTGCCATGACCGCCCATGATGAAGATCAAGTGCGGAATCTCAAAACCACCAAGGAGGCTTGGGATTTTCTCGCATCGGTATATGAAGGAAATGAGGGCCTTCAACGCTCCAACGACGCCATCCTTCAACATCAAGTGGACAACTTCATCATGCTAGAAGAAGAGACACCATCGGATCTCTTCCGAAGACTCACCAAGCTTGTTGTGGCATGTAGGGAAAATGGAAAGAAAGATATGGATGATGAATGGGTCAAAGCCAAGTTCCTCAAGACCATTGTTCCATACAATGAAAATATGGTGATGAATCTCCATACGAGAGCGGACTACAAAACAATGTCTCCCAATGACATATTGGCACAATTCGTCACTTATGATACCTTGAAGGCCACTTCCAAGTCTTCCATCAACCAAATTCGTGGCACAAAGAACCTTGCCTTGAAGGCTCATGTGGAAGAACATCCAAGATATGAAGAAAGCACAAGTGGTCATCATGAAGAAGATTTTGTGGGTGAACTCAATGAGGTGCTTGCTCTTGCCGCCACCAAGTATTGGAACAAAAAGAATATCAAGAGCAACTTCTCCCCTAGAAGCAACTTCTCCCCACAAATGAAAAGAATGTGCTTTAATTGTGGAAAGGAGAATCACCTTGTGAAGGATTGCCCCTATGAGAGAAGAGAAGATTTTGGAGGCCAACTCATCTTAAAGAAGAAGAAGTTCTTCACCAAGCCCATCAAGTACCTCATCAAGAGAGAACCTCAAAAGGCTCTTGTCACCGCAACACATGAAGAAGAGTATGAGTCCGGTGGCGAAGAGGAGGATGATGATACAAGTGAGGAAGTGGGGATGGCGGCTCTTGCAATGGGCAACCTTCCTCCTTCATTGGCACCCCTTTTCTCCGCTCCAAATGACAACAAGATCCCAAGCCTATGTGCCTCATGGCCAAGGAAACCAAGGTGAATTCCCCACCTAAAATTACTATCTCCTCTAAACCATCTCTCTTGGATTGTGTTGAGGATGTAGGGAAAAATGAGGAGAAAGAGGATACAATTACCCTCTTTATAAACAAGCTCCAAGGTCCAACCAAGAAAATGGTTGAGGCTCTCATGTACCAATATGGAGAAGCCAAACACCTCCTTGAGGAGAAGGAGAATAGGATTTATGAGCTTGAGGGGCATGCACGTGATCATGCCGATAAAATTGGTGAGCTAGAAGAGCAACTTGTTGAGGAACAAGTGTTCCGGGAGCAACTTGAGGAGACCCAAGCCAAGGATTTATCCAAGGCAAAAGAAACCCGTGAAACCTCTATTCAAGTTGCTAGTGATCTAAAAATTAAAAATGATGAGCTTGTAGAGAGTCATAACAAACTCCTTGAGAATTTTGAGCAACTTAGGGAAACCCACAAGGTGACCTCAAGTGAGCTCACCAAGCTCAAGGGGTCATATGCTAAATTACAAGCTCAATTTATATATGCTAGCTTCACCACTCCTCATAATGATAAAGATGCCAATGCTTGTGCTACTAACCCTTTATGTCTTAAAGCATCTCTCATGGAGGAGAACACTAGGTTGAAGGCCCAACTTGAAAAGGGTCTAGCCACTTGTATCCAAGGGGAAAAGAACCTCAATGATCTTTTGACCAATCAAAAGGGAGTGGTTAGCAAGGAAGGGCTTGGGTTTGCTCCCAAGTCCAAGAAGGCAAACAAGAAGAAGATGCCTACCTCCCCTTCAAAAGATATTATTTTTGTGAAGGAGGGGGAGTTGGGCAAGAAGAATGTTGAACCCATTGTGGGTGGTAAAGCCACAAGGGGCAATGCCACTCACAATGACTTTGCCGGAAAATATAACCCCTCATATGTGCTTATGAAATCTAGAAATGGTTATGTTTTTGCTAAATATGTTGGTACCTCATATGGAGATGATTATCACTATGCTATTTGGGTTCCAAAGACCCTTGTGACTAACAAAAGAGGACCCATTCCAAAATGGGTACCTAAATCAAAGACTTGATTTATTGTAGGGCTTTTCTTCCGGTGGATCTTCATGGCTCATTGATAGTGGGTGTTCATCTCACATGACCGGAAGCAAAGAAGTAGTAAAGGGCTTATTGAAACAATTACTCTCATTCTCTCATGTCACCATTGGGAACAATACAAGACTTAAGGTATTGGGATATGGCAAGGTGGTGATCACACCGGAGTTATCAATTGAGAAGGTCCTCCTTGTTGAATCCCTTTCATATAATCTACTTTCCGTTGGTCAATTATGCGATGCCGGTTACACCGTTATCTTTAATAAATACCACGTGACCATCCTTTTCACAAAATCTCTTAAAGTAGCCTTTGTTGGATTTCGTGAGAACGGTTTGTATGTGGTCGATTTCTCGAAAGAGACCACTCAAATTGCCACGTGTCTAATGGCTAAATCCGACAAGGGTTGGCTTTGGCATCGCCGGCTAGGCCATGTCGGTATGAGAAATTTACAAACTCTTGTAAAGGGTGGACACGTGGTAGGACTAACCGATGTTAATTTTTCCAAAGATCGTCCTTGTAGTGCTTGCATAGCCGGAAAGATGCATGAAAAGAATCACCCCAAGAAGACCATTATCTCCACTAAGAGGCCTTTGGAGCTCCTTCATATGGATCTCTTTGGGCCTCCCACATATGATAGTCTTGGTGGCAAGAAATATTGTTTGGTGATTGTGGATGATTATTCAAGATATTGTTGGACTTTCTACATCAAGAAGAAGAGTGAAACTCAAAAGATATTCATTGACTTTGCAACCCTAGTTCAACGCCAATATGACTCCAAGATTTTGGCAATTAGAAGTGACAATGGTACGGAGTTCAAGAATTACACTATGGATGATTTCCTAAGTGGGGAGGGCATTCAACACCAATATTCCGCTGCATATACTCCCCAACAAAATGGTGTCGCCGAAAGGAAGAACCGCACTCTTATTGATATGGCAAGAACTATGATGGCCGAATTTCATTCCCCATACAACTTTTGGGCCGAAGCCATCAAACCGCTTGTCACTACTCAAACCGGCTCTTCTTCCGTCCTCTCATGGAAAAGACACCATATGAACTCCTCACCGGTAAAAAGCCAAATGTATCTTACTTTCGAGTCTTTGGTTGCAAATGCCATGTTTACATTAAAGGTTGCAAAATTGCTAAATTTGAATCTAGATCTTTTGATGGTATACTTGTTGGATATGCCGCAAAGTCTCATGCTTATAGGGTCTACAACATATCCACCGGGTGTGTTGAAGAATCTATGAACGTGGAGTTTGTCGAGGATAATGGCTCCCAAGCGGAGCATATTGATCATGATGATGTAGGTGATGATGCTCCATCTCAAGCCATAAGAACTATGGGGATTGGAGAAATTCCTATTGAAGGACCTATTGATGATACTCAAGAAGAAGGAACAAGTTCTACTCAAGTTGAGCCATCCACCTCAATAGTTGATCAAGAAACTATCCAAGAACAAGAACATGATATTCATTCAATGATCAAGAAGATGGTCAAGACCCACCCAACTCTAGTGGTGAACAAGAACATAATGAACCCACAACCCAAGAACTCCACTTCGGGTTGACCATGAGCAAGATGAAGGCAATGATGAAGATATTTGTGTTGGTGAAACAATTGGTCAAGCCATGGAACGCCGGGTCATCCGGCGTGCATCAAAATTGGATCATCTTTCCCACTTCAAAGAAAATATCCTTGGGAGTATTCGTAGGGGTGTGTCCACACGCAAACAATTATCTAACTTTTGTGGTCATGTCTCTTGTTTGTCTAGCTTAGAACCTCTCAAGGTATATGATGCTCTTGAAGATATGGATTGGGTTGCGGCTATGCATGAAGAGTTGAACAACTTCGAGCGCAACAAAGTATGGTCATTAGTTGAAAAACCCAAAGACACATGCCATAATGTCATTGGAACCAAGTGGATATTTAAGAACAAGCAAGACTCACATGGTCAAGTCATCCGCAACAAAGCAAGATTGGTTGCACAAGGCTACACCCAAATCGAAGGAGTCGACTACGGTGAAACCTATGCCCCCGTTGCTAGACTTGAATCCATTCGCTTACTAATTGCTTATGCATCTACTCATAATATTGTCTTATATCAAATGGATGTTAAAAGTGCTTTCTTAAATGGTCCACTAAATGAGTTGGTGTATGTTAAACAACCTCCGGGTTTCGAAGACCCTAAATTTCCTAACCACGTCTACTTACTACATAAGGCTCTTTATGGGCTCAAGCAAGCTCCACGTGCTTGGTATGATCATCTCAAGGAGTTCTTAGTAGACCGTGGCTTTGAAATTGGGGTAATAGATCCCACTCTTTTTACAAAAAGGGTAAATGGAGATTTTTTCGTATGCCAAATATATGTTGATGATATTATCTTTGGTTCCACTAACCGTGAATTTAGTGATCAATTTGGCAAGCTAATGACCAAGGAATTTGAGATGTCCATGATGGGAAAGTTGAATTATTTTCTTGGCTTTGAAATCCACCAATTTCGAGAAGGAACATTCTTATGTCAAGCCAAGTATATTAAGGACATGCTCAAGAAATTTGACATGAACAATGCCAAGCCTTATAAGTTTCCCATGGACTCCAAGGCGGATCTTCACTTAGATCCGGATGGTAAGGAAGTTGATCAAAAGCTTTATCGTTCTATGATTGGATCTTTGCTTTACCTTTGTGCATCTAGACCGGATATTATGTTTAGTGTGGGTATGTGTGCAAGATTCCAATCAAGTCCTAGGGAAAGTCATGAAACCGCGGTTAAAAGGATTCTAAGATACTTGATGGATACTCCTAACTTTGGTCTTTGGTATCCCCAAGGCACAAGCTTTGATCTTGTAGGTTATTCGGATGCGGATTGGGCGGGTTGCAAAATGGATAGAAAATCAACTTCGGGTACTTGCCAATTCCTTGGTAGGTCCCTTGTGAGTTGGTCTTCTAAGAAGCAAAATTGTGTGGCCTCGTCCTCCACCGAAGCCGAATACATTGCCGCCGGAAGTTGTTGTGCACAACTATTATGGATGAGGCAAACTTTAAAGGATTATGGTGTCATTTGTGACAAAGTGCCTCTTTTATGTGATAATGAAAGTGCCATCAAAATTGCTCACAATCCGGTTCTTCATGGGAAGACCAAGCATATTGAGATCCGGTATCATTTTATTCGAGATCATGTTGAGAAGGGTGATATTGCAATCAAGTATGTCAACACCAAGCTTCAACTCGCCGATATGTTCACAAAGCCTCTTGGTGAAGCAAGATTCAAGGAGTTGAGAGGAGAACTTAATGTGGTGGACATAAGCAATTGGATTTAGTGGACTTCTTGCATACCTACCCATATTAGACGATATTCATTTGGTTTGGATGTAGGCATGGACATAGGGGGAGTGCGGTCCTAATCCATTGGACTATCCCTCCCCCCATTATGCCGATAGTAAGAACTCATTTTGTCTCTATATTTTCATTTCATGAATTGTGAGCTTAAATGACGAGTAGTGGCCGTGAACCCGAGATACATCTTCGCGGTGTCACACCACAAACTCATACATGGTGGCCTTGGCCACCGCCCTCTTCTTTATGAAGAGTTGGTTCTTTTCGGTCTTAATTGAAAATCATTTGGAATTTTGGTCCTATTGTTGGTTTTATGGGAAACCCACTCATCTTGGCATTTCCTTGTTCGATTTTTGCAAGTTTGAGTGTGGAGTACCAATGTCAGTTTGGCAATCTTATCCCAAGCCTATCTTTCCTAAAAACACTCCATCTTATGCACACAAGTCTTATTTTGAAACTGAGGAGAAAGGGTTTAGCAGGCCAGAATTTCTAACGAAATCCTGACAATCGGATTATCCGATCAAGACTTGCTCGGATTATCCGACTATCGGATTATCCGATCAAGTCAAGATCGGATTATCCGATTTGGCGGTTCGTCGCCTAAATAGAGCAGGGGTCGGGGTGAAGGGCTCAGTCGAGCGTTTCTTCCACCCCCGACCCTCTCTCTCCTCCAGCGCCGCCGCCTGCTCTCCCCGCGCCTCCCCGGCATCTCCGGCCGTCCCCAACTCCGGCATTTGGCCGGATCTGGTGCTCCTCCTCCCCGGGAACCCATTCACCCAAGCTTTTTCCTCAATGGACGAGGGTAACTTCTTCTCTCTCATCTCCTAGGTGTTCCTCACCTAGATCTTTGTAAGAAGTTGTTTTGGCTGGTGGTAGTGGTTCCCCTTGGTACTTAGAACACTAGGCTAGCCCCCCTTATTGTCGATCTACTGCTAGACCTAGGACTTGAATCAATTTGTTGCTGCCAGATTCAGATCGGATATTCCGATTCAGTCTGAACCGGATATTCCGACCAGTCGGATTATCCGATTCATACTTACTCGGATTATCCGAAATTGCTCAGTGGTATTTTTCAGCCACATTTTGATTTGTCCAGGACTTAGTAGACTCAACTTAGGGATGCTCTCCTAGTGTACATTGTACCATTCCTTGCTCTGTGACTTGTGTGTACTCATCTATGCTATCCATCTATTGCTCTATCTCACAGGTGGTTCGGGTAGTCCTCCGAAGAAGCATGCTAGAAAAGACAAACTGCCATCCAAGAAGAAGCAAGTTGCCATAAACCTTCGAAGAAGGGCAAGGAAACTCGCCCCAACTACTTGACCATGAACCCCGTTGACTATGCCCAAGTCCGTCAGTCCAACTGGTATAGGAATGTGCCAAGAGATGAAATATTGAAGATCCCAACTTCTGGTGCATGGAGCAGATATATATATACAATGACATCTATAAGCATTATCTCCACCCTATTCGCCCGATGCAGCCCTACAGAATGCGAGATATCAAGGCCAAGGCCAGTTATGCTCAAGCTGCAGATGTGATTGAACAGATGGGCATGGTTTCTCTCATTGAAAAGCAATGTCCCTACAATGTGCCACTGATTCTGCAGTTTTTCTCCACCTTGGTGATCGAGACTGACCATCAAAAGACCATGAAATGGATGACGGGTCGCACTCAGTGTACATCCTCCTTTGCTCGGTTGGCTTCTCTTCTTGGCTATTCATCCTACCGCAGCAACCTTCCTCCTAGTGGTTACCGTATGCACACTGTTGAGAAGCAAATAAAAACATATGAAGGACATGTATGGGGCTGGTGGAATTATTGGCCAAAAACAGGGCCTCCTGCCCCTCTATGACCAGCTTGTGATCATCTTCCGCTCAACTATTGCTCCCAGTGGAGGTAACAATGACAATATAGTTGCTCCTCTTGCAATCTGCTTTGCCTTGCTAAAAAGATTGTTGAGAATGAAGACCCTGAAGCTGATTTTAAAGTGGATGTGATGCATTTCATCTTTCGTGAGTTGTTTGACTCTATGGTCAGTGGGCTCACTATTCCTTATGCTCCTTACATCATGATGCTCATCAAGGACACTTGAAGAACCACAACTTCAGCCGGTATGATATGGAGCCCCATTCGTACAAGAGGGTTTATCAGAAGAGGAAAGAGGTCATTCCATCTTCTGCTGCTGCAGCTCCTGCCCGAGGTTCCTTCATGGGTGATGCTCGTCGTGGCGCCACCCGTCCGTCTCCGGTTCCTTCCTTTGCTCCGCCCAAGAATCTGAACTGGTTCCAGCGGAACATCCTGTGCATGAATGCGGACATCCGGAGGGGACAGTATGACACTTATCTTAGGCAGGAGAACATTCTCAAGCACCTTCCTCGCCTCGCAGATGACCCCCCAGAGTCTGCTCCTCTCTCTTATGATCAGTGGAACAAGGGCTCTCAGTTTCCATGGACTCAGCTTGAGTCTCATCTTCTAGAGACAGCTTCTGCTGGCCCTTCCCGGCCATCCTACACTCGTGCCCGTACTTATGAGTCTTCAGAAGAGGATGATGCTGAGTCTGAGGAAAATGATGATGATGATGCTGATGGCGGTGACGGTGTTGGTGATGACAATGATGATGATGATGCCTCTGAGTCGGAGTGATCTACTTGGGCCGTAGCATCGCTCTTTTCCCTTTTTGGCGTTTCGATGCCAAAGGGGGAGAAGTAGTTCTATTAGGTCTCCGTGTGGGATTTGCATGGGTTTCGGGCACAAGCATATGCTTTTACCATTCTTGTTGCGCTTGTGTCCATTTATGTCGAACTTATTCGTGTTGTGTTTTCATGTGGAACTTATGTGTGTGAACCTTTGTGCTTAAGTTATGAGACATATGGATTTCTAATATGGTTATGAGTTGTATCTTGTGCTATGGTTTATTTCTACTCTATTGTGCACAAGGTATAGTCCTCTCTCAAAGCTCAACCTATTTTGATATGTCTCCCATGAAATTTCCTATCTAGTTTCCTTACTATTTGGAGGTGCCCTCTTCCTATATGTGTTGCATTTGTATTCAATGCAATTTAATTATATGCACACATTCAGGGGGAGCTTCTCATGTCTTAAGCTCGGGAATCTAGATAATATATAATTATGCTTTCCTTGCAAATCCTAGTGTTGTCATCTAACACCAAAAAGGGGGAGATTGAAAGGACATTTCTTAATCCCTTGTGTTTTGTGTGTTAGGCAACAACACTAGTGATGATTTAACATGTGAATCAAGTGATGCAGGTTTTAAGTGTGTAAAACATCTTTGCATCAAATCCAAAAAGGGAGTTGAAAAGAGCCAGTATTGTTGCTGAAGAAAATCGGATTATCCGATGTTGGAAGATTCGGATTATCCGATTTGCAAAGTCTGCTGAATTCTGCTAAGGACTAGAAGAAACTTCACACTGAAGTTATTCGGATTATCCGAGTTGGGAAGTATCGGATTATCCGATGATCAGGATTTGCTGGAATTCTGCTAAGGACTAGAAGCAACCTCACACTGAAGTTATCCGGATTATCCGAGTTGGGAAGTATCGGATTATCCGATGGTCAGGATTTGCTCGAAATCTGCTAAGGACTACAAGCAACCGCACACTGAGGTTCTCGGATTATCCGATTGTGGTCTGCTCGGATTATCCGATTCCATCGGATAATCCGATGTTGACTTGGATCGGATTATCCGATTTACCTGTCTGCAACGGCTAGATTCTGGGAGCAGTATATAAAGGCCTTCTCCTACCTTGGAGAGGGTACCACGACCAGAACTAATCCCCCACCATTGTTGAAAGCTTCAACTCCTAGATCTCTCTCCCTACCCACTCAAACACCTTGTCCTTCTAGGACTTGGGAGAGATGGCCTAGATCTACACTTCCACCCAAGCGATTTGATTTTCCCCTCCGTTCTTGAGAGGGCTTGAAGCTTGTAAGTTCGTTGATACTTTGGATTGTCGTTGGTCGTTCTTGTGGCTTTGGGAGCCGCGGGGACTAGCCGGGAGCCTCCAATTAAGTTGTGGAGTCGTGCCCCGGCCTTGTGATTCTTGTGGCTTTGGGAGCCGCGGGAATTTGGTGAGAGCCTCCAATTCGGTTGTGGAGTGTGCCTCATCCTTGTAAAGGTTTGTTGCCGACCTCGAGGGCATCATATAGTGGCTCGTGGAACTCCTCATTGGAGGATAACACGAGGGAGATACGGTGTGCCATATCAAGGCTATTCGGAGTTCACTTTGTGACTCCGCACCGCTCCAACGGAGACGTAGCTTCCATTGGGAAGTGAACTTCGGTAGAACATCTCCGCGTCACCGTGTGGTTATCTCTTAACCTTCCTTTACTTGTATTGCTAGCTTATCTTGTGTAGAATATCTTGCTAGCTTGTTTATTGCTCATCATATAGGATTGTTCACCTAGTTGCATATCTAGAGAACTTATATTTGAGCAATTCCCAAATTTGTATTAAAAGAAAAAGAAAATTTGTAGTTGCCTATTCACCCCCCCCCCCCCCCCCCCCTCTAGTCAACCTACTCGATCCTTTCAAGTTTCCGGACTGAGAGCGAGATTCGGGAGGAGCGTGCTGCCTGGGAAAGGTACTGGGCAAACGAGACACCTGCCTTATTTAGACAAATTTCTTTTTACAGCTTTAGCAACTAATTTTCAGAAATAACCGTTCAGTTCGTTCAAAAACTGTATTTCTGTTGTGCTGGATAGATTTGTCTTGCTTACTAAGTTGCAGGTTGGTCATGGTGTGGGTTATCGTCCTTCATATGCTGCTCTGTATTTCCCCTTTTCATATACCTCATATGCTATATGTTCAGGTCATGTCAACATATTATCTGAGAAATTCTAGAACGTTTTTCAGTTTGTTTGTGATTCAATTTATAAAGGATGCCGGACCATGGGCTGTAGATTCTTTCTCTTCAATGAATAAACGTGCTAAATGGGATAATGTAATACTATATTTACATCTGGAGCCACTACTCTGACTAATTCTTATCGTGGTAAATTAATTGTTTACTCATCCATGTGACCTACTCAATTTTCCTTGAGTGATTGTTGATTTTCTTCATGTAAGTTGTTAGCTTTCTCTTATGGATTTTACACATGGCATCGTTTATAGCTTCCTGGAAACAAAAGGTGCCCACCAAAATTATAACAGTTTACACGCGTAGTAGGCTTTCTAGCGTGTATTGTTTTTTGAATTGTACCATTTTAACTTCATATGTTATAGCTTTCGGAGTAGAATAATATGCTCAGTGCTAATACGCTCATTCTTCTCATATTCCAATTCATCCACATGTGCTCAGGTATTGCCATGCTTCAAAGCTGATGTTTCGGGTAGACAAGTGGACGCCATAGAATAATTTTTTTTTGCTGAATTTGCTAAAGCATATGGGAAGGTATCTACGTACTATAGGGATGGGTCACCTCCGACCAGGATATCAAGTCCACCTACCACCCCTTGGTTTGTGCTGCACTTTCATCTCCTTTTCCCCCAATTTCAGTGTAGCCAACTGGCTATGTATTCTGATGAATGAACAGTATGGTGGTTCTGTTTGTTTTTGCCTTTCATATCCTTTTCCCTCGATTTCAGTGTAGCCATCTGGCTATGTATTCTGATGAATGAACGATATGGTGATTCTATTTGTTTTTGCGGTTTTGTAGAAGAAACGACGCTTAATCATTCTTATTATTAGTTCTGCTCAAATAATCTGAAAAATGATCTTTACATTATATTGCAGGCTCAACACTTGAAAAGGATTTATCACAAGAATTCGATTTCCCTTGTTCTCTACCTTGTCCGCTATTACAACGACAAAATTGATCTCGCCCATGTTTATGAGTACATGCTCGAAGGAAACCTGCAAGATCCTCTGAGAGGTTATTCATCCTGGCTATTAGAATTTTGATACTTATATCAGCTAATCAAAGTTCTTAGTAACCATAGATCAGCTATGTGCTATATCTTGAAATTCTTATTACAGATGAATGTTGTGCATTCACAAAGGAAAAATGTGTAACCAAACGTGGTTGCTGGCTGAAGTCCATGATTTTCTCAATAGTTAGGTATTGGCTCTGCCAAAAAAATTGCTGGAAGTTATGTTTAATTTTTCTATATCCCATGTATGTTTAATTTGTTCTACAATTACTTAACAGAACAACAATTAAAATGTAGTTGGTTAAGTAATGAATACAGTGTGAGAAATCATTGACTGGAACATAATCAAGCTTTCTTATGAGGAAAACTAATAGTTAATATGTGTTTTTCTTAACATCTATTCTAATTCATATATATGAGTTCTAACTGATTGAGTTGAGGTCTTGAGGATATTGTCATATCCATGTTCCTGGAAGATATATTTTATAATTGCATTCGCAAAATACCTGAAATAGTAATATTCCTAGCTGTGCAGATTTGTTTAAATTGATTAACTGATTAATTGGTTAACATTTATTAGGCCTGTATAGATGAATTCATCAGGATAAAGGGTTATTTATCATCTGTCCCTTTGGATCGTTCCTCTGCAACCTTAATTAGGAATTCAGAACGCCTTCCAACAGCATCAGCCATGCTAGCAACATCTGAGATAAAAGCTCCTGCTTTCAGGTACATCTTCATACATTAGCCGTCAAGCCCGCACTTCAACAAGGCACAAGTGAATAGATAGATCCTGAATAGAGACGTGTTCTTGTTCAGCATGTCTCCACGTGCATTAGGTCGCCGTCTGCACATACAGTAGATATGTATTCCTGAATTGAGAAGTATTTCTTTTGCACAGGTTGATGAGCTTTGAATGGTCCAGTATTCTGTTATGTGTAATTGTGTATATCTTGTGTTTGATTGTAGAAGGTTCTACCTCTTGCTGCGTACTGTTTTTTGTTGTTGTCAAAGTTATGCATTGACTCAGCTTACAATTTACAGCAACTGGCATCCCATGGACTGTTTGAAGTATATGTGAAGGCTACGGGTGACACGCATATTCATGATCATCACTCGAATGAGGATATTGCTTTGGCAATTGGAACGTTAATTGCTGTTTTTTCTATTATTAGTTCTAAGCTTGACATTTTTACTTCTAAAATAGTTATATGAATTATTGCTTACCACAAGTTAGGATATCCATTCTGACCTCATTGTTAATTTCGCACTATATTTCTGTTCTTTACCTCGTGGTAAATTTGTCCTAAATTTAATGTTTCTGCAAATCATACCGTGGTCACTTTTTTAAAATCTTCCTTTTAGGCGTTACTTCAAGCACTTGGAGATAGAAAGGGAATTAAACGGTTTGGGCATTTTATGGCACCACTTGATGAGGCAGCAATTGAGGTTATACTGGTGTGCAAGGACCATCTGCTGCATTTACATGCTATGAACGCACAGTTCTCTACAACCTGCATTCTTGATCGACTCGGTACTCAAACGAAGTAACCAAATGAGACGATGCTTACAATTACGGCACGAAGGAGCCAACTTTGCAAAGTGTGTACTCATAGTAAATATTCTGTGTTTGTTGTTGAGTAACCTACTGCACCACCTGTAAGTACAAGCTTGTCATTAGCTCATCCCTAAATAAGTTCTAGCCCGAGCATCGTGCCCCACTATATGAATAAAATCTGCCCCTAAGGTGTCTTTTGGAGCATAGAAAAGATCCACTCTAATTCTGTATGGGGTTCGATTAAATTACTACAAGAATCATCTATGTTCAAAACAAAGCTTAAGATTGCATAATGCTGAAAATATATGAAGGTGTAAAAATAATTTTTTAGCTTGAGCACTAAATAGAAGAATATTTGTGTCAAACAAAGAAACGTGGCAATATAATTTGCTTGTTTATATTCTCAATACTAAGTCCACAAGAGTATCAGTTTCATGAAGTGTGAAAAACTGACTCCTGGAAGAAAGCCTTATACTTATAATTTCCTCCTCAGAGGTAAGATATAACATTGTTCTGTCATTACAAAGGAATCATATAGTTTGGCCTTTAAGTGTCATGGTCTGAGTGTGTGTAGACCAAGAACTGTATAACGAGAGGTGAAGAGAGTTGAACTATGTGATGGTGACGTCAAAGGTCAATTTTTTTGTCGAAAATGTTTGCTACTCTGCGAAGAGAGTTGAACTATGTGATGGTGACGTCAAAGGTCAATTTTTTTGTCGAAAATGTTTGCTACTGCTCTATCAAGAAGTTGATAATACTACCACAGCAACGCGTGCCCCTTTCCTTCTAGTACTTTTAACATCCACAATGGGTGTCACATGCACTTTTGGGAAGACGAGTGGTTAGGGGGGTTAGGGGTGTCGCTTCTATATTTTGCATCCCAAGCTCGTATGCATCGGTTCTTATTTCGCATCCACCAAACATCTCATTATGTGCAGCCTTATAGGATCTAAGTTTGTAGCTTGAATTTCATAACACACTAAATAATTTGCTCCGCTTCTACAGGTGTGATGAGTTTAGGTG